>CM062813.1:902940459-903540459 GCA_031772625.1 Pinus tabuliformis
TTCAAGATGCTCGACACTTGTTAGTGCAGTAAGGGTCTTCTAGTTCCTAGGCTATCTTAACTAACCCTTTCCCCCAAGGGTAGCAATTGCTTGCTAGCAGGAATTCAAACCCTGGTACCTCTGCAGGGGGTAACCAGGAGGGGGACAATTCCTTAAATGTCTTCATGATGGGTTCTCATGCCAATGTGGCCACACAGTCACGTGATTATGGTGAAGCTAAAACATCCAAGGATAAAGTTGTTCCCGGAACTATGGACCCACTTCATATCGAGCGACCCTTTGTTGAGTCTATACCTCGTATGCTGAAAGGTTCCGCCAAGCACGCTACTATCAACCCTAATGCTAGGGTAGCTCAGAATTACTCCATTGTGGAGGATCTCGCTCAGATTCCATGCGCAATGTCTGCTTTAGAGGTACTCCAGTCATGTCCAGCTCAAAGAAGTGCTTTGCTCTCGACAATAGGGGAAGTTGATCCAAATAATTCATTAGCTCTCACTTTTGATATGCATAATGTCAAAAAGAGACTTCCTCATCATATGGATTTCCAAATAAAGTCTACTTACCGGAAAACTAATATTTTTCGGATGGTTATAGATGAGGGAGCTTCCACGTGTGTCATGTCTATGTCATGTTGGAAGGCCATTAGATTGCCTTCAGTTGTTCCTTCATCCACCCTCATGACAACGTTTGATGGTCATTCTTATAGGCCACACGGGATTATCCCAGCCTTTCCTATATGCGTTGGAGGAAAGGTCGTTAATGTCAAAGTAGAAATCATTGATGCCAACCTAGATTATAATCTCCTCTTAGGACAAAATTGGATGTATGAAATGGATGTCGTAGTTTCGACTATAATCCGAGTCCTTTGCTTTCCTCATGAGGGGAAAATTGTTAAGGTTGATCAATTGGATTATTCTCCAATTGATCCTTGTGCAACTTCAGATTCTATTGTTCTAATGGTGGATAACCCTCGTCAACCTATCGAGAATCTAGGTGTCGGGATGTACTCTTCCTTAATGGGTGTATTTGATCTTCCCCCTCCTACAACTAGGATAGATACAATTTCATCCTCCAAGGAGCCTTTACGGAACGAGTTTGTTCAAACTCATTATTTTTTCGGATCCTAGGGCCTTATCTTCATCTGCGACCACATCAAATGACAGCAAGGTGAGTGAAATAGAATCATCTATGTCTGCAGTAGAGCTTAGATATGAATTTATCAATAACTCTATAGACGACCATCTTACTCGTCCTTCAGAAAAGGAGTTAGATGGTGATGTGACCCCTACTTGGACCCTTGATTCCACTTCTGCTTTGGATTGCTTAGATATAGTTTTTCCATCTGATGAAGCGATATTTGAAGCAATGATGGTTGTAGATCAACCATTGGAAGATTTACATCATCATTCATTTTTCCGTCCTCCTTTGCATGAAGTCGAATCTAGGTCCTCTAGTCTACCTACTAGTGATGTTTGTACAGTTCCTTTGGCTCCAACACAGATGTATGTCAAAGGTAATATATTGATTCGTTCAATGAATGTACCTATAAACATCCCTAGGAGCAAGTTGGCTGAGCCCCCTGATCAGCTTTACCTCAAGAAGTACTTTGCCTAGGTTACGACCGAGCAATGGATTCTTTGTATATTTTGTATTTTTGTACATATCTCATAGGGATTTTTTGATATCAACACTTTTTTATCTGCTGTGGTAGGTGTTGATGGATGACTTGGTCTATTTTGGATTCACCAATGGTGCTAGTCGGCACAGCCGGAACCTCGCTTCCGCAGCTTGGGTGATCTACTATATAACTAGTCAGTTGAGGGTGTCAAGGGGAGTATGCATTGCTCCTGCATCAAATAATATGGCTGAGTATACTGCCGTCATTAATTTACTATCTGAAGCTATTTCTTATGGAATCGATTCATTGGTAGTCTATCTTTATTCACAACTGATAGTGTCACAATTGAATAACATTTATCGGGTTAGGGATCCATGTTTATATCACCAATATTTAAGGGTGAGGTTGTTGCAAAGATAATTTACTTACATTACTTATTTACACATTCCAAGATCTCATAATTGGTTAGCAGATTCTATTGCTAATCAAGCTTTAGATTGGCACATCATTCATTCATCACGATAAAATCAAGCATCAAAAAGTCGAAACTATATATATATATATATATATATATATATATATATATATATAGATATATATAGATATAGATATAGATATAGATATAGATATATCTCATAAAACATCTTGAATATACATAATTGTGTCCAAAATAATATACAAAAGTTGGGACTCAAATGCCAATAATCATATCCAGACTATCTATGACTCGACTCAGGATGATCAACCAAGTATGTGACTACAGCCTTAGCCACATGCCTAAGAGTCTGAACCCAGTCCTGTGGCATTCCAACCACACGACGCTACATATCTATAGGGAGACCCTCTACCACTGCCATCGGTACTCAGTGAGTTAACCACACCAAGTTCCGCTGAAGTGTGCATAGGACCCGCTCTATATCAGTAGCCGCCTCTTCCCCACCATAGTTGCGACGTCCATGCTGTGGGAAACCATTTGGTCATATTGGCCCAATATCTGGAATATGATCATTACAATATTCATCTGAATCCCATCAAAAATATTTTTCAAGTTCATTTTCATATTTGAAAAATCATAAAAATCATAAAATCAAAAACATTTGTTACCTATATCTCCCCATGCCACGCCTGGTGGTAATGCTATATCAGGATCTCCTCGAAAATCCAAGCCGGCATAAAGGTAATCATCCACTGTGATGATTTGCTACTCCCACCAGGAGAAGAAATCATTATCAAAAGTTGTCCATGGTACATCCCCACCTCCTAGTCATTTCATCAGATCAGCCCACCTGCCAATCCGTGGATCTCGCTAGCTACTGATCGGAACTAGTACTCTAGAGCGTAGTGTTGGTACCTTCTCGAAAAAGAAGGAGCACAAAATGGTCCCATACCCAAAGTTTTTGTTCTGGCCCTTTTTTATAGATGATAGCTGGCTCTTCAAGTTGGTGAGAAGAGGTGTACACCAATCAAATACTGTGGTGAGACGGTCTACTGCCAAGCTCATGGAAAGTCATGAAGCCTAGTGTAAGGAAGCTGATCCATTCACTCTGGCTATAGTGAACAGGATGTTCCTCAATGACAAACTCTCTATGTGTTTTATTGGAATTTGGATTCCAATCTTTTCTAGATGGCCCGGGCAATATATATGCACATAGTCCTCGAATGCTACCTCATCGTTGGCCCGTAGAATGTACTACCTCTCCCCTCCGGGAAAGGCCTATGATAAAATAAATATCCTCAATCTCTATCCTCAGTGGCATTTGATCAATCATGAATGAGTCGTCCTTGACACTCCAGTAGTGAATAAGCATTTCAAGCAAGCAAGTATTTTCCTTCGTATTTGGCATTTTGAAAAATTTTAGCAAGCCACATCCTCTTAAGGCATCCAAGGCTTGTTGATCATTCATAACCTCATCATCAACAGTGGCATGCTCCCTTTCCCTCCAAGTAATGGTCATCCTGAGAAAAAAACAAGTTTGGACCATTAGTTTTTTGTTTTGAAACTTAAGCAGTGTATACGTGGGTCTGTTTTATACACAGTCATGTCTAGGGCCAGCGTATACGCAGGTTTCATATAGCCAACCCGCGTATACGCTCCGACAAAAATTTTGACATAAATTCAACGGTGAAACTTTAATTAAAATTCTTAAAAACAATCACAAATTTATGCAAGACAAGTTTGGGGGTTACCTGGTGATTTTGGGAAGATTTGAATGGTCGGATTCGGCAAAAGGCAAGCTTGCTTCTTTTTCTCCACTTCTTGTGTTCTTAACTCAAACGGCAACAATGGTGAGTCAAAAAACTATTTTATAAGCTTTGAAAATGTCAAATTTTTTGAAAACTTGATTTTGTTTTGTCTCATGTAACTTTTAACTTGGGAGCTTTGAGTGTCGAGAATGGATTGTTTTTCAGGACATTTTGGATGCTTTTTCGATAGTTTCGTGTCGGTTCCATGACTGCTGACCCGTCATGGCAGGTATCGTTTTCTCACTGGAATATAGGTTAGGGAAGCCACTTTTCCGTTGCATTTTGCATACTAGCCTCCATTTGTCGATCCACTTGCCATAGGGTCGATCCCATCATGTTATGGTTAGTAAACCATATTCACTCACTGATTTTTTAAATCATGGCACGATGGTAGAGCCATCCTTTTCATGGGCATCGTAGTTAGAACCTCACTGACATTTGTTTCCCATGCTGCTTCGATTTGAGTAGGCTCAGGAGTCCTCTGTAGTCCCATGACTTATGCGATGAAGACTCATTCCTCTTTGCTTCTTCACTTTGTTTTGGCCTTATACCCTAGAGGCTCCTTCGTTTTCAATTGTACTATTGCATTGCATTTTGACCATTTGCACCTTTTGGCCTTGAGCCGACTTCACTTGGGCTTGTGTTTAAGCCACTTTTTGACCATGTCATCTACAAAATCAAACTTGCAATCCCTTAGCTTCTGCAACTTGACACCCTATGACCCGTGGAAGGAACATACCTTTGAGTGTCTTTGACCAGTTTTGCCTCCCTGCATTGAGCATAGGATTGTTCCAATCCCAGGAACTAGATCATCTGCTTCACCAAAACTCATTCTTTCTACTGTATTATAGCATTCTTTTATTCTTTTTCCAGCTTAAATAAAAAGACAAAAAAAATTATATATTCCAAAAAGAGGAGGATCGGGACAATATTTCCATTTATTGTTGGCAGCTAGAGTCAGTCGTGTCGCCCTTAAACAAAGCACTCAAAAGAAAGTCTCTCCTCCATTTAGGCGGGATTTAGTTTGACTTAGGTACGCCTTAACCTTGTTATGGAGTCAGTTCTCCTCCGATTGGTTATCTCTTCCAATCATATGGAGAGTTCATTTGTGCCTCCTGCATGACGAACTTATACAGAGTCATCATATGCTACCACATGGTCATCATTGATTCATGCTTTTGTTCAAGGGAAGTTAGCCTGAGTCAGCCTCTCTACGGTGTCTCTTGACTCATTTTTCAATCGGCCATCCCTGGTTGTCAGTGTCTTGTCCATCATCACATCAGTTATGTTGGTCCTTTACTCATGCTAGTTTGAGAAGGTATCCATTGACTTCTTGTTGGTGGGTCTTATCCTTATCAATGACGACATCTTACTCTGAAGGCAGGTCTAGAGCTGCACCCTAGCCCTCTTTTCATTATTGATAGGTCACCTTGTGCTCAGCATCGATCAGTATCATGGGTCTTTGACTGAGTGATTTCCCTTATGTTCAACATTAGTTTACATTATCACACATTGGGATTCATGCAGTACCTTGGTTTCCATTTCACCCTATAGGTGGATACCTCACCTCTGTGTCATCTTTCATTATTGGTTGGTTCAGAGGGTTTCTGTCGTGTGCTAGCCACATCTTGTGTACACCAGAAACGTGCTTCAGTCAGGTTACTACATCTTTTTCGTTCAATTCCTTCCACATTATTGGCCTGCGGGTTACACTCGTGCTAGATTGATGAAGGATGCCCTAATGCCTTCCTTCTAGTGGATCTTTCCAAATCGACTATAACTCATTGCTTTGGGGCAAAGGTCTAGAGTCCATTTGGTAGTACCTTGGGGTTTGCAATCATTAGTGGCAGATCCTTCGCTATCGACAGTAGGAAACCATTATTGTCTCCTGATCGATAGATTCTTCTAGGTGTTCAAATTCAGATCATTTATTCACACTTGTTAGATTGTATTGGGGTACCTTGAATCTCATTATCATCATCGGTGAGTAGTCTCACATTTGTTAATGGTATACATCAATGACTGGTAATCAAACGATTTCTCACATGTTCAACTTCATCTCATTCATTCCCATTGTGTAGAAATGTACCACGGTGGTCGATGAAGACCTCGGGTTACATCAACATTCATTGGTTCACTTGACAGTTGCTCCTGTGGCTGCTAGTTGATACCATTCCACCTTATATGTTGCAGTCATTCATGGCGACATTCTATATGCTGGCACTTGAGTTTGCAGTGTAGTACCATCTTATTCCATCATGTTCGTTTGGTACTATTGGGATCAATCTTTGATATCAGTGATCAGCTTCATCCTTCAGCATCATTGACATTCTTATATGTGATATTCAGACATGTACTTGTTTGATCATGGTCAGTTGATCCATTATGTATTTCTAGTCTTCTATACTTGTATACTTAGTGGATCAGCTTATACTTGAGATGCGGACATGCTTTACTTTCTCTGAGCAAGGGTATGCCCACCTCAGACAGTGTTTCTTTCTGATCTCCTTTTTGTGGCTTAGCAGGCTGAAATCTGGTGAAGTCCTTCTCAGTTTTTAACTAGTTTCCTTTCCATGTACTTAATACATTTTGGCCATCATTTACCCCTTTTGACCTCATATATTACGGGGCATCTGTTATAGCTCCAAATCTCACCCTTGATATTTCTGATGCTGCACTTATGGCCTAGGGCAACCCCTCCTTCCACACATGGTCCAAATACTTCAAAAACAATGTTTTACTCCCTGTACGTGACATTTCCCTGAGCTAAACACGTGTGTACGCGGGTCAGTGTATACCCAACCCTCATATATGTCTTAAAACGCTTAAAAAAATTAAATCTCTTTAATTTCGGGCGGAGATCACGGGTTTTACCTATTGATTACCTATTAGTGCCCATGGGCCAACTGTTCCCAACGAATTCCCAACTAAAAAACTACTTTGGGAGAAGTATAAAAAGGCTTCAATGGGAAGGCCTTAGGTGGGAGAGAAGAGAGAGAATTACTCTGCTGAGATTGTCCTTGATCAGGTCTAAAGATCCTTGTGCTTCCAGCACTTCCCCCACTACAGGAAACCCTTGTTTCCTTGAGTTATGATGTCATTTCACTAGTTGAAATATCTTTGTGTGAGTCATGGAAGGAGCCTTTTGAAGACTTGGGAGTGGACGATCCGAAGGACGGTTTTGCTTAGAGCCAGCAAGAGGAATATTCAGGTGATATCATTCCTTACTTTGTTTTAGTTATCTGCAATAAAGAAATATTTGTCTTGTTCCCGAAAATCAATCTTCTTTATGCATATGATGTTATCGTTATGGTTTAGATATGAATAATTGTTTCAATTGTATAACTAACCATCTTTCAATATGTTATGAAGTGGATTTCTATATGATACTTGGTCCATATATTGAGATGCTTCTTTGAATTGGTTGTTTTGTAGGTTCAAGGATCGAGAGGAACTCTAAGAGAGTTTGAACCCTGGTTGGATCTACCCAAACGAAGGACCCCCAGGTGCACTTCTATTTGCGTAGTTTTCTTGTTTAAGTATCATGGCTGTGTGGAATGCTTGTTTTTTTACTGTAGATAACCCCTGCTCTGCTAAGGTGTTGACACAAAACCCTAGGGGACTTTATCCCTCAACAATAATAAAGATCATTCAACTGCAATAAGAAGTGAAATCGTTCAACAATAACCATTTTGGATAAATAGTTAGCCAAAATGATTGTGAAAGATATATCACACATAAATCATTCATGTATTCAGAATAAAGTCAAAGCCAACATCATACAAAAGTGCAATAATGCTAATTGTAATTCAAACTTTCACACATAAAACAATTGAAAGAAGAATTATTGCGTGATACATAAATAAAACAAGATCGTAAGATAAAAGTACCATATATGACGAGTCCTGTTCATGTGCTTCAGAAATATTGACCTAATTCCAATCAATCCAACATATTCTAAGAATACAAAAGTGCATTTCATTAGAGCATGCTAGACATTTAAGAGAAAATATATCATGTTCCATTCATTCCATTAGAACCTCCTCAAAGGTACAGAAGTGCATGTTTTGAAGAATGTTTTTGATAAAATTTTTGGACCCCTCTCTAAATGCATGAGAGGAGTTTAAATACTAAACTATAGGTCCTAAAATAGATTATTACAAAAATAGTTGAGGAGGTTTAAACGACCTGCCTGAGATTATCCAGAAATAAAACTAAAATAAAAATAGAACTAAGTGACTAACTCCTTTGCATTCGATCTTTGAGATAGTAAATATCTATCATAGGCTTGAGCTGTGTTATTTGGATGATTGCATATTTCAACTGCCCAACAAATATGGCATCTGTCAGCGCTGGCACCATTTTTTGTGTGGAGGTAGTTAGGAATCACAAGGTCATCCACTGACAGTATGGTTTTACCAAGAACTGCTAGTATGCTTCCCAGTTTATCTTTCCCATTTGTCTGATTACCTCCTCCTTTTCTTTTGCAGCCTGCCTCCATTGCTACTCTAAATGTTTGGCATTTCGAAGAAATCCTGGTATAGACTCTCCAACCAAGTTGGCTCCATGTAGATTTTCGGTGATGGCTTCTATAATGTTGTTTGTTGCTGCTGCCATGACCGTTGTTTCCCTTTCTGCATGCTTGAGCTATGAATCCAAATCTATGAACAAGATTTCTTTATGCGATTCCTCCAGCTTCGGCAAATCATCTTTTCACCCATCTTCCGATTCTTTCCAGGTGATAAAGTCAGAAACCCTTTTATGGATTTCGTCATACTCAATTCTCATGTCGACAACTTGGCTTGTTAGTTTATCACTGATCTTGCAATAAGGACTTATTTGCGAGATTTTCTGGCATAGGACTTCCTTTTGCTGCATTAGTTGGGAGTTAAGACTGAGTGCTTCCTTTATGAACTCATCGATTTACGGATTGTCTTTATACTTAACTGTCATGGCTTATATCTGCACATCTTTTTCAGCTAGGCTGGCTTGATTTTGTATTTGCATCTGTTCAAATTCCTGCTTGAGCTAGGCTACATGTAATTCTACTTGTTGATTGGATTTCTCCTAAGCTAATTGTTGTTCCAATAGCAAAATATTTTGTTCCTTTTCTCTAAGCAACATTTGGACCTCTATTGCTTTGTCAATAGTTGTTGTAGAATAGGCCCCTATATATTGCGACAATCTTGTGAGGTTTTCAGATGGGTCCATGGGCGCGTCTTTCCATACAATGTCCATTGGTTCATTATCAGGAGTCGTAATAGCTGAAACATCTAGCTTCCTCTTCTTCCTCTGTCTCTTAACGACAACTTTGTGGGCAAGAAAATAAAACACATCTAATGGAGGAATTTTCTCAATTTTCAAAATAATTTCTGAAGTGGGGGTGGAAAGAATGAGCTCAACATCCTGAGTGACTACAGTTTTTTCCACTGTTATTTCTTTAGTTGACTTATGCTATGGAGTTTGTATCTTAGATGCTTGCTCATCTATATGAATCTTCTTGTTGAAATGCTTCCATTCCTTTTCCAAATCAATAATTGGGGGTTTTGCTGACTGAGTGGAAGTAGAGTGAATTTCTTCCTATTTCTTTGCTGAGGTTTGCTCGGTTCTTTCTTCTGTCATTTTGACCATGTCTCTTTCGGACTCTTTATTTTTATTGCCTCCCCCATTTTGAGACTCTTTCTCTGAGTGCTCTGGCTCATGAGTAGATCTCTCCTAGGTCTCTGCTTCAGAATTCTCTATGGAGATTTCTTTGGAACCATCCTCCAAGCTTACACTGGGAGTTGGCTCCCTTATTTGTTCAATATGTAGTAGGTCCAATGGGACCTTCAATAATCTCCTCTTTCTGTACACATGGAAGGATTCAACATCATTTGGGGAAAAAAGTAGTGATGCCATATGTGTCACTCTGCAAATGTTTCTTTTGTAGGAAGAGGTCATCAAAGGCATCTTCCTCATGGGTGAACGATTTCACTTTCACCAGAGTAGTGAAGTACTTAACAGTGCCATTTGGGTCATACTACCTTCCTGGGAATGTAGCTAATTTCATAGATTTCATAATCCATGCCTCTTTGCATGCATGTCAAAAATCATGTAGTGCGAATGCACCACATTGCAATGGAAATGTAGGCCAAATGGCCTTCTTCTGTTCTTTCAACCCTTTGCTCAACCCACCTTCCCCTGCCATTTGGTAGGTTATCTCCCTAGCCGTTAACTTGTCGGGGACATAGTATGGGAGGACATGTGGTGAAGCAATGCTCCCAAATACTCTGATATAGGTAAATGTATCCTCTCCAAATCATCTGGCTAGAGGCAAAATATCCACTTCAACTTCTTTGGAAAACCTAGGGGCGGTTGTGCTGTAGAATTCTTTATGGATGGGCATCATAACTCCTTGAAATATCTTATAAAAATGGGGGTGAAACTGAGACCCCCACAAACTCTTATGGTACACATCGATAGGAAGCAGGTCTTGCACAGTCCACTTCCATCCCATAATAGGAAATTTAGAGCTAAAACAGATTGTGTCCATTACAAAGGCACTCATGAAAAATGGGGGATAAACTCTTAAAGAGGGATTCCTCTTTCTCCTATACTCCATAATGGCTTTCGCCAAATTATCAGACAAAATTTGAGCCCAATTAATTATTGTTGCATTCACAATTGATTCTATTAATGGCAGCCACTCCGGGGAAAATTTGGTACTATTAGGCTTACTGAAAAATCTACATAACATGGCTACTGCAAGATTATAAGGGGGAGAGATAGATGTCGTAGAATACATACCTGTCTTATCCTGTTTGATCTTGCTTTCGTTTTATGTCTGGGTCCGCATAACGTCTGCTAGGTCTTCATTCTCCTTAGCAAATTTCTCGAGGAACTTTTTATTGTAGAGCTTCTATGGCTCTAGTAGATTGTACATAAGCCGTAGGCTATCTGTTGAAAAATATCCCAGAACCTCCCTCTTGCTATTCTTGAACTCTCTGTCCGAGACGTCGACTACATCAATTATCCACTTGACCATATCTGTGTATGGGATTATCTTCGGCCTTGTGGTGTAGAAATGAGCATGCTGTCTCAAAGTAAGAAGCGTCAGAGGAAACATGAGCATTGACTATGGCCTTTGCTACTATAGGCCTTGGTTTCTCTTCTTCTAACAAATAATACATGGCTTCACATGTTGAAGTTCCTCTGTCTCTACTGCACGTAGTATCAGAGAATAGAGGGATCATTTCTAATTTTTTGGATGCGGCTGCCTTTCCCTTCTTCACCATTTCTCCTAAAAACTCTTGCTGCAAATTTTTCTTGAAATGGAGCAAAGAAGAAGCTATCAGATAGACACAAGTGAGAAAGAAGATAAGAATGAATGATATAAATAACCTTGAAAAGGTGGCAAGAAAGGAGTTTTAATTAAATGCGGGTGAAAATATATCTTATCACGTCGAGCTGCTTTTCAAACATAAATGCCATTAACCCATGTTAAATGCCCACTAATGATTTGTTATTGCTGCCTTTATTGCTCATTAATGTTCTGCATTGTAAAACAGGAAGAAAACCTCTTAAGGTTATGAGCTTTGATTTGCGAAAATGTTGATTTTGCAATTGCAATGCAACATCGCAAATCGCTTTATCGCGTATTGATTGTGCGCTTTCTTTAAAGTTCCTTAGTTTTCTGCAGGATGCAAGATGCAGAACGTTCTTTATTGTTTTTTAAAGCATAGTTTGTTTAACATGATTTTACCTTATAAAACGTTTTTCGTTTGTGTAGCAAACTTAAGTGTTACTTTATAATGTAGGCTCCAATCAGGTCCGGGCTTTTATCGCATTTCACAACATCACGTGGTTTGTAAGATTTCAAACTTTTCTTAAGTATTTTTGACGCGATGCAATAAGGTTAACCATTTCATTGCAATATTTCATTTCACATGATTCAACATACTTAGTGAGTGTGCGCCCTTTGTGAATTGTGATATGTGATACTGGCTTTATTTCGAGAGGAAATGCCTTAGGACCTAGTTTTTAATGAAAAAGCTTAATGATATCTAGGTTAAGTGTGGTGATTCCTTTAGATCACATTTCGCGTGTTTTGCTTGTTAATAAGGCTTTTGACACACTCGGTCTAGCGATATGCGAAAATGCGAGTATTGCTAGTTTTTCAAAGGGTTTTGATTTGATATCTTGTTTTATTCCAAAATTTTAAAAGAAAGAGTCTAAATGATAAATTTGTTTTTTGGAAGGATTTTTTAAGGTTCCCCATTTATTGATAGAATATTAGTGATTATATTAATAAATGGGGGGGTAGTTGAATAGCACAACAGATTTTTACACCATTGAAAATTTCTTCGAGTGTAGAATAACATCAGGAGATGTGGAACTTACATGGAACCCCACCTGCGTGCCCCCCCCCCCCCCGCCCAAGAAAAAAAACGTCATTTAAACCTCAAATTAGCCCCAGAAGGTTTCTAACCCAAATTCTCAAAATTGGATCCCATTATTAAAATTGCCCTTGTAAACTAATTTATTTGATTTTTCCACCCTAAAAGCATCGATGTGGATGAAAACAATATAATAATCCAATTCGAATAAATAATTATATAACATTTGGTTATCATTAATAATTATATATTTTCTTGTTACATTGTGCTTAACATTATATGCATGAACAACATACCTCATGTTATGATGATATTGATTATGATGATGATGTTTCTTGTACATCGATATTTTGGAAAGAGTAATTTGTAAAAGTTGAGAAATTAATATAAATATTAGGAATCACATTCACAGGAAGGTCTCGAGACTTAATGGGGATGACCACCATATCCTAGAGCTTAGGAAGTGTTTTGAAAGGGAAAAAACTTGAGAAAATGGCATTTAAATTCAATAATAAAATGAAAAAATAAAAAGGGATCTAATATAATTTTACATTATTTTTTACACTTGTAAATTCACCCTTACATGAGAGGAGTGAAATCCAAGGACCAAATAAATTTTCCACCCTAAAAGCATCGATGTGGATGAAAACAATATAATAATCCAATTCGAATAAATAATTATATAACATTTGGTTATCATTAATAATTATATATTTTCTTGTTACATTGTGCTTAACATTATATGCATGAACAACATACCTCATGTTATGATGATATTGATTATGATGATGATGTTTCTTGTACATCGATATTTTGGAAAGAGTAATCTGTAAAAGTTGAGACATTAATATAAATATTAGGAATCACATTCACAGGAAGGTCTCGAGACTTAATGGGGATGACCACCATATCCTACAGCTTAGGAAGTGTTTTGAAAGGGAAAAAACTTGAGAAAATGGCATTTAAATTCAATAATAAAATGAAAAAATAAAAAGGGATCTAATATAATTTTACATTATTTTTTACACTTGTAAATTCACCCTTACATGAGAGGAGTGAAATCCAAGGACCAAATATTGGGATGAGGTTGCATTTGAGAAGGATTATAAAATAAATTTCCTCAACTGCAAAGGTATTGGTTGGTTCATGAGGAGATGTAATGATATCTTATTATTTTTGTGTTAGAACAAATGATTAGACTTTCATGTTTGGTAAAGTAGATTATTGGGTCCTCTAAATTGGTTTAAGTGGACTATGACTTTATTACTTTAATAGCCATTGATGGGGTACCAAGGCTTATTTTGTTCTTGGCTATTTTTATTATTCTTTTGGGCCTTTGGGACATTGCTGCTAGTTGTGACTTCATGTGATGGGGGAAAGAATCGTAGTAACATCCTTATAAAGAGGCACCATTACTGAGTGGGGTTGTAATCACTAGGGGTGAGGGTGGTTTCAAGAATATTGTAGTCTTTCCTCCACATGAGGTCAATCAATGGTGATTTTGATATGTAATATTCGACTTGAAACTATGAATTACTTGCAGAGAGTTTGTGCATACCCTAAAATTTCTCATCTTGTTGAGCTTGAGCCCTACTTGGGGGAACTCTTTTGAAGGTAGTTGTATTAGTTGAATGGAAAATATACCCTTGGGTGTTATTTCACACTCTTTATTGATAATTGGATCATGGGACTTTGAAGCAATGTCAAATGGACACTTAAGCTTCAATAAATTAAGCATTATAGGTACTTCTTATAATGTTTTCAATGTGCCTTACTAGTTATATTAATTAAATTATATAATTTTTATATGTTTTTATGGAACCATGACATGCCTCATTATCCTATGTTTATGTTGAATACAGTGTTTGATTTAGATATGCTTTGTCTTATTATTTCTTTAATCTTAATGGTGAAAAGCAATATTATTCGTTAAGATGAAACGCAAAAGCACTATTGCACACATGTGCATTCACCAAATCTATTTTAAAATAGTGTAACACTATGTCAGATATTGTTAATAACACTCTAATTGCTCAAATTTGTGTTGATTCATTGGAAATTCACCAAATCTATTTTAAAACAGTGTAACACTATGTGAGATATTGTTAATAACACTCTAATGGCTCAAATTTGTGTTGATCCAGTGGAAAAAAAATTACAAAACCACTGGTTGACAAAAATTCCATCATTGAAACCTCTATTTTTAATGATTAAAATTTTAACCAAAAAAAATATAACGAGAATAATATTATCCAAACACTTATCAACCCTTATCTTTAAACCATAAATGAAGACAAACCTAATCCCTAATATCTTCTAATATGACAAAAGTCTGTCTATATGTGATTTAGGCCGAAGTTATTCTTATAACTATTATGGATCACAGAAGCCTCAATTCAACAATCCTCAAAACTATTAAAATATCCAATAATATTCCAATGCTATATAAACTATGTAAGAAGATAAATCTTTCCCTTTACTCTTCAAATGGTAAGTTCTTTATCAATCCATACACCATATACCTTACCCTCGGTAGGTCAACCTATAACATCCACCTCTATATGGTTGGTGATTATACTATAACTCTAACATTATATGTACAGACTCACTCATAATAAATCGAGATACAACTAAGCATATTTAGCATTACAATGAGTCGAGCAATATATATAAACATGACATTGAGTATTATAATATTAATACACATTTCTATACCATTATTTTACAATAAAAATGAAGGATTACGTTCCAAGAGATTCGATGAGCTAGGAATGTGGTTCACTTAAAAGTTATAAAAATGACTGTTGGAATAAAACTTAAAAATTACAGTGGTAGAGGTTGATACGGTACTTGCAAATCCAACCACCCATTCCTCTACTTAAAAATAAAAATGTATTCCACTTAGATATTTCATGGTTACAGTGGACCCCTATGACATTGTTGTATGAATCATTCAATACCATTTTTTATTTGAGCATAAAAATCATTACCACACACAAAAACGAAATGATGAAATGGTCATAATTCCAACACTACCACTTTGTCATTATTCCGAACCGTCGCTGAAGATTGATCATGACATTTCTATAATTTGTTCTGTTTGGTGCGTCGTCTTTGCCATCACATACCCATCAGAGTTTGGCCATCACTAGGCCACGTTCGCCTCAACTTACCACCTGGCACCAACCAGAGGCCCCACGGGCTCCAGCGCCTCACAAAAATCTCTTTCTGGAGTTTAGATGCATAACTACACTACGGTCATATGTAGAGTCGTATACGAAATCATAGATAATCATAGGCGCGTCAAAACTGATTAAATTATTGGTAGAATCGTCTAATTTTAGTGTCCGTAACTGACTTATAGACGATGCCTCGTGACGCAGGGCAGTTCCTGAACAGATGATTGTTTATGACGCAGGGCAGTTCTTAAACAGACGAGAAATTTCTGAATACAATTGCAGTGCCGATCGTTTTGGTATAAAAGTCGAGCACATTCGAACGATTTTCAAGAAACAGGTCCGTATTTATATACGGCACGTTTTCAGCTTATTTTTTTGAAGTTATGTTGGAAACGGTTCTCATCTTAATTAGTGCCGCAATATTCTTGGTTCAATTCAGGTTGGGAGTGGATTAGCATTATTCTTAGGTTTCAGCTTAATAATGAAGTAATCTGGAGTCTGGCCTTCAATTGACCTCCGGTATTCCCTACAATTTCTTTTCTCGACGGCTCAATTTCAATGTCGATTACTTTGAAGCAGTATTTCCTGTATTCGTCCAACAATTTTTCATTCTGTTTATTTAATGATTACTTTGGTGTAAAGATAAGTCAATCGTTCAGAAACGTGCTCAAATGCTTGCGCACTGCATCCGGCGGGCCTTCTGAGAGACCTAAATAATATCGGGAATTGCTTATCGTGCTCAATTTTGTGTACAATTTAAGCCTTGATCAATTACTTTCCAATAAATAAATCATTCGCCGGGCTCTTTGCGTGTCTCACCCGACAAACATTCTTGCTGGACCAGAAAAACATTTTTAACACGCAGAATTCACCACTACGTCAACTGGATTGGAAAGATCTATATTAGAAGTTCAAGATTCAGCAAAGCTTACCTCGAAAGTCTGAATTCAGAGGTAAGCTTTCAGCCGAACAATCCTTTAACAGGAAGAGTACTGCAAATCAAGAGGTTTAATCATCGCTTCTTCAAGGATTTAAAGAATCGAAGTATTTATGGGCATTAAGAGAAAATTCTTAAACTCGAGTTCACATGTCAGCTAAGCTTTAGGATACATGAGATCGGAGTACTTTAGCTTATTCCTTTGAGCTAAAATTCAGGTTTTCTGGGAGTCGATGTTTATTATTTCTCCGACAGGAAGGTAAATACAGTCTGGCAAAAATTCCTTTATTGTCAATAATTACTCAATTTTGTACTTTCAGCTAAATTTAAGTTCATTTTCATTTTTATTTGGACGCAATGTTTATTATTACTCTATGGGAGGAATTTTCCGAGGAAAGATAGAATTAGAAATGTACGGTCTTAATGTACCTGGAGCTACAGTTCAGTCTTTGGAGCCCGAAAATACCTATTGGAAGCCTAAAATGATACTCGATTGTTCTAAGATTTCGGAATTTGCTAAAGTCGTTGAGTTTTAGAATCTGATGCTAAATTTCTATGATTGGAACAAAGCATATTTTATTAGGACATTAAATCTTTTGTTTGCAGCTAACTTTGTCTAAAACTAAGTATTATTTAAGGAAACTATACGAATTCGAGGTTGATTGGATAAAATTTGTGGCATATGGCGTAAACTTCTGATGAGTAATGGCTAAATTTTCTTTGTTGCAGCAGGATTTCCGTATTTGGAGAAACATATTGAAGCTGCTTTCACAATGGATTTTGGAAAAATTGTCTGGGCATGCTACTTTCTTGTATTGGTCGCTTTGCAGTCCTATACAGCCTACACAGAAGCAGCTCCAGCAAATGCACGGATCACATCTGTGCCTGGCTACAGCGGCAGTCTTCCTTCAGAGCACTATGGAGGGTAGGGATAATCTTCATCTATATTTATTTTTAATGTCATCTAGGTTGAAATGCGTTGAAGTTAAAATTCTGCGACTGATTTCCCTCTGAACATGATCTCAATTACGGTGACCACGAAATTTCTTGTATAATTATTCTAATGTGTTTACAATGATGTTATTTATTTATTAATATTGGCGCTGTGTAGATATATAAAGATAGATGAGACTAGTGGAAAATACCTGTATTACTATTTTATTACATCAGAAAGAAATGCAACGACAGATCCTGTTGTTCTCTGGTTGAACGGCGGTCCTGGTTGCTCAAGTTTTGATGGCTTCGTATACGAACATGGTTAGTTAAGATTTAACTTTCTAGATTAACGATTTGTTTATAACTTTAGACATGTAAGCTAAATAATAATATCGAACTTGCCAACCATTTTTTTGATACTTGAGTCATATCATTGATGATTATGTCCCGATAAAATTTGCCAAACTCGTTATTTCAACATCTGGTCAATGAAATAAGTAGTGTTGATGTTCAATCTTTCGAGTTAGACTGCAGTATGTCATGTCAACACCCAAATGATTCTGAGATCCGTCCAGATTTTTACAGAAGAAAACGTTCTACATCCTAATTAAGAAAGTCTCAATTTTAACAGTAATATCGTGCACGTGCAGGTCCCTTTAACTTCGAAGCTAGAGAGAATGGAAGTTTGTCCAGCCTACAACTTAATCCATACTCTTGGTCAAAGGTTATTTGCACTAATATTTTTATATGGATTAAGTTAATAAGTATACAGCTCAAATTTTCCAGTACAGAGTTTTATTTTCATTGATTCATTCATTCTAAAAATTTTGATCAATGTTTTGTACATTTCAAATATTTCAATCGTATTACAATACGTGAAAACCTGTAAACACAGTTTCGTGATCAAAGAGGAAGAATCTTATGAAGATACCATTGGGTTGAACCACTCATTAAACTTACTCATTTTTATATTGATTAAGTTCTATGAATTCAATGGCGAAGAGTTATAGAAAGTCTGTAACAATGAAATTGCAAGATTTCCTTGTCAATCCAATTAGAAATCAAATTCTAACGCTTATATTATTCTTTTGAAACCAGGTATCAAATATTATCTATCTGGATTCACCATCTGGAGTTGGCTATTCATATTCTGAAAACGTTAGTGATTATGACACTGGTGATCTGCAGACAGCTTCAGATACGCATAATTTTCTTTTGAAGGTCTCCATCTTTTCCTTGAAAATCAGTTGTACTATTATTTCCAGATTCACTGGTCTGAGAGGTGCTTAATATGATTTCCATCGATTAGACATCTTTGATTTGAAAACATTTACAAATCAAGAATTATACAGTAAAAAGATGTGGAAGTACATTTGGTAATTCTGCAGAAACCATGTCGCTTTTTACGTATGCAAATCTTTTCTGGTTGGTTCTGCCATTAAAAGAAAACTTATTTCGTTTATGTTCGAGCAGTGGTTTGAAGAATATCCAGAGTTCATTTCAAATCCGTTCTATATTAGCGGAGAATCATATGCAGGAATCTACGTCCCAACTCTAGCGTCAGAAGTGGTCAAGGGTAGGGTAATATGGTTTTCATCTAACAAAAGATTCCATATACGTTTCTGATAGATGAAGCATTGACTCACCGTTTACATTCCATATACGTTTCTGATAGATGAAGCATTGACTCACTGGTTACATTACAGGAATTGAAGGTGGGGTAAAACCTGTTTTGAATTTTAAGGTAAATTGATTTTGATTATTTGGCATTGAAATTGTTAACAATCTTGCAATCCACATATGTTCCATTAAAGTCAAGCTAATTTGTCTCTTACTGATGCTGATCTTTTAGGGTTACACAATAGGAAATGGGGTTGCAGACACAAAATTTGATGGCAATGCGCTTGTACCGTTTGCTCATGGAATGGCGCTTATATCGGACGAACAATATCAAGTAATTACTCTGCTCTTAATTTCTTTTTTAAAAGAGGAATGGATATAACCTGAGTCTATGCATAAACTTGGCCTACGATTATCTGCTTTGAATATTTTAGTTTTCTTGGGTGGAAAATCCATGATAACTTATATTTTAATATTTTAATTTATCAAAAATATATATATATATATATATATATATATATATATTTATTTATTTTAATAAATAATTAAAATAAAATTTTATTAAATATTTTAATTTTTAGTTTCTGATATTTATTAAATTATTAAACCATATAAACAACTAATCAACAATTTTATATTCTAATAAATTATTTTAAAAACTTAAAACAATATTATCCGGGGTAATGAATATCCTTGATTCTATATTGAGCGCAAGCTGCCTCTACCAATAACATACACTCAATAAAATCATAAACATAGGAAGGCAGCCCTCGATTAACCTTTGAAAACGATTACATTTTAGAAATTGCCATCCACACAAATCTTCTTTTCATAGTAATAGACAAGATCCTTATTTTTTATCATACGGTGACGTCCTCGATTAACCTTTGAAAGCAATCACATTTTAGAAATTGTTTTCCACAGAAATCTTTTCATAATAATAGACAAGATCTTTATTTTTTATCACACGGTGACATCCGTAGATTCTTGCTAGTGGAGAATCAGCCACAGAGTTGATTAACTTCGTAATGGATTAACTGCGTAATTTTGGTTTTTGATGATTTGTAATGAGATTCAGCCACAAAATTAGCGATTGACTTTGTATTTTTATTTTCAAAATGATTTATGATGAGTTTGCTCTCAAATCCAAATGATTGTAGTGAGTTATTGAAAAGTTAGTCCTATGATTGGCATTATGGGTTAGCGCTCTTATAATTCAAAGCTACAATTTAAATATCCACCGTATAAAACCTTAAACGATCAAGGTTTTATACAGTGGATAATCGTTTGCATCTAAAAGCCATGAAAAGAGTAACAAAGTCCGTGAGAACAGAAATAGAGTAAAACAAAGTCCATGACGAGGAGGGGTTTTTCATAGCCAGATTATTTTGAAAAATTAGGCAACCATCGGCTACGAAGTGACTATCTTCAATTCCATCTTGAATGTAGGGTGCCTCTACCACGAAACCAAAATCATCTGCAGCAAATTATAAAACATAAGAGGACTGTTCCTCTCTGACGCAGCACCCGGTCTAGGGCCAGAGAATTTCGAAATCTGGTGGCCCAAATCTCGTGAACCTGTGGGCTATGGGTTCACGAAAATTTAGCTCTCACGGGCTTTTAGCGCAGCAATGAATTCGTGTTCCCAAATCGAAAAATAAAAACGGACTCAACGTATCTTATCTCCATAGCACTCGACCATACGACCTTTCACAGTGGACCGGGGTTCATTGCGGGGCCGTAGACCGTTTACGAGGGAAGTGGGTCCCATCCGGGTCTGAAGTACGGGCGAGGTCGGGGTCGGCAAACACTCTGGTGGTCGCCTTTGAAAAGGGCCGAGTACCAGCGTCCCGCCGAGTCGGGCTGTTCCGCCTGCTCGGGGTCCTCTTGTTTTTTTGGGGTTCTTTACCTTGGTCGGGCCTATTTGGGCCGCGAACACCTTTCTCAAGGCTGACGTTTTAATTCAGAAGGTGAGAGTTGGATCTCGGAATCTGTTTGGACGGCCTCTCCAAAAGCCGTGGCCTCTCCAAAAGCTGCAAGGGGTATTTTAATAAGTTTTTAATTTATTTGGGAAAATAATAGAAATTCTAGTAAAATTTTGATAAAAGATAAAAGATAAAGTCTAGCAAGAATTTTTGTAAATCTATCTTATACCTACATTTCCATATTAATCCATATTATAATGGTTGAACTCAATTGTTCAAATCATATTATAGTTGATGAACTCAGTTATTAAATTTCAATAATCCATATTATAGTGATCAAATTTCACAAATCCATAATCCATAATCCATATTATAATGATCAAATTTCAAGAATCCATAATCCATATTACATTTTTCAAACTTAAAGATTTTTGGTTACCACATTTTTCAAACTTAAAGATTTTTGGTTACCAACCAAAAGATGAGTATCTTTTGGTGGGTAACCAAAAGATTTTAATAAATATTTTTGATAACGTAGAAGTTTTTATACCATTTCCACCATAAAATCATCAAACAATCTTACTGCAAAATTAAAGAAAAAAACAATTGCTGGATTCTGTCCATTTCTTGCCGGCTGCTATATTTAGCCGTCTTGGCAAATTTGCCGCTGGGTAGACGACGCCTCTCCTGCGCGCCCATATGCGATTTCCAGATTCTCTCAAGAGTTCGGCCTCTGTTGGACGTGTACAGTCTAACACTAACTCTCAATTTCTCACATTAATGTCTTGCAAGTTAAAACAGTTCTTGAATTGAATCAAATTATCCCCGTTCAGGAGCACGCGCCATTCCCCAACTTAGTCTCAAACGGACCCCGGCTAATAGCGAATTCGGATACGCAGGTGATAACTTGCACCTTCGTGGTTCAATCTCAGTTTTATTCCCGTTGGGCTCTCCTGCATCATTTTGTCGCAGATGAAAGCACAGATTCTCAGTCTTTGGACGCCTCACCTTTATAAACACTCTCTCTTAACTCACTATACCAAACATTGGAGTGAGCGTGAAACCAAAACCATTTACACAAGATAGTAGGATTTATCACAGGGCACTTACCCATTTA
Source organism: Pinus tabuliformis (assembly GCA_031772625.1). Taxonomy (NCBI): domain Eukaryota; kingdom Viridiplantae; phylum Streptophyta; class Pinopsida; order Pinales; family Pinaceae; genus Pinus; species Pinus tabuliformis. The sequence continues at coordinate 902,962,411 of CM062813.1, forward strand.
CATAGATCATAATTGCATACTTAGGCAGAGTATCGAGCACAAGGAAATAAAGGGGCATTACAGATTTCTTCTCACAGGCTTTCGTCAACACACACGAACTTCAAATAGAGCGATTAAACACAGGAGAATACTCATAACAAGTCGGATTATCTTTACTGCTCAGAACAGAGTATATATGCATATACAAAGGATTACAATGGGCTCCTGCCGAGCTCCCATGCTCCCCTCGAGCTCTTCTCGCTCTAATTATGAGACTCTGTCTCTCGGTTGTCACAATTCTAATTCCTCCTGCGGAGCTCTTTCTACCCTACTCTACTGTCGATGGAGAGACCCCTCATTCCTTGAATTCTAACTCCACATAAAGTTTTCCTGCTAGACAGGAAAATATCCTCACAAACAAAGACAAATGCACACTTGTCCTAACTATTTAAAATCTGCCTAATATCCCAGGCTGGCACTTTGCATCATTTCAAAATCCGTTAGACACTAGTTCATCAAACTAACTATCCAACAATCCCAGATTATTTTAGAAGCAGAACACTTGGAATTACAATAAAATTTCTAATTTCTATTTTATACAAATTTACATTGGGTAAATTCTATGGTCCGTTTGGGTCAAGGAAAAATGGATTGCCCAGGGTTGTGCCTGCATCACTTTCCGTTTTTCTTTGAATGAATGGGATCACATTAATCTTTGAATGAATGGATCACATCAGAGAGGTTGCCATTTACAAAAATCCATCCAAAGCAATAGAGAGGAGTGATACAGATCCATCCCATGTAGACATCTTATTTTTCATACCTGAAATAAACCTTGAGCAGCTCCTTGGCATCTCAGGTGGCTCCCTTGTACCCTATTCAAGAACACGCTGTGGCTTCTATGCTGGGATGCCCATGCTTACATATTTCCGTCAACCAACCAGTATGTGTTCAGTTCATATCTCTGATTTTATCAAATAAGTCAATAATTTTTGTGAAGTTGGTTGATATATCAGCTGAACTTGATCTCCCTCATTTCTAAGATAATGAATTTATTGTCCAATGTCCATTCTTTTATCATGAGAATTAATTTAACCCTTTCCAATGCTAAAGATTGCCAAACTACATCATTCGGGATTTAGATTGAAAAGGAACCGTGCCAATGAAAAGAAATGCCGCCATCCAACATCTTGTAAAACGGTTCTTTCGCTTGTCATGTTTAGCATGGTTGAGCAAGGAATCCTGGATAACCAAAGGAAGTATAACACTACTTCAAATTCCATCCCTCCTCATGTAGAGTGTGGTAGCAATGAGACTGCCCAATCTCGCCCATAGGTGAACAAAGTCAGAAGTGGGTAGCCTTTAGTTATTGAAGGAAAATGACACTAGTCTCAAGCGTATGATGTACTTAATAAGAAATATCTTTCTTCAATGAAGCTGTCGCTCGGATTGTACGAAATCCTCCCCAAGCCCTTTATCATAGCAAATGTATTACTCTGACACTGGGTAGGGTCAAGATTCGAATATATTGGTGTGGGAACATACCTCTGTGCTTAGGTTGATTGTATTTCTGGAGCAATTAGAGTCAACATGGTTCCAAGCCTTCGGTTACCTATAGAATTCTTTCTTTCTTTTTGATGTGCCTTGAAGCCCTTTTGGTACACTCCTTCAGTTGACATTTCTTTTTCTTTATTTTGCATGTGTTGTAACCCAGCCGTTTGGATCGCCTGGATCCATAGGTTGGTTCTGTTTCGGTAACTTGGGATTACGCGGATCATTAGTTAAGGTGCAGTGGGTTTTCATCCAGTTCCATGAGAGTGTAATGTTTAATGTGATAGTAGGTGTAACCATTGTGAGTTGTGAAATATTCGTGAGACGATGCTTTGAATCTCTGCCCTTAGCGGAGATTCTATCATCCATCCCTCGCTTATCTCTACCATATCTCAATTCCTACACAGGTTTGTACTTACAAAATAGTAAAACCTAATAAGCTAATAATTTGAATTACTCTTGTAACGAATTTACTTTTCAACCTGCAGAACCAAGCACTAATATCATGTCTATGTTGTTCTCCACTTGTCTTGACGATGAATTGTCTGAATATCGTAGGAAGCGTTCAATGCTTGTAATGGGAACTATTATGATGTCGAAGATGCTGATTGTGAAAGCAAACTAGAAGCGATAAACGAGGTAGCGGCTTTTTCTTTGTTTCTAATTTCTGTAATCCGTAAGCTGTTTCATTGTCGTGAGAACTTTTTTCAGGGTTTGCATATATACAAGCTGAAGGCTCTAATTTTGTCGTTGAATGTGCAGGCGGTTTCAAGAATTAACATTTATGACATTCTTGAGCCATGCTACCATGGGACCGAAAGCCAGCAGGTTCTTGGCAGTATACAAAACTTGCCTGAAAGTTTTAAGCTATTAGGCCAGACGAACCGGACCCTTCCAGTAAGAAGAAGGATGTTTGGTCGTGCTTGGCCTTTGAGAGCACCTGTTAGAGATGGCAATGTTCCGACATGGCCGAATCTCTTGGGGGACGTCCCTTGTACGGTAAATATCTCTGACTAATCCCTGTTTTTGTGAGGACAATATTAGTGCTCCCATTATATATATCAACCATATGAACTATGGACTAGATGAAGCAATAATAAGATTACAAAAGTGAATGCTAAAATCCCGCACAACTAAATGCAATAAAAATTAATAAAGCTACAGATTGATTTATGGGTTGACTCCACCAAGTACCATAGATCATTGCTAACTGACAATACTCATCAAATTAGCATTGCAACGTACGTTTTCATCAAATTTTATAGGTTGATTTTGTGAATTTAGTACTGGTTATTTTGGCATCTACGTGTCCCACACTGAATTCATGAAATTCACTCTGTCCCAAGTTCCATATAATCCAACATTGAATGTTGTCTCAATATTACTCTAATGTATGGTATTGCTTGATTGGTGTTGTCCAAATTCCAAGAGGGTAGAACATGATGATTATTGGCAGTATTAATGCAGTAGGATCTTTTAGGTTTTACATTTCAAGAACAGACACTAGAAGTGATTCTATATAGAATTTTCAGCATACTTATATCTGGTGTATTATTTTTAATATTTTTTTAGTTGGTATTTATAAATTTCTGCAGCTTTGTCATTAGCGCTTGGATTTTCTAAATATGTTAGGTTTATTTTGTCAAATCAGGACATGACTGTTGCTACTATTTGGTGTAATGATGAATCTGTGAGAAAGGCTATTCACGCACAAACGGTATGTCCTTTTAACCAAAAATGGTTCTTTACATTCTTTCTCTTAGTATGTATGCCTTGATTTGGGTATTCATTCTTCTGGCTTTTTAACCAAAAATGATTCTTTACATTCTTTTTCTTAGCATGTATGCCTTGATTTGGGTATTCATTCTTTTTCTTAGTATGTATGCCTTGATTTGGGTATTCATTCTTCTGGCTGGTAAAGGCAAAGAGTTAGTTTTTGCTTGTAGAACATAAAACTTTACATAAAAATAAAACCTTACACAGAAAGCAAAATTTCCTAAAAAAATTTAAAAGCTTTCCCAAAACATTGAAAGTAAAACGTAAGATAAAGAACCAAAGTCACCCTAAACACTAATTAAGTATAACAGGAAACCTTACAGAATTCTATATGATGAGACAACTATAGGTAAGCCATCCTTCATGTTGCAGTAATAAGTTTCACCCCTTAAGTCCTAAAACCCATTAATGATCTTTGGTGCTCTAAAGAATGGCTTTATTTTAACTTTATGTTTTATTCTTCTCTTAACTTTTTTAAATTTAACTCTATTTTTTATTTTTCTCATAACTTTTTTAACTACGGCGGTTTTACAGAAGCTCAGCATTTGAGATCTATATAAAACAGTTACTAACATATTCAAGACGTGAAGAATCTTTTGGGTTCATCTGCACCTATATTGTCATTTTGTATTTGTCTGAGATTAATGTACTCCTGGCTGTAGCAATGTCCTTTAAGCTGTTTAGCTATATTTTACGTTTCCACTTATGCAATTTACCTTGCAGGAAGACATCGCTGGAAAATGGGAGTTGTGTACTGACCGTATTAATTTCAACCATGATGCTGGAAGCATGATCGTCTACCATAAAAATCTGACCAGTAAAGGCTATCGTGCATTAATTTATAGGTCTATTTCTTGTGCCCACTTTTTTAGTAGATACTTTATTATGAAAAACCTCGAACTTCTTTATTATGAAAAAGACTTGAGCATTTATATCATTTTTATTATAAAGTGATATATTTTCTTTTGAACATTTCACTCGGATCTTCGTTGGTCAACAAAATCACTCTTTCACATAAAAGGTATCGGTTGAGAGAAATGTAAAGATCATTGGAGAGAAATGTAAACAATGCAGATTTCATATTCGTCATTGTCCAACCTCTATATACTCTACCTTCTACCTACTTGAAAGACAGTTCACGAAATCCTAAAATATTAGTTTCAAGATAATGTTTAATATCTTATTTTCCCTAGACTTTTTCGTTCTTTGTCATTGTCCTCCCTTTTTTTTTTCCAAAAACTCTCCATACTCTACCCCTTGAGATTCTACCTTTCTCCATACTCTACCTACTTGAATGGACTAGAGTTTAGAATTTTTAAAATATTATTTCAAACATATATCGCTTACCTTTTTCCAAGGGAGTTTAATGATTTTTAATATATCTAGGATATTTTATATATGGATCTAATATTCATGCTTTTTAATTTAAAATTTAAATTCTAAAAATAAAGTACATATATTTTTATAAATTTTAATAATTAAATATTTATGTATAAAGAATATTGTTTTTTATACACAAAAGGTTTAATGTGAAACTAAATTTTAATCTTGAAATAAAATTATTATTATTACAATAATAGTTTTATATTATTTTTCAAATTTATTTCATGTGATGATCGTGGCGACCATGATCTTAACATTTGCATTTATGATGGCAGTGGTGACCATGATATGTGCGTGCCTTTCACTGGAACACAAGCTTGGACAAAGTCCTTGGGCTATGCTATAATTGATGAATGGCGCCCCTGGATAGTGGATGATCAAGTTGCTGGGTAAGCACATGGTCATTGCTTCAATTCTGCCTCTACGCAATTTTAATTCAATCCATGCTAATTCAAACTCATTAAAATGAAGTATTGAACTTTCTGAATTGTTGATGTGTGTAGATATACTCAAGGATATGATCAAAACTTGACCTTTGCAACTATAAAGGTGGGTTATTTGTTTTTTCTTCCTTTATGATTTAAGCAAGATCTAAGGTTAACTATAAAGATTCCGTCTTAAACATTATTTTTCATTGCAACAAATAATGATGTTTTTTCTCATTAAAACTAATTACAATATCTTCTTTGCAGGGATCTGGACATACAGTTCCAGAGTACAAACCTAAAGAATCGTTGGCATTTTTTTCACGGTGGTTAGCTGGAAAGTCATTGTGAAACACCACATGTTTCCAAATTTTCAATTGCCAATTAAATTCATTTGCTTTTAGATTCTATTTACATTTTAAGTCTGCAAATTGTTTATTGAGCTTGTCGTTGTCCTCATTTGCTCTTTATTAGCTTGTGAGGTGCAAGCTTTGGTATTGAAACATTTTAGGCCTTACCAATTTTCTTCAATTGGATTAGATTATTATCCTCTCAGATACATTGAACAACCATCTAAGGAAGGTGAAAGTAATTACAAAAAAAGCCATATCAAAATTTTGCACGTCTTTATGTGTTGGATATTTATGTACAATAAGTTCATATAGTGGGATTGGTTGGAATTTCTGTCTTGTATGCTAGGTTATGTGGGAGCACCATGGGGGCTTCATTCAATGAGCCACTTACATAGCACGTGCGTTCATGACATACTAAACAATACCCTTAATTTGACTACATATTAGAAAATGCTTCTAAAAATCACTTTCTTTAGCCCCCTACCATTACTAACCCAATACACCTTACCAATTTAAAAATCCCCTACCTTCACTAGATATCCATTTTTTCATTAACATTTTTTATACCTCTTATATTTATATCCCTTTATTTTCATTAAAAATTGTAAGCAGATTCTGCACCTAGAAAGAATATCCTAAATAGTAGATAGCTGAAAAATTGAAAGTTTCAATAAAAGAGAGGCAGATATAAGTTAGCTAATTTAGAAATGTATACCATGGAAAATTTGAATGGAAAATACATAGATTTGAACTCTTAATTGCATATATATTCTATTGAATACTAAAAAAGATACACTACAATAGTTCAAAACAAAACCTTGATAACCAACAAAATGGTGCACCTTTCATCAACCTTATAGAATATGAAAAGGAGAGAAAGTACAATGAATATCTCTATCCAAAACTGAAATTGCTAAATTTGAAACAACATCTAAATTGGAATTAACTGAAGGTGTGACATGTGTGCCCTTAAAATGCATGCACCCTCTTCCAAAAAATAGTCTATTTCAGTACCTTCTGTGGCATGGATGTGCCCTCTACCAAGAAATAGTTGGTATCGTTGTTTCCTTCACTTTTATTCAAACTTCTCATCACTAATGTAAGGAAAAGATGAAGGTGCCAACTCTGTTATCTTCTCCATTGCCCCATCATTGGGAGGATCATTAGCTGAGAAGCAGGTAAAACATATTAACACACACATTAGACATAGATCATAGAGGTATTAATATTGTGATGCATGTGTGTTTTGGAGCAAGTCTGCTTGGTAATAGGAGCGGAAGCGGGAAGAGGGAGTATAAGCAGGAAGTGGGAGTGGAAGCAGGAGAAAAGAGTGACATTTTCAAAAGCTCCCAGGTTGGGAGCGATTTTAGGAGTGGATTTTATATAATATATTTTTTCTTATATTTTGATGCATATATGTCAACAAAAGCATGTAGAATGATGAATTTGTGATAGAAAACATAAAAACATGGATTAAACCATATAACATCATTAATCTAGTAGTTATAATCTTCATTAACTAGAGGTCCACAAACTACAAGTTCTCATTTATATAGCATGTAAGGGTGCATATAATGAAAATAAAATCAAGTGCAATCCATCTCTGAACCAAAAATACATCAACAAATAGGCTCTGGATGATCTTTAACATTAAAAAAAAAACCATGCTACAACAAATACATACATATCATCAAAATCATTACATGTCTTGGGATCCTTGTCAATAATATCACCCTCTAAGCATTAACATAAGATAGAAAAAATGTAGCATGTAAAGTCAAGATTTTGTTTGAGTGACGAGTACATTTTTAATAGGGTCATGACAGAGGAGTTTGACAACCAATGTCACTAACATCAAAATACATAGAGGGTTTGGTTCTCTTGATTAAATATAAGTTTCATAACCTAATACATGACAAAATCCATTTGAAATAGTACAATCCCCCCAATCTCGAAATCCTGAAAACTAATAAGTCTATTGGATTTTGAGTGAGATCTAAAATTCTACATTTCCATATGAATCTAGTGAGGTTAGAACCACTCTCAAATATCTTGAATCATTTCATGGTAATGTTAAAAGTTTAAATAAAATGATGAAAATGAAAGATAAAGGAGAATGTCACTTTTACTTTAAGAATTTAACATTACCATGAATTACATGTCAATACTAGGGCCATAGGTTTGAATATTAGGCTAATATGGACCTAGTATTACCATAGTTTTTTGTTTCTCCCTCCCACTCTAGATACTCCCACAATACTCATGAACCTCTATTTCTCAAACCCATTTGTCTTTTTCCTATGCATGGCCAATGCATTGTATAAACAATACATTATAATACACACATTTCTATACGACATATAAAAACCCCTTACCCAACTATTATATGATAAATATATTATTTCATTTTTTTCGTCATTTTTATGCCCCAATATGAACGCACGTGATATGATATTGCTTTGCCTTTGTCAATGAAGCTCCCGTGGGGAGCACAAACGTCGCTTTTCCTTGTGGGAAAAATTGTAATCATTATTTAGCTTCATTATGCTTTCGTTACGTGAGTTTTGTTGGCAAAATCATGATCATTATTTAGTTTCATTATGTGAGTTGATATTTTGGAGAAATGTGTTAGATTTTTATAAGATTCAATAATGTGTATTTTTTTTATTATTAATAAAAAATTCAAAATTATAATTCTTTTAAATATAAAATATTGTCTATGAGGTTTTGGATTCATGATCAATGAGTTGTCACTACTTTAAATCTTTTTGTAAATGTTTATTGTAACATTTATTAAGTACTAAAAAAGCTTGAATTTAACCAACATAAAAACTACTCCACTAAAAAAATACATCACATATTCAAATTAAAAAAAAAGATATATTTATGTACATCCATATGAATTTGAACTATTTATACGCAAATACAATTGGAAAAAATATTTGTGCTATCTCTCCCCACTTATATACCAAACTTATATACCAAGGGTCTCCCTATTTGGTTGGTTCATCATGCGTGGGGTACAATGCATAAACTTCATGAAAAACATGAAAGGAATAAGACATCTTAAGCATACCAATATTATTTTTCAATATAAAGCATCTCTAATATATATAAAACTTGTAATCAAATATTTTATTCAATATGGGTATTGATTTTTTTTATTTATATTCATATTTTAAATATTAAAATGATTTTTCTTTGCTAGCATATTTTTGTTATTAATATTGTAGATGTCACATGATATTTTATTTATTAAATACATTAAAATATTTGAGTTTGTTGGGTAGTTCAATTGGTGATTTGTATGTTATGAAATATTATATAAAGGATGAGATTCAAAGTTCAAATTTCTTGTGAGCCAATTCAATAAGGAAAGAAAAATATATTTTATTTATGGTCCACATTGAATTTTTTATTTTTTTATTAATATTTTTGTAAATACTATATATCAAATTTATATTAGAACATGATATATGCATCTTACTCATAGTAAGAAGTAAGAAGAAATTGAAATTCTTTATTTTCAATTACATTTAATCTAGTTGATTTAAAATTATTTTATTTAACATGGGTAATGAAATATTCTATTTATGCTACTTATTATTATTATCATTATCATAAATATATGTGAAATTGATTTGTAATACGTTATTCAAATATCTTATTTAAGGCTCACATTGAAATACTTTTAAACAATAAAAGAATTGCACATTTTCAGACACATTGAAAAGTGAAAATATAAGAAATTACCTTGTTCTTCACAATTTCTTTGTGTGAGTATCAATTGTTTATTTTGATTTATTGAGTTTATGTATGTGTGTGGGGGATTGAAATTGAATCTAACCTAGTATTTACATTATTTTTTTTTTCCTAAGAAAAAACCGTAACTTTTTATTAAAAAGATAATGAAAAGTTACATCTGCATATGCACTGAAGCATACTGAGAACTGCCACAAAGGCTCCACGTAGCGTTAGAAAACTAACGTGCAAGAAGAAATAAGAGAAAGAAAAGAGGGAGAAGAGAAAGAGAAGAGGCAGAAAAAAACTGAAAATAGTTCAAGTTTTCCGCCCCTTTTTCTTTTCGACCTTACGCCACTCGCCTTGGGTGGACTCGGTCGGTGCGATGATCAGCTGTGTTTCTACATTCTGTGATCCAATTTCTTTGTCTGAATCTGAAGTATCTGAGTGGTGATGTCGCTTGGTGCCTCCTGTGCTGTGGTCCAAGCTTGTCATCTCTGCCTTGTTGTCTATTGTGTTTTCTCTCTGTTTCTCCATTTCTTGAGCTGCCTCGGTCTTCTCTGCAGGGATCTCTTCCTCCTCTGCTTCTGATTCTTCATCATCTGAATCTGGTGGTGAGAATTTCCATACTTTCCTCTGCTTCCCTTTCTATTTCTTTTTACTCTTGGCTTCTGGGCATGTGCTTTGTAGGTGACCTGTCTGCCTACAGAGTCTACATCTGAAAGCAGTGTTTTCATAGTCTAGCACTTGCAGCCAGTTTTGTTGTTTGTAGATCAGCCTTATATTATCCGGCAGCCCTTTGCTTAAATCTACTTCCACGCAGATACGTGCGTAAGTGTAGATCCTGTCATCAATCCTGTCCAAATCTGTTTTGATATATTTCCCAATGCTGTTCCCAATGCCTTCCAGCACTCGTTCATTCCAAAAATGCAGCGGTAGATTGTACAATCTAACCCAGACCAGCATTTTGGTTACAGTCATTTTGTTTGGATCAAAATCTGGGAACCATGGGGTCATAAACAGCCCCGATGTTCCCCAAAACCAGGGTCCTGCACTAATAACTGTGTCTCTGACTTCCTTGGATGTAAATCTAACTATGAAAAACCCCTTTGAGCAGAGATGGATATCGCATTCCATGGTCCAGCTGGTGAATATCCAATGAAATAGATCCAGGGGTTTAGGCCAGAAACTGTTGAAACGGCAAATGAGGGCTTGCGTTTCATAGGACTTTACAAAATCATCCAACCCAGAAGAATGTAAATTTAAAGCAGGGATTTGCTCTGCCTGGTCTACTATATATGGCCTGGGTATATGGCTGGGCTTATTTCCTCCTTGGTCTGTCGAGGGCCCCGAATCTCTGTTGCCTTGTAGAATGTTTTTGTAGGAGATGCCTCCTTTTGGTTGGTGCTGAGGTACTGCTTTCCCTTTGACTCCCCCTGAATTTCTTGACTGTCCCTGAGGAGGAGCCCCTCCTCTCAGCCTCAGGTTTAATACAATGGTTGTTCCTGGGCTGATCTCATAGCTTTCCATCGTTCTATAGTCCTGGAGGGACCACCTACCACTCACCAGATGTTGGGATTGAACTGGGTACCCCAGCTCTATCCAAATCTGTTGTTTCAGCTGCAGGATGGTGCCTTCTGCATGAACCCACAATAATCGGGTTTTCCCCACAGGGAGGTTAATTAAAATCTGAAAACGAGTTGATCTTACCTGCTCTAGCTGTGAGCAAACTTCCAGATCCGGTCTCGTTTTGAGTTGTTTTCCTTGGTGCATGTCTAGATCTGCCTCCCCTCTACCCGATCTGTGCTTGGTGTTTCCGATCTGCTGCCTGGGGTCTCGAATATTGGCTGATTCAGGTAGATATGGGCCGGATCTGAAAAGATTTGGCCACTGCTTTGAAGGGGGGAGCGGATCTGTAGCATGCAGACCCCCCCTACCAATTCTTTTTGCGTTCTGGTGTTTCTTGCTCTCAAAATGCAGTGCGGCATGGCGGCGGCCTTGATCATAGTCGTAGTTTGAGCCTTCGATCTGTTGCCTGGGGTCAGGAAGGCCTATATCTTGTAGATCCCAGCCGTAGCTACAAATTTTGGGGCCATGCGTTGGAGAGGGAAATGGATCAGTAACATGCAGGCCCCTCCATTCGTTTTTCCATTCGTTCTAGACTTGCCGAAGCTTGATCTCTAAACCCCATGTGGTCCGACGGCTTCCTTGTTCAAGTGCGCTATTTGGGTTTTCGTTTATCCGCCATGTGATGCCCTCCTCGTTGATCCATGCAAAGAGGTTTTCTTCTGTTATGGCCCTCGCCTCGCAATCTCTTTGCAGACTTGTGCTTTGCCCCCATTCCAGAAGCCTTATTTTCCAATGGATCGAAAGCCCTTCAGATACGCCGCCGCTTTGGTCTGGGTTAATTTGGAGCGAGGTACCCCATTTCTCTGAAAGCGCAGAGTGCTTCCCATCAGCGATAAACGTTATCCCGTTCCCTGGATCGCTTTCAGGTCCAGAGCCTGACTTGAGAGCCGATACGGCTGCATAACGAACCCTGCTAGGTGAAACCCTAACCATCGCCATCGCTCCAACTTCAAATCCACTTGCCTTATTCGTTAGTATTTACATTATTATTTTTATTACCTTTTACTTTTTATTATCTTTTTGTTTGAGCCATATATTTTTAATTATTTGTCTTTTAAATTAATTGAAAAAATAAATATTTTATTAGTATATTTCTATGTGCAATATTTTTGTCTAATAAAAAAAAATAAATAAATAAAATTTTACTGAAAAAGTTACATATGTACACATTAATATTAAAATAAAAGCTAAAGATAAATAATCACAATAAATTTAAACATTGGATATTTAATATGTTCTGTAATTCATTCTATGTTAAATTGACATATAATATTTAAAATAAAAATAAATTTATATATAAATTTTATAAATATCAACATCTAAAAATTAAAACGTTATATATAATTTTACAAAATATAAAAAAAATGAGATTACCTCAGATGAATGTGGTTTTTACTCTCGAATGACAAAAGATGGATGTGATTTTTACTCTCAAATGATATATTTTAGGTCTCAATGATCAAGATCTTTTAACTTCAAGGATGCATTCAAAATATCATATAAAAAACATATTAACCAAGTAACTTAACACATGAAAGAAAAGAGTGAAAATCATAAACCAGCCATGAGCTTGAAGGCACACAAATGGTTTGATTATAGAGTTCACCCAATTTGGGCTACGTCTCTGGGCCCTACTTAAAGTGGGGAGGCCTTCATTCATTAAGTGGCATCAGAGAAATTAGTTACAAGCAACTCTACAAAAATGACCCTTATACCTACAATTCGGATGATGGCCTAAAAATGGAGACCTTGGCTAGAGAAACAGACATCACAGTTGGGTTCTTGGTGCAAAAATGTGAAAAATCGACTATAAACTTGTCAAATTTTGATATTGGCACCTCTGGCCCTCTAAAGGAATCTTTTTAGCATCTCACGGATTCCCTCGCTCATGGTTCTACTGCTCTGGCTGCTCCTGGCTCTGTCGTCTGCCCTCCATCATTTTCGTTGCAACGAGAAACAAAAGGTTTAAATATAAGAAATTGGGCAAACATTTTAACGGATGGGTCATTGGTTTGTTGGTCCATGATATTATGAAAAGGCGTGGTGATTAGGGAGGTTTCGGGATTGAACTGCACAAAACCTTTTTTATGGTGTGAGATATATGTATATAGAGAGCGGCGGTTTTGGCGTTGACACAAGACCGTGGCAGTTAATGTAATATGGAAATGGTTTGTTTCAAATGATATTTGCGCAGGTGGTAATGGTACGTGGCTCCAACCAAGGTTGGGCGGGTCATTCGAGGGTGGCCCGCCCACCCAATTTGAATACATATAATACATATCACCATTGAGGAGCGGTGGGGGTGGTGGCCTGCCATTCCATATATTTTTATTTTTTTTAAACAATATAGTTCAAAATTTCCCACCTGTTTTTAAGGGATATTAGACAAATTAAAGAGGCGACAAATGCATCTGTTTCGACCACCATTTTTCGTGAGCTGTTCCTTCACCAAATTGTTGCCTCATTAGTGACTACCACTTGGCCCAATTTGACTAGAACTTTGACCAGCTATAACTTGAGCATACAAACTCATATTTGAGTTATGTTCGCACCATTGGAATCAGGGAGACGAGCACTACAATCTAGTCATGGTTTCACTTCCATTTGATGAATTTTTATATTTGAGATATTTTCAAGGCCACTTCTATTTCTATATCCACCTGGATCATTCCTCCCCAATAATGAGCTTTTGGACTACCAAAATATTTATCAGTTAACTAGAAAGTGAGGGAATTTCTCCCTCACTTTGTCCTTTTCCATCAATTGAGGCCTACTACGATGTATTCCTTTGAATCCAATACAAAGGTATTCCATCTCTACCCATCATGAAGTAATGGTCTTTATGTGGAAAATGATGTCCTCTAGTAGCTTGTCTAGTATTCAGGTGCAAAATTGTCCACTGTAGGAACCTGTCCAACCTCTTCGGTGTCCATGATCAACAAAGGCTCATAAAGCTTCAAGATTTCAACGTTCACCATTGAGTACATTTGCATGTATGTTGGAAAATAGAGATGAAAATCACTATCTCCAATATTCTCTAATATGGTGAAAGGGCCATATAGAATTGGTCTCAACTTCTTTCCTTCCCCTTTCATCCCGTCTTTGCTTATGTAGAGCCACACTTTGTCTCCAGCCTATAATTAGTGATCGACTCAGTGCTTGTCATGTCTAGTTTTGTATTGAGCTTGACTTTTCTCCAACTACTCCTACACTGCCTTGTGAATTATCTAAATTCACTTAATGAACTTACGCACCTTTTCCTTATCATATTGCCCACTGGAATCTTCATCTCTTTGAAAGACCATGTCTAAGGGATCCTTTGGAAAATAGCCAAGGCATGTTTTGAATGGTGAGCTAAGAGTGGATGAATGTACTGCTTGGTTGTATGCATGATGTACATAAGGAAGCTACTTGTCCCACAACTTGGGATGCTTGCCACAATAGCCTTGGAGTAAGTGTATCAATGTGTGGTTGATTACCTCTTTTTGTTCATTGGTCTGCCAATGAGATGTCGCGCTTCTCTTCAACTTGGTATCCATCATTCTCCACAAACTTGTCCAAAACTCTCCAAGAAAATGAGAGTCTCGATCAGACATAATGGATGTGGGAAAACCAAAGTGGACCCATATAAATTGGAAGAAGAGATGAGCAATATTATCTGCAGTGACCTAGTTTTTACAAGGCATTAATAAACACATTTTTCTAAATCGACCCACAATGACATACAAATAGTCATCACCTATCCTAGACAAAGGAAAACAACCTACAAATTCCATTGACGCACTTTCCCATGGATGACTCATAATAGGTAGTGGTGTGTAGAGCCCTAATTTTCTATTAGTGGTCCTTCTAACTGAGCACAACACACATCCCTTTACATATCGAGTCATGAAATTTTTCATGTGAGGTTAATAACACAACCTCTGTAAATGACACAAATGTTTCCCCGTGCCAAAATTACCTGACACAAGGGAGGTATGTGCCTCTCTGATTACATGTATTTGTTCTTTGGTGGGGATACAAAGTTTTCCAAGGGTGTACAACAACTTTCCCAGCAAATGGTAATTTTCAACCTGCGATCCATGAGTCATCTTTGCATAAATCTCCTTAAAATCATCATCATCAACATATTGTTCAGCATAAATTTCCAAAGATAAATAGGCATTTTGCAAAACTATAGATGCCGAAATAGGAGGGCGAGAAAGCATATCTATGATTTTTTTGCTAATGCCCTTCTTGTATTTTATTACCAAGTGAAATTGTTGAAGGAATCCCATCCATCTGAAATGATTTGCCTTTTGAAGCTTGGTTTCTGACTGAAGGTACTGCAAGGGCTAGTGATCTGTGTGAATGATGGTCTCCTTGTCGATCAAATAGTGCTTCCACTTATTCACGCTTTGAACCAAGGCATACAACTCCTTGTCATATGTGGGATAGTTCACAAAAACATGGGAGAATGTATTTGAATGGTCACATACAAGTTTCCTTT
This sequence comes from Pinus tabuliformis, assembly GCA_031772625.1. Classification (NCBI taxonomy): domain Eukaryota; kingdom Viridiplantae; phylum Streptophyta; class Pinopsida; order Pinales; family Pinaceae; genus Pinus; species Pinus tabuliformis. Next base: position 902,977,737 of record CM062813.1, read on the forward strand.
GCTACATCAATACTGCTCCCATGGTGTATCCACTGGCATCTGTCTTGATCTCAAAAGGATGTTGGAGGTCAAGTAAGCCCAAAAGTGTTTCGATGCTAATCTTCTCTTTTAGTGTATCAAAGGCTCTCTTCTGCTTTCCTCCCTGCTAAAAGACCTTCTTAACACTTTTCAATGCATGTAAGGGGGATGCAATGACGGAGAAGTTGGAAATGAAACTCCTCTAGTATTGTGTTGCACCCAAAAAGCTACGAACCTCTATAACATTGGCGGGATTAGGCCACTTTACAATCATATCACTTTTAGAAGGATTTGTTTTCAATTGTCTACCTCCAACAATGTGTCCTAAGTAAACCATAGAGGTCTTACCAAATTGACACTTTGACATTTTGACATACAATTTTTTATTTTGAAAAACATGAAGCACTTTTTAAACATGAATCACATGATCATCCCATATCATATTGTAAACAAGAATGTCATCAAGATACGCAACTACAAAATCATTAAGAAAAGGCCTGAAAATATCATTCATCACCCTCATGAATGTGGTTGGATCATTGCATAGTCTGAATGGCATCACCAGCCATTCAGACAACCCCTGTTTTGCCTTCAATGCAGTCTTCGATACATCGTGTTTTGTAATCCTGACCTAATGATAACCACTGCGCAAGTCCAATTTCGTGAAATAGAACACATTTTTCAATTCATTTAACAAATCATCAATGTGAGAGAGAGGGTATCGATTCTTCACCATTATTTTGTTGAGTTCCCTGTATTATATGCACATCCTCCATGTGCCATCCTTTTTCAACACCAACATCATAAGTGAGCCGCATGGAGAATAACTTGGGCTTATGACCCCTTGGTTCAGTAATTCATGTACCTGCTTATTTATCTCCTCCATCTCAATGGATGTCAATCTGTACATACCAATGTTGGGTAAAGGAGTATCCTGCTACAAGTGAATCTCATGTTGGATCTCACACTTTGGAGTCAACCCACTTGGTTCCTGAAAACCCCATCATAGTTAGAAATAATTGCATACAATTCCTTTTTATGAGTGGGATCACAACCTCGGAAAACCTTAATTGTCTCAACATATTTTTTTCTCACAATAATGAATATGCACCTTTTGCTGGAATTAATCAATCTCTTCATCTAACCTACACATACAAGACTAGCACTAATTTTGGCATGATGAGCTCTAACAATGTATTCCACGTCATCTTTAGTGAGATGAAGCTTGTTTTCATGGTGAAAGAAAAATACTTTCCTGTCATACAAATATGGACTCCCTTATACAATACCACAAATATCCAAGGGTACAACATCAAGATAAACTTCATATACTAGTTTGGATGTAACATAAATATATCTCTACACTACTTGGTTACATGTAATTTTTCTCTATTGCACACCCAACCAAGAGGGTATGGTTTTAGATGAGGATTTTGAAATCAAATTTACTTGTGATCCTGGATCAAAAAAGGTTTCCAATTTAGTATGTTTAATTACGACTCTAATGTGGAACAATTCAATTCTCTTTCATTCATTAACAAGAGACTCATTTGAAGAACTTGTACTTGCATGAAATTCAAAATTTTCATTAGCATGAAGAGAAAGAGTACCTTGTGTTTCCAATGTTGTGATCAATGTCTCATCACCAGAATCGGACTTAAGGTCCTACTGTAGGTTTTAACCCCGTACAGAAATTACCTACATATGAATTCTAAAACACGGAAAATAAACAATGCTAGAGCATAACACATAAAACACATATACACAAAGATTTTCCCCTGGATCCCAAAACCGGGACTACCAGCTTGATTTTTCATTATGTTCCTTTCAATGTTACTATACATATTTATACTTGCCTAATCATCCAATACCATGGACCAAAAACCATTGCGTCCAAAACCATGGACTGAAAACCATCGCATCCAAAACCATCGCGTCCAAAACCATGTGTGAAAATCATGCACAAAACCATAGGTAGGTCCACCCAACCTAATATAGGGTCCAAGAAACAAAATTTTCCGAGGCACTACCCTGGACCCCATAGAGGGGGGTTACCTGCACCCCTCAAACCCCTTGTGACCCACCCGCTACACAATCGGCGCAACAAAGGGGGGCTCCACCCCCCCTCTAACCCTCCGGTTAACTACGTGGGCTAGTCGTGGAAAGAATATAACACAACTCCCAATTGTCGTTTTCTTTCCACATGGGACCACAAGAGAGCTTAGTCATTTATCCAGCCCTGCAATGCCCATTGTTTCTCTACACCAAGAGAACTTCTCAGAGCTCACATATTTTGTCAATGCATCTACAGTATTCTTCAAAGTGTCCACCTTTACCAGCAACAATTTTTTGTCTTCTATCATATCCCTCACAAAGTGATATTGAACACTCATTGTGCTTTGTCTTTGAATGATATGCAGGGTTCTTTGGCAAGAAAATTGCACTTTTGTTGTCATACTCTATCCTTATAGCTCCCTGTACTAACCCCATACTTTAACACAATCTCTACAACCAAATTGCTTCCTTGCTTGCATCAGTGGTTGCCATGTATTCTACCTCTATTGTTGATAGTGCAACTATAGATTGTTTCTTACTCATCCAACTGACTGCACCTGCAAATAGGTTAAACACATGCCCACTTATAGATCTTCTCTGATCCAGATGTCTAGCCCAGTTTGCATAAAAAAAGACACGAATATTGAACACTCTATCCAATCCTAGTCTTCCTTGGTAGCACAAACCATAATCACTAGTGCCACGCAAATACTTGAAAAATTGCTTCACTGTTGTCCAGTGCTCCTTCCCTAGTTTTGACATAAACCTACTCAATACTCCCATTGCATGTGCAATGTCTGGTCTAGTACAGACCATTGCATACATCAGGCTACCGACTGCACTTGCATATGGAAAATGAGACATGTCCTCTTCCTCTTCTTGTGTCTTGGGACACTATTCAACAGATAACTTCACACCTACAGGAATAGGAACCTTCACCGGTTTACTATCCTGCATATTAAACCTCTGCAGTATTGTCTCCACATACTTCCTCTAGTTTAACTAGAGCTTCCTCTTTGCCCGATCTCTTTTAATTTCCATGCCCAAAATATAGTTTGCAGCACCAAGATCTTTCATGTTGAATTTGGAGGACAATTGGGTCTTCAAATCCTAGACAATTTCTTTGTAATTTCCTACCAACAACATATCATCCACATACAAGACCAAATAAATAACACGGTCACCAATTAATTTAAATACACACAGTGATCTGCTTTGCTTCTCGTGAAGCCAAGTCCCTGTATAAATGTATCAAATTTATGATACCACATCCTTGGTGACTGTTTTAACCCATACAAAGACTTCTTTAACTTGCATACCAGTTCTTTCTTACCCTTCACCGTAAATCCTTCAGGTTGCTTCATGTAGATTCCATCTTCCAGACCCCCACGAAGAAATGGTGTGTTCACATCCATCTGTTCTACCTCAAAATCAAAAGCAACAACAACAAATAAAAGTAATCTAATAGAAGTTACCTTGGCATCAGGAGAAAAAATACCACCAAAATCAATTCCCGACACCTGGGAATAACCTTTTTCTACCGACCGAGCTTTGTATTTCTCCACCTTTCCTTCTGCATTTGGCTTCTTCTTGAACACCGATTTGCTACCAATGGGTTTCCTTCCAACTGGAAACTACACCAGATCCCAAGCCTCATTTTTGTGCAAAGATGCCATTTCATCAACCATGGCCTCTTTACAGAGTTTTCCATCCTCTGAATATACTACTTCCTTCACAGTTTTGGGATCATCATCAATGATAGATAAAGCAAAATTTGAACAAAAAGTAGATGGAATATACCTTTCTGGTTGCCTTCTTTCTCAAACTGATCTTCTCACACCCGGAGTTTGTGGCTCTTCATCTTCTGATTCCTCCTCTGTTGTAGAGTCTAATTCTTCCTCCTTAAGATCAAACTCTATCTTCTTAGGTTCCTTTGGTTGGAATTCATGTTTAATAACATCTTTCACCTCTCTAAACACCACCTCTCAGCTATACACAACCTTCCTTGTTACTGGGTTCCAAAGCTTATAACCCTTTAAACCATCCTTATACCCAGTAACGATGCACTTTTCAGATTTACTATCCAACTTGGTTCTTTTCCCCTTTGGAACATGTACATATGCATCACATCCAAATACCCTCAGATGTGAAAGAGAGGGTTTCTTACCGGTCCATACCTCTTATGGAGTATTATCCTCCAACACTGATGAAGGTGATCTGTTGACCAGGTAACATGTTGTCTCCACCGCCTCTGCCTAGAATTCCTGTCCTAATCTGACACTACTGAGCATGCTTCTTGCCCTTTCCATCAACATCTTGTTCATTCTTTCTGCAACTCCATTTTTCTCAGGTGTGTATGGAGTAGTATTCTTCCGTGCTATACCACACTTCTTACATAATTCTTCAAATTCCTTGTTGCAAAACTCTTCACCGTTATCTGTCCTCAACACCTTTATCTTCTTCTCTATTTGGCTTTCCACCAGAGCCTTAAATTCTTTAAACTTGTCAAAGACTTCATATTTCTTATTAAGGAAATATATCCATGTATTCCTTGAGAAGTCATCTATAAATGATACATAGTACACAGACTTACATAGTGATGGAACCTTCACAGGTCCAGACACATCACTGTGCACAAGCTCTAATATTTGTTTCACCCTCTTACCACCAAATGGGAAACTCACCCGGTTCTGCTTCCCATATACACAATTTTCACAAAAATCAAAATCCAAAGAGCTATTTCTCATACCTTCTACCATACCTTTGCCATGAAGTATTCGAAGGCCCTTCTCTCCAATATGTCCAAGCCTTTGATGCCACATCATGCTCTTTTCTCCAGAGACCACTAGATTTTCTGCTCCACTTTCAGGAACCACAAAACTATTGCACCCATCAACAACAATGCTACGTTGCAGCTTATACAAAGTTCCAATTCAAACTCCCTGCATCAATACCAGTGCCCCCCGAACCATCTTGCAAGTATCCTTCTCGAACACTGTATTTACACCTGCATCATCTAGCTTGCTTACAAAAATCACATTTATGGCTAATGGAGGAATATGCAGAACGCCCCGAAGTGTTCTAACCCTTCCACCTTGCAACTTCAACCTTACTTTTCTGCGACCAACGATTCTAGCCTTCTTGTCATCCCCTAAGAAGACATCACCACCATCATATTTATCATACTCGTAGAACCACTTTCTATGGGGAGTGAAGTGAAAGGATGCACCTGAGTCAATAAACCATGCCTCATGATCTACATGTGTACTTGAAGAAGCCAAATACACATCCCCACCTTCATCTGAGATGGTTTTCTCCTCTGCAGATGGAGCATCATCAGATCCCTTTCCTTTGTCCGGAGTTTTAGTTTGACAGTCCCTTTTGTAGTGCCCTTCCTTTCCGCATTTCCAGCAAACCACCTTTACAGGTTTTCCTGGAGATTTAGATCTCCCTCTAGATTTAGATCTCCCATTCAGTGACTTATTTTTGTTTTCTATTCTTGGACCGTCCTTGTACAAACAAGGCATCACCATTCTGGTTCTCCATATTTTTCTGTCTCATCTCCTCCGTTAGCAAGGATGAGACTATTTCATCAAACTGCAAGGTAGTTGCATTGCTACCTATTGCAATAACCAGACTATCCAATGAATCTGGTAGAGAACAGAACAAACTGATGCACTTATCTTCATCTGAAATTTTAATATCAACAGACAATAACTAACTTACCACAGTATTAAATGCGTTTAGATGCTTTGTCACCGAGTATCCATCTTTCATCCTTAGGTTATACAGCTTTTTCCACAAGAGCAGTTTATTCACTATAGACTTAGATTGGTACAAAGTCCCTAACTTGTCCCACAAAGACTTTGTCGTAGCTTCTCCTAATACATTCAACAATATTGAATCAGAGACACACAATCATATTGTGCTTTTAGCCTTCCGATCAAACTTCTTCCATTCTTCATCAGACACTCCCATTGGCTTAGTACCCAGATATACCACGATCCACTAATATTTATCCACCAACATATCCTCCATCTTGAGTTTCCACACCTCAAAACTTTGACCATTAAATTTCTTAAACTCTATCTTTCCACTACTCGCCATCTTCTTTCACCACCAAAATCAATCCCGCAAATCTCCCATTGAATAGGGTCTACTACAGGCTCGAGCAAAACTCCTCAGCAACAAAGGCATCCCCTTGAAGCCAAAACTACTCTCATACCAAATTTAGGTTTTAACCCCGTACAAAAATTACCTGCATATGAATTCTAAAACACAGAAAATAAACAATGCGAGAGCATAACACATAAAACACATATACATAGAGAATTTCCCTTGGATCCCAAAACCGAGACTACCAGCTTGATTTTTCATTATGTTCCTTTCAATGTTACAATATATATTTATACATGCCAAAGCATCCAATACCATGGACCAAAAACCATAGCATCCAAAACCATGGACTGAAAACCATCACATCCAAAACCATGTGCGAAAATCATGCACAAAACCATAGGTAGGTCCACTCGGACCCCATAGAGGGGGGTTACTTGCACTCCTCAAACCCCCTCTGACCCCCCGTCTACGTAGTTGGCATAATGAAGGGGGAATCTGCCCCCCCTATAACCCCTCGGTTAACTACATGGGCTAGTCGTGGAAAGAATATAACAGAACCCAACACCTACTGCGCAGTTGCCACCGTCTTTTGATTATTATTCCCACCAAATCTCTTTGGTTTCAAATCCAGATGAAACTTCCAATAATGTTCATCATCATGTCCTTCCTTCTTGCAATGTGGGCAAGATGGCTTTGCTCCTTCCTCCTTCTTGATTGTAGCTTCCTTCTTGTCCTTTCCCTTGCCTTTTCCTTTGAACTTGCCATTATGAGGTTTGAAAGATGATTTATTTGAATGACCTTCTTTATCATTCTTGCTCATGCTTTCGAGGTGAATGGCCTTCAAATTGTCCACATCAATAGTAGTAAGCTCAAATAGTAACAAATAATGCTTGATGTAATTATGTAAAACACCAATATACTTTGTTACAGTTTCGGGTGAATCAAGTGAAATGTCAAAATTGAATGCTTGTTTTCTAAACTCTTCTCTGAAGTTTTGTACATTTTGACCCTTTCCTTGTCTTAAATATTTACATTCCATTAAAGCCTTTTGTCAATAACCCAAACAATAAAACAAACGTTTTAATGAAGAAACAAAATTTGACCAAGAAGAAAGGAGATTACATGAGTTTTTGCTACCTTTTTGTAACTTTCTCTCCCAGCAGACGAGAGTGGTGCCACTAAGCAGGAGAGATGCTAATTGGATATTTTCCTCATCTTCCTCGATCTACTAAATCCGATAATAAAACTTGATATGTCTAATCCAATTGTTTAGTTTCTCTACATTACATTCTCCATTGTATGTGGGAAAATCAAACTTTACATCTAGGTTAAAAAACAACTTCTTAGATGTATTCCTATGATGCCTATTAGAGTGATGAGAAGAATAAGAAGAAGAAATGTCACTAGAGGATGGAAAGGGTGGTTCAGGAGGATCTCCTCTTCCACCTTCATGATCTAACAATGCATGGTCATCTAACTCTTTCTTCTCAAGGTTGGTTGTCTTCTCATACTTTACGAACAACTTGTCAACTTTCTCTACCATGGTGAACAAGATCTTGGGATAATTTCCCTCTTCCTCCATTCGAGCTTCCTCATCTTCCATGTTTTGTCTTCATGGTGCACGCCCCACTTTGGGATCAAAGGATTTAAGTTTTACTTCTCCTCTTTGGAGGTTGTTCCTAGTTAGAATTCAGTCATGCAACTTTCATTAAGAAGACTTGTTCTGATACCAAAATTGACCTAGATATTTTAACTTCAAGGATGCATTCATAATTGCATATAAAAGAGCATATTAACCAAGTAAATTAACACATAGAAAAGAAGTGGAAATCATAAAGAAACCATGAGATCAAAGGCACACAAATGATTTGATTACAAAGTTCACCCAATGTGGCTATGTCTCTGGGCCCTACTCATAGTGGGAAGGCCTTTAAGGATTTCATTAAGTGGAATCAAAGAAATCAGTTACAAGAAACTTTACAAAAATGACCTTTATACTTGCAATTTGGATGACGGCTTGAAAATGGAGACCTCGGCTCGAGAAATCGATAACATAGTTGAATTCTTGATGCAAAAATGTAAAAAATTGACTATAAACTTGTCAAATTTTGATACTGGCACCTCTGGCACTCTAAAGGAATATTTTCAACATCTCGTAGATTCCCTTGCTCATGGTTCTGCTCCTCTAGTTGCTCCTGGTTCCGTCATTTTCCCTCCGCCAGTTTGGTTTGAATCAGAAATGAGAGGTTTTCGTGCTCCATCCTTCACCAAATTGTTTCTTCATTAGTGATGGCCTAGTTTGACCAAAACTTTGACCAGCTATAAATTAAGCATACGGACTTGGATTTGAGTTCCGTTTGCACTGTTGGAATCATGGCGACGTGTGACACAATATGTTTTGGGTTTCACTTCCATATGATGAATTTAATCTTTTAGTTATTTTCAAATCCACTTCTATTTCTAGATCCACCTCGATCACTCAAATGCCAAGTTATAGACTTTTAATTGAAACTTGGTGTTGACCTACAAGGAAGTTTGAATTCAAATCTTCATGCAAGTTGATTTGACAAAAAAATCATGACACATTCATATGATTAAACAATTTTATCGAGGTCTTAGAGACCATGGGAGATTGGTACAAAATGAGAGAATGACCTATATTTAGATAGGTAGAGCCACAAAAGCACTTCACAGTTTTCTAATATATTTTTTTAATAAATTCGTAATTAAGATCACATGTATGGATATCACATTCCATGTCGTTCTATTAGGATTCAATGATGCATTAACCCAAAAACAAAAGAATGAATTCCCCACCATGCCCATATTGATAGGGGCTCATGGCTAACATGGTTTATCCCTTGATAAGATATGATAAAATAAACCCGTAAAAGTAATAGGTTAGAAATTTCAAAAACATGATTTTAAAAATGATGTTATAAATAAAGAGTTGTTCTAAACATATTTTAAGGTCTGATTCACCACTTTATTAATGTAATAAGTTCAAGGGGTCCGTAAGAGGCAGAATTAGTTAGTTTAATAAGTAAACCCCATGGACATTCTAACTATTTGACCCACATTATAAAAAATGAACCATAATTAGTTATAATGGGCCATAGTTAACAAATAAAGCGGTTAACCCACATTATGCAAGGGACCACAGGTAGTTAGGGTTTTGGGTCTCTTGAAACTATATAATGTCAAATATAGTAAGGAAATTTTTGTCTTGTGTTGATGTAATAAAGCTCTACTCTATTGTAGATTTCCCCCTCGAAGAGGCAAGTGAACAATATTATTGCAGATCTTAATTAAATGTTTTCATTTTGTCATCACATTGTGTACTTTTCTATGGTATTTTTGGCATATTTCACACTGATATTTTATGCACGTCAAGCATAGTACGAGTAGTATCAGAGCACTTTCTCTGGCCAGCCACACCACCAATTTTAAAAAAACGTTTTTAGGCTAGATGCATGTTCCAAATTATTTAAAATATAGATATCTTTCGTTAGGTGCCTCAACATGTGGTTGCGGAAGCATGCATGTAGGAAATACAAGAGGTTTTCACATTGGTTGGACTCCCTTGTAACCCTCATCCGTATCCCTTCGAGTAGTAGAACATCAAACAATACGTGTACACAAACTGCACTTCCACATACCTATGGTATATCAGAAGCCCCCCAAGGTTACCCTGGAACCAACCCTAGATAACTCATTATTTTTCTTGTTGTTACAGTACACCAAGACTAGCACTTGGGGAGATTACTCGCACGTACATAGGGTAGTCAATTAGTACAACAAAGGGCACAATCGATCCTCCTTAGTTAGTGCTTTCAAATATTGGGCAAAGTACTATTGTTGGACTCCTGTTGTATATTGTGATTTGTAGTGGTTGACACTCTTCCCTCTTTTTCCTTGATTGGCAGTCCCATGTTGTAGTATCCAGAAGCTAGGATTTTTGTTGTTTCAGTATAGATCAATTTTTACAGTATCGAGTAGTTGGGGTTCTTATTTTCATAGTACAAATAAGTTTTTACAGTATATAGTAGTTTGGGTTTCTTCCATTGCAATACAGATCATTTTTTGTATTATCGAGAAGTTGGGGTTTCTGTCATCACAATACGATCTAGTGCCACTGTCAAATTCCTATAGTATCCAGATTTTTGGTTTTCGACCATCATAGTATTGATCAATTGGGAGTAATACTCCTATTAGGGTATAAAAAAAAGTATAGTGGTCCCAAAATTCTATTTGAAAGTGATGTAGCCTAAAGGATTTAGGACAACATGCTGATCGCAGTGATATCATCCGATGGTAAGCATCCATTTTTCTTGTAGTCCCAAAATTTTCAATAGCGATTTCAAGTGACCTACATCAACGAAATCGTTGTCTCACACCCATTATAACCATACTAATTTTATCTAACCAAAAATTTTGAGTTGGGAAGTTGTATGGTAACTAAGAGGGTTCAAGCTATGGAAAACACAGAGAAAAGAGTGTAAGACATAGAAGGAAACCTCACTACCAAAATCCACATTGTAATTGACGAGGCCCAAGCACCCATACACCAACCCCTCAAGGATAAAATCCCCATGAGGGAGGGGAACCATGTCGATGGAAACCTGGAAGGAGAATCTAGCCACCATCAATATAGGGGTATCATCATTTCCATGGGGGTAACCAATATTATATGTTATGAAACCAACTCACAAAAAGATAGAAAAGATAGATCAACATCTTAGAAATAAGCCTCTTCGAGGGGGCAACCTCTTTTAAATTAAACAAATGAACAATTCTTATATGATACAAATGACAAGACCTCCTTTCTATATATAGGAGTCTAAGGGGTCATAATGTAATTAGAGCCGACATAACAATAATTATGTAAGGGCACAACAATAACAATAGTGGGATTCTATGGGGCATAATAATAACAATATGGGGACTACATGGGCAAAACGATATAATAAGGGGGTTTCACTAAAACCAATAAGGGGTTACACTAGTAGTATAGGGACCTAACATGCTCCTTTCCTTCAAAAAGTGTTGTCCTCAATGATTGAGTAGTTCTAGATGCTTCTGTATAAAATTCTCGTCCTCCCATGTGGAATATTCAGTGGTTAAGTTCTTCCATTTGATGAGATACTCTAAAATTGATCGATTTCGTAGCTGTTGGTTTCTTGTTTCCATGATTTCTTCAGGTTCCAACATGATTTTTCCTTCCTTGTTAAGTTCTGAAAATATTGTTTGAACTGGGAGCTTGTCACTTATAAACTTCTTTAAGAATGAAACATGGAAAATTGGGGCTACTCGAGAAGATGTGGGAAGCTCCAATTTGTATGCCATAGTACCAATATTTTGCAGTGCCTTGTAAGGACCATAGTACTTTGGTGATAATTTATTATCCTTCTTAGATTTCTTGAGGGACATTTTTTTGTATGGTTGTATTCATAAAAATACCGAGTCGTCTATATCAAAACTTCTTTCACTGCGATGTTGATCTGCCTATTGTTTCATTCAAATTTGTGCTAAATCGAGGATATCCTCTAAGAGTTGGATAACTTGTTGTTGTTGAGGGTCTACCTTAACACCTTCATGAGATACAATATGACCCAAGTATTACACCTCTTGTACTCCAAATAAACATTTGGAGGTTTTTGCATATAATTTTTTCTCGTTCAATAGTCTAAGCACTCTATCAACATGTTGAACATGATCCTTCCAGGACTTGTTGTAGATTACTATATCATCAAAAAATACTATCACAATTTTTCTAAGGAAGGGTTTGAAAATGGAATTCATCAAAACTTGTAATGTAGAAGGTGCAGTGGTAAGGCCAAAAGGCATGACCAAAATTTAATAATGATCCTCATGAGTTCTAAATGTTGTTTTCAGAATGTCTCCACTCTTCATTCTGATTTGATGATATCCTACATGAAGGTCCAACTTGCTGAAGTAAATTTCTCCATGCAATTCATCCAATAATTCATCAATGAGAGGAATGGGAAATTTACCTTTAATAGTGAGCTCGTTGAGCTCTCTATAATCCAAAAACTTGTGCCATGAGCCATCCTCCTTGGGCACCAATACTACTGGAGTAGAGAAATAACTTTGACTAGGTTGAATTATACCAGCCTATAGCATTTCTGCAACCATACGTTCAATTTCACTCTTTTGTGCAAGGGATATCTATAAGGCTTGATGTTTGGAGGAACACTTCCTGGAAAATGAATAGCATGATCACGATCACAAATATGTGGGAGGCCTTTGGGAATCTCAAATACCTTGGAATGATTGTCCAAGACTTTTTGGAGATCTGGAGAAATAGATGATTTCAATGTGGGAAACTCTAGCTAACATAATTGTGCAATTACGCCTCATTTTTATTTCTTTAAAAGATTTATAATTCCATTAGAGCTGATTATATTTCCTAGTTTCCCTGTGATACCCATTAATTCAACCTCCTTTCCTTCCGAAGAAAATTTCATGAAAAGTTCTTGAAAATTAAAAGCTATTGTACCCAAGGATTGTAGCCATTGGAATCCTAGTACAACATCAACAACACCCATTGGAATGGAAAGCATTGGGTTATTCAATACATATTCTCCCATGGATAGATTAATATTATGGCACATTCGAGAGAAATTAATGGTTCCTCCACTTGCAACCATCACTTGACACTCTGGTGCTGGATATAGGAAGTAATTCAATTCCTTGGCTATCTTACAATGAATAAAATTATGGGTACTTCTCGAATCAATCAACATTATTACCTTTTTCTTCTTGATATGTCCTTCTATCTTGATAGTTTGAGGAGTGGTAATTTCGTCCAATGCATTACAAGATATGGTCGGATTCATTTCTTCTTTCGCGATGTGGTCTTTCACTTCATGAACCTTTTTCTTCTTGATATGTCCTTCTATCTTGAGAGTTTGAGGAGTGGTAATTCTTGCCAATGCTTTACAAGATATTGTCAGATTCATTTCTTCTTTCTCTGGGGTTGGTTCCTAGTGTCTATCCTCTTCTTTTGATGTTTCTTGATCCTTTTCTTCCTCCTCTTCACAATCTATGTAAAATAATTTCTTCTCAGCACACTTATGACCTTTACTGTATTTTCTATCACAAATGTAATAAAGCCCTTTTTCTCTTTCTTCTTCCAAATTTTGTGGTGTAAGCCTTATAGGTTGTGGAAGGCTAGGAGCAACAAAACTTCCATATTTATAGTTTTGAGTGGTGGGATTCCTTGTTTCCATAATTCCACTTTCAATTTTTCTTGCCAACCTGAATGCCTTCTCCAATAAATCAGGTTCCCAAAGACGAACCTCATGTTGAATGTTATCCTTTAAAGTCCCTATGAAGACATCAATCCTTTGCTTCTTTGGAACTTCATTTACCATTATATTCAATTTTTGAAAGTCCTCAATGTGCTATACCATTAAACCATTTTGTTTGAGATTTATCAATTGGCTAAAGAAGGTGTTTCTCTTTGTATCCTCATAATGTGCTATCATTTCCTCCGTGAAAATTGACCACGTGACAAGTGATTTACAAGGAAAAAGACCTCCATAACATAAAAATTGATTCGTTTCTAAATATAAAGATGCAGTATGTACCCTTTGTAACAGTTCCACCTCAAGTAGATCAAAATATTTCTCCATCTGTAGTATCCAATTTATTGGATCCTTTCCATCAAACTTCCTCATATCACATTTTCTTGATTTTAGGAGCTCGATCTTGAAACAACTGTACCTCTGTAATTTCAGATCTCCCAGTTCTTAAATTATAAGCTACGGTAGCCCTCTGCGTCCCCTTTCCAATGCCACCAGTCTTATCAAAATTGGATTCTCCAAGAAAGATTTATGCACAATCTCCCAAGATGACCTGATTATATACCTTTTTAGAAGAGTGAACTTGTACGAAGTCACACATGTTACTGTTTCAACCTTTGGACCTAAAACCAATACACATAAATATACAAGATATCCTATTTCTGTAACTTCTTACGAAACTTCAATCTGATGCTCAGAAGGAAAGTTATGGTGATTTTCCCAAGGTCACCCATTTGGGATGTAATTCTGGAGCTTGCAGAAATCTTAAATGTCTTGGACTGTATCTCCGAACATATAGCGAAACAATATCTGAAATTAGGGCCCAAGATGCACCACGATATTGTCTCAAATGGGTTTTAATTAAAATCTAAACCTTTGTAGAAAACAAATTATAGTGAAAATTCCACGATGACCTATTTGAGATGGAATTTTGGAACTTGCACAAACCCTAACTTCCTCAAGTCATATCCCTGAAAATATAGTGTGACAAGATCTGAAATTCGGGCCCAAGGTTTAGTGCTAGTTTGGATCAAATGGGTTTTGTTTTTAGCTTATGAAACGCCACAGAAAAATTATTATAGGGAAAATTCCATGATGACCTATTTAGAGCAACGAAATCCTAGAATCCAAAGCTCTGATACCAAATGTTATGAAACCAGCTCAAAAAAAGATAGAAAAGATAGATCAATGCCTTAGAAATAAACCTCTTCTAGGGTGAAACCTCATTTACATTACACAAATGAACAATTCTTGGATGATATAAATGACAAGACCTCCTTTCTATATATAGGAGTCTAAGGGGTCATAATGTAATAAGAGCCGATATAACAATAATAATGTAAGGGCACAACAATGACAATAGTGGGCTTCTATGGGGCACAATAATAACAATATGGGGACTACATGGGCACAACAATATAATAAGGGAGTTTCACTAATAACAATAAGGGGTTACACTAGTAGTATAGGGACCTAACATTATAGCAATAAGACACATGATTGACATGCACAAATTTAATGGTTTCAACCTAGAAGTATGTGTGGAAAAAATTGAATAATATTTTCAACTCAATAATATATGGGATGATGAAACCCAACTACACATGGGAGCTCTTTATTTGGACCAGGAATGCTAGCAGTCTTGGAAATGAAATAAAAAATGTTACACAAGAAAGCCAACTTGGAAGATGTTATCTAAAGCTATTTGTCCCTATTTTGACAAGAACTCTCACACTATGGGTTACCTCATAAATCTAAAATAAACTGGTCGAGACTACATCATGACATTTCAACAATTGGCCATCTGGATTGAGTGCCTAGGGGACACCTTTTATCTAGAATGTTTCATTAGTGGACTCAAGGAAGCCATCCAATCACATGTTAGAATGCATAATCCAAGTATTTGGTTGGAAGCTTGCCAAAAATATTTAGATGCAGAAACTAATATTACTACCCTATCTAGTCGTCCTTCATTCACATCAAAGGCATGTCCCACCCCTGCTGGTAGCCCCACCCAAACCATTAAGGTGAAAAAAGTGTCTCTCACATAAATGGATGAAAGGAGAAGACAAGGATTGCGTTACTATTGTGATGACAAATATTCCCTAGGAAACAATTGAAAGGAACCATTGTTCTATGAGATTGACGCTACTGAAAATATCTCCTCTGATGAGGCCTAGCCCAACGAAGTGTCTGGGGATGAAGAAGTGGAACCCCAAGGTACTATACCATATACTACAATAACACGTGATGAACCAAGTATATCACTCCATGCATTATTACATATTTATTCTCCACAAACGCTTAAAATGAGAGGCTTTATTAAGCACCGACTAGTGGTGGTATTGATTGGCAGTGGTAACGCACATAATTTTATCCATAAATGGGTTGCTAAGGCTGTGCATTTCTTTTGTGTATGCAATATCCAATTTTCAGGTCCTTATAGGTGATGGGGGGGCCATGAAATGGGAGGTTTTCACATCATCATCACAGATGAATGGATTTGAACACTAGGCCCCATTACCATGGAATTCCAAGAGCTATATATGAGTTTCAAACAAAATGGACACACTCATATGCTTCATGGGATCCAAGTAGGTGCTCCCACTATCACCAGTTCACATAGAATGGAGAACCATTTAAAAAAGGGACGCCATGGGGTAATTAATCAATTAAATGCAATCCATACGATTGAATCAAGCCCTACCAATACCCATCCAAATATACACAATTTTTTGAGTCACCATCGATAGGTGTTTTAAAAACCCATGGAACTCCCCCCTTCTCGAGGTGAGCATGATCATAGCATCCCATTGATTTCGGGTAGCTAGTCACCCGATGTCCAACCCTATAGGTATTTATTTGCAAAAAAGAGTGAGATTAAACATATTATTAAGGAGCTACTAGAGGCAAGCATGATTTGTTGAAATTCAACAAGAAAATCCTATTTTATTTTTTTCCTTGAATTAAATTAGGAATAAAATTGTAATTCCACATCATAATACAACTTGTACAAGTGAGATAGATAGAGATAGTGGAGAGGTTTCTTGGGCTTGAGAAAAGAATTGTAGTCTTCTCATATTTTCTGACTAATGCAAATTAAAGATAACAAAGGTTTCTAGCTTTGGCTTTCCCCAGGAAATCATTGTGTAATGTGTTGATAGAATTTTTTGTCTTGTATGCTTCGTGATTTTGTGATCATTTAATTATTTTCACTAATGAGTAGAGTAGATTCAATTCTATTGTTTTAGTGAATTACAATTAGCAGTCTGAATCTACAAGGAATTTCTGCATGGTATTAGAGCAGAAATCAATCTAGAAGAGGATAATACAAGTTTGTATTTTGTAGGTGAAATCGAATTTGCAATATCATTCTCCAGAGCGAGCAGGATGTCATTTCACTAATTGAGACTCAAATATGCCATTGAGGGTAGTTTGAACTATATTTCTTGGAAGGACATGATGGAGGTGATGTTGGAAGAGAACAGGCTAAAGGAATTGATAGACAAATATATTCTTGAGCCTCCAGGAATTGATGTTCAAGATTTGGCAGAGTGGAGGAAATGTGTTCAAAGGTAAGAATGATCATACTAGAAGGAGTTCGAGACTATATTGTCTCAAACATCCATGGGAACAAGAATCCATATGCAATGTGGATGGAATTGATAGACCTGTTTCAAAACAATAGTGACCACAGGAAGCTAGCACTGAAGGATAAACTCAGGAAAATCTAGATGGAGAAGGGCGACATAATACCAAAGTACTTGAGAAAGTTCACCCAATATCAGGATGAGCTTGGGAGTCTTGGTATTATAGTTTTTAAAGATGACTGGGTCAGCCTAACACTTCTAGGCCTTCCCAAGAGTTGGCACAACTACCAAGATTTAGTAAATGGGAGGGAGAACATACCAGAGTGGGAGCATTTATGGTCCAACCTAGTGCATGAAGAGATAAGGCAGAGCACTAGAGATGGAACCTCATCCAAGCATGATGATGCAGAGAATTGTGCCTTAGCTGGAAAGGTGAAGAAAGGGAAAGGAAAGAAATTCCAATCCAAAGGAGATTCTAGTCAAAGTGGTAGGAAGAAGGAATTGTCAAAGATTAAATGTTTTCACTATCATTAGCTGGGACACTATGCCATGAAGTGTTTGCACAAGAAGGCTGGAAAGAAGCCCTCACGAGGAGCAGCAGGTGAAGCTCTTGCTTCAAAAATTCAAGTTGGATTTATCCTTCATTACTTGCATGGTGACATTGGTGATGGGTAGTGTGTGGTATCTAGATAGTGGATCCTCATTCCATATGATCAAAAACAAAGAATTCTTCAGTGACTTGGAGGAGAAGGACCTCTACATACACATCGAAATGGTAGATGATGGAAAGTGTGGTGTGACCACAATTGGTACTGTTACTTTTTAGAGGGAGTCTCATTATCCTCTCACATTAAAAGATGTCATGTATGTTTCAAGTCCGAAGAAGAATTTGGTTTTAGTTGCTATGTTGGAGGACCATGGCTACAATGTGATATTTAGAAAAGGAAATTTTTTCCTTCATCACATAGCATTAGGAGAAGGGAAGAAAATAAGGGTTTGGCTGAAGAACCTCTACAAATTGGATGTAGAAGATTGTGTGGCATTGAGCACAAAATCAGAGAAGGTGCGGATCCGAGACAACGATGAATTGTGGCATAGAATATTTGGCCACTTGTACCATATAGCTTCGAAGGTCATGCAACATATTTCTACAGGACTTTTCAAGGTTTCACTAGAGAAGAGAGATACATGTAGAGGGTGTACATTGGGGAAGTACACCAAAGCCACCTTTCATGATTAGGATAGTTGAGCGAAAATCCTTGAAAGGGTTCACTCAAATACGTGTGGGCCATTCTCGACAACCTCCACAACCAAGCATAGGTATTATGTAATAGTTGTAGATGATTCATCACATAAGTTCTATATTTTATTCATGAAGAAGAAAGATTAGACGTTCTATAAATTTGGTGAATTTAAAGAACTTTTTGAGAAATACACTAGCAGGAAATTGAGGCTCTAAGGAGCGATAATGGTGGAGAATATGAGTCGAATGAATTCAAGAAAATATGTGCTTTAGAAGGTGTTATCACCAAAATAGGACCCTGATAGGATGCTGATCAGACTATCTCAGTGTAACTATTTCAAACCAATCTTTTAGCTAAGGCTTAGCCTCCTCAGCCTGAGAGGGCTCTCTCACTAGGATAAAGATTTTGATAATGAATTAGATGGCTAACTCTATGAAACAAGTGAAGAAATATGAATGGTTGAACACAATCAGTAAACATCCATTGGGCTTATGGAGTCAAGAAATGCTTCAGTATGACAATAATATTAGCTTTCCATGGAAGTCAGGGCATCTAGAATTCAACATATGGAGAGTACATCAGAAGCATAAAGGAAAACACAGTCTACAAATGTATGAAGGAAGTTAGAGCATAGCTAATGAATTCTAAGTAATCATACATTCATACCACTGTAAGTAATGAGTAGAGGAGAACCATAAGACATTTTGAGCATTGAATTCCTTTTGAATCCTGAGAAGCAAAGCCAAATACTATATTACTTAAAACAGAGTTTTACACAAAAGCACAATATGAGAGTTCTTTACAAAAAATTCCAACCCCTGGTACATTAGCCTTTCTCCCACATATAGATTTCATTACATAACTTAGATTCCTCCTCCAACATGAGGGGAATTCGAATTATTCCTACTATGACACCTATTGACACTTAAAACTAACTATTAAATGTAATTAACTGTTAACTGGCAGTTTTAGAGACCTAATACAACTAGGAGTGTAACTCCTTATTATGATTACAACAACCTTATCTAAACATTTAAAGCATTCTTTGACAACTACAACCTCATGAAGTAGAATTTGATGAAGCCTCCCACGTTGTCACCTGTCTGCTGATGACAAACCCTAGAAATTAGGGAACATGTTTCCCTCTTTTTAGGTTTAGGATCCTTGAAAATTGGCACATGGGACAGAGCCTTTATCTTCTCATCCATGAATATTTTATGGAAATGAAGGAGGTTTTTGTAGTCCATGATGTCTAGAACAAAAACCTCTCTTTTTTTTTGAAAACATTGCTCCAGGTGTCCAGAATATGTCCTTGAAAAACACGTGTAAAACAGGAAAAATCTGTTTGTGGAAAACTGCACCTACAACAGTTTCTTAGTGCAAGTTGATTCATAAATTTCTCCCAGATAATAATGAATTTGAAGACAATGAAAGAGGTTTTTCTATATCAGCATGTTAGGAATAAAAGCCTCTTTCAATTTTCCAAAATATGCTTTCCGTTTCTCTAGAGACCTCCTGGAATTTGACTACTTAAAACCGTTTTTCTGCTGAAAAAGGCTGCTTCAGTGATTTCGTAGCGCAAGGTTTGGCATGTGTATATGCCTTCATTTCTTGAATTTACCTTTTGATTAGGGCTCAATCCTTCTAAAGTGATCTTATTACACCTCTGCAGCAACAACCCTTTCAAAATAATCCCCTTTTTCTTTCAAGATAGATCCTCAAAAAACGAAACTGTCACCTTCAGCAGTTTCGTAGTGCGAAAAAAACACAGGTTTTTCTAAAAAATTATGTTTCTTGGGATTTCTTCACAGCTTCATCTTATGCCAATAGGCCACATATATTTGACATAATTCATCCATAAACAGCTTCAAAAAGGTAATTTCCTAACCAAAATTGTGTTAAGGCTCCAATCACTTACTGCCCGGTTCTTTTATTCTGAGACTGACCTCCTGGTTTTCTCAATTAAATTTGCAGGTCCTCAATCTGTCTTTTCATCATCCTAATTTTAGTTCTTAATTTACTATTGATCCTTCTGATATATCTTGCCTCCTTTATTGCAAGGATAGTCCAAGTGAAATATTGAGCATGACTGTCAACTACTTTATGTCTTGGATCTTTTCCATCTTTCCAAATGGCTTTTACTCTTTTGAAATTGGGTTTTTCAACTACATGTTTCCTTGCCCTTTTCTTAAGCTGAGCAATCTCAAAATTTGCAGACTTCAATTTATTTTTGACCTCCTCAAAGCTACATTCTTCTTCTTGAGTACCAACTGCCTTGTTTCTGTCATCTTTGTGTATTAGGGATGGTTGCACTGGTGGAACCACAGGCTCTTCAAGGAACTTTGATATCTTTTCTATCTCACTTACCTCTGGCTCTGCCTCTTGTAACCTTCTTAAATGCTTAGTCAAAGGCCTTATTGGCTTGAAAACAAACTCTGAGACCTAGTCGTCAAATTGGAGTTTTTTAGAAGATTTAACTCTTTTTGTTTTGTTCTTACTTGCTTCAAATAAATTTGCTTGGACCAGAGGGGACTCTTCTATGTCGATAGCCTGGAGGAAATTGTTCAAACTTCCCTTTAAAGCTGGGATTTCATTAGTAATCATTGTTTTCCCCTTTTCCTTGGATAATTGACTTCTGGTTACTCTTTTTTTCTTCAGACATGTCTATGAAATCGCTGCAAGGAAACTTGAATATAAACCTGCACTATATTGGTTTGAACACTGCCTTGCTTGAATTTGAAATTGAGAAATGCCTTGCTTGAGCTTTCAAAAAGTTCTGATGAGTGTCATCCTTAAGCTTTCCAATTGTCTTCTTATGCATGAAAGGAACATGGGAAAAACCAAGACTAACTCACCTCACCTTACTTTTTTGAAATCTAAAAGAAAATGTACAAGACATCTAGTGAATCTAATGATGAGAATGAATGGCTGCATGTGATAAGCATGGTTCAAGGACTGACACATGGTGATGAAATATTAACGGATTTTGATGGAAAAGACAGCTAGACAAGTTTTGGCACAAATCCCCGATTTCGTAGTGCAGCCAGTGCAAATTCTGTGTTTTGCGCTATGAAATCTCCTAGTTAGGAATCCCTGTTTTCGGAGCGCACATAGTGTGTTTTTATGAGTTTGCGCTACGCAAACTCCTAGTTGATTTCATAGCACATGTAAATTTTGAAACAGCCTTAACACATGACGCTTTGAAAAAATGTGGGATCAATGGTGGGTAAAACAAGATTGTTGACCTTATTTAACAATGGGAAGAAGACTCTATCATATGTTTTAGACTCCTTAAACAAAACAATAGAAATGACTTGACGAAGACTGACTTACAACTTTGAAACCATACAAGTTGTCCAAAATTTTAGAACCTTTTATAGTGACAACAGAAGGCATTCAAAGGGAGTTAATAACACCCCATAACCCACAATAGAATGGGGTGGTTGAAAAGAAGAAAACAATTATTATGGGAGTTACATGGGCGATGTTACATGATCAAGGCCTATAGTTGTACTTATGGGCTGAAGCATGCGACATAAATATACATGTTAAGAACAAGAGTCCTCATCGGATTCTCTGGATGCATACACCAAAGAAGATTTCTTGGGTAAGAAACTAGATGTGGCACACTTTAGGATCTTTGGTTCATCATTTTACTAACATGTTACCAAGAATGAAAGGAAAAGCTAGAGCCAACAACTGAGTTGGGAATATTTGTGGGGTAAAATGATACACCTCAAAACTATCGGGTGTACCTTCCATCTCATAGGATGACAATGGTTCATAGAGATGTGAAATTCGATGAAGAGAAGGCCAAGAGATGTTCCCTTGAGAGGGAGATTTAGTTGCATGCAGATGAGGATCTTTTAGCTCCAAAGGAAGAACCTCAGGAAGATGTGGAGAAGCCACATGCAAAGGAGCAGAGAGTGGAATCACCCACTCATGCAGAGACTTCTAGAGATGGAAGGAAGCACACCAAAGAGGCTGATATATTGATTCATGATGCTAGAGAGAAAACGGGAGCACCCACATCACAATGCAAGTAGAGGAGGTCACTAGATCGGTACACAAGCTACATGGCTTTAACGAGTGAGATTGTATAGATTGTGCCATCCTCATTTCAGGAAGTAGTACAAACACTAATATGGTTTGATGCAATGGTAGAGGAGTATGAATCCATTATTAGAAACAATGTTTGCGAAGTTGTCCCAAGACCAGTAAACAAGTCAGTGGTGAGTTCGAGATGGATTTACTAGGTAAATCAAGTAGAAAATGGAAGTGTGGAGAAACACGAGGCAAAATTTGTGGTTAGAGGGTTCTCTCAGGTGGAGGGAATTGATTACGAGGAGACATTTTCTCTAGTATAAAGGTACTCTTCAATTAGATCTATTCTAGCACTTTCAATGTAGATGGGATGGAAGATACATCAGATGGATGTGAAGACAACATTCCTCATTGGAGTGATTTAGGAAGAGGTGTACATTGAGCAGCCAAAAGGATATGAGACATTCAATAGAGAGTCACATGTGTGCACACTCAAGCAAGCACTGTATGGATTGAAACAAGCACTCCATGCTTGGTACACTAGGATTGGTAGCTATTTCACCAGGCTGGGTTTCACCAAAAGTGAAGCATATGCAGACCTTTACCATATTACAGTTGAAGGTAAATTCTTGATTATAGTATTATATGTCAATCATTTAATTCTAATAGGTGATGAGAAGATGGTAAAATATTGCAAATAGGATCTTGCAAGAGAATTAGAGATGAAGGGACTGGGGACCATGCATTATTTCCTTGGTATGGAAGTATGGAAATTAGATAAGGAACTATTTGTCTCTTACAGAAAGTATGCCAATGAGATACTAAAGAATTTCGACATGGAGAGTATAAAACCCATGGATACTACTCTAAAAGGCAATTAGAGGAAGGAAGATGCTACTTCGAGTGAAATAGTGGAGGCTATTATTTACAAGCAACTTGTGGGTTCACTTATGTATTTGGTGAACACACAATCAGAAATATGTTTTATAGTTAACCAACTTAGTTAAGAAATGGTTAAGCCAACCAAAATCTATTGGAAGGTAGATAAATATGTGTTGAGATACCTCAGAGGCACCGCTCAGTTTGGTCTTTGGTACAAACAAATAGAGGGAGTGAAGTTGCAAGGCTTCACAGATGCAGATTGGGTAGGGAGTCCATCCAACAAGAAGATCACATTAGGGGGAATCTTTAGTATTGGGTCAACAACAAAGTCTTGGTACAGTAGGAAGTAGAGATCAATTGCACTCAGATCGGAAGAAGCAGAGTACATGGATGCTAGTCAAGTAGCTTGTGAGGCTATCTAGATGATGAAGATCATTGTTGGTTTTTTCGTCAGCAGATGGATCCTACAGTGATTTACTATGATAGTCAGAGTTGTATCAAACTCGCTGAGAATACAATTTTTCATGATCGGTCCAAACATATCGAAATCTAGTATCACCATCTACAAGATTTTGTGTAGAGGGGAATCATGTTGCTGGAGTACATTCCTACCGAGAAACAAGATGCAAACATCTTGACTAAGGCACTGTCAAGAGGAAAAATCAGCTTTCATAGAGGCAGGATTGGGGTATCTGTTAGTCCCTTTCTTGTTGAGAGGGAGTGTTGAATGATGGAGGAACCAGGAGGTTAGATAGCGGGGTGCTACTTCATGTGTTCAACCATTTAACTGATGATTCACTCATAAATAACTCATGCATGTCAGATCTGAGAGTTACCCAGTTGAGATTGCAGTTCAGTGACAATGTACTATCAGTTGTATAATCTTTTGAATTGTACAAGTGGCGCATGGAGTTAGAGGAAGGCATATGACGATTACGCAATTAATATCAAGGAATTTACCTAACTAATAAGGGATAATTCCCAAGGAAGCAACGCAAGGAAATAGGGACTTGGGAAGGCAAGAAATTGGTTAAGTATTAGCTTGGGCTTGTCTAGGAATCAATGAGATAGATAGAGAATGCAAAGGTTTCTCAGGCTTCAACAAAGAATTGTAATCTTCTCATATTTTCTGACTAATGCAATATACAGATAGTAGGGGTTTTTAGCTGTGGCTTTCCCCAGGAAATCATTGTGTTATGTGTTGATTGAATTATTTATCTTGTATGCTTCATGGTTTCATGATTGCTTAATTGTTTATGCTAACGAGTAGAATAGATTTAAGTCTATTAATTTAGTAAAATACAATTAGCAGTTTGAATCTACAAGGACTTTATACATTATTCATTCTAGTTCATACCCCTATTCATTATGAGTAGTCATGGTCTTAAAGAAGGATGGGGAGTGGTGCACGTGTCCCAACTTCAACAAACTCACCATCAAGGTTAACTTTCTTATTCCTATAGTTGTTGATCACCTTAATGAATACCATGGCACTCAATGCTTTATCACGTTGGATCTTCATTCAAGCTACCATAAAATTAGAATGATAGTACCATACATTCCCAAAACAACTTTTAGAATCCATGAAAGTCACTACGAATTTTCAATTATGCCCTTTTCTCTTTGATATTTCCTGTCCACCTTTCAATGTCTCATGAATCACCTTCTTAGTCCATATCTCAAAAATATTGTCCTGGTATTTTTTAATGATATACTCATCTATAAAAAAATATGGGAAATACAACTTCAACATATAGACCACAGATTCTAACTTCTAAGGATAATAAATTATTTTTTATATTGTCCAAGTGTCCTTTTGGAATGGAAGAGGTGGATTAATTGGGACACATTGTGGGTTGCAAAAGAGTACAAGTGGATCCATAAAATATTTAGGCCATGCAATATTAGCCACAACATTGGAACTTCAAAATTCTATGGGGAATTTCAGGTAGCATGAGATACTATTGAAAATTTGATAGAAATTATGGATGCATTGCTAAACCCATGATAAATCTTCACAATAAAAATTAATTCCTCTGAACAAAACCAGCTCAGCAAGCCTTCTTGGATCTCAAACAAGCCACTTGTTCCACCCTGGTTTTAACCCTCCTAGATTTTACAAAACCCTTTGTGATCAAATGTGATGCCTTAGGGATTGAAATTGGAGTAGTCTTAATGCAAGAAGATTGACTAATCACCTTCCCAACCCAAAAATTAAGTGGCAATATGTTGGGTCAATCCACTTATGAGAAAGAAATGATGGTCATCTACATGTAGTAGACACTTGGTGACCAAACTTTCTTGGACAAAATTACCATATTTGAATGACAACTATAGTCTAAAGTATTTATTGGAGTAGTGCTTCTTCTCTTGGCATAAAAATAAATGGCTTGCCAAAATATTGGGCTATGACTATGAGATAGTCTATAAGAAGGGTCAGAACAATGTCGTGGTAAGTGACTTATTTACACATTTTGAGAAGGATGAAGCCCTTTTATCCCTATATTTTTGCATACCATCTTGGATTTAGGAGGCACATAATGAATGGTTTTCCCATCCATGTCTGTCCTAGCTAATCCAAAGGTGAAAAGGGGATCCTAACCCTCCAATGGGTTACACTTGGAAGGAAGATGTTCTTCAAGATAAGGATCATATGGTTCTCTCTCCTAACACCAATATTAAACCACACATACTAGCATAATTCACTCCTCACCCATTCGAGAATACTCGATATTTCAGAAGACTATTGCTCATGCACACTACTCTTTTTTGGGGGAAGGGATGAAACAATAAATTCTTACATATGTGGATAAATGTGATTCCTACTAGTGTGAAAAAAGGGAAACAATGAAGACACCAAAAATCTTACAACCATTTCCACTACCTACTTCTATATGGATGGATGTCTCCATGGAATTCATTACAAGTCTCCCTAAATCGGGAAACAAGTCAGTCATCATGGTGGTAGTTAGTTAACTCTCAAAATACACCCATTTTTGTGCTCTACCACACTCGTTCACTTCAGCTCTAATGGCTTAGGTTTTCATGGATCAAATTTTCAAATTGCACAACATACCTACCTCTATTGTGTTTGATTGAGATCCCACCTTCACTAGTAATTTCTGGAAGGATCTTTTCAAACTACATGATACACAACTCCAAATGCGTACAACTTATCACCCTGAGACAGATGGTTAAAATTTAGTAGTACACAAATGTTTAGAGACCTACCTGCAATGCTTTGTTTCAGAAAAAAGCCCTCAATGGGTGCAGTGGTTACCTTTAGTAGTGTGGTGGTATAACACTAATTATCATGAAGAAACAAATATGACATTGTATACGGTGGTGTATGGCCAACTCCCACCTTTTCCAACTTATTATCTCCCAAGATCTTCCAAAATGTAGGTATTCGATAAGTTACTTTAGAACCAAACTGTTGGTCACTTTAATTGCTTATTAATCTAAACAACCAGTGCTACATGACTTTTCAACCCAGGGAAGTCTATTTATTTCAAAGGCAATTACACACTATACATGATCAATTCCAAAAGCAGTAAAAAGTTGCAGTATAATTTATTCTAATCACGCCTTGCTTGAAACAACTGAAGTTCTACCTTGAGTTATAACAAAAGCAATCTCTCTATTGTAGACAATGATCAAAGGAATCATGGATTACAGTTAAAAAGAACAATCTAGAAAGGAAATCAATCTGCAAAGGAAAAGACTAGCTGTGCTCTAATAGAGAACAGGACCCTATTCCTCAAGTAGGAATCTTCAGCACCTGTTTCTGATTACTATGCTTCACAAAATCACTCTGGGAAACCAATTAAAATAATCACTGATTACCTATGAACGAATTTATGGAAACAATGCAATGACCAAGCAGAAACAGAGTTTCAGCAGTGAACACAAAGTTTCAATAACGCATAAGTAAATTCAACAAATAGGAATTAACAAGGCATGAATGTAAAAATAATACTTAACACACTATAGAATTTAAGGGGTGAATCTTGTGATGAAGGTGGGCCCTGTCCTTCTCACAAGATTCCCCAAGCAATGGAACTTAAGAGAAAATGCTCAGAATAGTCTTTTATTCATCTATCAAAGTATCATATTACAAAAGATTAAAGTTCCTTGCTCCCAGCTAGACCTTCCTGTAATCTCTCTATATCCTTCTAATGTTGATGTCTCCTCTTTTTAAAGAGGAGACATCAATTACAATTAATTACATTGTCAATCCTATTTTGACATGAAATGCTAAAATAGTATAACCAAGTCTTCCATTAAGAAAATATTGTTACAATGGTTATGACATGTCTGACTTTGGAATACAGTTGTTATGGACCATGTAAAAACTCCTTCGATGATCCTCTTCTGTTGTTTCTAGATCTAAAAATGCAAATCACGGCTGTTTTAGCAACGTGATTTGGGCATTGTTCTTAACTGTTTCAGCAATGTAATCCAAAATGACAAAACTGTTTTAGCAACGTAGTCTGCAATAATATCTGCAGTCTTCAAAATTGTTTTAGCAACTATCCGATCAATGATTAACCATGAAGGAAATGTAAAATTACATGTAAAATAAATCAAACATATAGTAATGAGAAGACATGTTATATACCTTGGAAAATAGATTAAAGTAATAACACGGTCCTTAATTATAGTTTGAAAGAGGATGGAAGATAACAAAATGTGTGAAAAAAAAGGGACAATATGGAGTCCTAACACCAACTTCCATTCTTTCTCTTCTAAAGTATAATCTTCATAAAGCACAAAACTAGATAAAGCAACATGCTGACCAACATCACTTAGAAAGGTATTTTCAAGTGGGTGACCAAGTGTTTCTTTGTCTCCAGCCTTATAATCATATGCCTCTCAAAGAAAAGGGCTTCCAAAAGTTAGCTCCAAAAATTTATGGGCCTTATTAGGTAGTTCAACGTATTGGCTCAATCGCTTACAAATTGGCATTTCCAACCACTTCCAAAATCGACCCTGTCTTCCATGTCTCTTGTCTCAAAAGAGTGGCGGGGAGTAATTGTAAGGTTTCAGCCATACTACTTGAATTAGACAAGGAAGGTTATATTTGGCTCTATCCCGAACAAGTCCTAGACTTAAGTGAATGACATATTCATGACTGCACTATCAAGGAAGTCTTGACCCAATGGAAATACACATTACTAGAATATGTGACATGGGGATTGACAACTATTATGCAAGAATTTCTGCAGCTCCAACCTTGAGGACAAGTCTATTTTTGAAGGGGGAGGGAATGTTAGGGTCCAAACCTAACCCCTTTATTAATGTAACAATCTCAAGGAGCCCCATAAGATTCATGATTAGTTAGTTTAATAAATAAATCCTATAATCATTGTAAGGAGTTGACATGCATTATATAAAAAGGACCACAATTAGTTATAATGGGCCATAGTTAATAAATAAAGTGGTTAACCCACATTATTCAATGGACCAAGAGTATTTAGGGTTTTGGGTCTCATGAAACTATATAATATTGAAGATAATAAGGAAATTCTTGTCTTTTGTTATTGTAATTGAGCTATTCTCTATTGGAGGTTTCTCCCTCGAAGAGGCAAGTGAACAATATTGTTGCAGATCTTAATTAAATATTCCCATTTATGTCATTACATTGTGTATTTTTCTATGGTATTTCTAGAATATTTCACTCTAATATGTTCTGTAGTTCAAACATACTACAACATAGGATGGTATTAAATAAACTTTTTTAGAAGAAAAACTAAGGGAAAAAACCATGTGTTATGGCGAAGTCTTAAAAAAGGAAAGAGAAACAATAAAAGTGTATGTCATGAAAATAGTTATCAAGAAAATAGGGTATTCCATATAGGGTGAACACCTTAAGTAACCACATACAAAACCACATTCGGTATCATAACATCACTATTTTATGTGGATGAAACCATCTGAAAGGGAAAAAATCTATAGCCCCTAACCAATGTGGCTACTTGAGACAATATTTTTAATGAAAAGTAAAAATTTGTACAAAAGAGAGTTTCTAACGATGAAATATTAATAAATGACCCTATATACACTTTAAATAGATATCATGGACCAATTGGGCATTAATCCACAAATTAGTAGGAATTAGTTTCAAGGAGAATATGATCCATTAGATTTATTTATGCCTAGAAAATATCTTGATCATCCAATTGAAAATATTAACTAATGCATATTATAGAAAAACATTAGAAACACACATTTATCCCATTATATAATAGACAAAGTTGATCTTAACTAACTCCTAAGTGTAAAAAATATTTTAACATTATCCCTTACAAACAACATGGGATATTATTGAAATATTTACAAAGGTTATATAGGAGAAGTGAGGAGGAACTCAATCGTATCCCCATTTAATAATAACTTCCTAAAATAGTGACATAAATGCAACAATCCCTAGTTAATTCCCCTATATATGTATTATAATCATTTTTATTGAAAAAAATGGTTGAGGAAATTGGGACATAGATTCTAGAGCTTGGGGGAAGGGAGATTGCTTGAGAAGGCCTTGTTGTTATTAATGTCGGTCATGGAGGCTAATTGGATAGTATTTAATAAGATGAATTTGTTTTAATTAGGCTCGAAGACAAGAGGACTATAACCATACCTCCTTGGGGGAACCCACAAGGAAAAGTGGATGAAATTAAATATGAAAGTGGGACGCTCTAGCAAGAGAGAGCCGGTCAAGGATGAAAAGTTGAGGAGTGGTGTAGGGATATGTTGTAACAACATCCCCATGACCATTCAAACAAAAAAGAACCACTGATTAGAGACTTATGGACAAGAGGAAGAGTGCAAGGCACATGATGGAACAACTGACATATGATTGTAACAGTGGTAGGGGAAGTTGTGAAGGGACTTCTCAAGAGGAGAAGGAATATAGTGGGGCCATTCAGGCATGGAGACTTATATAGAGGAAGAAGGTTGAAAGTTAGCAAGGGGAAAGGGAAATATTGTTCCTCATGAAGAGGAAGAAAAATAAGAAAATAAAATTTGGATATAGGGAGTTCACTTGGTAATAGACCAACTGAAGAAGTCCAAGAGGGTTTGTTGGCTTAGGATAGAGAGCAGTGACTTGCCAAGGACTAATGAAGCCACCAAGAGTGGTTGTCCTTGGCATTGAAGAACCCACTAGAAATTTTATGGATTGAGGAACCTATTGGCTAGTGGAAAAAGATACTCAGATAATCAGGGGTTGAGGAAAGACTAGGTGTGGCCATGGGCTGAGAACACTAGTACTTTCTTCTGTAATTAACTACTTAACAAGGGAAATATTTGTTCTTCCATGGTATTTTTTCTAGCTGAAGAAATGTCTCATATTGATCTCTCCTCCTCCTGTGACTATGTGGTGGTTTTCCTATGGTCTAAAAAATCCAATAAGTGTGGTTTTCCTCAAGAAACCATTTGGAAGTTGTGGACTTGTTAGGACCTAGAAAATGTTTGACAAATTTTGGTGTAGACAGGACTGTGTAGCAGAAGTGAGGAGCGCAAAAACAGACAAGATAATGCACAATAAAGGGATGGGATAGGACACAAACACAAAAAAGAGGGATGGCATGAAGAAGGTAAGTGAGGAGAGCACAACATGGTGTAGACACGAAGGTTGGGCAGCAGCGAGGGTAGACACCGTGCCACAAAATCTATAACATCTAGAGGAATAAATGAATGTCGATAGTAGATCAGGGTCGTCAGAGTTTTCTAGGAAGAAGGAATCGACCAAGGGGTTGTGGCACCTGAAAAACTGTAGATATTTTGGAGTAAGAGACTAGAAGAAGAAGAAGGAGGATATTTTGAGGTGGTTAAGTAATACATGGCACAACTCAGTTAGTAGTAGGAAAATATGTTAATGAACGAAGATTCTGCTAGATCAAAGAGGAGGGAAGAACGAAGCCTTTGAGAGAAGGTCTTGAGCATTATAAAATGTTTCTCTAAGACTAAGTAGGGTTTGGGCTATAGAAAGTTATATGAATAATGTATTGGGGTTTAATGGGTTTAATGTCCTATGATTCATAGTTAGTCTGTATGATAGTTTTTGTTTATTGTAGTAGGATTGTTCATTTTTCAACAACATTATTGTAAAAGGATGAAGGATATGTAGTAAGGTTGTCACCATAATTTTCTAGAATATGTCTCAAATCGTCTTGTTGGAGGCTAGAGGGCCTAGAACTTGCTATTTGTATTTCTAGGTATTTTTCCCCTTTTCTACTAATATATATCTGGAATAGTATTTTAGATTCTTAATATGTTCTTGTAATGGTTGACTATTAATTAGCAAGTTGTGCATTATTTTCCTTTTCCTCCATCACTGTGTGATTGTAATGTTATACTTTATTACATTGTTCATGTTATGGAAATATATGTATATTGATTAATTGTTTTTTTGTTAGCTCGAGCCTCAAAGGAAGCAATGTTGAAGGTTCATTGGTTTGTTAATTAATCACGTTGTTTTTCTTTCTGTTTTCCTTTGTCATGGTAACTTATGCCAATGATACATTCTTGTTTGGTCCTCTAATGTTGTCGTAACGACCCTATTCAAAATTCCATGTAATAAAGTTAATAAAACAAAAATAATAACCAAGGTCATGGGACACATATTCCAAGCTAAATGTTGGGGAAAAATCCTAGTGGGTGTTCATTTCGGTTATTATGGCTAAAGGAAATTGGCAAAGTCAATGGAAAAGGTTTTGAAAGTCATGAGGCATTAATTGGAATTTTATTTACGAAAATAATGGAAATTAGGAGAAAAGGAAGATGAAAGGTGACAGGTTGCATGTGAGGAGGAAAATGAAAGAAAATAATCGAAAATGAAGAAAATAGAGGCCTAAATGATAAAAGGGCTTCTCAGAACCAGTTGGTAACCTTTTATTAGTTGAATTTTGGGGCTCTCTTTCTATTCTTTCTCTCTCTCTCTCACTCTTGGAAAATTAGAGCATTCTTGGAAAACTCTAGTGTTGGATCAAGAAAAGAAAAGGAAGGACTAAGAAGGCAAAGGGAAGCAAACATTAGGCAAGGAAGAGTAGGATCAAGCGGCTAAAATGAGATTATTTTCAGGTATTGATTTTCATGTGTGATTGCCTTGCTATATTTGGCATGCATGGTACATGCATGCATGTATTTGGTTCTCTTGTTGTCATTGGCATGGATTTTTCCAGGTGTGAGAGTGTTCTTCAAACTTTCCTTGCCATTTCTAGACAACCATGGTGTGATGGGTTCTCTTGTATTTGGTTGTGCTGGATTGCTGGTGTTACACAAAATATTGTCACCATGACTATTTGCAGTTAGTATGGGTCTATCATCATTCATACTGTCCTCCTAAGCAAGTCTCAAACCTCAGCTCTTCATGTCAAGCTTTGAAAATGAGAGAAAGACCTTAAAAATAAATAAAGCTCTAGTTCCACACTTTCTCTCACTGTTGCCTGCAGTCCCGCACCCCCTGTACATGTTACCTGCGGACCTGCCCGCTCTGTCTCTAAAGGAGTGGGTGAGGACCCCTGTGAAAGTAAAAAAAGCACAAGTTTATTCTTAAAAACTCACTTTGGGTTAATTCTAGATGATTCTAGAAGGAAGCTTGACGTGGATGGTTTGCTCCTAGGTGGTTCATGCATCCCAAAAGTGATGGAGCTAACCCCTTGATGAGAGGAGCTTATCCCTTTGAAGGAAGGCTTTATCCCTTTGAAGGAGGACTTAGTAACTTCCGTCCATTGCACTATAAATTAAGGCATTGGGCTGGTTGCTAGGGAGGTTAGAAGTTGAACATTTTTGAGGGTAAATGTTGTTGGAATTGAGACTTCCTAGTTAAGATTGAGAGGAGGGATTACATACCTTTTGGCTTCATTGGGAAGAGAGTGAAACTTGTCAAAGTAGAGGAGATTCTTGCTGGACCCTGGGAGGAGCTTGTACAGCATCAAGGCACCAAGGTTGTAAAGTTCTTCTTTGATTAAAGTTAATACAATCAAATTCATTTTTCTCAACAAATTGTCTTATGTGATTTGTTTCATGAATTCCTTGATCATCATGATAAATATGCTTTATTATATTGGCTTTTCAGGTGCTATTTAATGTGTGTGCTTGTTTGTGTTTGCAGATTCTTTACAAGCGAGCTCATTTGGATCAATGTAGCGTGGCTTCCACAAACTTGCATTGGACCCAAGGTAGGCCTAAAACATTTGTTTGCCTTTATTTATAAACTGAATATTTAGAGAAAGATAGAAGTTGATTGGTTTGTTTGTCGCTAGATATCATTAGATACTAGGGAGGTCGGTCTTGTCCGCAAGAATGACTCATTCGTTTGACAAAATGGCAACTCCGCAATTACGCTTAGGGGGCATCAAGCATAGTTTTCTCTCTGTTTCAAGCTTGTGTAAACATGAAACTGGATCCGAGCATAGTTCTTTTCCTGTGTCAACCTCGTTAAAAAATGAAATAGGGTGTTTCAAGGAAAGTTCCTTTTACTGTGTCGACCTCATTAAAAAATGAATCAGTTAGTCTCGAGTAAAGTTCCTATTACCGAGTCAATCTCATTAAAAAAGAATCAGGTTCGAGGATAGTTCCTTGTCTTGTGTCAACCTCGTTAAAAAATGAAACAATGATAGGTTATATAGGTAGATTATAGAGAGTAGAAGCGAGGATAATTTGCTCCTGTCTCAACCTCGTTAAAAAATGAAATTGGATGTTTCGAGGAAAGTTCCTTTTACTATGTCGACCTTGTTAAAAAATGAATCAATGAGTATGAGGAGAGTTCTTTTCCTGTGTCAACCTCGTTAAAAAATGAATCAGTTGTTCAAGGAAAGTTCCTTTTACTGTGTCAACCTCGTTAAAAAATGAATCAGTTAGTCATGAGCATAGTTCCTTGTCTTGTGTCAAGCTCGTTAAAAAATGAATCAAGGATTTTAGAGCATAGTTCCTTGTCTTGTGTCAAGCTCGTTAAAAAATGAATCAAGGTTTTTAGAGTATAGTTCCTTGTTAAGTAGATTGTAGAGAGTAGTTATGAGCATAGTTCCTTATCTTGTGTCAAGCTCGTTTAAAAAACAAAACAAGGGTTTTGAGAATAGTTCTTTTCCTATGTCAACCTCACTAAAAAGTGAAACAATTACCACGAGTCTTTCCAAGATTTCGAAAGTAAACCTTCATTTCATCCACCTGGTTAAATGCAATGAAGCTTGGGGGGCATGTACCTCGATTTGCGTCATTATGCTGCGGCATGCGAACTTATAACAAGCATAGTTTTTCGTTTCAAGCTTGCATAAACATGAAACCGGATCCGAGCATAGTTCTTTTCCTGTGTCAAGCTCGTTAAGAAATGAAACAAATCCTCCTCTAATTGAGTCGAGAGTTTGACTAGATCTCATAAATGTTAAGTTGTATATTTAGGTTAGTTATTTCAGTTTTTGCATAATTTTCTTACAGTTTTAGGTCGAGTCTTTCAAATGATCTCATAACTGAACCTTCATTCCATCCAACTATTAATTACCAGCAGTGTACTTAGTTGAATGAAATGAAGCAGGGGGGCATGCACTCTAGCAGTTACGCTTAGGGGGCATCAAGCACAGTTTTCTCTCTGTTTCAAGGTTGTGTAAAAATGAAACTACTCTGAAGCATAGTTTTTCTCTGTATCAAGCTTTTGTAAAAATGAAACCTATCTCAAGTCAATTTCGGTTATTTTCAAGACTCGTTAAAATCATGAAAATCCCAAGATTATTTTGCTATCTTTCATTCTCGTAAAACAAATGAAAATGCCGAGTTCTTTCCGTCTTTTCCTGCTCTTAAATTAAATTGAAAGTCTGCCATATGAGTATATTTTTATCCCTTTTTCGAACTCGTTAAAACTTACAAAAAAGTGAAAACCATGAGTACATTTTTATCCTTTTTTCGAACTCGTTAAAACTTACGAAAAAGTGAAACCTTAGAGTCACATTTAAGCTCTTTTCTGACTCCTAAAATATGAAAAGATTGCCGAGTTTTTCTTTTTAAGCTCGTTAAAATGGAAATAAAAAGATGGTCCACTTACAACCCTTTTCTGACCATAAAAACATGAAAAGATTGCCAGATTTTTGTCGTTTCAAATTCGATATTGGTTATAAAACGACGTGTCATTGATCACTTTTTTACTTTTTCGGATCAGAGGCACTAATTATGAAAAGTACTCCTTGGTTGTAATGATCAAGCAGTTCTCTCAACTATTATTTTATACTTTTTCGAGCTTGGGAGACATAAATTTACGAAAAAGGACAACCATGGAGTCTTCTTAAGTTTTTTCAGACTCTCTAAAATTGAAAAACACCGAGTTTCTCCTATACTGGACTCGTTAAAATTTAACAGTAAATGACCTATTCAATTACAAACAGGAATGGACCACTCCTTCTTAGGGTTCGAATTTAAGCTAAGTTGGACTCATCCGAAGGATGAGCTTATAATCAAGCAAATGTTATCCTCCTCAAGCTTGTAAAAAATAAAGAGGTACTTGCCAGAAATGGTGGGGGAAAAGAGAGAAAATGAGCCTGTTTGTCATACTTTGTAACCACTCTTGAACACGACACTTTTATTCACCTGGGTTGGGAAATCCTTTGCCTAATAGTTGATCAAACAATATTGAAAGTCTTCAGCTGATTTCTGGGTATTAACTTTGGGTTAATTGTCACCAAACCATCTGCTATGTTGTTATGTGTTCAAGAGGTCAGTGCAAATAAGCCATTCATCTACGAAATATCTGTCATCCATTTTGACCATCCCTGAGTCAGTCCTTGCAACTAAATTTCTTCAAACTTGATCTATGATTTCATGTTGTGGGCTTGCCTACGATGAATTTCTTTCTATCGACCTCAGCTCATTATCTAGAAAGATGATCTAGAAATTGTCAGTACCTTGGAATCTGCATGCCTCAATGGCAGGTTTCTCGCCTTTAATGATAGGTTGCATCATTGACCTTTGATCAAAGGATTTCGTGACATGTTCGACATCAGCACATCTATTCACATCTCATGGATTGCACTGAGTACTTTGAGAGCCATTGACATTACTGGTGGTTTTTCTCATACTTGTTAACAGTTTACATCATTGACTGGTAATCAAGTGGTTTCTACCATGCTTGACTTCGACACATTCATTCGCATGGATAGAATCATACTATTTCAAGAAGTAGAAATCAAGACCCTGGATCTAGTTTCCACCATCCAGGCTGCAAGGAATTTTGTATTCATTATAAAGTGGACTATTCATAAACAGATGGCTGCGTCCATACTGTGTCTACATGTGTTTATACTTGTGATGTATTACAAGATCATTCCTATATCAGAGCAGTAGTTAGTTTTCTAGTCAGTTTTGATCTAAGTATGGGGATGCCTACGTCAGCGATGATATGATCTCATATATATATTTTGCATTGAATGTTTTTACAGGTTCTAACCAGGCTCTCCACAAGATGATCCTCGAAATGATAAAGCACTTCACTCTTCTTAGATGATAAATGAAATCCTCATCTACTACAGACTTCGCACTTTAGGGGGCAATCTGTTACAAAAAATATTGTCACCATGACTATTTGCAGTTAGTATGGGTCTATCATCATTCATACTGTCCTCCTAAGCAAGTCTCAAACCTCAACTCTTCATGTCAAGCTTTGAAAATGAGAGAAAGACCTTAAAAATAAATAAAGCTCTAGTTCCGCACTTTCTCTCACTGTTGCCTGTGGTCCCGCACCCCCTGTACATGTTACCTGCGGACCTGCCCGCTCTGTCTCTAAAGGAGTGGGTGCGTACCCCTGTGAAAGTCAAAAATATGCAATTTTATTCTTAAAAACTCACTTTGGGTTAATTCTAGATGATTCTAGAAGGAATCTTGACGTGGATGGTTCGCTCCTAGGTGGTTCATGCATCCCAAAAGTGAAGGAGCTAACCCCTTGATGAGAGGATCTTATCCCTTTGAAGGAGGGCTTTATCCCTTTGAAGGAGGACCTAGTAACTTCCGTCCATTGCACTATAAATTAAGGCATTGGGCTGGTTGCTAGGGAGGTTAGAAGCTGAAATTTTTTGAGGGTAAATGCTATTGGAATTGAGACTTCCTAGTTAAGCTTGAGAGGAGAGATTACATACCTTTTGGCTTCATTGGGAAGAGAGTGAAACTTGTCAAAGTAGAGGAGATTCTTGTTGGACCCTGGGAGGAGCTTGTACAACATCAAGGCACCAAGGTTGTAAAGTTCTCATTTGATTAAATTTAATACAATTAGATTCATTTTTCTCAACAAATTGTCTTATGTGATTTGTTTCATGAATTCCTTGATCATCATGATAAATATGCTTTATTATATTGGCTTTTCAGGTGCTATTTAATGTGTGTGCTTGTTTGTGTTTGCAGATTCTTTACAAGCGATCTCATTTGGATCAACAAAGCGTGGCTTCCACAAACTTGCATTGGACCCAAGTTAGGCCTAAAACACTTGTTTGCCTTTATTTATAAACTGCATATTTAGAGAAAGATAGAAATTGATTGGTTTGTTTGTCGCTAGATATCATTAGATACTAGGGAGGTTGGTCTTGTCCGCAAGAACGAATCATCCGGTTGACACTGAGAAAAAGAGGTTAGCTCCATTGCCATTGATCCTAGTCTTCATAGAAGAACCACTCAGAGAATTGGGGCTAAACATTGATGGAGAAATCAATCCACCTTCGACTGGGCAGCAAAATTGGGTTCTTACAGCGACTGATTATTTAACCAAGTCGGTAGAAGCTGTACCTACTAAAAAGGCAAATGACCACGTGGTGATGAAGTTTTTAGAAGAAAGAATTTTCAATAGATTTGGGTGCCCTATAATAATCATAACTGATAATTCTCAAGTGTTCAGTTCAATTATGTTTGTTACTTTTTGTCAAAAATATAATGTCATTTCATCTCATTCAATAGCTTATCATCCTTAGGGGAATGGAATAGCTGAATCCACCAACAAAACATTGATGAACATTCTTAAAAAAGCTATTATAGAGAATCAGAAAGACTGGGATTCAAAATTAAAGTTTTCTTTTTGGGCTGTCCAAGTGAATACACAAAGGTCTACATGTAAATCACCTTTCAAGTTAGTGTATGGAAGTCAATATTTGTTTCCTAGTCAGCTTGTGAAGCCTGTATTTACAATGATTCAAGAGGAAAAAGAAGAACCCAATGCTCTAATAGGAAGGATGCATAAGGTAGTGGAGTTGAATGAATGTAGAGATAAGGTAAGAGATAATTTGATTATGTATCAATAAAAAATGAAGGTTATTTTTGATAGAAAAGCTAAAGAAATTGATTTTAAAGCTGGAGACTTGGTGTTAAGGTGGGATACTATGAGAGAGGACAAGGGAAAACATGGGAAGATTTCTCCTCTTTGGTATGGCCCATTCAGGATTATAAAAGTAAGGGAAAATAATTCATTCTTCCTCGAGAATCTTGATGGTGAAACTTTACAGCTTCCTATCAATGGGCAGTATCTCAAACATTATTTCCAATTCTGAATCATGAATAACTTGTCATTGTAGATACCTGAGTGAATTAATCGTACTGTTTCGATAGAATTAAATTTGGCAAAGGAATATATGACTCCATGCCTGAGTTGAAGGCACTAATCTATGGTTGTTAGTGCTTCTATGGTAAAATCACTATCCCCAAGTGGAGCCAGATGTTGTAGCATCCATCATCATTTGAATTTTATTTTTAATATTATCACAAAAATATAAAAAAACAAATATTATGCCTAAAGTTTTGAAAAAATAAAAAGATAATTTGAAAGTCTAAAGTAGTGATTTGATTTATGCGATCGACGGTATTCAACGAAATATAAGATGGGCCCGACCCATCTGCTAAAACTCGAGCGGTTTTATGAAGTGTGATCAAGCGATGGCTTAAGAGGTGAGAAAATCACTCTACGGGAGAACAATGAGCATGAGTTATAATTCAGGCTCAACCCCCATAGTTGACCATGATGTCGATATGGTTGACCGAGATCTACGGCCTGTGATCGCTGTGAGGGTTCAAGCCTGATTAACCTCTCGTACACTCCCTACCCCTGCAACGAGCCACCCACACCATTTCACTTCACCTCACCTCCTCCACATCGTCTGCCACTCTCATTCATTACAATCCACCTCACCTACCATATCCCATCACCTCATCTGCCACTCCATTAATTTGTTATATTAATTGCAGGTTCCCCCCCATTTGGCTTACCATATATAAAAGAAAAGTAAAAAATCTCATTACATTAGAAATTTTCTTTTGGTAGTGAGCATCCTACCCTCTAGTTCAACATTCCAAATTAGAAACTGTCATCTACAGACACCATGTCCAAACAAGTAAGTTCTTCATCACTCATCCATACCCCGTTAATGGATGTTGAACATGATATTTCTGATACCCTTAGCACAATTAACCACCTTTCACTATATCAAGAAGTCACTCTGAACCATAAAAATTCCCCTATATTCATGGCAATGGTTAGGTCATGTGTTTTAACAACCTTTGTCCCAAGGACTCATTTTTTCCCTGAATTCATTCAATGGTTAGCCTCAGTAATGTACCCCAAGAAGTGTTTTGTAATGAATCAGTATGGGGAGAGTGTTTTCCAAGTAACCTCTCAATTAATTCACTAAGCTTTGAATTATCCTGTATCTGGAACTTACACCACATTTAATGAAGAGTATTTGGTCTCATAATACAATAATTTGTCACCCCAGGAGTTTTCTTATGTTACCTCATTCCTAGGTCCTAAATCTGGACAATTCTCTCTAGATGGAAATCTTTTCTCTTTAGACATTTTTGTAGTTGATATAAGACCTGCCTTGCAAGTAATTTCTAAGATTCGGGGAAAGGAAGACTCCAAGAAGGTTGATAAAGCAGTGTTGGAATTTTTCTCTTTAATGAGAAACCAGCAATTGAAGTTAAATACGGAGGCTCAAGCTGAGTCTCAAGTTGTTCCTGAACAAACTAGATTGTTATCTTCTATGGATTTGGAGAAAAGTCAACTTAAAAATGTTTTCTCTCATCCTACTGAAATGCCAGTTGGGTCCACCAGTAATTTCAAAACTGTTAATTTGACTGTTGATACTCATAAGCTTCCAATGCTTGACGATATCAATTCACACATGAAAACTTGGCAATTGATTGAAAATTATTTACATAAAACAAATGCAGCTGCTATTAAGACAGATAAAATGTTAAATAAAGTAATTCAACAATTGAAGTTGGAGAAAGCCAACTCCAGGGCTATGAATTCCCAGGTAGATGAACTAAAGAAGATTATTATAAAAATAGGTGTCAACCCAAAGGGAATTAGAAGCATGATGTGAAGAAAGCCCAAAGGGAATTGGGAACAACCTGTAAGTTATTGAATATGAGCGAGGAAGAAGCAAGAATGGAGAAGGAAAATGCAAAAAAGTACGGGGAAGATCTTCTAAGGACTGAATATGAAATTAAAAGACTGAAGGAGAAAATGAAGGACAATATGTCCTTAATTCAAGCCAAGGAGATTCTATGAGATGAAATCATTGAAATTATTAGGGACATCTAGGAGTTCCTTATTATTATCTTTGAGGAGAAAGCAATTTTCCGAGACATGGACAGTGTGGTTATCAAAAATAAGAAAAACAATTTAGATAGAACAATGCTTTCAAAGAGAATGATAGCTTTTATTAATTCTAAATCTACTTCAGAACTAAAGGAGCATGACATGCTAGACAGAACGCTATGCGCAATAGATTTTAACAAGGTGATTGTCAGAAATATTTACAGAAATACTATTGAGAAGAAGATAAATGAGATGAAGGAATCAGTTTCCATGTTTAACATAATGTTTGATAAAAGTGTTAGAGTTGGGATTGCCTCTTGCTGGGATCTACAAGGAAACTTGCTACCATGGAAGACATATGAGACTTTGCTAGTTGGGGCAAAAAGAAAAGTTGACAACACTCATCAAAACATAGCAGTATTGAAGGGAGCCACTAATGTGAATTACCTTAATAAAGATTTTAAGATTCTATGGATGGTTAAGACTCAGTTTACAGATAAGCCTACTTATAGTAGGATTACAACATGTAGAATAACACTTGACAAATTGGATGAAGCACCAAAGTCAAATGTACCATTTTGGAGAAAATGCAAAGAATGGATGATAGAGTAGACCAAAGATACACCAGCAAGACCACCTACTTAAG
This sequence comes from Pinus tabuliformis, assembly GCA_031772625.1. Classification (NCBI taxonomy): domain Eukaryota; kingdom Viridiplantae; phylum Streptophyta; class Pinopsida; order Pinales; family Pinaceae; genus Pinus; species Pinus tabuliformis. Next base: position 903,019,226 of record CM062813.1, read on the forward strand.
CCACAAATTCAAACAGGGACTAGAAATCACCAATCATACTTTAATTTCTTTTACTTTATGTTATCTTATTTCCTGAGAAAAATGAGGTGCCTTTTACCCTCCAATGTAATGTTCTGTAATGACTTTTACTTTAGACAGTTAGAAAGTAGTTAAGTAGTTTGACAATTTTGGTAGTTACCAACTGTCTCGTGATGTATAAAAAGAAGGAAAATTATAGAAGAAAGGTACAAATTTTGAAGAATCTGAAGACTATATTATTTTGTACATGATAGACTCATGATTAATGAAAGAATCAGGAGTTTTCCATATAGTGTTGGGTATGATTTTGTAATTTCTCTGTTATGTGTCATTATGTCTCTTCCTCTCTTTAAATATGGTAATGAAGTTGTAGGTATTTGTTTGCTTATGTGAATAAAGTTAAAATTCCTTAAAAAAGCGCTCCCATATTTAAAACTCCTTTCTCTATCTTTCTTCTAAGTTATACATAATAGTTTCTGTCAAACACAACATATTGTCTTTAATTTCTCAAAATATTCTTCACACAAAATTTATATTCAACATCACATGGCATCTTGAGATTTTCATATCAACTCAATATTAAGGGTTTAAGGTCAGGTCCTTCAGATCCTTCAAATGAAGATACATTATACAAATAAGTGACATGCATAATAAAGTTTAATTCCTTAAGCACAATTTCTCCATAGCCTAGAAATTGGTTTCTTAAGGGACAACAGATCCCATACCCCTTTTTCCACTCATTGCACTTGTTAAAAATGATAACATCAAAGATCACCTTCACGTGATTCTAAATGGAAAACAAAGACTTGAATCCACCAACATTTGATGGATACTTCAAATAACTTCCTACATAAAACCTTCAAATGTTATATATAAAATCCACATCAAGGATGAAATAAATCACATCTATTCCATACAATTAAAGGTGAAAATATAAGAATTTTTTTAATGCAAATTACCTTTATTTTCATTATATAATCATGATACAAAACTATGCTATTTGAAATGGTCAATGAGATATTTTGTTTATGGATAACAATCAAATATTTATTTGGTTATGATAATATTTTTTATGTTAAATGAACATATCATGCAATATCAATTATATTATTTTTACATTGCATCTGTCAACACCATATTTAGTAATAAACAAATTACACATCTCTTTAATATTATAACGTAAATTATTATTATTTTTGTTTACTTTCAACTACTTAATGTTTATATAAAATGGATGTAAAGTTAAAATGTTAATTGAATTATTTTATCTATGCCCATTATTTTTTTTATAATTTTTTATTGTACATATTACTTTGTTATTTTTTAATGTAATATTACATGAAATCATTCCCTCATACTGGACTGTAAATCACATCTTGGCATAATAAGAAAATTAGCACACATATATTCAAAATTTTAAATATGAAAATATTTTAAATATTAATAATTAAGATTTAAAGATTTTTTTTTTTAATTTACAAATGTTTCTTTTATATATTTAATTTTTATATTATATGGAAATATTACACTTTTATTATAATTAGTTATAACCATAAAAATTTATATAATTTGGGTGTCAATGGTACACACACACACAGACACACATATATATATCTATATATAATCTAAGTGTGTATGGTATAAACCAACATAGATCCACCTTAACTCCAAACAAATTTTCAAGATGTAAACCCTCTTTTGAATGTAAAACATAAGGAAATATTTGGACAGCCAAATATTTGATTCCTCTTGGCTCTTCATAGATTTGATGTTAAGATGAGACTATGTTGATTTTTTATTAAAAAAAAAAAAAAAACAAAATAAATAAATAAATCTTATTCTATTAATATTTTTTTTTTTTTTTAAGGGGGGAATTTGTAATTCATTCATTTTTCATTAATTTTATATGTAAAATTTTAAAAATTAATAATAGAGAGACAAAAACATGTACCATTTAAAAAAAATATTATATATAGAAAGATAGAGAGTTATATCTATATATGTTTTCTACTTTCAAATATGATTAGGACACGTATTAACATTTTTGTGTATACAATATGAGATATAGATAAAATATTTGATCTCTCTCTCTCTCTCTCTCTCTCTCTCTCTCTCTCTCTCTATATATATATATATATATATATATATATATATATATATAAATTTAAAATATTTTATTTATGATTGACATTTCAGCATTTAACATATTAATACATGTCCCAATCATTTTTTATTTTTTATTTTTTTGGTTGTCGTTCACGGATACCTTGGCCAATGGGTGGTCACTACATCCACGAAAAAATCTGGGTTGGTTGACCTCGAAGGGAATCTAGTCCCGCAACCCACTAGCAAGGCCTAACCCCAAGGGATTCGAGCAGAATGGACCCTGTGACATCCCGAACAGTGAGGCATTGATTTTGACCAACTGAGCTAACCCTTGGGGCTACATGTCCCAATCATATTTGGAAGTAGAAAATATTTATGCATAGAACTCTGTCTATATAATGTTATTTTTGTTATAAATATTTTTTTAAATGTTACATGTCTATCCCCTTCAAGCTTGTGATAAAATATAATGGGGTGTTCACCATAAATTGTGAGGAGAAAATTAAAGAAATCGTCTTTTCTATTTTGTAAAGGCAACAATTCTGTCTTGAACATGACATGCATTTGTTTCTTGTGTCCGGTTTGGGACACCCTTGCTTAGTCACATTCCTTCATAGGTTTGGGAAATCCATTTTCCCTCTCATCAGATTATACCACTTCTTCAACATGAATTCTAATCATATGTTTAGTCAAATGCTACCAAAAGCCATAGTCGTGCCGCTGATATGTTCAAGAGAAGTCCTATCTTCAATTATTTACCGCTTATACATTGTCTAATTCTTTGCCACAATCATGGATCACACTTATCTACTCTACTACATCCTTTGTTTCATATGTATGATGTGGAATTTATTATGGCCCTCATTTGACGGATCACTTCATGTTGACTTCAACTCATTATCTGGGAAGATGATCTAGAAACTCCATTCCAGTACCTTAGAGCTTGCATGCCTCAATGGAAATTTCTTCATATTCGATGGCAGATTGACATCATTGACCTCCGATTGGATAATTTCATAGGTATTTGACTTCAGCTCCATTATTCACATTCTTGGATTGTGGTGATTGTACCTTGAGAGTCATTATCATTATTGGTGGTTTCTCTCATGCCCATTAATGATTTACATCATTGGCATTTAATCAGGTGGTTTTCTAGAATGTTCAACCTTGACACATCTATTTAGATGTTAGAATTCGTACATTGATCTGTTCGAGATAGAGTGCAAGACCCTAGATTCTGTCTAATAAAACCCAGGTTCCATGGAGTTATGAGCTATTGATGATTTTACACATGATTCCTCTAGATGAATGGTTACGACCATACTGTGGGTCCATATTCATGATCCTTTCTACTCAGATGGTTGTGACCATATCGAGGATCCATACACATGACCCGTAACATTCGGATGGTTGTGTCCATACCATGGACTCATGTATTATTAGATTCATATTCATGTATGATAAGGCATGATCATCTAATGTGACAAATATATATATATATATATATATATATATATATATATGTATATGTATATGTATATGTATATGTATATGTATATGTATATGTATATGTATATGTATATGTATATGTATATGTATATGTATATGTATATGTATATGTATATGTATATGTATATGTATATGTATATGCTTGATTTCCAGGTCTCCTAAGGGTGTTGTTCTAGTCGTTACATTAACTTGTGAAGCATCTTAGCGATCACTCCCTATTCTACCTTCATACTTTAGGGGGCATATATCACACAATATTTTGTCACACCTCTTTTTCACTTCAAGTTCCATATACCAAAGAGCCAAAACATTGACCATTGTGCAACATATCCATCATGACATACATACCAAAACCTCGCTTAAGAATCAAAGGAAAACTGCCCTGAGTCAATTATGAAGAAGGTTTACTAAAAACCTAATTTTTAGGACCAACACATTTTGCTACATTGCCTACCCCTATTGATGGAAGGTTTCACTATTCTACCTAGCATTGCCACCACAAGTTTTGATATGCGTCGAATGTCTTTTGGCAGGTTTTCCCAAACTGGATGAGAAGCTTCGTGCACTAGAACTTTCAAGAAGAATGAGCTGGATATTGATTATTTTTGATAAGGTCGAGCTCTCCCATTTGGACCTCTTGATATTATAATCAAGGGCTTTCCCCTTGAGATGTGGACCTTCCTCCCTCTTTTGTCGACCCCTAACTCCCTCTCCCTTCCTATAAATCAACTCCCTTCCATTCTCAAATGCTTGGTCATTAATTGTTGCATTCCTATACTCAGATTATGCTTACAAGTTGCCCATTCTAACTTGGAGAAGGAGTGCTTGAAGAGTATTTTCTTGGACTTGGACATCCACCAAAAGGATGTCTCCAACATCAAGGAATAGGTTGTATGATACCCTTTTTATCTTATTAATATATACATTTGATGTTCACTTTCTATAATTGTGTAAATGTTTATGCTTTTAGCTTAATACTCCTTGATCTATTAAGAAGTTTATGTTTGACATATGAAATATATGCTCTTGTATTATGAATACCTATTTGATGTTCCATGCAGGTACTCACACGTGAAGCACAAGTAAGGAGTGAGGCCTAGAGCAAAAGAATCAGAGTCATCGTTTAGATAATCTTCGGCAAAATCACATAACCAATCTTTTGTCGACGCGTTTCGAACCAACCAGTGTGGTTCATCGTCAGGACAAGTTGAAGAACCAATCTGGCCTAGCTTGCTTAAATAGAGGTGCAGAGACTCCAGGGTTAAAAATACCAACGGTTAAAAATACCAACGGCTAAGCTTGCTTAAATGGAGTCTCTGCACCTCTATTTAAGCAAGCTAGGCCAGATTGGTTCTTCAACTTGTCCTGACGATGAACCACACTGGTTGGTTCGAAACGCGTCGACAAAAGATTGGTTATGTGATTTTGCCGAAGATTATCTAAACAATGTTATGGATCACAGAAGTCTAAATTCCTTAATCAGAGTCATCTCCAAAAGGATTGAGCTATTAGCATTAGAGCGAGCTAGGTTTCTCCTTCTCTCTAAATTTCTTATGCATAAACTAGGAAAGTGTATGTTAGTTAGTTTAGTTTGTTGTTAGAGCCATTCATTGGGCTAGAGAGATCCCCTCGTTCCATAGAGTGGATTTACCTTCACAAGAACGCTGTAGAGAGAGCTTAGACGTAGGAAGTTACTTTGCTATAGTTTGAATTATGTGAAATTTTGTAGGAGCCTTGACGTTAGAGGGGTTGTTTGCTACAATATGGGATGTGTCAAAGCTCATCAGAAAAATATGACCATTAAAAGGGGATGTTAATGTTAAAAAAGACTCGGAAAGGTTCATTCTATGTGGCTAGACTGACTGAATATAGTGATAGATATGAAATTAATGAACACAATTTGAGCTAATGATGGGGTCATGTCACACGGAATCTGTCAAGGGTGCGGACACGACTGACCTTCCTAGAAGTCTAAGACATTCTAATGACAAACAAGACAAAATGGAATGATCTTTCTCTAAATACACCTTTTACAACATGAAAACTACAAGTGTTTAGGCTTACCTTATTCCAAAACGCTGTTGTTGAAGTCCGTTCTTGACGATCCGGATGAGCTCCTCCTTCAAGTCAATTCCTGCAACCACAAACAATCAAACAATTACCAAGCACTTGCATTTCATATAATAAAACATATATTCAACATGCAGACCAAGGAACACATGAAATAACTCATTAACACAAGCTATTGAGAAAAATAAACCAGTTTGTATTAATAACGAAACAAAGAAACTCTTACAACCTGGCCTTGGTGTTGTGCAAGTTCCTCCCAGGGTCCATCAAGGGTTTTCCTCTACTTTGACAAAGCTCACCCTCTCCCAAGTAGAATCAAGTGAAGACAATCTCTCCTCACAAAGGCTCTAATGGAAGACCTAAATCCTGCAGCATTTACCCAAAGAAAATGTATAGCTCCAACCTCCTCTCCTTCTGGCTCAATGCCTTCATTTATAGTGCTGTAAAGAGGTTATTCAGGTCCACTATCAATGGGATCATCCCCCTCTATGGGTGGGATAGCTCCCTTATTGATGGGATAAGTTCCCCCTTAATAGAGATACATGAACCAACTGGAGGCGCATCCATTTCATCAAACCGACCTCTAGAATGTTCTAGAAGTAACCACAAGTAACTTTTTCAAGATAAAACTCGCGCATTTTGCCTTTTACAGAGGGACGCACCTGTCCCTTAACATACAGAGCGTCCATGGACGCATATTTTGTGAACATGGTCAGCGTCCCCGCAGGTAAGGCTAGAGAGAACCTGCGACCCCAGAGATAAACATGATTTTTACAAGACTTTCTCTCTTCTTTGAGTTTGAGATGGATAACAGAGGCATGAGACTTGCCTAAGAGGGTAGCATGACTTGTTGATTGGAGCCATACTAACTGTAAGTAGTCAAGGTGACATTTTTTAGTGTAACAGATTGCCCCCTAAAGTGCGAAGCCTGGAATAGAATAGGGTTTTGTAATTCTAGGAAGGGTGAAGCGCTTTATCATTTCAAGGATTGCCTTGTGGATGGCCTGGTTGGAACCTGCAATTTTCAACACAAAATACATGGATAAGATTATATCATCACTGAGGTAGGCATTCCCATACTCAGATTCAAAACTTTAACTAATGGACTAACTATTCTGATACAGGAATGATCTTGCAGTACATCATTTTTATAGACTTTTGTAGACACAGTATGGACGCAGCCATCTGTTTATGATTAGTCTACATAGATAATGAATACAAAACTCCTCGCAGCCTGGATGGTAGAAACTAGATCCAGGGTCTTCACTTCTACTTCCCGAATTGGTACGATTCTAGCCATGTGATTAAATGATTCGATGTCGAACATGGTAGAAACCACTTGATTACCAGTCAATGATGTAAACTGTTAACAAGCGTGAGAGAAACCACCAGTAATGTCAATGGTTCTCAAAGTACCAAGCACAACCCGTGAAATGTGAATAGATGTTTTGATGTCGAACACTTCACGGAATCCTCTGATCGAAAGTCAATGATGTAAACTGACGTCAAAGGCGAGAAACCTGCCATTGATGCATGCAGACTTCAAGGTACTGTCGATTCCTAAGTCATCTTTCTAGATAATGTGTCGATGTCGATAGAAAGCGACCCGTTGCAGGCAAGCCTGCAACACGAAATCATTGTTCAAGTTGAAGAAATGTTGCTGTAAGGACTGACTCAGGGATGGTCAATGGATGACAAGTATTTTGCAGATGAAAGTTTTGCTTGCAGACCTCTTGAACACATAACGACACAACAGATGGTTTGGTGACGAATAACTCAAAGTTGATCCCTGAACCCGGTTAAAGATTTTCAAAGTGATTTAGTCAACTGTGAGGTAAAAGATTTCCCAACCCAGGTGAATGAAAAGTGTCGTGTTCAAGAGCGGTAATAAAGTTTCTTCTGAGGCAAAAGGTGACAAATAGGTTCATTCTTCTCTTTTTTCCCCCACCATTTCTGGCAAGTACCTCTTTATTTTTAACAAGCTTGAGGAGGATAACATATGCTTGATTATAAGCTCATCCTTCGGACGAGTCCAACCTAGTTTAAATGCGAACCCTAGGAAGGAGTGGTTCGTTCCTGTTTGTAATTGAACAGGTCCTTTACTGTAAAAGTTTAACGAGCCCAGTATAGGAGAAACTCGGCGTTTTTCAATTTTAGAGAGTCTGAAAAACTTAAGGAAACTCCACGTTGAACTTTTTCGTATATTTGTGTCCCTCAAGCCCGAAAAAGTATAAAATAATACCTGGGGGAACCGCTTGATCTTGCGACCAAGGAGTACTTTCATAATAGTATCGTTGACCTGAAAAGTAAAAAGCGATCAAAGACACGTCGTTTTATTTCCTTATCGAGTTTGAAACGACAAAAACCCGGCAATCTTTTCCTGATTTTACGGTCAGAAAAGAGCTAAAAGGGGACCGTCTTTTAATTCCGTTTTAACGAGTGAAAAAGAAACACTCGGCGATCTTTTCATGTTTTAGGAGTCAGAAAAGGGCTTAAAAGATGACTCTGAAATTTTGTTTGTGAAAAATTACAATTTCCCTTGAAATCCCTTCGTCCTGCACAAAAGCGACACATTACTCATACCTGTTTAAAATAGGCAAAAATACATTTGAAAACATCTTTTCATGGTAAAAAATGAACTAATTCATCCAAAAAACCTATAAAAAGACCTTTTACCATGTCATTTTTACCGTTTCACTGTTGAGGTTGAAAAAGGAGCTTTTGACAAGAAACTTCCCGTGGTTGCTGCGGAAAATCTGACCGTCGGAATCGAACGCCGCTTCACCGAGGTATTTTACACATCCCACTCTTCATTTTTATCCGTTTAGTTTTTTGTTTTTGGTCTCTGTTTCATTTTTTGGGGGGGTTTTGGGTTCAAAATGCGCCCCTCGGCGGACGCAGGTGCCCTTCGGGTGAGCCGCGTCCCCCGACTTTTTCTCACACGGGAAAAAGGTCTGGGGACGCAGTCCGCCTTCAGGCGAGCTGCGTCCGGACGCCCTGTGCTAAAAAGCCGGGGTGCGTCTTCCGCAAAGGGCGCATTTCAAAACCCTAACTCTCTCAAAAAACCACCAAATTTTCTCAAATTAATTTCTAATTGACTCTTTTGATGTGCAGGGCCAAAACATGTTAGACTGGAGAGAGAGAGAGCACGTAGAAGACGATGAAGCTGCGATTAACCACCAACCCTCTCTGGATGCCTTAAGAACATGTGGATTGTACAAATATTGGACCATACCGGGCATGAGGGGCCAGGTAAGATTTTTGGAATGGCTAGTTGAGCGATGGAACGTTCAAGATCAATGCTTTTACATTGGAGGGCACCAGCTCGAGATAGAGCCCTCGGATGTATACTTTCTCACTGGCTTGCCAAACAGAGGTGAGCAACTCAACCTTGCGGGGACCAGGCCGGGTGGCCAATCCCTTGATGATCTCCGCGAGGAGTGGTGCAGACCAGGGACTCGCCATAAAAAGGGCGTGGAGATAAAGCACATCGCTCTGGCGGAACTTAGAGTTATTGCATTTACGGTCACTAGGATTTGTGGCGCGGCCGCCTTGCACATTGCTTCCGGATCCCAAATGCGGATGGCAGTTGACTGTTACCAAGGCACCATCTTCAACTGGTGCGAAGCTGTGTCGGCTCATATGAAGAGCCAACTAACCAAGGCAAAGAACGGACGACTAAAGACTTTTGGATATGGGCCTCTAGTCGTGAGCTTTGCCTTGGAGAGAGTTCCTATGCTGATCCCTCAGCAACTCACTGTTGATGACTTGGGTCCTCGGGAGCCAAAGCTTGTTCGATGGGTTGCGGTGATGGCCCGGCATCCTGACGAGGGTGCTGCAGTGGTTCGATTCTCTGACAGTTACTTCGACTGGCTAGAGGGCCAGCTTTTTGTGATACAAGACTTTCCATATGCCGGAATGGATTTCAGAGGTGATCCGGACATGGTTCTTCCACAGGGAGAACAATGGGATGACAGAGGTACTTTCATTTTCACAAGTTTTCTAATTATGTATTTTTTTATTTTTCATATATATCGTCTCAAAGTAACAGTAAAATTTTAAAAATGCAGATGTTGGACCACAGCGTCCAGCCAATCTCCGGCCTTACGACAGACGACATCCAGCTGCACCGGCACCGGCCTTACAGGATGCGACAGCAGAAGTACTAGCCGATTTGGAGCATGATCTAGAGCGTCTCACGGCAGATATACCTGAGACTACTATGGATGACATTCCAATGAGGCTTCAGCGCTTCGTGGTTGCAGTCCCTGGACCGTTTAGGAGATTTCTGCGCAAGATAGCCCGCGCAGTGGTGTCGTACAGAGAGCACCACCAGTGATTGACTAGTCACTTTTGTAGTCACATGTGACATTTTTGACTTTTTGCACTATCATTTTGCCGATCATAAGGTGTGTTAAACCTATGATCGAAGACGATGTATATATTTTTGGACACACTTCTATCTATATCTATATATCACTATTATCGGCTTATCTTGTTTAACATGTATGATGAAATGTCTTTAAATTTACTTGCATGATTATTATAAATGTCTGTCCAACACTTGAGAAGCAATTGCATCTGCTAATGTATTCAAAGACCTTGGAATATGTTGATATTCAATGTAATCAAATTCACGTTCCAAGAGACGCACTCTCAAAAACAACCTTAATAACACAGGATTTCTAATGGCATAAACTCTATTAAGCTGTAATACAACAAGTTCAGAATCTAACCTCACTATCAAACGTCGAATTCCAAATGAAATAGATTCGGATAATAATTCAACCACTGCACTGTATTCTGCAATGTTATTCGTTGTTTGACCGAGGCTTACCCCATGCATAGAAACTAACTCGTCAGAGGGCGAATAGATAACCCAAGCTGCGGAAGAGATATTCCGTGTACTACGACAAGCACCATCAGCAAATCCAATGTATGTTTGGAGAGGCGTCGACATCTACAATATCAAGAGTAAAACCAAGATGAGCCAAAATAATGACGAAAAACCACACTTGCTAAGCTAAGCACACTGACTAAACTAACACACTTGCTAGCTAGAAAGGAAATCTAACCTATCTAAAAATTTCTCCATCCACCATTTTAAGCATAATACCTCTTTAGGTAAAGTCCATTTCTGGGTTTGCCCAAAGAGTCCCCATCAAAATCAACTAACTCATAAGCCCCTTTTGCTAGCTTTCGCTTTACAATGTAGGGCCCATGCCACATGGGAACGAATTTTCCAGCACCTAGCTTATCGTTTGCTTGATCATATAATAGTACTAGGTCTCCTTCCGAAAAACTTCGAGGGGTTACATTTTTATCGTACTGAGCTTTCATTCGTTTCGCGTGAGTCTCGATAGCTAAAGTAGCGTCACGTCGAGTCTCATCTAATTTAGCTAAGTATAACAACCGTTTCTCCTCTTCGGAAGTAGCTGGAAGTAATTCGACAGCCATTTGAAGTGATGGGATTTCGCACTCAATAGGTAACACAGCTTCTAAGCCATAAACTAGCTGAAAAGGGGTGAAACCTGTTGAATTTTTCACTGAAGTTCGATATGCCCATAGTGCCGAAAATAACATGTTATGCCAATTCGTTCGATGGATACCAATGATCCGTCGAATCATGACGACTAGAACTTTGTTGATTGACTCAACCAAACCGTTGGCTTGCGGATAATAAGGTGTAGAGCTATCGTGGCGCAAACCAAGCTGGCTTGTAAGTTCAGTCATCATGACATTTCGAAAATGGCTTCCATGGTCCGTAATGATTGCTTGTGGGACACCAAACCTAGTTATGATATGATTGAATACGAAAAGTGCAGCTGTCTTGCCGCTTGCGTCGAATGTAGGCATCGCCTCGGCCCACTTAGTAAAATAATCAACCGCAAGGATGATATACGCATGCCCCCCGGCCGAGTGAGGGTTACAAGTAATAAAGTCAATGCCCCATTTGGCGAATGGACCAGCGGCAATTATAGGGTGGAGAGGAGCAGGTGGAGCGCGCATCTTGCGATCAAACACTTGACAGTTGTGGCATTTTCTGACGGCAAGGATACAATCTTTAAACATAGACGGCCAGAAATAGCCAGCGCGCAACACCTTCTGAGCTGTGGCATACCCAGACATATGACCGCCACATGCTCCAGAGTGACAATCATTCAAAACTCTCTCAGCCTCATCGTGAGTTAAACAACGTCGAAAAACTAAGTCTGCCCCCAGGCGATAAAGTGTATCTCCAATAATTCTGTATTGCTGGGATTGAAACCGAATTTTTCGACGGTTTTCCTTGGAAGTTTCAGGCCGAAAGGTTTGGGTTTGGAGATAGATGATTATATCCCCATACCACGGATCTACAGTGCTAATAAGAAACAAAGATTCGTCCGCAATGGACTCCTCTGCCACAGTCTCTGTGTCAGCACTCGGGAAATCACACATCAATTCCGCGAAGACTAAAGATTTCTTAGACTTGGACTTCTCAAACTCCAAGTCGAACTCTTGCAGGATGACGATCCATTTAGAGTACTTGCCCCCTAGCAGTTGTTTTGTCAAGATATAAATCATAGGGTTGCAATCCGAAATAACAGTAGTTTTGCGGAGAAGAATGTAGTGACGAAAACGCTGGACAGCTTGAACGGCTGCCAGGGCCAATTTCTCCACATGCGAATATTTTAACTCAGTTGGATTTAAGGTTCTGCTAAGGTAATATATCACATGCTCTGCCTTGAATTCATCTTCTTGAACTAACACCATTCCAATGGTGGAATGCGAAGCTGCGAGGTATAAGAAGTAGTCCTGGTTGTAGTTGGGAGGATGCAATAACGGTGCATGGGTCAACGCGTGTTTCAGTGCATCAAAAGATTGTTGAGCAATCTCGTCCCAAAAGAATTGTACGTTCTGTTTCAACAACCGTGTAAAACCTTTAGTGACCTCGGCGTAGTTAGGGATGAATCGGCGTAAAAAGTTTGCTTTCCCTTGCAAACTTTGGAGTTGGCGCAAACTCGAAGGAGGAGGCAATTGGATGATAGCCTCGACTTTCGAGGGATCGACGCGAATGCCGGTTTTGGAAACAACAAATCCCAGCAATCGACCTGTTTCTATACAGAAAACACACTTGTGGGGATTCAACCGAATTCGATAATGCCTACACCTCATAAAGATTGCTCGTAGGTGGACAAGGTGATCAGCTCGGTGTAAAGAATGAGCAGGCAAATCATCGAGATAGGGTTGCACAATGTGCTTGATGTCATGAAATGCATAAGACATGGCCCGTTGAAAAGTAGCACCGGCATTCTTAAGGCCAAAAGGTAATTTGCAATAAGCAAATGTCCCCCATGGACAAATGAATGCCGTTTTTGGTTGATCGGCAGGTAGAATATTGATTTGATTATAACCTGAGAAACCATCCATGAAGGAAAACATCTCACTTCCGGCACAATCATCAATAATTTGATCGATATAAGGCGTAGGATAGTTGTCTTTTGGACAAGCTCGATTGATATCCCTATAATCGATACAGATTCTTATTGTTCCTTGTTTTTTATTGACGGGAACAATATTCGATACCCAATCCGTTAACGGGATCGGATAAATGAAACCTGCTTTCAACAGCTTTTCGACTTCGGCTTTGATTGCAGCTGCTTTTCGAGGGTGAATCTGACGCAACCGTTGCCGAATGGGTTTAGCATCCGGGTAGGTTTTGATTTCATGAACAACAATGGCAGGATCGATTCCTGGCATTTCTTCGTAGGACCAGGCAAACACGTCGCGGAATTCTTGGAATAGGGCCTTGTAAGTTTCAATTTCTTCGTCAGTACATGCGGCACCTATATGAATGTTCTCCTTGATTCCGGGCTTCACTGAAATATCAATGGGAATAGTACGAGAAATATTCCCTAAATTCAGCTCTGAATCAGAATGTTTCGTTGGATCCTGAGCGTCTTTGACATATTCAGCGGTAAAGATAGATGAAAAATCATTTTCAAAGCATCATCCTTAGGTAAAAACGAAGATCTGTGATGGAGATCGTCCCATGGTAGATCATCTACACTTAGGATTTCGCGAAGTTGTTCGTCAGATGACACTTCTTCGGGAAACGTTATCCGTTCTAAGGGTGAGGTGAAAAGTGACTCTTCACTGACCACATTCATTTGGTCGGTTGAATGAAAGTCGGTAAAAGACATAAGAGCTTCATAAGCAATCTCATACGGACTCAACGGCATAACATCACCGAGTGAGTCTAGCTCAGAGTCAGAGGGAACATACCAAGGATCATCATAAATAATGTTTTCTGACGTGATCATATGAATTGTTGCGAACGAAGGGTCTGCATTGAGTGGAGGGAGAGGAAAAGTTCCCAGTAAACCGGAATCCTTAACTAAACCTACACCAATGTCCCTATAAGGGATTGTCGTTTTACCAACATGCTGGATAGTTTCTAAAGAGGTTGGGTCGGATGAAAAGTATGTCAGCTGATCAATAGTCACGATCTTACCGTTATGTGGAAACTTAATGACTCTGAAGACCGATGAAACGACCGCTGTCATAGCATATGACCAACTTCGACCCAAAAGAAGGTTGTAGTCTAGAGGGGCATCAACCACTTCCACATCCAGACTAACGGTTTTACCTTCGACCCCTATAGGCAATTCTTGTAGAATACCAAACGGACGGAACCCACGGCCATCAAAGGCCTTAAGGATGGTGGGGGATTGGTTCAACGAAGGAGAACCAAGCGATCTCCAACATTGAATCGACATAATACACGTAGAAGCTCCCTCATCAATCACAGTCCGATGAATAGGCCTGTTTTTGACTATCACTGGAATTTGGAAAGCCATTTGATGGGGGAGACGCGGTGTACTACTTTCTAGATCAAAGATCATTAGGTTCGGGTCCTGAACATCGACAGCTCCAATAGCCGACAAAAGCAATTTTCGTTGCGCTGGACATGATTGCAGCACTTCGAGTGCCGACATTGCTGAAGGTGAAACAGCTAAGTCTTCAACAATGTTGTAATTCTGGGCTGCTCTCGCATGTGGATTGAAAGCAGACCTTCGAAGTACACCCTTGGCGGGCGGCTTAATCACTAAGTCTGGGTTAGGTTTTTCGATCTGTAGTGGATCGGAACCAGGAGCTGAGGTTGATGGGTTAGAGTTAGAAGATTCTGCTTCTTTACCATCAACAGGAGCCTTACTACCATAATCTTGCGATCGAGTCGCAATCCTGACATGAGACATCATCAAAATGGGTTCTTCACTGGCATTCGAAGAAGAACCTATCATCTTATTTTCCTGCTCGGGAATGGATTCTTTAACACAGCAGGAGTCGGAGAACCTTTAACTATTTTCACTACCTCGGCCCGATGAGGGCAGTCTCTCGTAAAATGATCTTCTTCACAAATGAGACAAGGATAACGAGGTTTGCGCTTTTCGTCATTAGTTTCCGACTTTTCCGTTTTCTCCTTTGGAGCCTTGTCTGCTTTAGCCTTCTTCTTTCCTTTCTTCTTTCCACCGTTTTTGGATTTGGCCGTAGATGACTCTACAGCGTGAATGTCGGCGGTAAGTTCAGGAGGAGAAGACTCTCCTGTCGGAGAATCAGGCAAAGTGATAATTGGAGTATTGGAGGTCTTGGAAGACTTCTTCTTACTCTTCGTAGTCACGATACCGATCATACCATCAGCGGCATGAGATCCCGAAGGAGCAGCAGCGATTTGGTTTGACTTTGGAAGATCCGGAATTTTCTCGTGTAACGTACCCGACTGAGTGTAAACTAAGTCAAGGTATTGTGCCTGAGCAATGACTTGCTCCTCAGTAACTACGCCGGCCTTAGCTACATCTTCAGTAATTCTTGGTAATAATGATTTTACAAACCATTCAGCTAAAATTTGGTCCGGGATAAAAACTTTCACTAATCTCCTTCGACGTCTCCACTCATGGATGTGATCAGAAATGTACGTGGATGTCGATTGTTTTAGCGAAGTTAATAATTCTGTACCATTATCGTATCTGACTGGTAACTGAAAATGAGTTAAGAATGAAGTAGCTAACTGGCTAAAGTTGTAAAAAGAAGCCCGTGGCAACTCAATGTACCACTTGGCTGCGAGACCAATGAGTGTACGCTGGAAAAGACGTAAGCGGATAGAATCATCTGAGATGGAATTTGATGCACACCAGAGGTGGTAAGTCATCACGTGATTAGACGGATCCTCTCCAGACTTACCTTCGAACTTGGGTATATCGCTGGGCAACTTATTTGGCATTGGCGGCCAGAACGGAAGATATTGAATTGGATCGTTCGTTAGGCGCGTCAAGTCGGGTAAATCTAAAGTCGCAATAAATGGTAACTGCCGGTTAGGATCTCGGAAACTCTGAGTCACAATACCAGCCCCAGGAGGAGGATATCCAGGATAACTAGGAACAGGATTCGCATTGGGGATATTATATCCTCCTGGAAAACCAGGATTAACCGGACCGTACTGGGGTTGTTGAGGTGGTTGATAATTGTACCCAGGATACGGTTGATACTGGTAAACCGGTTGTTGGGCAGCTTGCCCAGGTTGATACTGTCCCTGGTACGGAGGTTGAACAAATTGAGGTTGAGTAGTAACAACCGTACTTGTACCAGGTTGACCTGCAGGCATCTGGACTGTGGTTTGAACCGTGGGTCCAGACAACGGTACAGATGTCTGAGGAACGGTTACAGGGACAGTAGAAACCGGAGCTGCCGATACTCCAGATGTAAGCATGGTAGATGAAGCGGTAGTTGCTGCAGCCGTGTGAGGTGGAGTACTCGGTGCAATTGGCGGCTGAGTAACTACAGAAGTTACAGGGGTCTGAACACTTGACTGGACAGGTTGCGGTTGCTGGGGTGGACCAGGAACTGCAGGTTGTCCTGCTTGAGGTACCGACTGTATACTTGGTTGCGACATCTGTTGACCCTGTGACGGATCCCATGTTAACATTCCAGGGTATTGACTCGTAACAGGTTGAGGATACTGAGATCCATAGCCGTATTGAGGATAGGGTTGATAACTGTAAGGTGTAGTCCCATATGATTGCCCTTGAGGTGGTTGATAACCTTGACCAGGGTATTGACCCGTAGGTTGATAACCTTGAGGTAAATACGAATACTGGGGTTGACCTTGACCTTGAGGTTGGTATCCTTGAGGTTGATACCCTTGGGGTTGATACCCTTGGGGTTGCCATCCTTGAGGTTGCCATCCTTGAGGTTGATACTGATACTGAGGTTGACTTTGGGGTACGTATTGAGGCTGGGGTTGATACCCTTGGGGTTGATACCCTTGAGGTTGCCCCCCAGTCACAAATGAAGTACCTTGAGGTTGCCCCCCAGGCATTAACGAAGGTTGCCCCCCAGGCGGTAATTGGCCACCTTGAGGTTGGTTAATGGGAGTTGAACCTGACATCATATAAACTTCACCTATACTCAATGGTACATTACCACTGTTTCCAACTAATAACCCATGATCAACAGGTTGAGGAGATGCTCCCGCAAAGGTACCAGAAAGTGACTGATACCCAGTAGGAACAGAAGGACCGCCATGTAAAAATGATTCAGGACTTTGCGAAAACACAGACGACTGACCAGACATATTTACAGGAGAATGAATTCCTCTAGGTGGAACCGGAGTACGAGGTGTAGAAAAACCTACTGAGTTGTCTAAAAAATTGGTTAATGCAAGGTACCAAGACTCACTTCTAGGAGGACTGTAAAAGATGGATTCACGCTCCCTTAGATCAAGGGTAATTAGATCTTCAGAATCAGAAACGCCTATTTCTTCCTCTGGAACAAGTTCTTCTATAGCAATTAATCCAACAGGAAGATTTTCGGTGATAATTCTTTCTATTCTTGGTGAATCAGGAACACTAGGAGTTGGAGTAACAGGTTCTGAAATTTCAGGTTCTTCGCCTGTTTCACTGGCAGATGAAAAACTACCAGCAAGCTCGGAAACTGTAACAGCTTCGGGATTGTAACCTGTTTCTAATCTTTGGTAATCTGGATGGACTACCAAAGAAGATTCTCCTTCTTCAGGTGAACCTACTTTACTGCCACTAGGAGTTACAAGGACCTTTAAACCCTCTAAATAACTGGGGTCGTCTCGAGGAGGTGAACCCCTAAGTTCACGGGATCTTCTCAACAATTCGGCCACAGATACAACTTCAGGAGACTGGCCCGCAATACGACGGGACCTTCTCGGTAATTCCGCCACAATTAAAGATTTTAACTACAACACACGAAAACAAAGTAAAAAATTTCAAATCAAACCACCTAAAGTCTTCTAAAGAACCAATCAAATTTGAAGCACACGCCTAAATAATCTAGAGCGTCAAACCACACACAAACAGTAGTCTTCCGGACCAAAAGCGCTAGTTGGTGATTAGGCCCAACCTCGCAGGATTCAGTACAGAAATAGTGGGTGGAACAGTTACCCCGGCAACCTGCTTAATGAATAGACTGGACCAAGTTCCTCCACTTTAACCGTCTCGAAGTGAAGCGAACCCCCCAGAAAATCCAAGTGAGTATAACCGACGTCTGCTCCAGGTACAGTGGGACCTTCCCTCCACCGTCACCTTGGGTAGAATCCTAGATATTATGGCCACTAAGGTTACCAATCACAACAATTACACCTGGGGGAACAGTCTAAACTCCGACAGCACGCAAGGGCAGAGTAGCAAGCTCCAATCCCCTTACCGGCTCCTTGACAACAATCCAAGGTTTACCGATAAGTGACCCCTGGCTCCTCGACAATGGTTAATCCGAGGTTTACCGTTTGTAATACGTACTGCCTGGCGTCGTTCCCAACGAGGGAGGAATGATCCCCTCACTGGTTCGGACACGAGCTCGTGTTTCTCCTTTAAGAGGAGCTTTCCCAGAATGTAACTGAAACAATTGGATTTGTTCTACTCAAGATAGACTATCTGTTTGGTTTTGTAGTCTTGGAGAGTTAAGTACTCACCTACTCCAAGACCCTAGCCTAAGCTATGTTGGTGCTTCAGAGCCCTAGAAAAATAAAGATTACTAGATTGATTTTAATTTAAGCGTTACTTTTAAGGTTGTTTCTTAAGTCAAAAGGTGATGGAAGTGAAACTAGTGGTATGTTGACTCGACTCGAAACCACTACAAAATGCACCTAAAATGATTTATCCACTACTTTACTTTTTCGATGAATTGCTTAACTAAAAAGTTGAGAGAATGCAATCCTTATAAAAGCAACTTCTTAATTGAAGACAATCAAAGAAACAATTCGTTTTTCTTTTCCAAGCATAAAAACATAACTTCTCTTTACATGCACGAAAAAAACTCTTTTCTTCTTTTGAAAACAAAAAGCTACTTGAAACAAGACTTTTAAGAAGATGTTTTTGTATTTTTCTTTTAATAAAGCAAATAAATCTAATATAACCAAAAATCAATCTTAACAACTCTTAAAATCTATGAAAATGCACTCATAAGCAAACTAAAGGCAAATTTACTCTAAGCAATCTTAACGAGGCCAAAACTAACAATGATTATTTCTAAGGTGTTTTACTTGATCACAATCAAATCAAGGACTAGCTTATTGCAGAACCAAAAACTAGTCAAAACAAAATTCTAATCTTTTTGTCCTTTTTGAAAATGGAAATCAATACTTTAAAAACAAGCAATTCGAAATTTGACCCAAAACAACTCAAATGACAAGTTGCTCAAACAAGGAGACTTTACGGCAGGCTCAACTTCTAAGAAGGTTGACTAACCAGAGATATCTAAGGCTGGACAACTTTCTAAGCTCAAAGTTACTACAAAGCCTTTCCAAAAATCAAACCCTAGGTCTAAACTTCGTTGAAAACCACTAAAACACTCAAAGCTCACAAAACCAGTTCAGGTAAGAATTCTTGACAGGGTACTAAAGGATCTGGGCAGAAAACACTAAGAAAAAACAAAATCTAAAAGTAATTTAAGGCAAAAATGGAATTTTCTTAACTTTTACAGGAAGACGCAGGCCAGCAGTTGTCACAGGTGCGACCCCGCACTGTGCAGTCGACAACAGCGCGTCCAAGGACGCACTGTGCAGCACACAGAGACTGCGTCTTTCTGGAAAAAGGAAGAAAAACTAAAGCCAACTAAAGCTACAGCTAAGCCACCCAAATACTAATTCTCACAGTCAAAAACCAGAAAATAAAAATGATTTTCTCAAAGCAAAGTTCATATAAAGGAAAAGACTCTCTCATTAATGGATTCCCCAGTGGAGTCGCCAATTTGTCACACGGAATCTGTCAAGGGTGCGGACACGACTGACCTTCCTAGAAGTCTAAGACATTCTAATGACAAACAAGACAAAATGGAGTGATCTTTCTCTAAATACACCTTTTACAACATGAAAACTACAAGTGTTTAGGCTTACCTTATTCCAAAACGCTGTTGTTGAAGTCCGTTCTTGACGATCCGGATGAGCTCCTCCTTCAAGTCAATTCCTGCAACCACAAACAATCAAACAATTACCAAGCACTTGCATTTCATATAATAAAACATATATTCAACATGCAGACCAAGGAACACATGAAATAACTCATTAACACAAGCTATTGAGAAAAATAAACCAGTTTGTATTAATAACGAAACAAAGAAACTCTTACAACCTGGCCTTGGTGTTGTGCAAGTTCCTCCCAGGGTCCATCAAGGGTTTTCCTCTACTTTGACAAAGCTCACCCTCTCCCAAGTAGAATCAAGTGAAGACAATCTCTCCTCACAAAGGCTCTAATGGAAGACCTAAATCCTGCAGCATTTACCCAAAGAAAATGTATAGCTCCAACCTCCTCTCCTTCTGGCTCAATGCCTTCATTTATAGTGCTGTAAAGAGGTTATTCAGGTCCACTATCAATGGGATCATCCCCCTCTATGGGTGGGATAGCTCCCTTATTGATGGGATAGGTTCCCCCTTAATAGAGATACATGAACCAACTGGAGGCGCATCCATTTCATCAAACCGACCTCTAGAATGTTCTAGAAGTAACCACAAGTAACTTTTTCAAGATAAAACTCGCGCATTTTGCCTTTTACAGAGGGACGCACCTGTCCCTTAACATACAGAGCGTCCATGGACGCATATTTTGTGAACATGGTCAGCGTCCCCGCAGGTAAGGCTAGAGAGAACCTGCGACCCCAGAGATAAACATGATTTTTACAAGACTTTCTCTCTTCTTTGAGTTTGAGATGGATAACAGAGGCATGAGACTTGCCTAAGAGGGTAGCATGACTTGTTGATTGGAGCCATACTAACTGTAAGTAGTCAAGGTGACATTTTTTAGTGTAACAGGTCAAATTTTTTTATTTGTTATAAAAAGCCACATCCCGTCTAGATTTGGCACTTCAATGAATTGAGAATTCAAATATTTCCATTTGAAATAAGTTGTAGAATTTTTCGCATGAATATCATGTCGACTAAAGAATTCGTTCATATATTTAATGATTCATGCTTAACTGGAGTCATGGAAGAAACATTTGAAGTAGCATCTGAAGCAAAATCAACTGATATTCCCACATCAACATCACCCATAGTGGAATCATCACGCACATGATGGAGATCCCCGAGTAAGAAACCAACCAAAGATGAGAGAACAAACAAGAAACAATATAAGAAACCTATTGAGCAATCCGAATGAGTAAGAGATAATGAATAATAAGCAGAGAAAGTGGAAATGGAAAGAGAAGGTGTAGTGTTTCCATCACCTCTAGCACCATATATTCCATTGGTAAAACTAAATGAAAAACTGGTGCAATAGTTGAAGGATGCGAAGTAATGAACCTTCACACCTTCATCGCTCGAGTCTATTCCATTTGTTGCAGAAACCGTTGGGAAGATTCCACAACAAAAGTTCATGGACTATGATTTGAATTTCAGGAAGAAAAATTTGTAGTTTGCACCAGACATATACTTAAAACAAGTGCACTACCCTGAGAGTGGTATGAAAAGGTTAGAACCATAGTAGTGGGCCGCTGGATTTACGTTGTCAAGGTTGATGAACATGTTGAATGTCTCAAACTCTGCTAGAAGTCCAGGGAGCAAGGCCTATGTGAGACAACTATATTCTGGTGCACCATGGATGCTTGTGGATGGGGAAGAGGATCCCTATTGAACCAATGTTGATATGGAGAATCACAAGACTTCCACATTAAGGGTGAAAACCTACAGAATAATTTGTTGGAAAAAATCAGGATAGAGCAATAGCCAAAAACATGATGAAGAAGTTCAGACTGAGAGAAGGGAAGTGAGGTAATGTCATCAAATCGAAAAATGACCAAGGATTTCTCTTCATAATACACATATTGGATGGAAACGTTGTCATGAAGTGTCGAGCTAATTAAGTCTCTACAATGGTGGTTTCATTAGATGTGTAGTGCGCTAATGCGGTTCAACTGAACTAGGCTGGATATATATGCCAAGTTTTTGCTATGAGGCTCAAGAGAATGGTACTGCATTTCATAGTGCCTGGTTAATTTTGATAATTACTATGCTTGCATGGAGAGAGATAGAACATTCGCGGTTCCCTCTAGTACCCTCAGATGTTTTTGAAGCCACACAATATGCCTTTCTGTAGGGTGATTTACTTGTGAGTTGAATCATTTTCATTAAACTATCAACTTGGGGTTCATGACCTAATGAGGTATATGTGTACTATATGTAATAGGTGATTATTTCTTAGAATAGATTAATCTAGTGCAAGAAAATTGAAACTAATTACAAAGTAAATTAAATAAATCCAATCCAAACACAAATATATTGAATCAATCTTAAAAAAACAGCATCAATCAAAATAACAAAAACTAAACTAAACTAAACTTGCATAAATGAAACCACACTTGCTTGAAATGAACCCACACTTGCTTAAAATGAAAACCACACTTGCTAAATTGAAAATCACACTTGCTTAAAATGAAAATAAATGAAATAACATAATTATGCAATGTTACCAATTTGTACAACAAATGAAAAAGGTGTGTAAATAATGGTTGATGAGGGCCCTTGATTTCTTAGCAGGCACACCGAACAACTATCAAAGCTTTGAAATAAAAGAAGAAATATGTATTCCCTAAAATGATGTGTGAGAAAATCTCCAAATTTATTATAACAAATCAACTCTATTCTTCTCTATCATCACTTTATAAATGACATCTTAGATGGAACTCTGAAATCTATAACTATTTGTATGCAGGATGCACTTCTATTTATACAAAAACTTAAGTTAACTAATAAATAAATATGGATCTACAATTATCTCTTGTGGTTACAACCAATTACCTAAAAATATGAGATACAAATATTCTCACACATCTTTAGGAGACACATATCAAAACATCCATTATTCTTCTCCTTTGAATGTGCTTATTCAATCATCCAAATATTATACAATTATTTCACAAATCTTCATGAGTTGGAATTGAAATTCGAATTTGTGGTTGAATAGACAAATAGGACCCTTCTAGAATATTCAAAGAGACCTACAATATCATAAAACTCATACCACTTTTAGATATATATGAAAACATGTTAATTTCCTAATATTTGATCATAAATTATCTTAAAATACTTAAAATAAATGACTTGGAAGATAATAATGATAAACCCGTATGATCATGAAAATGGTTATTAATGTAGGGTTATGGAGATATATAATACAGTAAAGTGTTAAAAAATATGGTAAAATGATGGAAATGAGGGTAAAAGAGGATGACATTTTGGAGGCCCAAAACCCGCTGTGATATAACACTAAATCGTCACAAGAACAGAACATAATTTTTTTTTCTTATATCATATGGATTTATGCATGTTGGTGAAATAACACCCTAGGATTGCATTGAGCTTATACCAGTAGTATAGTAATGTCATGAAGTTTAAATTTGACTTCCAGAGAATCTATATACATGATTGCAGCGATACAACGAAGAAATGGCATCCCATACCATATTTAATGACATAAGATGATCTCTTAGCAGAGATACAACAGTGGTCCTTGGAGTGGATGACTGCACTAGAGACACAGACAGAACATAGTCCGACAGAGGAGGGCACAATGCAGCATGAGGAAGCTAGTGTGAAGGGTAAGGATGAGATAGAATCAAAACACGAGGAGTAACATGACGAGGGTCAACATGATCCTCTTGAAGGTGATGAGCAGAACAAAGAGTCGAAAAAAACAGAGATAGACATAGTCGTGACAAAAAACAGGAAGCCAGGTACCAAAGTTGCCATAAGAACCAAAAAGAAATAGAACATAGAAAAGACAGATGATATAATGCTAGTGGTACTCACTGAGGGGGACTTGGATCAGATTGGGGATAAAATTCAGGAATTGATGACATAGTCATGGAATAAGTTATTAGGTGTGGAGCTTGATTATCTTCTGTATTCAAAAGTATCGCCGCATTGGACCCCAGTTCAAAATGGGGCGGCAACGCCGCCCGTAAAATATTCGCTACAGGGGGGGCCCAGGGGGGTGGCTGCCAACTTTGGGGAGCCCCCCCCTGGTGGGGGGTTTCGAGGGCAGTGCCCCCAAAGCTAAGAATAAATGTAAAATTGCTTTGTAAAAGTATAGTAATTTCTAGTCAATCTGGGCCATTCATTAAGCAGAGATCTGACGGTAGAAGTTATGTTTAATTTAGGGTTTTTTGCCCTAGAAGGAAACCCCTCACTATATGTGAGGGAAATGTATGGCATCTATGCAGCTCTGTATTCTGAGTGAGAAAGAGAGAGGAGATTGAGAGCGAAGAGAGTGTTACAACAGATCTGCTGTAGGTTGTATCTCTTCATTATGCTGGATAATAGAAAGGAAGGACTGGTTGTTTGGGGTGGACATAGCCCAAACTGGGTGAACCACGTATATCTATGTCTCTCTAGTTTTATGCATTTTTTGTGTTTATATTTATGAAATATTCTATGTGTTCCATTGCTCTGCAATATATAATTTTCTAACAACTGGTATCAGAGCTGAAGGTCTATTTGGCTAATAAACTCGGAGGAAAGAATGGTTCCTCGTTTTAGTGGGAGCAATGGCAGAAGATGGTAAGTTTAGGGTCGAGAAATTTAACGGCCAAAACTTCTCGCTGTGGAAGATGCAGATGGAAGATTATCTGTATCAAAAATATCTTTACCTACCATTGGGCAGAAAAACAAAGATGTCAATGGGTATGATAGATGAAGAATGGAACCTTCTCGATAGAAAGGCACTCGGAATAGTATGGTTGTGCCTCATAGTGTCAGTCACCTTTAACATTTCAAAGGAAACAATTATAGAGGGTTTGATTAAGGCATTGGCAAAACTATATGAAAAATCCTCGGCCTCAAACAAGGTATTTCTTATGAAACGATTATTTAATATGAAGATGTTGGAAGGTGGATCTGTTGCAGACCATTTAAATGATTTTAATACTATTACAAGTCAGTTAAGTTCTATAGGGGTAAACTTTGATGATGATTTTAGAGCTCTGTTATTCTTGTGCTCATTGCTAGAAAGCTGGAATGGTTTAATAATGGCCATTAGTAACTCTGTTTCTGGATCTAGTACTTTGAAGATTGATGATGTTGTCGGTGCTATCCTTAGTGAGGAAACACGATGGAAAAGCTTCGGTGAGCCATCGGGTAATGCTTTAAGTGCAGAGTCTAGGGGAAGAAAAATGGAAAGAGGAAAGAGCTCATGATATCGCAGTAAATCAAGGAAAGGCAAATCCAAGTCTAGATCGGGGATAGTGTGTTGGAAATGCGGAAGGAAAGGACACCTAAAGAAATACTGTAGATCTTGGAAGGGAAAAGAAGAAGATGTACAACAAGAAAACAATCATGAAGCAAATGTGACAAGTGAGGTGTTACAAGATTATTTGATTCTTTCTTTCGAAAATATTACTGATTCCTGGGTGGTAGATTCAGGGGCCTCATTCCATCTCGCACCTGATAAGAAATATTTTCATGACTATGTTCAAGGAGATTTTGGACAAGTTCGTTTGGGTGATGATAAACCCTGTAAAATTGGTGGAATGGGTAAGGTTCTTATAAAAAAGAAGAATGGAAACCAATGGCTACTAAAGGAGGTAAGGCATGTTCCAGATCTGAAGAAAATCCTTATTTCAACAGAGCATAGGCGGTGAAGGTTGTGTGACAACTTTCACAGATAAAGCTTGGAAGGTCACCAAAGGAGCCCTGGTAATAGAAAAAGTTGAAAAGGTTGGTACATTGTATTTATGCAATGGTATTTCTAACTCCGTTAATGCTTTAACTTCCAAAAGAGTAGATGCAGCATTATGGCATCATAGGTTCGGACACATGAGTGAAAAGGGAAAGAAGATTCTTCACTCAAGGAATTTGTTGTTGGGTTTGAAGAATGTTGATTTGGACTTTTGTGAGGATTGCATTTATCGAAAACATAAGAGAGTCAGATTTCTCAGTGTTGGGAAAGAAAAGAAGAGCAAAACATTAGAGCTTGTGCATACAGATGTATGGGGACCTGATCAAGTATCATCTCTTGGCGGCTCTCGTTATTATGTTACTTTTATTGATGATGCAACTAGAAAAACTTGGATTTGTTGTATTAAGAATAAATCTAATGTATTTGATACTTTCAAGAAATTGAAAGCTTTGGTTGAGATTGAGACAGGAAAGAAATTGAAGTGTCTCAGATTAGATAATGGAGGTGAATATTGCAGTAAAGAGTTTTATAGGCACTATTCAGAGCATGGAATTCGCAGAGAGAAGACAGTTCCAAGAACACCATAAGAAAATGGTGTGTTAGAAAGGATGAACAGAACAATCATGGAGCATGCAAGGTGCATGAGACTGCATGCAGCATTGCCTTTACAATTTTGGGCAGATGATGTAGATACTGTCGTTGATCTAATAAACAGAGGGCCTTCAAGTTCCTTGGATGGTGGTGTTCCAGAGGAAGCATGGACAGGTAAAAAGGTAAACTACTCCTTTTTAAAGCCTTTTGGTTGTGAGGCCTTTGTCCATATTAATAAAGAAAATAGAACAAAGCTTGAGGCAAAGTCAAAGAAATGTACATTTATTGGATATGGTGTTAATGATTTTGGTTTTTTCTTATATGATTACGAAAATCACAAAATCATTAGGAGCAGAGATGTAATATTCAATGAAAAGGTCTTGTATAAGAATCAGTTGCAGGAAAAGAAATAAGAAAAAGAAAACAAGGAATACATAGTTCTTGATGAAATCACTGAAAAAGTAAAGGTGCCTGAAAATAATAATAATCAAAAACCACAACAACAACAACCACCACAACAGAAATAAGCACCCAAAACACCCAAAAGTGGTGTTAGAAGATCTACTAGGATAAGTTACCCCCTGAACGATACTTTCCTTCATTATATTATTTATTGTTGATTGATTCTGGTGAGCCTGAATGTTATGAAGAAGTAATGCAGGTTGAAATTAGGAAGAAGTGGGAGCTAGCCATGGAAGAAGAGATGGACTCCTTAATGCATAACTAGACTTGGGACTTAGTCAGGTTGCTTGCAGGAAAAGCTACATTGAAGAATAAATGGGTGCTACATAAAATATTGTCTCCATGACATTCTGTAGTTGGTGTGAGTCTATCACCACTCATACTGTCCTCCTATGAAAGTCTTAAACCTCAGCTCTTCATGTCAACCCTTTAAAAGTGAGAGAAAGTCCTTAAAAATATTTAAAACTCTAGTTCCGCACTTTCTCTTAGCATTGATGAGCCCCAAAAATGGATAATTATTTGGGCTCATTCAACCTCCTAATTCGACCTAATCCACCAATCTCATTAGTTTATTGCATGTTTTTGATTATATTTATGCTAATAGAGTGAATTGGGTTAGTCATTATGCCAACAAGTCTAATGTGTGCTTTGTGTAGTCTTTTTGGTCAATTTGGAGACAAAATTGAAGGTTTTAATGAGCACTTGGCAGCCAAATTCGTGGGAGAACAAGGGAGAGGATTTTTAGGAAGGTGTTCCCTTCATTTATGGGCCCTTACCTCAAATTCTCCACCATCATCTTGGAGTTCAAGGGCCACCAAATCAATTAGCACAAGGGCAACCAAGCAAGTAAAGTAGGACTGCTGTTAACTACAAGTTTTGGGCAGCCGAGTCCCTAAAGTTTAGGAGGACTGTTGGGGTCCTCAATTTGTATAAATAAGAAGGCTTAGGGCCTCATTTTGGTAAGCCAGTAATTAGTCATTTTGTATTCATTTTGTAGTCATTTTGTAGTTCGATTTTTAGGCAGTAGATTAGCTTTGCTTTCAACACATTTTCAAGTTCTCCTTGTGGACAGTTTTTGGAATGTAACTATTCTTTTGATCAATAAAGATGAATCTAGCTTTGTACCAGCTCTAAATCTCTCTTAGGAGGCTATAGATCTTGGGGTTGGGCCCATCTCACGTGCCCAGTACCTCCTTTGTTTACTTTCATGTGTCTTTGCTGCATTCTTAGAATAAAATCTGCTATTTAGATTTAAATATTGTGTTGTTATTTAGGTTGCTTTTGATGATTAAAAAGGTTTTTCATGTTCAGATTTGCTTGGTAGGTTAATCATAGGGAAGATCTTCACAAAAAGGCTACCAAACACCTTGGATCTCACCTCCCCCTCAGTGGAATCATGAGCTGGGACCAATGTGACTTTTCTACCAACAAAAATGCTTTTTTGTTTTGCCATGCAATTCTTAGTGTTGGAATCCTCTTTTGTAGATGCTGATATTAGTAGTGCTTAAATGATTCAGTTGCTGATTTCTTAGTGGCATAAGTTAGTTCATGCATTTCATTTCGAATAAACTGCTATTCATTTCCTTTTGTTGTTACTTAGGTGAGAATAGAGTAAAGTAATTAGGTCATATGTTTTATAAGTGTTTGTTTGTTCAGTTTGAAAAGCCACTTGTAGAGTACCTATTACCCTTCCTTACCTGCACATACTCCATCCAACCTACCTGTTCCATCCTTCACTCAAAACCCTTACCTTACATTTACCTCATTCGCTTACTTTGCAATGATTCTCATCTTTTTGTGTAACATTGCTTCAGTCTTCCTTGAACAAATCCCACCATCCTTGCCACTTCTCAGCTCCATTCCCCAAGTCCTAGACCTCTTCACACCCCTGTTTCACCTCCATACTCATTCCTCCACCTTTTTCCCTCCATCCATTCTCCAAAATCCTCTTTTCGGAACATCCTGTAGAAAACTTACAGAACATCCTGTAGAAATTCCTGAACATCCTATAGAACCCCTGTAGACTTCCTGTAGAAGCTCACGAATGAGGTTTCTTGATAGCCAAACTTTGTGAAACTCTCAGGAAGGGTGCTAGGGACCCCTTATGACCTCTTCTAAACTTCCCAACCTCCTGCAAGCATTTTCTCCCATCGATCCACCTCTGCACAGTCAAAAACAGTGAAAGCACATGCATGGTAAATCTGACAACTTAATCAAAAATAAAAAAAGATGTTTTCTTCAGATAGAAGTAGTTTAGACACATGTATTTTACCTTCCTAGAAGTAATGGCATCTCTTTTAGTAGCTTGAATCCTCTTTTTTTGCATCAGTAGGGCTAGCTAGTAAAATTAGGGTTTGCTAGGGTTTGCATTTCCTTTCCGCTTTTCGCTTCTTTCTGCAAGTAGATTAGCCTCCTTTGAGTTAGCTTTTATCCATCAATTAAAAAGCTTCTTATAAGAGCTCATAGAAGTTGGCTTAAGCTCCTAGCGGACTTGTGCCAGCTGACCAAGTGACAGCTGCGACAAGAGCTAGTACTTGTGCATACAGCACCGTCGCTTCCAAGTTTGTTACGAACTACCGAGTTGATAAAATTAAAGAAGGGAGTTCCAAGAGTTGCAGAATTATTGCTGCAATACTGGGGCCCACCATCTTTTTTGCGCCGTTGCCGGGGAGGTGTCAGAGTATTAGTGATTGCTGCTTTTCTTCTATTTTCCGCTACAACCTTCTGCTAAGTAGTTTATTTCATTTCATTTCCGCAAAAGTAGAGTAGACATTTGTCGCTTTCATAGATTAGCATTTCAGTTTCGCAATTTCATTTCTGCAAGCGTAGATTAGTATTTCAATTTCGCAAGCATAGACTAGCATTTCATTCCTGCAATTTCATTTGAGCAAAATAGATTAGTCCTTTCCTGCTTTCATTTCAATTCCGCATTTTCATTTTAGCAAGATAGTTAGTTGCAGTTCAATCTATTTCAGTTTTGTAGGTAGAAGTAGAAAAAAGCAAAAATCTACCAAAAAGATCTCATTTCATGCCTTGTAGGAGTAGAGATAAGTTAGAAAAATGATTGCACAACACCCCCACTGCTTCACACAGCCAAAATTCTCTCTTCTTTGATGGTTGTGATTAAAGAACCCTTAGGTGGACAGAAAGACATATTTGAAGAACCTCAAGGGAAGAAGAATAAGAAACCATTCCTTTGGAGCAAATGGCTACAAGCAGAAATGTCGGGAGCAGCACCTTGTCCAAAGACAAATTTGAAGATCAGATGGAAGATTTCAAGAGTGATATGAGGCAGTTTCTTGCCATGCAATTGGATACCCTGTGGATCCAAAAGAAGCAAGAGGAAGCCAAGAGGGCTTTGGCCATATTTTGTCCTAGGTGCACTAGAAAGCATCCTAGGGACGAATTTCCAATGCACTCCCTAGAAGTGTGTTTCGTCTGTGAAGAATACCATCCTACGAATCAGTGCCCTTCCTTGCCTGGAACCAAAGCTGCATATCAGAGGGCAAAAGGAGCCACTGAATCAC
Source organism: Pinus tabuliformis (assembly GCA_031772625.1). Taxonomy (NCBI): domain Eukaryota; kingdom Viridiplantae; phylum Streptophyta; class Pinopsida; order Pinales; family Pinaceae; genus Pinus; species Pinus tabuliformis. The sequence continues at coordinate 903,049,680 of CM062813.1, forward strand.
TCTACTATATGAACCAAAGGAGGCCACATGAACCTAGATCTTATCAGCAGGAACTGCAAGGGACATCCGAGATCTATTATGATCCCTATCAAGCCACTTTCATGCCTTCTTGGGGTCCCCCTTCTCACCCTTCCTGGTTCACACCTCCTCCTTGTTCCTTCATAGATCCATATTATGCCCAACCAGCTACTCTTTCATTTCACTCTTATGCTCAGCCATAGCCTCACTGGAATGCACCTCATCAGGGGTGGAGGCCCCAATACAACACTCCTCCCGCTTCTTTTCCTCCACCACCTGCCCATCCACAACCATCGCCTCCTGCTCCACCAAGGCAACCCCAAATTCCTGCCCAACCACAACCCCATCCACATCCATCTCAAATATACATCCCCACTCAGCTACCCATACCACCATTCCCAAAACCATACAATGGAGTAGCTCAATCCAATTACAATGCTAAGGCACAACATGTCCAAATGACTCCTCTTGAGCTCGATGATCTTCATCATAGATCAGGAAGAGTGTTGCAAAGTAGAGATTATATTGACAACATTGAAGGACCAAAGGTAAAGGAAGATTCAAAAGAGGAGATCAAAGAACCATGGGTTTCACTTGATGAAGAGAAGAGATCAGAATCAGAGATCGAGAGAGTTCCCTCATGGTTACCATCAAATCCTCCATGTACTCAATAGAAAGATCAGCAAAAAGAGGAAGATGAGAAGGTCATGATAGAAGGTGACATGAAGAATGATCCAGATCAGCAAAAGGACCAAGGATATCAAAGCTATATTGAGACATGGTTCCAGACAGTCACTAAGTTGCAGCAGTACTCCCTTCCTCAGCCATGTTTGATCCCTTCAAAGTTAGATCATTTTGTCTCTGAAATCTGGATAGCTATCAAAGCATGCATTTCGAGCCTTCACATCATCTTGTCTCTAATCTCGCTGTGCAGATGGCTCCATTGGAAGTATTCTTATACTTGAAAATGATTTTGTTTTTCAAGTAGGGTAGGGTAGAAAAAATGAAAAAAGAAAAAAGAAAAAATGAAAATAAGAAGAAAAATAAAAATCTAAGGTGAAAACCTCCTCGGAGGCACCTTAGATTGGCTCATTGTTTGAAAACCTCCATGAGGCGGTCAATGGGTTTGGAAAAAAGAGAAAAGAGAATAAGATCTCTGGGTGAAAACCTCCCTTGGAGGTGCCCAAGGCAGGCAATTAGGGTGAAAACCTCCATGAGGTGCCCTAGTTGTTCTTCAAAAAAAAAAAAAGAGGAGAAAAAGAGATATAAAAATAAACCTAATTTCCATTGGATAATTTCAGGTTGCAAGAAGGACATTGCAGGTCAGGAGGATCACTCAAAACAAAGACAAAGGAGTTTTTGTGCCTTCTACAGGAAGTTCTGTATTTCTACAGGAAACATCCTGTAGAACCTTCAAGCGAACCAGATTTGATTTTGGAAGGGAATCTAAAGCTTGGAATCTGTTGGTTATGCCTACAAGCATCCATGTTTCCATTCCTCACCCTTTTCCATCATTTTTCCACATCATTGTGCTTCTTTTTGAAAACTGTGTTTTCTACAGGAAGTTCTTGTAGAAACTACAAGAAGCTAAAAATGGATTGCAAAAAGGTGGTTTGGCGAACACGATAGCTTCCGCAAGGGTTCAGAAGTCCTCCTGCAATATTAAAACTCCTCCTCCATCATCTCCATGCCTGCATCACAGCCCAAGCTTAGCTTTCCTTTCCATGCAAAAACTTGCAGAATGCTTTGAAGAAAAAAATACATAGAGCAGAATTTGTTTTTGCCCTAACTTGAAAACCATGAATCCATTTGAAAAACCGTTTTACAGGGAATTGTATAGGGATGATGGCAACAGGCCCGAGTAGTTTCAGCCCATTCTGATGCATGGTTTCCAAGAAATCCGCCTCCATCACCGTCAGCCATTTTTCCATTTTCTCCATATCCGTGCATCCATTTCAAAACCTGTTTCATGGGGAGATGCATATGGGTGATAGTAACCTACCCAAGCAGTTTCAGCTGATTCCGATGAATGGTTTCCAAGAAATTGATCTCTGAAATCTTCATCTGTTTTCCACTTTTCACGAAATTTGTGCATCCATTGATCTCAATTTTGCTATGGGAGGTGCATCATGATGATAGGAACATGCTCACCAAGTTTTATATCGATCCGATCTATCGTTCGGGAGCAATGGCGAAAACAAGTTTTGGTCCTCTGAAAATTCAGCAGCAGCAGCTTGAGGGTGCAGATCTGAACGTGGAAATGAACTCCTGCAGCTTATATCTGGCTAGAGGATACCTGCACAAGCAAAGTAACCACACATCAGACAGCAAAGAGCTTATAGCACAAAGGATCCATCATGCAACCACCGAAACAGATGCATGCAGCAGCAAAAAGCACCTCACAGCAACCATTTGACTTCAGGTACGTGACTAAAACTCATTCCTCTGATTGCATGAATGTAATTCGGAAAAAGCATGAGCAATGAGATGGTCGAGATTAAAAAAAAAAAATCAGTGGCCAGCTAACTAACCACCGTCATCTAGTTCAATAGCGCTCGATGGGTGAATGAGACAAGTGTGCTTAGCCATCTCAAGAGGAAATTGGAAAACAGGTAGTGATGACTGGTTAAACTTCAGCGTGATTGATGGATGAGATTACAGGTAGAGAAAAAACAATTAAACACTGCAGTGGGGACCAACAGTCTGCATGGGGCCAACGTGTAGTTGGCCAGCTCACCCTCCATCAACGAAAATCTTCATAACTAGCCAATCGAACTCTCACCGCTATTGTTTCCAGTTTATCATAGTCCTTGCAGCTGCAACAAGCTCCATACCAGCCCCATAGCAGCAAAGCAAGCTTTCTAGGCCATTTCTTTAAACCCACCTACGCAAGGGCGTTCTACAGGAAATGGGGAGGTCTTCTACAGGAAGTATGGCACAACGTTCTGGAACAAAGAAACCTAAGCTTTCCCTCGTCAGATTTGGAGTTCCGAGAAGGGTAGGTTCGAAAACATTTTTCCATGCATGATATATATTTTGAAAGGTGGTGAATTGAACTGTCTGGAGCAGGAGAATGAGAGACCAGTTTGCCTGTAAGTCAAAAATAGTAGTGTGATTGTGTGTTGCATGGAATTTCTCAGTTTTTCTGCATCTCTCCATGTTTCCGGTCTAAAATTCTCTTATAAGGAAGGCATATGCAGCTGTGAGAGCCAGCCTATGGATGTAAATTTTAAAATTTGCATATCTGAATGTGTCCTGAGAAGAAAACTTGGTCTCTGCCCTTTATCTGTAGAAGCAAAACTCTTCCTCTCATAACCAGATAGCTGAAGAATTTTTAATGTCCTTGAGATCTCTTTCTACCAAAAAAGAAGAGAACCGAAGAAAAACTTGGTTAGGGTCTTTTGCATGCACGAACATAATTGTTAAAACAGAGTAAGGTATCATATCAGAATTTGATGCAGGTGATCCAAGATTGTAAAGGGATGGAAATCTTAAAGTTGGTAGGGGACTTGGAGAATGGAATTAGAGTCTCACATCAAAGGAGAGACATGAAGATTATGTCACAGATCCAAGCTAGTTTGGAGCTGTCTAAATCGAGAACAGGGGAACAATACTTTGAGAGTGCTTATAAAAGCGATCAGGCTGGGAATGCAAAATTTATTTACTGTGACGGATCAGGCTTGGCAGCTGACAACTAGCTACAACAAGAAGGATTAATTGAAGGTGCCCAAAATTGTACAAATGAAGGTTTAGCAAACATTGGTGCAACTTAAAATTGACCATAAGACTAATGAGATGAAATAAGTGTAAGGTGGAAATCAGTCGTAGGTTGGACCATTCAAGGCATGTAATTAACCAACCAGGAATAGTAAGTTTGTGTCTTGTCATAGTACAGTCATACAATGAATAGGTGGGATCTTTTACATGATCAAGGGAAATACAAGGAGCCAAATAAAACTGAGATGGGGAGGACAAGGCTGGATACTCAAAGAACTAATGTTGATGAGTTAGTGGAAGTGCTGAAGAAAAATAAAGGATGGCAAGGAAGAAGAACACATTGAAAAATATGAGAAAACCAATGATGAAGAAACGCAAGACATTCAGGCAAGGCAAGAAAAGAGAGGAAAAGGGGCCAAGGCCAAATTGCTGAAGCCTAAAACTGTGGGAGGAACAATGGCACAAACACCCAAGAAAAAATATTTCAGAATAGAGCAGAGAGGACTGAAAAAAGTCCAAACAAGTAAGGGCACACCCAAGGCAACCACAACACAAGTCGAATAGAAGGCACCCCCAGCCATGCAAGCCGAATCAGGGAAAATTGTTTCTACAAGAAGACAGAAAACTACTTCTATAGGAAGCCAGAAAACGACCACTACAAGAATTTCTACAGGAAGTCTGGGGAAAGGGCAGCAGAAGGAGAAATTGGCTGAGATTTTAGCTAGGGAGGTAGCAGTTGTGCTGGCCACCCTAAGCACATCCCCCAAGCAGAAGGAGAAGTGAAAGAGGGAGCATTCCATGTATTTTAAGGCGAGAAGGAGCACACGGATCTAAGTGGGCAGACCCAAACCACAGACAAAGGAGAAAATTGCCATTAAGGACACAAAAGCTAAACAAAAGGAGGAGCCTCCTTCAAGGATGTCCATCACCTATGAATGAGGAAGCCAAAAAACTTCACTTGGAGAGAGGGAATTTAGATAATGGACTCAAAGACAGTTCTATAGGATGCTGAGACGGTTCTACAGGAAGTTGAGAATTCTCTAGAAAAAGAAGCACAGGCAGTGGGAAGGAGTAGAGAGAAAAGCATGGTTTCATGACTGAGAAGAGGACATCACTTCAAAAGCTTGGCATGATAGGGAGGCCACCAGGGCCATCAAAGATGAGGAGATAGATTGGTTGCTCAGAGGATGAGCAACACTTTCAATAGGGGGGTGATGATGAGCCCCAAAAATGGATAATTATTTGGGCTCATTCAACCTCCTAATTCCACTTAATCCACCATTCTCATTAGTTTATTTTATGTTTTTGATTATATTTATGCTAATAGAGTGAATTGGGTTAGTCATTATGCCAACAAGTCTAATGTGTGCTTTGTGTAGTCTTTTTGGTCAATTTGGAGACAAAATTGAAGGTTTTAATGAGCACTTGGCAGCCAAATTCGTGGGAGAACAAGGGAGAGGATTTCTAGGAAGGTGTTCCCTTCATTTATGGGCCCTTACCTCAAATTCTCCACCATCATCTCAGAGCTCAAGGGCCACCAAATCAATTAGCAAAAGGGCAGCCAAGCAAGTAAAGTAGGACTGTTGTTAACTACAAGTTTTGGGCTGCCGAGTCCCTAAAATTTAGGAGGACTGTTGGGGTCCTCAATTTGTATAAATAAGAAGGCTTAGGGCCTCATTTTGGTTAACCAGTAGTTAGTCAATTTGTATTCATTTTGTAGTCATTCTGTAGTCATTTTGTTCGATTTTTAGGCAGTAGATTAGCTTTGCTTTCAGCGCATTTTCAAGTTCTCCTTGTGGACAATTTTTGGAATGTAACTATTCTTTTGATCAATAAAGATGAATCCAGCTTCGCACCAGCTCTAAATCTCTCTTAGGAGGCTGTAGCTCTTGGGGTTGGGCCCATCTCAAGTGCCCAATACCTCCATTTTTTACTTTCATGTGTCTTTGCTGCATTCTTAGAATAAAATCCGTTATTTAGATTTAAATATTGTGTTGTTGTTTAGGTTGCTTTTGATGATTAAAAAGGTTTTTCATGTTCAGATGTGCTTGATAGGTTAATCATAGGGAAGATCTTCAGGAAAAGGCTACCAAACACCTTGGATCTCACCTCCCCCTCAGTGGAATCATGAGTTGGGACCAATGTGACTTTGCTGCCAACAAAAACACTGTTTTGCTTTGCCACGCAATTCTTAGTGTTGGAATCCTCTTTTTTAGATGCTGATATTAGTAGTGTTTAAATGCTTCAGTTGATGATTTCTTAGTGGCATAAGTTAGTTCACGCATTTCATTTCGAATAAACTACTGTTCATTTCCTTTTGTTGTTACTTAGGTCAGAATAGAGTAAAGTAACTAGGTCATATGTTTTATAAGTGTTTGTTTGTTCAGTTTGAAAAACCACTTGCAGAGTACCTATTACCCTTCCTTACCTGAACATACTCCATCCAACCTACCTGTTTCATCCTTCACTCAGAACCCTTACCTTACATTTACCTCATTCACTTACTTTGCCATGATTCTCATCTTTTTGTGCAACATTGCTTCAGTCTTCCTTGAACAAATCCCACCATCCTTGCCACTCCTCAGCTCCATTCCCAAAGTCCTGGACCTCTTCACACCCCTATTTCACCTCCATACTCATTCCTCCACCTTTTTTCGTCCATCCATTCTCCAAAATCCTCTTTTCGGAACATCCTGTAGAAACTTACAGAACATCCTGTAGAAATTCCTGAACATCCTGTAGAACCCTTGCAGACTTCCTGTAGAAGCTCACGAATGAGGTTTCTTGATAGCCGAACTTTGTGAAACTCTCAGGAAGGGTGCTAGGGACCCCTTATGACCTCTTCTAACCTTCCCAACCTCCTGCAAGCATTTTCTCCCACCGATACACCTCTGCACAGTAGAAAACACTGAAAGCACATACATGGTAAATCTGACAACTTAATCAAAAATACAAAAAGATGTTTTCTTCAGATAGAAGTAGTTTAGACGCATGTATTTTACCTTCCTAGAAGTAATGGAATCTCTTTCAGTAGCTTGAATCCTCTTTTTTTGCATCAGTAGGGCTAGCTGGTAAAATTAGGGTTTGCTAGGGTTTGCATTTCCTTTCCACTTTTCGTTTCTTTCTGCAAGTAGATTAGCCTCCTTTGAGTTAGCTTTCATCCATCAATTAAAAAGCTTATTCTAAGAGCTCATCAAAGTTGGCTTAAGCTCCTAGCAGACTTGTGCCAGCTGACCAAGTGACAGCTGCGGCAAGAGCTAGTACTTGTGCATACAGCACCGTCGCTTCCAAGTTTGTTATGAACTACCGGGTTGATAAAGTTAAAGAAGGGAGTTCCAGGAGTTGCAGCATTATTGCTGCAATACTGGGGCCCACCAAGCATTACCTGTAGTCCCGCACCTACTGGTCATGTCCCCTGTGGACCTACCCTCTTTGTTTCTATGTAAATGGTGCGGAACCCTGTAAAAGTAAAAAAGGCGCAAGTACATTCTTAGAAACTCACTTTGGGTTATTTATGGAAGCTTCTAGAGGGAATCTTCCGGTGGTTAGTTCCCTCCTTTGAGGTTCATGCATCCCATAACTAAACGTGCTAACCCGTTGATGTGAGGAGCTTATCCCTTTGAAGGAGGACTTTATCCCTTTGAAGGTGGACCTGTAACTTCCTTCCTCTGCACTATAAAATGAGGCATTGGGCTGGTACTAAGGAGGTTGAAAGCTAAATATTTTTGAGGGTAAATGCTGTTGGAATTTAGACTTCCTAATTGAGCTTGAGAGGAGAGATTACATACATTTTGATCTTATTGGGAAGAGTGTGAAGCTTGTCAAAGTAGAGGAGATTCTTGCTTGGACCCTGGGAGGAGCTTGTACAACATCAAGGCACCAAGGTTGTAAAGTTCTTCTTATTTTTCAAAGTTAATACAATCAAGTTTATTTTTTCCAATAAGCTATCTTGTATGGTTTATTTCATGGATTCCTTAATCACCATGATGAATATGATTTATTATATTGGCTATGTAGGTGTTATTTGATGTGTGCTTGTTTCTGTTTGCAGGTTCTCAAAAGGAAACTCATTCGGATGGTCGAAGTGTGGCTGCCACAAACTAGCATTGGACTTAAGGTAGGGTCTAAAACACCTCTTGGTTTTTATTTATAAATCGCAAAATATTTAGAGAAAGGTAGATTTGCTTGTTTTGATTGTCGCTAGATATCTGTTGATACTAGGGAGATCGGTCTTGTCCGCAAGAACAATTTATCTGGCCAAAAAATTGGCGACTCTACTGAGGAATTGAATTTTGGTTTTTTTCCTTTACTTTTACTTTGACTTGAGAAACTTTTTCTCTGTTTCTGGTTTTTGCTTGATGTGTGTGGGATTGGGTAGCTTTTTTAGATTTTGAATTGTTTTTTGTTTTTCACACTTTTGAAAGAGGACCACACGTTCTGTTTGTAACACAGTGCAAACATCCCTGCACTGTTGCTTTACTACACAGAGCGGTACCACACCTGGTTATACCGGGAGCCTACGGATCTTCTCAAAATTTTGAAAAACCTAAAATCTTTTCATTCAGTTAAGCTTAGGATTTGTTTACTTTTTTTAGCCTCTGCCTAGATCTACATGTGTCTTGTCAGAAACTTCTTGCGAGTGAATTCCATTGGCATTTTGGTTTTAAGTGAATTTCTAGAAGTTTTGTGTGCCTAGTTTGATTTTTGCTTGGTCTTTGTAGTAACTCAGAGACTAGAAGCCTAAGAAACCTCAGATTCCCCTGGTCTTTTTGGTCTTCTTTTTGAGTCTGACTGATTTGTGAAATATGCCCTTGGTGAGGAATAGATCTCATTTTTCTCTTTGCAAAGCATTGAAAGAACTTGTTTGAAAGTTTTAAATTTCATTTTTAAAAAAGAAAACATAAGCTACGTGTTTTTTGATTAATTTGTTATTCTGAATGAATTAGTCCTTAGTTTGCTGATAACTAAGTAAAACGTCCTCGAAAATAAATTTGGTAAGCTTTTACTTCAATTAGGTTTTTAGAAGTTGTATATCTCAAGATTAGATTTTCATAGTTTTGAGTGTTTTCTAGAAATTTTAAAATCTCTTTTGAAAGAATTTGTTTTCTATAGTTTTTAAGTGTGGAAAAAGCAAAAATATTTTTTCGTGAGCATAATTAGTAGTCTCGTTTTGAGTTTGTTGGAAAAGACAAAAAGTTTTTCTTTTTCATTTATATGTTAAGGAAAGATTTATTTTTCAAGTATTGTGTTCTCAACTCTTTCTTTAGCTAGAAATTCATTGAAGAAAAAGGATTGTTTATCATCTTAGGTGCATTTTTAGTTTTTTGGAGTCGAGTCTTCACACCATAAAGTTTCATCTCCATACCTTTTGACTTAAGAAACAACCATTAAAATAACGCTTAAAGTAAAATTCATCTAGCAATATTTTTATTTCTAGGGCTCTTTATCACCAACATAGCTTAGGCTAGTATCTTGGAGTAGGGAGTAATTAACTCTCCAAGATAGTTAAAACAAACAAGTAGCTATATCTTACGGTGGGAGATAAATTCCAATTGTTACATCTATGGTCTGGGAAGCTCCTCTTAAAGGAGTCAAGCAAGAGATCATATCCGAACCAGTGGGGTAATCAATCCTTCCTCATTGGGAACGATAGAAGATATACATGTATTAAAAATGGTAAACCTCAGATTGACCATTGTCGAGGACCTTGGGGTCACTTGTTGGTAAAACTTGGATTATGTCAAGGAGCCTTCAAGGGGATTGAGCTTTGCTACTTTGCCCTTGCGTGTGTATCGGATCACACACTGTTCCCCCAGGTTTATTTGTTTCTGTTGGTAACCATAGTGACCATAATCTATAGGATTCTTTCCTAAGGTGACGGTGGAGGGAAGATCCCACTGTACCTAGAGCAGACATCGACTAGACTCAGTTGGACTCTCTGGGGGGTTCTCTTCACTCGAGACGGTTTAGTGGAGAAACTTGTGCCAGTCTGTTTCATTAAGCAGGTTGTCGGGGTAATTGTTCCAACCGCCATTTCTGTATTGAATTCTACGACATTGGATTTCATCACCAACTAGTGTTTTCGGTACGGAAAGTTACTGTTCGTGTGTGGTTTGAACTCCTAGTTTTTTAGGTGTGTGATTCAAATTGTTTGCTTCTTTAGAGACTTTAGGTGGTTTTAATTGAGATTTTTCTTTGTTTGCATGTGAAGTAATTAAAAATTTTAATCATGGCTGAATTACCGAGACAATCCCGTAGACTTCAGGGGAAACCTCCTGAGTATTCACCAAGGCAGCTTGAAGGGCTATGAGCTCTTGTAATTCCTAGTGATAGTAGAGTTGGGTCACTGGAAGATAGAGAATCTTCCTTAGTTATTCATCTTGATTATCAAGTTCAAGCAACAGAGTATATTTCTGAACCAAAATCATTTTCCAAAGTTACTGGTAGTGTTTCTTCTACTAATGAGTTAGCTGAGGAACTTGAAATTTCTGAGCCTGAAACTGAACCTGCTACTACTCCATCATTAGGATTTGCTTCTCCAACTTCCAGTGGTCCTGGTTCACCTAGGGTAGGAAGGATCATTACCCAAAATCTTCCTTCTGGACTCATTGCTATTGAAGAACTTGTTAGTCTGGAAGAAGGTATATCTATCCCTGAAAATCAACCAACTTTAGAACTTAGGGAGCGTGAATCAATATTTCACAGTCCACCTAGGAGGGACGCCTGGTATCTTTCATTGACCAACTTTTTAGAAAATCTGGGTCTTAGTTTTTCACCACCTCGAGTTCCTTATCATCCAACACCTAGAGGTTATTATCCTCCTTTGAATATGTCGAGATAGTCATCCATGTTTTCCCAATCACCGGAAACATTTTTATATGGTGGTCCTTTTGTTCCTTCTGGGTATCAGTCACTCATTGGTACTTTTTCAGGAGTATCTCCTCAACCCATTGAACATGGGTTATCACCTGGTAATAACAGAACTAAACCATTGAGTGTAGAAGACATTCTTATGATGTCAGGTACCATTACAAATCTGCAACCTCAAGGTAGTCAGTTACCGCCTGGGGCGCAACCTTAAGGTAGTCAATTATCACCTGGGGGGCAACCTCAAGGTACTCAATTACTGCCTGAGGGCCAACCTCAAGGAGAGTACATTCCTTCGGGACAGTACATTCCTCAAGGTCAACCCCAGACTCAATATATACCTCAAGGTCAACCCTAGTATCAATATATACCTCAAGGTCAACCTCAATTTTAGTACGTGCCTCAAGGTTATCAACCTCAAGGTCAGTACCCAACCCAACGTTTCCAACCACCTTCTAGTCAAACATTTGTACAAGGAGCTGGAAATATACCTTTGAATTATCATTCCTATGCTCAACCTGGTTACGATCCTCAATATGTTCAACCTACTATGGGTCAATGCCCCGGAATGAACATGGTGTGGGATCCATCTCAATCTCAACAATCTTGCAACCTAATGTGCAATTGTCATCTCAATATGGACAACCTTTGTTTTCTGGTTCAACCCAGCAACTTGTCCAGTCTACTATTCAAATTTCTACACCTGGTGTAGTTTCTCAGCCTGGGCATAGTACACCTCGTACTCTGCCTCAAACTGTTGCTGCAACTACTGCGGCTTCTATTCAATCTACCCCACCTACTTCTGGAGTGTCAAAAGCTCTGGTTTCTACTATTCCTGCATCAACTCCTCAAGCATCTTTACCTCAGTCTGGACCCACAATTCAGACTTCGGTTCCGATGCCTACAGGACAACCTAGTCCAAGTATGGTTGTCACAAGTCAACCTCAATTTACCTATCAACCGTACCAGGGACAGTACTAATTCAGTCCTGCTGTGCAGAACCCAGTCTATCGGTATCAACCGTACCCTGGATATACTTATCAGCAACCTCAACAACCCAAGTACGGTCTGGTTAATCTTGGTTTTCTGGGAGGATATAATATTCCAAATGCAATTCCAATTCCAAGTTATCTGGGATATCCTCATCCTGGGGTTGGTCTTATGACCCAGGGTTTTCGTGACCCTAATCGTCAGTTACCATTCATTGCAACTTTGGACTTGCCTGATTTGTCGTGCCTTATGAACGATCCGATTAATTATCTTCGGTTTTGGCTGCCAATGCCGAATAATTTTCCCAGTGATATCCCAAAGTTTGAAGGTAAATCAGGAGAGGATCCATCAAACCATGTGATGACTTATCACCTCTGGTGTGCATCTAACTCCATTATAGATGATTCAATTTGTTTATGTCTTTTTCAATGCACTCTGATTGGTCTTGTGGCCAAGTGGTACATTGAGTTACCACGAGCCTCTTTTTATAACTTTAGTCAGCTAGCTACTTCGTTCTTAACTCATTTTCAGTTGCCTGTCAGATATGACAACGACACATAATTATTAACTTCATTAAAATAGTTAACATCCACTTATATTTCAGATCACATTCATGAATGGTGACGTCGACGGCGTTTAGTGAAAGTTTATATTCCGGATCAAATTTTAGCAGAATGGTTTGTTAAATCATTATTACCTAAAATCACTGAGGATGTAGCTAAGGCATGAGTTGTGACTAAAGAGCAAGTAATTGCTCAAGCTTAGTACCTAGACCTTGTTTATACGCAGTCGGGTACTTTACACGAGAAAATCCCTGACCTTTCGAAACTAAATCAAATAACTGCAGCTCCTTCAGGGTCTCATGTCACTGATGGCATAATTGGTTCAGTTAACACCAAAAGTAAGAAGAAATCTTCGAAGAGTTCTTATCCTATTATAACTTTACCAGATTCCCCAACAGGAGACTCTTCCGCTAAAATTCTTGCCGATATTCATGTCATAGAATCATCTACGGCCAAATCAAAATCCGATGGTAAGAAGAAGGGGAAGAAGAAAAATAAGCCAAATTTGAAAGAGAAATCAGATAAAACAGAATCTACTGATGAGAAACGTCAACCTCGTTATCCTTGTCTCATTTGTGATGAAGAGCATTTTACAAGAGACTGCCCACATCGTGCCAAAGTTGCGAAAATTGTCAAAGGTTCTCAAACGCATGCTGTCTTGAAGGATCCTTTTCCTAGTCAAGATAGTAAGATGATAGGTTCTTCCTCAAATGCCTCAGAAGAACCCATAATGATGATGTCCCATGTTAGGATTGTGACACGATCGCAAGATCATGGAAGTAAAAGTCCTATTGGTGGTAAGGAAGCAGAATCTTCTAGTTCAAACCCATTAACTTAAACTCCTGGTTCCGATCCACTACAGATCGAGAAACCTAACCCAAACTTAGTAATCAAACCGCCTACTAAAGGTATAGGTATACTTCGAAAGTCAGCTTTCAATTTGCATGCGAGAGCTGCTCAGAACTATAACATTGTTGAAGACTTAGCTATTCCCCTTCAGTAATGTCGGCTTTGGAGGTGCTGCAATCATGTCCAGCACAGTGTAAAGTGCTATTGTCGGCTATCAAAGCTGTTGATATTCAGGACTTGAACCTTATAATCTTCGATTTAGAAAATATTACACCTCGCCTACCTCATCAAATGGCTTTCCAGATTCCAGTGTTAGTAAAAAATAGACCTTGCTTTAGGACTGTGATTGATGAGGGAGCTTCTACACGTATTATTTCGATTTAGTGTTGGAGATTGCTTGGTTCTCCTACACTCAATCAATCCCCGACGATTCTAAAGGCTTTTGATGGCTGCGGGTTCCATCCTTTTGGAATTCTACAGGATTTACCTATAGGGGTTGAAGGAAAAACTGTTAATCTAGATGTGGAAGTGGTTGATGTCCCTCTAGATTACAACCTTCTTTTGGGTCGCAATTGGTCTTATGCTATGACTGATGTTGTTTCATCGGTCTTTCAACTTATAAAGTTTCCTCATAATGGAAAGATCGTAACTATAGACCAGCTGACATACTATTCATCCAACCGAGCCTCTTCTGAAAGTATACAACATGTTGGTAAAACAACTATCCCCTACAAGGATGTTGGGGTAGGATTGATTAAAGATTTTGGTTTACTAGGAACTTTTTCTTTTCCTCCTCCTAACGTATTGCCTTCTACTACAACCATTCATATGATTTCATCAGACACTATTGTTTATGATGATCCTTGGATCGTACCTTCTGAATCTGAGATGGATTCATTTGGTGATGCTATGCCTTTGAGTCCCTATGAAATTGCGTATCAGGCTGTACAGTCATTTTCCGACCCTTGTTCAACCGAATTGATCTAATGAATGTGGTCCATGGAGAATCACTTTCAACATCAAACTCAGATTCAACAACTTTATCCGAGCTTGTTCATACTGATGATCAGATTTGTGAAATCTTATCTGTTGATGATTTACCATGGGAAGATCTTCATCATAGATCTTCGTTCTTACCTGATATTGATCATTTTGAAAATTATTTTTCATCTATTTTTACTACTGATTATGTCAAGGAATCACAGAATCCATTGCAACATCCTGATTCTAAATTAAATCTGGGAAATATTTCTTGAACGATTCCTATTGATATTTAAGTTAAGCCTAGAATTGTTGAAAACATTCATATAGGTGCCTCCTGTACGGAAAATGAACTCCAAACTTATAAGGCCTTATTTCAAGAATTCTGCAACGTGTTTGCCTGGTCATATGAAGAAATGCCAGGAATTGATCCAGCAATTGTTGTTCATGAAATCAAAACTTACCCGGATGCTAAACCTATCTGGCAATGTTTGTGTCAGATACACCCACGAAAAGCTGCTGCTATTAAAGAAGAAGTTGAGAAATTACTTAAAGCAGGTTTCATTTATCCAATTCCCTTAATGGATTGGGTATCGAATATTGTTCCTGTTAACAAAAAGCAAGGAACAATAAGAATATGTATCGATTATAGGGATATTAATCGAGCTTGTCCCAAAGACAATTATCCAACTCCCTATATCGATCAAATCATCGATGATTGTGTCAGCAGTGAAATTTTCTCCTTTATGGATGGTTTTTCTGATTACAATCAAATCAACATTCTACCTGCTGATCAATGAAAAATGAATTTCATTTTTCTATGGGGGACATTTTCTTATTGCAAATTACCTTTTGGATTAAAGTACGCCAGAGCAACTTTTCAAAGAGCTATGTCTTACACGTTTCATGACATCATGCACATTGTGCAACCTTATCTCGATGATTTACCTGCCCATTCCTTACATAGAGCCGATCATCTCACTCATTTGCGAGCAATCTTTATGAGATGTAGGCATTATCGAATTAGGTTGAATCCACACAAATGTGTTTTCTGTATAGAAATGGGTCATTTACTGGGATTTGTTGTTTTCAAAGCCGACATTCATGTCGATCCTTCGAAGGTTGAACCTATTTTCAAATTTCCTCCTCCTTCCTCTCTTCGCCAACTCCAAAGTTTGCAGGGCAAAGAAATTTTTTTACGTCGTTTCATTCCTAACTACGCCGAGATAACAAAGGGTTTTACCAGGTTGTTGAAGCAAAATAATCCATTATTTTGGGATGAGATAGCTGATAAATATTTTGATGCACTTAAACATGCATTGAACCATGCACTGTTGTTGCATCCTCCCAACTACAACCAGGATTACTGCTTATATCTTGCCGCTTATCATTCCACCATCGGGATGGTGTTAGTTTAGGAAGATGAATTTGGTAGTGAACATGTGATTTACTATCTTAGTCAAACTTTGAATCCAATTGAGCTAAAATATTCGAATGTGGAAAAATTGGCCTTGGTAGTTGTTCAAGCTGTCAAAAGATTTCGTCATTACATCTTACTACGCAAAACTACCGTAATTTCTAACTATAACCCTATGATCTATATTTTGACTAAACAATTGCTAGGGGGCAAGTATTCCAAATGGATTGTTATCTTGTAGGAATTTGATTTGGAATTTGAAAAATCCAAGTCAAAGAAATCTTTAGTTTTTGCGGAATTGATGTGTGACTTCCCGCGTGCTGATACTGAAACTGTGGCGGAAGAGCCCATTGCGGACGAATCCTTGTTTCTTATTAGCACTCTTGATCCATGGTATGGAGATATCATAGTTTATCTCCAAACCCAATATTTTCGGCCTGAAATTTCACGATCTCAGTGACGAAAAATACGTTTCCAATCCCAACAATACAAGATTATTGGGGAAACACTCTATCATCTTGGGGCGTACTCTATTTTCCAACGTTGTTTAACCCATGAGGAAGCTGAAAAGGTTTTAAATGACTGTCACTCGGGAGCATGTGGCGGTCATATGTCTGGGTATGCCACTGCCCGAAAGATATTGCACGCTGGATATTTCTGGCCGTCTTTGTTTAAAGATTGTATTTATGTAGTCCGAAAATGCTACAATTGTCAAATTTTTGATTGAAAAATGCGTGCTCCACCTACTCCTCTCCACCCTATAATTGTCGTCGGTCCTTTTTCAAAGTGGGGTATTGACTTTATTACATGTAACCCTCACTCGGCCGGGGGGCATGCGTATATCATCCTTGTGGTAGATTGTTCTACCAAGTGGGCCGAGGCGATGCCTACATTTTCGGCAGACGGAAAAACTATTGCAATTTTCGTTTTCAATCATATAATTGCTAGATTCGGTGTTCCAAAAGTGATTATCACTAATCATGGGCATCATTTTCGAAACATCATGATGACTGAACTAACAGATCAACTTGGCCTGCGTCATGATAGTCCTACTCCATATTACCCACAAGCTAATGGTCTGGTTGAAGCCTTCAACAAAGTTCTAGTCATTATGATCCAACGAATCATTGGTATTCATAGGTCGAATTGACATAACATGCTATTTTTAGCGCTTTGGGCCCATTGAACCTCAGTGAAAACATCAACTGGTTTCACTCCTTTCCAACTGGTTTACGGTTTGGAAGCTGTGTTACCCATTGAATGCGAAATCTCGTCATTGCAAATAGCCATAGAGTTACTCCCTGCCACTTCCGAAGAGGAGAAACGTTTGTTGTACTTAGCTTAGCTAGATAATAATCAACGTGATGCTGCACTAGCAATCGAAACTCATGCCAAACGAATTAAAGCTCAGTACGATTGAAATGTTACACCTCGTAATTTTTCGAAAGGAGATTTAGTCTTACTATACGATCAAGCAAACAATAAGCTAGGGGTTGGAAAATTCATACCCATCTGGCATGGTCCTTATGTTGTTAAGCGAAAGTTGGCGAAAGGGGCCTATGAATTGGTAGATTTTGATGGTGTCTCTTTAGGTAAACCCAGAAATGGTCTTTATTTGAAGAGATATTATGCTTAAATCTAGGTGTGGAGATTTTAGTTAGATTAGTTTTCTTTCTAGCTGTTGTGTTTTAGATTAGAAAAGTGTGCTTAGTTTAGAGAGTGTTTTTTTCATTATTCTTGCTTATCTTGATTTTACTCTTGATATTGAAAATTTTGACATCTTTTCAAACATACATTAGTTTCGCTGACGGTGCTTATCGTAATACACGGAACATTTCTTCTGCAGCTTGGGTTATCTATTCACCCTCTGATGAGTTGGTATCTATGCATGGGGTAAGCCTCGATCAAACAACGAACAACATTGCAGAGTATAGTGCAGTGATTGAGTTATTATCTGAATCCATCTCATTTGGGATTCGGAGTTTGATTATGAGGTTAGATTCTGAACTCGTTGTATTACAGCTTAATAGAGTTTATGCCATTATAAATCTAGTGTTATTAAGATTATTTTTGAGAGTTCGTCTCTTGGAACGTGAATTTGATTATATTGAATATCAGCATATTCCAAGATATTTAAATACATTAGCAGATGCAATTGCTTCTTGAATGTTAAGTAGACGTTTGCAATAATCAAACAGTAAATTTAAAAACATTCCATAACATGTTTTACAAGATAGCGAGTAATAGTGATATAGCATAGCATAGAAGTGTGTCAAATATACATCGTCTTCAATCATAGGTTGAAAAACACCTTACGATCGGCAAAAATGATAGTACAAAAAGATAAAATGTCATATCAAGTCTACAAAAGTGATCATCCTATCACTGGTGATGATCACGATAAGAAACCACTGCTCAGGCCACCCGACAAAGGAACCTCCTGAAAGGTCCTGGGACCCCGATCACATAGCGCTATAACCTAAGAGGAATGTCATCTATGCTAGTCTCTGGAATATCTGATGTCAAGTGCTCTAGATGGTTTTCCAATTCGGCCAAGGTCTCTGTATTCATCCCGTGGGGCTGGTACTACTACAGCTGGGTGTCTCCTCTCATAGGGCCGGAGAGTGGTTGGTCACCGTGGACCCACATCTGCATTTGAAACTTTTTACTATTAGTTTTGGACGATTTAAAAACAAAAAAAAAACTTATAAAATGTTGAGAATGATTTTACTTGAGTCATCCCACTGCTCTCCTGGTGAAAGAGCCATGTTTGGGTCACCACAATAATCCATCCCAGCATAAGGAAAATCCTGAATCGTGAAAACTTGGTTCTCTAACAAATGAAAATACTCAGGAGGAAATTGAACAACCTCTGAACCCTCCTCAGGATGACGGGCCATAACTGCAACCCAACGCATCAGCCTGGGCTCTCGGGGAAGTCCAGATCCAATGAAAAGATGTTGTGGGACCAACATTGGGACCCTCTCTAGACCAAACCACAAACTAAGAAACCATATCCAAAGTTTTTTGGTTGTCCGTTCTTTTATCTAGTCAGTTCGCCTTTTACATTAGCCAACACAACCTCGTACCAATTGAATATGGTGCCTCAATAACAATCTACTGCCATTCGCATTTGGGATCCGGTAGCTACATGCAGTGCTACGCTTCCGTAGAGTCTGGTGACAATAAATGCAATCACTTTGAGTTCAGGACGGGAGATGGTTTTGATGTCAATCCCTTTGTCTTTTGTTTGGTCATTAAAAAACTCTAGTCGGAGACTATCGACAGACTGGCCACCTGGCCTAGTCCCGAATAGAGTCAATCGTTCACCTCTCTTGGCAAAACCAGTCAAGAAGTAAATGTCCTCTAGCTCCATTTATAGCTGGTGGCCACCAATAATGAAACACTAGTCCTATATATTCCATTTGTCCACCAGCCACTGCAAAATGTCTACTTGGACCGTCATGCCAGGTATGGCCCAGAATTTAAATAGCCGCATGCCTTCAATGCATCTATTGAAGGTTGATGATTACTTGCGGCAAGGTCCACATCTTCGTGCTCCCGTTCCTGCCAACTGAGCATTGTGTATATTCTACAATGAAAGAAAAGGCGGATTAGAACATCTTAATTCAAAGTTTTTGGGCGGAAATTGAAAAATTTGAAGTTTTAAAACCTATGTCGCGGGGACCGCACTCTCCAGTTTGAGATAGTGTGTAGGTCAACACTATGTCTAAACAGTAGGTGCGGGCCCCTGGCTCTTTCCTTTGTAGGAAAAAGTTGGGGTCCGCAGGTTTCGCGTGTTGCGCCTGCGGACCCCCGTGAGCGGTCTTTTAAACTAATTTTTCTCCAAAAACTTAAAATGAAAGCCTAAAGATGAAATTCAAATGGTTGAAATGCAAGATTAAAGTGATGTGGATTACCTGGAGGTGATGGTTTTCGATTTCAACGGATGGATTTTCTTCAATCTTCACAGGAAGTTTCTTAACCAAAAGCTCTCTTTTCTCATTCTCATGTCAAACGGTAAAACTAAATTTACAAAAGCCCTTTTTATAAGCTTTTTTGAATAAATGAATTTTTAATTTGTTTATTTTTCACTTTAAAGAGGTAACTTTTTGATCCATTTTTATTTATTTTAAACAGGTATGAGTAATGTTTGAGTTTTTGTGCAGAATATTGGATTTTTCAAGCAAAACTGATCGTTTTCAACAAAAAACATTAAAGTCTTCTTTAAGCTCTTTTCTGACTCGTAAAATATTGAAAGATTGTCGAGTTCTTCTTTTTAAGCTCGTTAAAACAAAATTAAAAGGATGGTCCACTTACAGCTCTTTTTTGACCGCATAAACATGAAAAGATTGCCAGATTTTTGTCATTTCAAATTCGATATTGGTTAATATAAAATGACATGTCCTTGATCGCTTTTTTACGTTTTCAGATCAGAGACACTAATTATGAAAATTACTCCTTGATCGTAATGGTCAAGCAGTTCTCTCAAATATTATTTTATACTTTTTTGGGCTTGGGAGACACAAATTTACGAAAAAGGACAACCATGTAGTTTTCTTAAGTTTTTCTTCTGACTCCTTAAAATTGAAAAACGTCGAGTTTCTCCTATACTGGACTCGTTAAAATTTAACAGTAAAGGACTTGTTTAATTACAAATAGGAATGGACCACTCCTTCTTAGGGTTCGAATTTTAAACTAAGTTGGACTCATCCAAAGGATGAGCTTATAACCAAGAAAATGTTATCCTCCTCAAGCTTGTCAAAGATAAAGAGGTACTTGCCAGAAATGGTGGGGGAAAAGAGAGAAAAATGAACCTGTTTGTCATACTTTGTGTCCTAGAAAAGCATTCAACCACTCTTGAAAATGACACTTTTTGTTCACCTGGGTTGGGAAATCCTTTGCCTAACAGTTAATCAAACCATATTGAAAGTCTTTAGCTGGTTTCTGGGTATTAGCTTTGGGTCAATTGTCACCAAACCATCTGCAGTGTCATTATGTGTTCAAGAGGTCAGTCCAAATAAACCATTCATCTGCACAATATCTGTCATCCATCTTGACCATCCCCGAGTCAGTCCTTGCAAACATATTTCTTCAAACTTGATCTATGATTTCGTGTTGTGGGCTTTCCTACGACGGATCGCTTTCTATCGACTCCAGCTCATTATCTAGAAAGATGATCTAGAAATCGTCAGTACCTTGGAATTTGCATGCCTCAATGGCAGGTTTCTCACCTTCAATGACAGGTTGCATCATTGACCTTTGATCAAAGGATTCTGTGACATGTTCGACATCAACTCATCTATTCACATTTCATGGATTGTACTGAGTACTTTGAGAGCCATTGACATTACTGGTGGTTTCTCTCACACTTGTTAACAGTTTACATCATTGACTGGTAATCAAGTGGTTTCTATTATGTTCGACTTCGACACATTCATTCACATGGATAGAATCGTACTATTTCAGGAAGTAGAAATCAAGACCCTGGATCTAGTTTCCACCATCCAGGCTGTGAGGAATTTTTGTTATTCATTATACATTGGACTATTCATAAACAGATGGCTATGCCCATACTGTGTCTACATATGTCTATACTTGTGATGTATTACAAGATCATTCCTCTATTGAAGCAGTTTAGTTAGTTTTCCAGTCAGTTTTGATCTGAGTATGGGAATGCCTACCTCAGCGATGATATGATCACATATATATATTATGTATTGAATGTTTTTACAGGTTCCAACCAGGCTCTCCACAAGATGATCCTCAAAATGATAAAGTACTTCACTCTTCTTAGATGATAAATACTATCCTCATCTATTACAGACTTCACACTTTAGGGGGCAATCTGTTACATAAAACATTGTCACCATGAAATTCTACAATCGGTGTGAGTCTATCACCACTCATACTTTCCTCCTATGCAAGTCTTAAACCTCAGCTCTTCATGTCAAGCCTTGAAAAATGAGAGAAAGTCCTTAAAAATCTCTAAAACTCTAGTTCCGCACTTTCTCTTAGCATTACCTGCGGTCCTGCACCTACTGGTCATGTCCCCTGTGGACCTGCCCTCTCTGTTTCTGTGTAAATGGTGCGGAACCCTGTAAAAGTCAAAAAGGTGCAAGTATATTCTTAGAAACTCACTTTGGGTTATTTCTGGAAGCTTCTAGAGGGAATCTTCAGGTGGTTAGTTCACTCCTTTGAGGTTCATGCATCCCATAACTAAACATGCTAACCCCTTGATGTGAGGAGCTTATCCCTTTGAAGGAGGACTTTATCCCTTTGAAGGTGGACCTGTAACTTCCTTCCTTTGCACTATAAAATGAGGCATTGGAATGGTTACTAAGGAGGTTGAAAGATAAATATTTTTGAGGGTAAATGCTGTTGGAATTTAGACTTCCTAATTGAGCTTGAGAGGAGAGATTACATACCTTTTAATCTTATTGGGAAGAGTGTGAAGCTTGTCAAAGTAGAGGAGATTCTTTCTTGGACCTTGGGAGGAGCTTGTACAACATCAAGGCACCAAGGTTGTAAAGTTCTTATTTTTCAAAGTTAATACAATCAAGTTTATTTTTCTCAATAAGCTGTCTTGTATGGTTTATTTCATGGATTCCTTAATCACCATGATGAATATGCTTTATTATATTGGCTATGCAGGTGTTATTTGATGTGTGCTTGTTTGTGTTTGCAGGTTCTCAAAAGGAAACTCATTTGGACAGTCGAAGCGTGGCTGCCACAAACTAGCGTTGGGCTTAAGGTAGGGTCTAAAACACCTCTTGGTTTTTATTTATAAATTGCAAAATATTTAGAGAAAGGCAAGTTTGCTTGTTCTGCTTGTCGCTAGATATCTGTTGATACTAGGGAGATCAGTCTTGTCTACAAGAATGATTTATCCAGCCGACAATGGGTTTACAGGCTGAAGGAAGAAGATGGAGGAAAACAAATGTACAAATCTAGACTTGTGGTGAAGGGGTTTGCATAAAAGAAAGGTATTGATTTTGATGAAAAATTTTCTCCTGCTGTCAAAATGACTTCATTTAGAGCTATTTTAAGTCTAGTAGCAGTTGAAGATTTTCATCCTGAGCTGTTAGATGTAAAGACAACCTTTCTCCATGGGGCTTTGGAGGAAGAGATATATATGTAGCTGCCACAAGGATATGAGGTGAAAGGGAAGGAGAAACTAGTGTGCAGGTTGAAGAAGAGCTTGTATGGCTTAAAACAGGCTCCAAGGCAGTGGTATCTAAAATTTGACAAGTTTATGTTTGAATAAGGTTATATTAGATGTCACTCTGATCATTTTGTTTATCTGAAAAAGCAAAATGATGGCAACTATATTATATTGTTATTGTATGTAGATGACATGCTTGTTGTAGGGCCTAACATGCATGAAATAAATGTGCTCAAAATAAAATTGGCAAATTCATTTGCAATGAAGGATTTGGGAGCTGCAAAACAAATCCTTTGTATGAGAATAACTAGAGACAGAAAAAATCACAAATTAAGATTGTCTCAGAATGAGTACATACAAAAGGTGTTGAAAATATTTAATATGCACAATGCGAAACCAGTTAGTACACCTTTTGCTAGCCATTTCAAACTTAGTAAGGAAATGTGCCCAAAGACCCAAGAATACATGGATTATATGTCTAAAGTTCCATATGCATCAGCAGTTGGAAGCTTAATGTATGCAATGGTCTGCACAAGGCCTCATATTTCACATGCTATGGGAGTTGTAAGCAGGTACATGAACAATCCAGGAAAGGAACATTGGACAATAGTGAAATGGATTCTTAGATATTTGAAAGTTACCACAAATCAAGAATTATGATTTGGTGGTTCAAACATTTCTCTACAGGGATATGTTGATGCAGATATGGTAGGTGACAGAGATAACAGGAGGAGCACTATAGGATATGTATTTACTGTAGGTGGAATAGCTATCAGTTATGTTTCAAAAATCCAAAGTGTTGTTGCACTTTCAACAACAGAAGCAGAGTATGTTGTTGCTATAGAGGCTAGTAAAGAAATGATTTGGTTACAAAGGTTTATGGGTGAATTGGGTAAGGAGCATGATATGGGCACATTATAGAGTGATAGCCAAAGTGCTATTCATCTTGCAAAGATCTCAGCATTTCATTCAAGGACTAAACACATACAACTCAAGTACCATTTCATACGATTAGTGTTGGAAGATGGAGAGTTGAAGCTAGAAAAGATACACACTAGCCGGAATCCTATAGATATGCTAACAAAAGTTGTAACCAGGGAGAAATTGAGAATATGCTCAGTTTCAATTAGTCTTCAAGGATGACGATGAAGATGAGAAATAGCCAGGTCCAAAGAGGATTCATTTTCTAGCAAATGAAGAAGCAATGGAGTTGCTATAATCAGTCTCCAAGTGGAAGATTGTTGGGTGTGGAGCCTGATTATCTTCTATATTCAAAGGTATCGCCGCATTTGACCCCAGTTTGAAATGTTTCTACCAGTAAAATATTCGCTGCAGGGGGGGTCCAGGGGGGCAGCACCCCCAAAGCTAAAATAGATGTAAAATTTCCTTGTAAATGTATAGTAATTTCTTATCAATCTGGGCTGTTCATTAAGTGGAGATCTGATGGTAGAAGTTATGTTTAATTTAGGTTTTTTTCCCTAGAAGACAACCCCTCACTATATATGAGGGAATTGTATTGCATCTATGTAGATCTGTATTCTGAGTGAGAAAGAGAGAGGAGATTGAGAGCGAAGAGAATGTTAGAGTGGATTTGCTGTAGGTTATATCTCTTCATTTTGCTGGATAATAGAAAGGAAGGACTGGCTGTTCGCGGTGGACATAGCCCAAACTGGGTGAACCACGTATATATGTGTCTCTCTAGTTTTATGCATTTTCTGTGTTTATATTTATGAAATATTCTATGTGTTCCATTGCTCTGTAATATATAATTTTCTAACATAAGTTAGAGGATCACTATGGTGCACTTCTAATAGGTGTCGAAGAATGCATTGCAAAATTGAATATTTTGGCACAAACAGTTAGACAAACAATTAAGGTAGAGGAAAATCTTATAGATGAAAGAGCAATAGAGTCTGTACTTGCACCATGGATAACACTAATACCTGCTGAAGCCCTGCAATTTGACACCATCGAGGTACAAAAATAGGCCAAAGAGTGGAGGTATGTGAATATGAACATAAAAATAGTACCATTGCAGAGATTACCCAAGATGCATCAAGAGATTAGATATGATTTGAAGCAGTGTGAACAACTCACGTTGAAGTTAAATATTCAGGTAGAGAGAGAGTGAGCCTCGATATAGTTCAAAAAAAACAAAATCTCAAAGAAGTCTTCGATGGAATATGTCGTGAGATTCCAAAAATTGAGGTTCGAGAAGCAGAACCAGTGGAGGAGAAGGTTGTGATGCTTGGCCTTGTAGGTAAACGATATAGGGATAAGATTGCAGAAGTACAATTTCCATATGGGATGAAGATCACCAAGATGAAGATGAAGTTACATCCAACCACATCACATGAAGTGTGAGATCAGAGGGAGAGAAACCTAAAGGCTACAATGGTCGGCATCTCTGCAGCAGTGGAATATTGTGGGAAGCTTTTGGTTGATAGCTTACATATTTGGACTTCACTATAGGAAGATACAGATGTGTGGAAACTTCAAGAAGACATTTAGTAGAAGGAACAATAGCTGTAAGAGATTTGGGCAACTCCGAACACCTTACTAATCTCAAAGAAGCTCACCAAGATCAATGAGAGAAATTCCCTCTAGATGAATATAGACGAGCTTAAGAAGGAAGAGCAGGTCTTGATCAAGAGAACTCTGCCATGGAAGGATGAGGCTCTCTAACTATCCCAAGAAGTAGATGAGAAGCTTCAAGAGCTTGAAAAAGGGAGACCGCAAAAACTTGGTTCTCTATCTTCCCATAATCACTTTAGGTGAGACCGCGATTTTTTTACAGGTCGTCGTTGAAAGGGACAATGTTTGAGGGTTTTGTTTGTGCACAATACAGATTGAACCCGGGTCATCCAAAACCAATTCAACACTATATGATTGATATAAGAAATACATCAACCTCATACATAAAATACATTTTTTTTATTAAATGAAAAGTGTATTTATAAATATAGAAGCCTAACGTTCAATTAGAAAAAAAAAATCATCAATGCACCCAAAACATAGTCATGCACCGAATCTAGTGTCTTGTCAAACAAAACTGTACAAGCATCGATGCTCACATACATATGATGCACCATTGTTTTTTCACAAATTTTAATTTTGATCATGATACATGACACTTATGCACCAGTGTGCAGAGATAACCTTTTCACACTAGTATGGAACTTTTAGGTTATCGAACAGACCAATCTATAGCTATATTTTTAAATATTATTTTTGGGGTCCGTTTGGTAAATATAAATGCACCTCGTGTAATGCACTTACATACAATTTTTACCTTTCATAGTGTGTTTTCATTATTGAAATGAAATGAAACAATAGAGGTGTGTTATGTTCATGCATTGAAATTTCATTCACCCTATAAATTTATAGGGTGCATTATTATCAGTGCAAACCTAACATATCGAGCGCACCACGAGGGGAAATATTTCTTTCCCAAAGAAATGGAAATTTTAAGCTAATTTGCAATTATAATCCACTAAAAACTTAAATTATTGAGAAACATAGATATTACCTAGACATTTAGTTTTTGGGGAGGAATTATTGACACATAATGGAGAAAAACCAATTTTACCATGGTTTAAAAAAATTGGAGAGTCTGGCAGTGAACATGGTATGGAAGGATGGTGAGTAGGAGAAACAACAGTCTCAGGGAACTTGCATGAGGCAAGAGTGATTCTGGTAATTCATATCTCTCCAGCAATATAGATGGTAAAAATGAAGTTTAAAGCCAGGAGGGTCTTTTTTATTTAACCCTCCCCTACTGTGTTATGATAACCACAATGGTGCGGAAGATATCTAAGAGCACCAATTTTTTTTTAAATTAAAAAATATATAGTAGTGCTTTTGTTAAGATTTCGCTCATTGTTCTAATATAGCCATGGCACTGGTGTTTTTTTACTAGATCTCTGGTCTCTTAAAAGAAGAAAAAACCACATAGGAGAGTTATTTAGATGATGTCGTGGGGAATTTTAGTATATATACCACATCGGTGCATTGTTTAAAAATAACACAACATTTTTTTGAAATTTAAAAACTATAATGGTGCTCCTTCTTGGTATGCGCTAGGGTGTTTTACTAAATTAATCAAACTTGTGTTGTGGGTGTATATAGAACTAACAAATTTTAAAAATAACATATTTGAGGTGTTATTTATTGTTGAAGGACTGGGGCGTTGTGTTCTTAGAACATCATGTTTTCTTTTAATTTACAAAAATAATTTCTCCATGGTAGACCATGTTCTATTTCTCTTTAGTTCATGTATGGATAGTAAAGCACCAACACATTTTTAGATTGTAGATGCATCATCCAAAAAACATTCGTTAAAACATCCACGCACCCACCTCCGCCACTGACCTCTTCTACAAATGGATTTTTGGGATATTTTAATAGGGTCTTCAACAAAAACCTTTGCTAGAAGGTCTTTTCCTTTTAGTTTCGAGTCAAAATGTTTCTATTATGCTAGTATAAGAGCTAGGATATTTTCCACATTTCTTAGGGTTTCTGTAATTTCCATTGATTTCCCTTGTATTGATTTCTCCTATTAGTGTCTCATCTTGTTCAAGGGATTTGGGTAGGTTATCTTATGCCTTTCTCCTAGGAGTGACTTTCTCCATATGTTTTTTTCCTTCTCTATCTATACTCATCAATTCTTTAAGGAGTTTTCATTCCTCATTTCTTGTTGAGAGCACAACATATTTATTTCCTATATTATTCACTTCATCCATAGCTTGAATTAGTTTACTTTGGCAAATTTCCTCCTATTGTTCACTTTCTGAGAACTCTCCCTGTCCTCCTTTTTTGTTAGGGCCCAGATCTCATCTTTATTAGGAAATAAATCTCAAGAAATTTTCCCATACTCATGGCATCAACTGCATCAGGATGGTACATGTTCATAGTCTAGTGGTTATATCCACACCTCATTGTGATGTTCTATATCTATGGATTCAAGTAGGGGTCTATATAATATTCATGTAAATTGATATCCTTATATAAGAATGAAAAAAAACTTGCTTTGTTGTATCAACTATTTTGAAAAATATTTCAGTAGATGTTGGGAACAGGTTCCCCCAAGGATAGTTTTGGGGCTAATAGCCCATGTTTTGAGGCAATTTCTTAATAAAGTTTTAAAGTCTCCACATTTTTTGGTCGTGGAGCGCAAAGGTGTCAAGAGTCATAAAGGGTTGTCCACCCTTATTTTGTAAAGTGTAAAGTCGGTTGTAAAGATCCATCCATGGTCCACGAACCATTGGATTGTATGAAAAGGAGCTAAGTAAGCTCTAAGTAGTCTTGAGTTGAAAGACATGTTTTGGAGTCTTGGTAGAGATGTCTAAGTGTTTTAGGTCATAGCATAGGTAGAAGCTCTATAGCTGAGTGTCTAGAGGCTTAGTGTGGATGTCCGCAGCTATGTGCGCACACCGCTGCAACTGTGTGCACAGGGCGAATAGAGTATTTATTAATCTGAAGATATCAATAAAGAGAAGTATTCTATAAATTATGTGTATATATGACTTGTTAATGCATCTGGTTATATTGTGTTTTGGATTTGATCTACTATGTTCATGTGACGTGCGAATGTATGTGACTATATTGGTTAATTGAATGCAAGTAAGAATATTTGTTTACGCAGGGGCTAAGGGTGATTGTTTAGTAAGATAAGTAAACACTTAAGGTAACTTAGGAACCTATACAATACATTTTCATAGGAGCACGAAAGTGCTTGGATCGCGGGTTAAGGCTGCACGAAGATCAGTCGTACACCTTCGTGGAGGTAATGAAGGGCAGAATAAAGGGATAGACTCACAGAGCCCTAAAGTTTAGTGACCTATGCGAAAGTAGGAATAGAAGGTATAAACTGATATAACGACCATCTTAGGGTGTAGAAACTTGGTTCTAACATCCCCCCATACTGCTTCGGGTGAGACTTTGGTGCGCGCTCTGCAGACTGATGTCAAAAGTGCCAGTAGTGTAGGGATTTGTTTGGCTAACTAACACTGAACCTGGGTCAGGCCCCACAAAGCCAACAAATGGTTCCGTTTCCAGGACTGGAATATACATGAGATATGTGTGATGTCGTATCACTGGAATCCAACTAAGAAAGAGGTCAAAGACTATTTGGATAGGAAGATCCATGAATTTGCGGTGTAGGAGAACAAAAATCCACGGCTAATAAAGGAATAGTGGCTAGACAGTTACTTGTAATGGAAATCCACTAGATATTCTTCTCTTCCTCTCCAGTTGAGTTATACGAGTGGATCGCGAAGCTAGTGGATAGTCAAGGAAGATGGAAACTTGACGGTCCTATTCTATGGACCCTAGAGCTAGTATAGAGACTAGAAGCCTCTGAGGATAAGATTGCTGATGCTCTCGGTCATTGGCTCAATCGCATCATAGGAAGATTTGTGACTGAATTCACAGTTGATACCTCGATTAGTTATAGCGAGGCGAAATGACACTTTTCCAAAGGTCTGCAAGGTAAGTACTTGAAGTCATTAGGTACCTGGATTAAGATGTTATTGTGTGAAAAATGGGTTATCCAGCTACCTTGATGTTCAAAGCTATGTGAAGTGGAAAGACTTATATAAATGAAGGAAGAAAGGGTCCTAAATATAGCCTACTGATTTCACCGCCAGTGGGTGATGAAGAGGGAGTAGCACAGGCTTCTCCACGAAGTGAAGTTCAGTTAATAAAACAATGATTCCTTTGTTTAAGGGCTTGGGAAATGAGAACCTGAACCAGTTCTAATTTGTCGTGAAAGCTGTATGGGAAGCTTAGGGAATCACAAATGATCACATGAAGAAGGGAACATTGGTTAGTGCTTTCCAGGATCGCACGCTAACTTGGTAAACCAAGTACTCTAATGATAACCCAAATGATGGGTTGGCAGAGACCCAGACTGCATTGAACAAAAGGTTTAGTAGGCCTATATTCGAGGCATAGTCGATTATGGGGTTCAAGGAAATCACAATGAAAGATGAGACATCTTGGGAATTGGATCAGAGATTGAAGAGTAAAATATGCGAAGCCAATATGAACTTAACAGATGGACAACACCACAAATTGTTCGTGGCTTCGCTCTTGACACACCTAAGGGTTGAACTATCAAAATAGAAGAATACAACTCAGGCAGAGACATTGAAGATTGTAATGAGACTGCATGAAACACTGATGCAAGATATGACTCTGGGGCTTCAGAAGATCCATGCGCAGTTGCAAAATCTTTGCCGTGAAATGAAAAGTTTGAAGTAGGACAGAACAGTTCGACCAGAGGTGCGCAAAGAGATATGGTGCCTGAAATGTCAAGGTCAGGGGCATGACAAAGACCACTGAATGGTATTTGCGAACTATATTGTAGGAGGAGGACCGATTCCTTTGAGGCTGGAAGCTCAAGCAGGACCGAGCGTGGGGCCTGCATTGTGGTGTGATATATGTCAAGTAGCAAGGAAACATAAAACTAATAATTGCCATTTGTTGGAGAAGTTTGGACAAACACTGCAACAACTATTTTGAAACTTTTGTAGGTTGGTATGGCATGACGAGTGCAATTGTAGAAGTTTTGAATTGATGATGGATAGAAAACCTGCCTATAGAGTCTAGGCAGAAACATGACCTCCTAACCAAAGCGTTGGGATGGTGCGAACAAGCTTTCAGGGACGCGAACGAGGCTGAGGTGGATGAGGACCTGGCAGAGGTCAAGGAGAGCTAATCTACTACTATTTTGGAGGACCAGGACACTATGCCAGTGAATTCAGTAACCCAACGCGACCGTCATGGAAATATTGTACTCAATTTGATCATGAGACAAAGGACTATTCTATGTTGAGAGCGAGGATACGTGAAAAGGGGGTGCTACCACCTTAGCCGACTCAAAACCTGCAGATGATGAGGTATGAGCCTCGTGAAGAGGATCCGAATGTAAATATAGTGCTCCAAAGAGGAATTGCAATAGGTAATGATTAGGGGAAAAAGCCCGAAGATAGCGCATGGGTTCGCAAAGCTCTGACGAAGGAGGTTGAGTTTGATTTGGAGAATGTAGGTGAAACGTTCATGGAAGTAAAGAAGAGCTTCACTGAGGCCTCTAACTCAAGGAGAAGGGATAAGCCTAATTAGAAAATATACCCTTCTATGATTATGACCTTTCTAGAAACCTGCATGAAGTTTCTACGTGATAGCAAGGTTGTGAATGGGTTACAAGAACATATAAATAGATGCACCAGAAACACTCTGGGTGAACCACGCATGGTACGAAATATTGGTAAGCATAAAGCAAGTGCAAGATGAGAGATGAGACTCACCGTGTAGATAAGAGAATATGAAATAGATTAGGTTATTTTGGATCTAGGGTCAGACGTGAACATTTTACCAAAGCTTTACTTTGGAGTGGATGGGAAGGCCCACACTGCAGTGGTCTCTGATTTAGTTAAGGATGGAAAATCAACAGGAGATCATCCCCATGGGATGACTGCAAGTTATAAATGTAGATATTGAAGGTGCAAGTGCATTAGCTGACTTTCAAGTGATGGAAATTGTGGATGATAGTAACCCCTACCCTATGCTCCTTGGCATTGATTGGGCTACAGACATGAACGAGGTGATCAACCTAAAGAAGAAAAAGATGATATTTGAAAATAAGTTGCTTTGTGTAATAGTACCCCTAGGTCCTACTGAAGGATCGCGCTAAACGAAACCAGTTTGCGATTATGAAAGTGATGACGATTTGGACTGCATATATAAGATAACTGCGTGAAACCAAGATTGGGTGAATCCAAAAACAGATGGAAGAATTACATGGGATCCCGAGAGTTCCTACACCTCAGACTCTGATGAAGAATTAGAGCATTGCGAGAATCGGCTACATGAAGTGACCATGCTGAGCTATAACATGATGACCTATTCGCTGCACTGTGTATCATCAGAGGCAAGAAATATTCCCACCTATGATTGCCTGAATGATGTAGATGTATTCTTAGATGCATTTGAGAGGGAGGTACCAAAAAACCAATGCTTCCAGGATTTCGACGAGGCACTGCGCACTACGCCCACAAGATGGTGTAAGCACAAGGGTGGATTTGATGATTGGCACGAGTGTAGGAGGATGATGAGAACATGCTTTGGGAAGCCAAAGGTATGAATGACAGACAAATATGGCGGGAAGGATGATCCGCCCACACACTTGGCCAAATGGGTTAAGGCTTATGGAGCAAAGCCCCAACCTGAATGGGTGCACTTGTTCTGTCACACCTTGGATGTCATCCCGATGAACTGGTACTTGGAAATAGAGCTCCACCATGGCACAAGTGAATGGAATATTCTGTGCGAAGGATTCATAATGACATTCAGCTTTGAAGACGGGTTTGACAGTATTGACGAAGAACTACAAGAAGTTAAAGCAACAATATTTAGGATCCTGTAGGATCCTTTGGATCTGATTCAGCTCGATTAGACTACTCAGCTAAGCCACACGCTGGAATGTTATAACCTGGCTGCTGAATAAGAAGACAAGGATCCACGAAGGATTAATATCCCTGAAACTGAGGGTCATCACAAGGTTGAGGGACTGCAGATTGAGAATCCTGATATAAACGTGTCACTGAAAATAAAACAGGTAAATATTCGTATGGAGGTGGAGCCCAAATTTGCAAAGATTTGAGATTACTAGGATGACGCGATAGTATATAAGGTCACCGAATTTCTCTGTGAATACCAAGATTTGTTCCCTACCAAGTTTACAGAGATAAAGGGGATAATAGGAGACTTGAGCATTTTGAAGATCACATTAAAACCTGACACGAAGCCAGTTAAGCAAAGACATTACCATTTCAATCCAAAGTATAAGTAGAAGGTCCAATTAGAACTAGACAAGATGCTCACGGTAGGCATCATTGAGCCTGTAGAGGAATTTGATTTGGTAAGCCCAATGATGGTACAGGAAAAGAAGTAGAAGGATGAAATAAGGATATGTGTAGATCTCTGGAGGTTAAGTGACAATTTCATGCATGATCCATTCCTGAATCCATTCACTGATGAGGTAGTGGATAATGTAGGTGGCCAGGGAGCGTACTCTTTCACTGCAGGGTTCTCTAGGTACCATCAAATCAAAATTACCCCCGAAGATGACCTTCATGACTGAGTGGGGATGTTTTTAGTACATTGTAATGCCTTTTGGATTGAAGAATGCACTTGCAATTTTTTCCCACGTAGTCATTGCTGCATTTAAAGAATTCATTCATAAGTTTCTGGAGGTGTACTTTGATGACTGAACTGTGTTTGGGCTAGTCAAACGACATGTGGCAAGTTTGCGCCTAATGATTGGTACTTATCGAAGGTACCATATTGCACTCAATCTAAAGAAATTTTTGTTTTGTGTTCCTTTCGGGACTCAGGTTTGTCATGTGGTTTGTAGATAAGGATTGATGGTAGATCCCATGAAGATCATAGTAATACTGAACTTGGAGGTGCCGAGGAGTGTGAAACAGCTACGTGTAACCCTAAGACATACTAGGTATTACAAAAATTTTATCAAGGGCTATTCCCAGATCACCGCGTCTATGGAGAAGTTGTTGAATAAGGATGTCATGTTTTGTTGGAATGAGGACTGTTAAAAGGGCTTGGATGTATTGAAAGGAAAAATGGTCACCGCACCGATTTTAGTCGTCCCGGATTGGAAAGATTTTCACGTACATGTAGATGCGTCTTGTATAGCATTGGGAGCAGTACTGACACAGGCTAGTGGAGGAGAATTAGACTGTCCTATAACATTCGCAAGCAGAAGGTTATCCAAGGCTGAGAAGAACTATTCCACCATCAAGCACAAATGGTTAGCCATGCTATATGTGCTCCAAAAGTTTACACATTATTTATTGGGTGGACATTTTAATATGTATATGGATCATTCCATGTTAAAATACCTGGTCAATAAGCCTTTGTTGGGGGGAGAATCTGCAGGGGGTATTTATTGTTCCAGGTGCATGATTTTGAGGTCATTGTGAAGCCTGGACAACTAAACATGGGACTAGACCATCTGTCGAGCATTGAAACAGGGGAAGAACCCACTAAGTTAGAGGAGGGATTGGATAATGCGCAACTATTTGCAGTGCACATCGTTGATGGTCATTTTCAAGACATCATACACTTCCTAATGATAGGGACTACCCCAAAAGGTTACACCGTCCAGTAGAAGAAGGATTTAGTGGTGACCACGAAAGACTTTTCTATCATTGTGAGGCATTGGTACAAAATGGGGTCTGATGAAGTGTGATGACGATATGTATTGGAGTTGGAAAGGAGCTGTATCCTCATGAATGCTCATGCGGGCATCGCGGGAGGCCATTATGCAGTGAGAGTGACCACACAAAAGATTCTAAGCACAGTGTTTTGGTGGCCAACCCTCCATCAGGATTCACAAGCTTACTGCAAGGCATGTGATGTGTCTCAAAGGACTAGCAGGTCATCGTGAAGAGACGAGCTACCTCTGAAGCCACAGATGATGTTGCAACCTTTAGAGAAATGGGCGATAGATTTTGTGAGACCCATTTAGCCCCAAGGGAAGAAGACGACAGCACAGTACATCATCACTACTACTGAGTATTTGACTTGATGGGTGGAGGCACAACTTGTGAACGACTGCAAAGGCATGACTAACGTGAAGTTACTCTTTGATTATTTACTGACGCAATTTGTGTGTCCAAAGATTCTGATGAGCGATCGTGGTACGCACTTTCTGAATGAGACGATTAGCGTGCTCATGGAGTAATTTCAGGTATATCACCAGAAAAGCATGCATTATCACCCACAAGCTAATGGGATGGTGAAGTGATTCGGACCTATGTAAAGCCGCAGTTCTATGGGCCCATCGAATGACATGAAAAATGTTGATTGGACAAACACCCTTTAGGTTGGTATATGGTGTTGAAGTAGTGATGCCCATGGAAGACATTGTGCCTAGTCTACGCATAACAACACTCACTGGTATGACATATTGCGAAGCCCTAGAAGAGAGGCTTGTGTAGCTGGCTGAGCTTGAGGAAGAGAGATTTCTAGCTAGATTTCACCAAATAGGTCCAA
This sequence comes from Pinus tabuliformis, assembly GCA_031772625.1. NCBI lineage: Eukaryota > Viridiplantae > Streptophyta > Pinopsida > Pinales > Pinaceae > Pinus > Pinus tabuliformis. Next base: position 903,084,325 of record CM062813.1, read on the forward strand.
AAGTAGCATGAACAAGCATGGCATGACCGGCACATTAAGTTGCACACCTTTAAGATAAATTATCCCATTTTGTTATATGTCAGCAAGTTTGATAAATCTCTAGGGAAATTCAGAATGCTATGGTTAGGGCCCTATGTCATTAAGGATATTTTTAATGGTGGAGTAGTTGAATTGATTAAATTGAATAGATAACCCTTCTCCAGAAAGGTGAATGGTAGCCCATTGAAGCCATACACTTGTGATCCGACCAGGTGACTATATGAGGGTAGCATAGTCTTAGTGCTCCAGGCAGCTGAAAGGAAGCGTGGGACTATAAACTACATTACCCATGTTGGGAACGACGCGATTGGAGGATTGTGCGAAGCAAGGAAATGTCACAGGGTTCGTAACAATGCAAGGGGAGCTACACTACCCATGGAGAAATCATGCAAGTCAGCCGAAAAGTGACCGTTAAAGTCATTGTTCATGATTTGACGGTAGAAATGTGGCCAAATGTAGTGGGAGAATGACATTTAAGATGAAATTTGTGGGTAAGATCCTTGGAAATCTACCACCAATCCAACATTAAGGAACCGAATGTGCGGGGAATGATTGGATTTGAATTCAAAATGCCATATAAATTACAGGTGGATTCCTAGTGAAAAACATTCGAAATTTTGAGAATTGAGTTATTGAGCTCTCAGGTGCACATGAACCATGAGAACTTCGAAGCTTTTCTAGCCAATTCATTATTTGAGACATTTCCAAAGGATACAGAGGAGAAGTTCTGTGCAAAGGTGTCCATCACGTTAGTGTTGGTGGATGGAGCACTAACCATAGAGAATGAAGCTGACAGGCCCACTGCCATCGCCCTCAAGGAAGTATGGTTGAACTTGGCAGCGCTCCCTGGAAAGGCACTCTACCTATTGCAGGATGGAATGATCGAGGAGCTGAGGACTCGTGAACACCGCACTTTGCAGGTGATCAGTGAGCATAGGATTAATAATGAACAGATGACGTTACATCAAGACTTTGCCATCACCACTATGATCGAGGTAACTGATCGAAACAAGCGCATAGTTAAGTTCGTGGAGGATGCATGTAGAATGGTCCCATAGTTGGCCATTCCAGAGGAAGAACTAGTTGAGGTGCACATCTAGAAGCTTGCTACAGGGGTGCGCAACGCTCGTACACAGATGGCTAGGTTTTAGCTGGTGCTGAACCTATAGATTACAGATCTAGAGTTGAAGGCCCAGCCTTCAACTCCACCAGAAGTAAAGGAGAAATGTGCAACCACTGTCACAAAGGCAATAACAGTGGTAGACCTTGGATTAGTAGACCGCACACAACTTTTTAAATAATCGTTTGAGGTCCTAATGAGCCTGCAGGAGGACGCTAATGTATAGTGGTTGGAAATAGAAGCACACGAACTGCAATAGCACTATGAGTAGCTAAAACATATAACGCGAACCGTCACTGTCACGTAAACACTGGTGAAGCTACAGGAGGCCAGGAAATTGAAATAACAGGTAGATGCAGTGTAGCACAAGGAGGCATTGCTAAAGGCACTCTTGAAGCCCTAGTTGGATGAGGATTATTTGATCATAGCCTCTATTGAAGTCAAGCTTGCTACTCTGCAAGATACTTTGTAGAAGCTTCAGGCTAACAGTTTAGGACCCGTGATTGAGAAGTTAGTTGAAGACGCAAAGCAAGCAACCGCACAATGTACTGCCGAGGTTGCCATCATAAAGGTCGAGCTGGGAGGTCTTCATGCCAAGATATCCGTGCCCGCAGAGTGACTCGAGGGTGAGTCACCACATTTGTGTTGGGGGCTTTTTGGGAACAGGTTCCCCCAATGATAGTTTTAGGGCTAAAAGCCCATGTTTTAGGCAATTTTGTAATAAAGTTGTAAAGTCTCCACATTTTGTGGTTACGGAGCATGAAGGTGTTAAGAGTCATAAAGGGTTGTCTACCGTTATTTTGTAAAGTGTAAAGTTGGATGTAAAGATCCACCCATGGTCTTGAGTTGAAAGACAAGTTTTGGAGTCTTGGTAGAGAAGTCTAAGTGTTTCAGGTCGTAGCATAGGTAGAGGCTCTATGGCTGAGTGTGGAGAGGCCTAGGGTGGAAGTCTACATCTAAGTGTGTGGACCACTGTAGCTATGTGCGCTGGGCAGATAAAGTCTATATTAATATGAAGATATCAATAAAGAGAAGTATTCTACAAATTTTGTGTATTTATGTCTTGTTAATGCATCTGGTTATATTGCGTTTTGGATTTGATCTACTATGTTCATGCGATGCGCAAATGTATGTGACTCTATTGGTTTACTGAACACAAGTAAGAATATATGTTTATGTGACACTCACTGTGATTGTTTAGTAAGATAAGTAAACACTTAAGATAAATCAGGAACTTATACCCTAAGATAATATTTTTTATATTAAACAAACATATCATGCAATATCAATTATATTATTTTTACAGTACATCTCTTTAATATTATAAAGTAAATTATTATTATTTTTCTCTCCTTTAAACTACTTAATGTTTATATAAAGTGGATGTAAAGTTAAGATGTTAATTGAAGTATTTTATCTATGCCTACATCATTTTTCTTTGTTATTTTTTTATAAATTTTTTATTGTAAATATTACTTTATTATTTTTAAATGTAATATTACATGAAATCATTTCCCTCATACTGGAGTGTAAAGCACATTTGGCATAATAAGAAAATTAATGCACACATATCCAAAATTTTAAATATGAAAATATTTTAAATATTAAGAAGTAAAATTTAGAGATTAAAACATATATTTTTTTAATTTACATATGTTCCTTTTATATATTTAATTTCTATATTATATGGAAACATTACAATTCTATTATAACTATTTATAAACATAAAATATTATATAATTTGGGTGTCAATGGCACACACACACACACGCACACACACATATAATTTAAGTGTGTATGGTATAAACCAAAAGAGATTTAGCTTAACTCCAAACAAATTTCTCAAGATGTAAACCCTCTTTTGAATGTAAAACATGCAGAAATATTTGGATGCCCAAATATTTGATTCCTCTTGGCTCTTCATAGATTTGAAGTTAAGATGAGACTATGTTGTTTTATAAATAAAAATAAAAATCTTATTCTATTAATATGTTTTTTTTTTTTTTCATTTGGGGGGGGGGGGGGGGGGGATTTGTAACTCATTCATTTTTCATTAATTTGATATGTGACATTTTAAAAATTAATAACAGAGAGACAAAAACATGTACCATTTAAAAACAATTATATATAGAAAGATAGAGAGTTTTATCTAAATATATTTTCTACTTTCAAATATGATGAGGACATGTATTAACATTTTTGTGTATACAATATGAGATATAAATAAAATATTTGATCTCTCTCTCTCTCTCTCTCTCTCTCTCTCTCTCTCTTGATATATATATATATATATATATATATATATATATATATATGACATTGAAATATTTTATTTATGGTTGAAATTTAAGCATTTAAAATATTAATACATGTCCCAATCATATTTGGAAGTAGAAAATATATATGCATAGAACTCCGTCTATATAATATTATTTTTGTTATAAATATTGTTTTACAAGTTACATGTCTATGTATTTTCCAGTATGTGTCTGTGTGTGTATAACTTTGTTATTAGTATTTAAAATGTTATATGTCAACTCCATATTAAAAATATGAACAAATTATAAATCTCTTTAAAGGTAGAATAAAATTTTTTTATATGAATATTTCAATACATTTTCGGAACAAATCACATTAGAAGATTTAGGTCGACGCGTTTTGAATGAACTTGTGTTGTTCATCATGGGGATCCATCTCTCTCTCTCTCTCTCTCTCTCTCTCTCTCTCTCTCTCTCTATATATATATATATATATATATATATATATATAGTTATATAGTTATTAATATTTTTTAAATGTTATATATCAACTCCATATACAAAATACAATGAACTACACAATATTTACAATGCAAAGTGAGAACATAAGAAATTTTTAATTTAAATTAGTTTGTTTTCTTTTATATAAAATTGATATAAATATTATTTAATATTGACATTGAAATGTTTTATTTAGGACTAAGAGTTAAATATTTTTTCCTATTAGTATACTATATTTTTATTCTAGTTATCGCATGTCAATTATACATAAAATGAATTACATATCATGCAATATCAATTATGTTATCTATACATGGTATTTGTTAACTCCATATCTAGTAGTGAATGAATTGCATATCTCTTTAATATTACAAAGTATTTTTTTTGTATTATTTTAATTTGTTATTGTATATATTTATTTATTATTTTTAAATGTAACACTACATTACAATGGCTCCCTCATCGAATAAAAAGATTAAAAAAAAAATGTACATACAAAAAAAAATGAAAAAAAGGTATTTTTTTTTTTAATTTGCAAACCTTTTTTTCTGTCTTAATTTTACATTTTATTGAAATGTTACACATCTATTATAAGTATTTATAAATATATAAATATATATCACTTAAGTGTGCATGGTGTAAATGAAAAATTAACACACAAACATATATTAAAAAATAATAAATGTTTATAAATTTATATAATTTATGTACTTATTGTATAAATAAAAAATTAACATATCAAAATTGTGAAGATAAAGATAAAGAAATATAAATTAAAAATATTATCTAAAAATAAAGTCATTCTATATAAATTAACAACACTATGTTGATGGGCTTGAATGTCCCGCCAACACCTAGGGTATTTCCCCTAAGTAGAATCCCAATTACACTCTATAGTGTTTGGTCTAGGAGTTCCATATGGTATGTAGGCCTGACTGTCATTCTGTTGATTGAAATTCGCTTTGGATGAAAGAGGTACTAGTTTTCATAATATAGATAAAGCTTCAACATATGCAAGAAAGAAATCTATTGAAAATTCAGGACATAAGATACTATGAATAACAACATCATATTATGGCATGAATCTCAAGAATAGCAGTGTTTGCAAAGCTACAAATCAAAGCCATTCATATTACAAGGAATAATTTATGAATCAATAATAAGTTTGTGATTAATAACACCATGATAGCATATGTAGGCACACAATTCTACAATGATATAATTCTCAAGTCAATAAAATAATTCATTGACATAAGAAAAAAGTAAGCATGTGATATACCATCCATTCACCACAAGAGAAATCCCACAATGATTGATGACACATGAAGAAACTACATGCAAAGATTCATAAAGCTTGAAACATTAATATGAAATATCCATAGCACCATCACATGAGAAGTCCATCAAATCTGTAAGTGGAAATATGAAATTACTTATTGCATTCACTAAAAAATCTATTAGTTCTCAAACAATATCCACAAATTAGTCCAGAACCAAAAGTCCCTTACACTATGTCATGAGGTCATATTTATAGAACAATCGGCGAGGTTTTTCTACGCTTGTGACTTTTGAGCTACCCCATGAAATTTTACATTCCCACGAGACTCTCTAATCTATTATAGTATCTATTCTACTAATATCATATTACATGATAGAGAGAATTGCTCTTATTCTACAATTCAAGTTAGAGAAAGATCTGGGACATCTAGATGTAATTTGTGTACAAGATATGTGTACCAAAGCTTGTATTCGTTTGCAATGTCGATAAATTTATATTTTTGTTCTTCTACATGTCTATGGAGACACTCTAGTGAAACTAGCAATAGAGTGTTATTCTTTACCTTTATTTGATTTGATAGGGTCAAAATCCTGTAGATATCCTTACATGATCCACAACATATTGAGTAACTGTTTCCCCTGTAACTTCTAATTCTTCCATGTTAGTAGCTTGTTTAAAAGGATTGAGGAATCCATGAGTTGATTGCATAACTTCGTCTTGTCGCATTATTTCATCGACTGGTCCAATAGAAGGAACTTTATGCACATCGATTACATATTCCAACACACTCAACACATGCTTATATGAGGCTAACACTTTATCCACATCTCTTGCTAGCTTTTCACATGAATGGACCTTGATGCAAGTTTAACATTTTTAACATCTTCGATAGCTATGCATTCTAGTTTTGGGAGATTTTCTACTGCATTCATATATTTAGTGGTCCATTCATGTATTTTATCGATAATTTTTGTGCCCTATTTGAGCATAACTTCCTTTTCTCTAGATTTTTCCTAAGTGATTGAAAATCTTACTATGGCATGACGTAATTTCATCACTTCTTGGTAGACCAAAACCATAGTATCTTCTAATGTCTCAACATCCTCTTGAATATATTCCTACAATTCTTTGCCGCTCGAATGTGCCAAACACAAAGCCCAATTCTCTTCTTGTACTTGTGCAACTATTTATTCAAAAGAACCAAGCTTTTCCTGTAGATCATCGACTCTTTTTTCAATGTATTCATGTTCAACTATATTTCAAGCATGAAATCAATTCAAGGTGAACTAATCATCTTGAGGTTCATGGTGGTATCTATGACAATTTCCTTTTTTGTGACCAATGATATGGGCTTAGGTGGGTTCTTTGCCTTACACTTCCTCCTTTCTTGCATTATTTTTCATTGGAATTGATCTAAAGTTAGCCTTGTGATATCCAACACATCCTCTTCTTCATCCCTTGGGATGTCTAGTTTTCATAGTGGAATATTACCACCAGTAATTGGCATAAATGGAGGAATGTCCCAAGCTCATGATAAATCTACTTATATTTGGGACCCTTGACACTGTTGATCATCTACTCTTTTTATCCATTGTTCCTTGAGTCGATCTTGTTGAATGTACATGGAAAGAGCCTCTTGTTGCCTTTTGGCTTCCTCTTCTTGTTTCGTTTTCCTATCTTCTTTGGCTTTTCTTCTTATGTAATTCTTGTTTTGTCTTTATCATTTCCTCCTCTTATTATTTCTTCATCTTACTCCTACTTCAGAAGTTGTTCCTCTTGTCTCCTTCTACCTTCATATGATTGTTGTTGTTCATCTTCTTCTCTATTTCTATTCATTTCCTATTTTATTTGGGCTATCATTGCATTCCTTTCTTCCAGACATCCCCTTATTCATATTTTCTAGTTTATCCTTTGGGTATCCTTATTTTTATGCTCCATGGTTGGTTTGCTTTCACTATTTCTCCTCCTACTTTTTATGTTTCCCATTTTTATCTTGCTTCTCTTTATTCCTCTTCAACAATGTTCTTCGATCTTCAAGACTCATGCATTCTCTATCCTCATTATATCACTCCTCTTCTTCTACTTATTTTTGTTTCTCATTTGAACCCAATACCCTAAAAGAATTGTACAAGTTCTTGACCTTGTGTTTTTCATTTCCTATTGAGTACCTCTTGGGTCATACTTTCAGAGACTCAAATCAATGAAAGAGACATATTTTATTTCTTCAGCTTATGTGCCAAATTCTTTGAAGTTTTGAAGAGAGTATGCTCCAATTATTATAGGAAACATGGGCCATGGTCACTTCTTACCCATCGACAATGCTTTGGGTAATTCAGTAGTCGATTGATAACAAACTTCTTGCAAGAGAACTCTAGTTGTCACTAAAATCAAGAGAGCATGGGGAGGATTGTATGCACCAAAAACTTTAATATAAGTTTCTTCCCTAATAAGGAACTAATATGCCACCTTGATGATGGTATTTTTAGCTTGCTTTGAAAAACAAGGTGGGTCATGGCCAAAGGGTGCCTAATATAGAGGAGAAATAAAAGATTATGAAGTAGTTTCAAATGAATCTATGTTGAAAAGCATTTATAATAAATATGAATTGGCTCTTGCACCTCTAGAGTCCATCTCAAACTCCATTCTCCAAAATGACACTTTACACAAACTCCATTAAGAAGGTAAGAATCCATGTAAAAATTTGATGGATTACCTTTCTCGTGATCTTTCGCCGCCTCAATATTTATCTTTAGTGTAGATGTAAGGATGCTTGCTAAATTAAGTACAATACCTTTAGTTTAAAATGTGTGCATCAGGGGTACCCATGATCCAAGAAGTTATCTTTATCATCATTTCAACATAGCATCCATTGAATCATATACATTTCAAGAGCACATGAACCATGAGAACTTCAAAGCTTTGCTAGCTATTTCAGTATTTGAGACATTGCGAAAGGAGACAAAGGAGATGTTGTGTGTGCAGGTATCCAGCACAATAGTGCTACCGGATGGAGCAATGACCACAAAGAATGAAGCTGATAGGCCCACTTCCAGTGCCCTCAAGGGAGCGTGGTTGAACTTGGAAATGCTCCATGGGAAGGTGCTTCACCTATTGTAGGATGTAGTGATCGCGGAGTTGAGGACCCACCAACACCATGATTTACAGGTGATTAGTGAGCAAAGGATTAATAATGAATATATGGCCCTACAACAAGACTCTACCATTGCCATCATGACCGAGGTAATCGATTGAAAGAAGTGCATAGTTCAGGTCATGGAGGAGGCATGCTGAATGGTCCCAAAGTTGGTCATTCCTGAGGAAGAACTAGTTTAGGTGCATGTTCACAAGCTTTCTATAAGGATGCATGACGCTCACATAAAGATGGCTATGGTTTAGCTAGAGCTGAACCTATAGATTGTAGATATAGTTGAAGCCATAGCCTTCAACTCCAATAGAAGTAAAGGAGAAATGTGAAACCGCTGTCACAGAGGCGATAGCGATAATAGACAGTGTAGTAGCAGACTGCACAAAACTTTTTCAACTATTGTTCGAGGTCCCTATGAGCTTGTAGGAAGACCCTAATGTATATTTATTGGAAACAGAAGCACCGGAACTGTAGCAATGCTATGACGAAGTAAAAGGTACAACGCGGACAATTGCTCTCATTCAGAGACTGGAGAAGCTGCAGGAGGTCAAGAAATTGAAATAAGAGGTAGATGCAGTGCAACACAAGGAGGTAGTGGTAAGGGTGAGCTTGAAGCCCTAGTTGGATGAGGCTTATTTGATCACGGCCTCTATTGAAGGCAAGCTTTCAACTCTACAAGCTACTCAGTAAAAGCTTCAGGCTGACAGTTCATGACCCAGGACCAAGCAGTTGGTTGAAGAAGAAAAGTAAGTGGCTAGACAGTGCACTACTGAGGTTGCAATCATACAGGTCAAGTTGGGAGGTCTTCGCGCCAAGATCTCCGCGCCCGCAGAGTGACTCGAGGGAGAGTCACCATGTTTACGTTGGGGGCCTGTTGGGAACGGGTTCCAGCAATGACAGTTTTAGGGCTAAAAGGCCATGTTTTTAGGCAATTTCATAATAAAGTAGTCAAGTCTCTGCATTTTGTGGTCATGGACCATGAAGGTGTCAAGAGTCATAAAGGGTTGTTCGCCCTTATTTTGTAAAGTGTAAAGTCAGCTGTAAAGATCCACCCATGTTCCGTGGACCATGGGATTGTATAAAAAGGAGCTAACTAAGTAAGCTCTAAGAAGTCTTGAGTTGAAAGACAAGTTTTGAAGTCTTGGTAGAGAATTTTAAGTGTTTCAAGTCGTAGTGTAGGTAGAGGATCTGCAGCTGAGTGCGTAGAGTCCTAGGGTGGAAGTCCACAACTGAGTGAGTGGACCCCTATAACTGTGTGCGTTGGGCGGATAGAGTTTGTATTAATCTGAAGTTATCAATAAAGAGAAGTATTATTAAAATTCTGTGTATTTATGTCTTCTTAATGCGTCTAGTTATATTGCATTTTGGATTTGATCTACTATGTTCATGTGATGCACGAATGTATGTGACTGTATTGGTTAATTGAATGCAAGTAAGAATATATGTTTACACGACGCTCACTGTGATTCTTTAGTAAGATAAGTAAACACTTAAAATAAATCGGAAACCTATACAATACACTGTCACAGCAGTGCTAAAGTGCCTGGATCACAGGTTAAGGCTGCGTGAAGGTCAATCGTACACCTTTGCAGTGGTACTAAAGGGTGGAATAAAGGGATAGTCTGACAGAGCCCTAAAGCTTAGTGACCTACATGAAAGTAGGAACAGAGGGTATAAACTGACATCACAACCATCTCAAGGTGTAGAAACTTGGTTCAAGCATCCCCTCATATTGCTTTGGGTGAGACTTCGGTCTGTTCTTCACGGGCTAATGCCGAGAGGGCCAGTAGTGTAGGGATTTGTTTGGCTAAACAACGCTAAACGTAGGTTAGTCCGCACAAATAAAAGATTAGAGTTGTTGATACCTTCTAAAATTTCAAGATCACAGACGTCGATCGGGACTGAAAATAACAATACCCAAACTAGAGCCATCATGAATTTTTCCTATTATAGATTATAACATTCCTCCCAATAAATCATGAAAAATATCAACATTATTGGAAGAATATGGACCATATTCAGAGATTCAGGTCCTATCCTTTATGTTCAAGAAAATTACATTAAAATAAACCCTAGTGCCAAATTTTAGCTGAATGCTCAATATTGCACTTTTCTTTCCTCTTGTTTTGTATCCATTTAACGAAATCCATATAAATTTGTACGTAAGATCATGATATTTCATATACTAATGGTAACATTTTAGCTTATTATTTGGAATCACATATTTTATATTCATAGAAGCTTTTGGTAGGCGTCTTCCTTTGTGTCAAGATTTCCATGGTTCTTCGAGAATTTCTCTCTCCTGACCTATGGCTTATCCACTACTTGTAGCTTCTCTAGTTAGATTTGGGTGATGATCCCTAGTCATTACCACCTTGTAGGAGGGGATTGATCCCATACCCCTTTTTCGACTCATTGGAGGAGTTAATAACAATAACGTCAAAGATCACCTTCACATGATACAAATAAAGACTCAAATCCACCAACATTTGATGGATACTTCAAATAATTTCCTACATAAAACCTTTAAATGTTATGTATAAAATCCACATGAAGGATGAAATAAATTACATCTATTCCATACAATTAAAGATGAAAATATAAGAAATTTTTAAATTTAAATTACCTTTATTTTCATTATATAATGATGATGCAAAACTATGTTATTTGAAATGGTCATTGAGATATTTTGTTTATGTATAGCAATGAAATATGTTTTTGGTTATGATAATATTTTTTATATTAAATGAAAATATCATGCAATATCAACTATATTATTTTTACATTGCATCTCTCAACACCATATTTAGTAGTGAACGAATTACACCTCTTTAATATTATAAAGTAAATTATTATCATTTTTCTCTGCTTTCAACTACTTAATGTTTATATAAAGTGGATGTAAAGTTAAGATGCCAATTGAAGTATTTTATCTATGCCCACATCATTTTTCTTTGTTATTTTTTTTTTAATTTTATATTAGTTTATTATTTTTAAATGTAATGCTACATGAAAACATTTCCCTCATACTGGAGTTTAAAGCACATTTTAGCATAATAAGAAAATTAACACATACATATTCAAAATTTTAAATATGAAAATATTTTAAATATTAAGAAGTAAAATTTAGAGATAATTTTATTTTTTTTAATTTACTTATGTTCCTTTTAAATATTTAATTTTTATATTATATGGAAACATTACACTTTTATTATAACTAGTTATAAACATAAAAATTTATATAATTTGGGTGTCAATGGTACACACACACAAACACACACACACACACACACATAATTTATGTGTGTATGGTATAAACCAAAAGAGATCCACCTTAACTCTAAACAAATTTCTGAAGATGTAAACCCTCTTTTGAAAGTAAAATAGAAATATTTGGATGCCCAAATATATGATTCCTCTTGGTTCTTCATAGATTTGAAGTTAAGATGAGACTTTGTTGTTTTTTTATAATAAAAAAAATTCTTATACTATTAATATTCTTCTTCTTTTTTTTAATTTAGGGGGAGATTTGTAATTCATTCATTCTTCATTAATTTAATATGTAACATTTTAAATATTAATAACACAGAGACAAAAACATGTAACATTTAAAAACAATTATATAGAAAGATAGAGAGTTCTATCTATATATGTTTTCTAATTTCAAATATGATTAGGACATGTATTAGCATTTTTGTGTATATAATATGAGATATAAATAAAATATTTGATCTCTCTCTCTCTCTCTCCCCCCCCCCTATATATATATATATATAACATTGAAATATTTTATTTATGATTGACATTTCAACATTTGAAATATTAATACGTGCCAATCATATTTGGAAGTAGAAAATATATATGCATAGAACTTTGTCTATATAATATTATTTTTGTTATAAATATTGTTTTAAAAGTTACATGTTTATATATTTTCCAGTGTGTGTGTGTGTGTGTGTGTGACTTTGTTATTAGTATTTAAAATGTTACATGTCAACTCTATATTAAAACTATGAATAAATTATAAATTTCTTTAAAGGTAGAATAACAATTTTTTATATGATTATTTCAAAACATTTTCGGAAGAAATCACATTAGAAGATTTAGGTCGACACGTTTTGAACCAACTTGTGTGGTTCATCATGGATACCCATATATATATATATATATATATATATATATATATATAGATATATATATATATATATATATATACATATATATATATATAGTTATAGTTTTAATATTTTTTAAATGTTATATATCAACTCCATATAAAAAATACAATGAACTACACATAATCTTTACAATGCAAAGTGAAAACATAATAAATTTTTAATTTAAATTAGTTTGTTTTCTTTTATATAAAATTGATATAAATATTATTTAATATTGACATTGAAATGTTTTATTTAGGACTAAGAGTTAAATAATTTTTTCTTATTAGTATATGCTATATTTTTATGCTAGTTATCGTATGTCAATTATACATAAAATGAATTACATATCTGCAATATCAATTATGTTATTTCTACATGGTATTTGTTGACTCCATATTTATTAATGAATGAATTGCATATCTGTTTAATATTACAAAGTATTTTTTTGTTATTACTATTTTTTTATTTGTTATTGTATATATATTTTATTTTTTTTAGAGGTAACACTACATTACAATGGCTCACTCATCCAATAAACAAATAACAAAAACAAACGTACATACAAAAACAATAAATGAAAAAAAAGTTTTTTTTTTTTTTTTTTTTTTTTTTTTTTTATTAATTTCCAAACCTTTTTTTCTATCTTAATTTTACATTTTATTGAAATGTTACACTTGTATTATAAGTATTGATAAATATATAAATATATATGACTTAAGTGTGCATGGTACAAATGAAAAATTAACACACAAACATATATTAAAAAATAATAAATGTTTATAAATTTATATAATTTATGTACTTATCATATAACTAAAAGATTAACATATCAAAATTTTCAAGATAAAGATAAACAAGTATAAATTAAATATATTATTTAAAAATAATGTCATTCTATTTTAATTAATAAAACTATGTTGATGGGCTCGAATGTACCACCAACACCTAGGGTATCTCCCCAATGTAGAATCCCAATTAGAGTCTATAGTGTTTGGTCTAGGAGTTCCATATGGTATATAGGCCCGACTGTCATTCTGTTGATTGAAATTCACTTTGGACGAAAGAGGTATTGGTCATCATATAATAGATAAAGCTTCAACATATGCAAGAAAGAAATCTATTGAAAATTTAACACATAAGATACTATTAATAACAACATCATATTATGGCATGAATCTCAAGAATAGTAGTGTTCGCAAAGCTACAAATCAAACCCATTCATATTACAAGGATTAAGTTATCAATCAAGAATAAGTTTGTGATTAATAACACCATGAAAGCATATGTAGGCACACAATTCTACGATGATATAATTCTCAAGTCAATAAAACAATTCATTGACATAAGAAAAAAATAAACATGTCATATACCGTCCATTCACCACAAGAGAAATCCCACAATGCTTGATGATACATGAAGAAACTACATGCAAAGATTCACAAATCTTGATGAATTAAGATGAAATATCCATAGTGTTATGACTTAGAATTTTCCGTAGAATTTATTTGAAGAAGGAATAAACCGAGGTAACCAAAAATCAATCTTTTAAGTATAGATCTAACCAACCTATGACTCAGAGAGGGTTATCTCTATGAAATTTAGCTTTGTTTTACTAGGATTTTAGGCTATTTCTTAACGTTCATTGGGGTTTTGGTTTTGAATTGAAGGTTGGGTGGTGGAATTCTTGGAATAGATGGATAGATCTAGGTCTTTAAGCCATTGGGCTATGGAGCCAACAAATGGATAGTAGAACTAGATCAATTCATTAAAGGGAATGTTCACAGGGCAGGCTAGCAAAGTAAAGTGCAAATCTGTAGGTCGAATGGGTGAAATGTTCCTAACCAGGGTGAGAGAGCACTTAAGAATCCTCAGACCGGGTTTAAAATGAAGAACAAGGGATAATCATGAACAAAGGGAAATTAAGAATCCTTTGTTATAGATCAAAAGAAATTACCTAAACTAAGGCGAAATCAAGAATTCCTTAACTTAGATTTGTGAAGAAAACATTGAACATGGATAACAGTCAAGACAAAGTGCAGGTTAAGCAATTTCTAAGATATCATTCCATGTTATAGCATTCATATTTTTAGAGATACAAGTAAGATTGTGGAAAAACTTGAAGAAAAATAACACTAAACAGGAGAGAATACTTATTTGAACTTTTCTTTACACAAGAATCCAGTGAAATATCTTATATTTATTCCTTGATCCGAGTAGCCGATCTAGTCATTGATATAATAGAATTTCAGACTTAAGAACAAGAAGGCTATAGAAATTTTTGGAATCTACCCTACGTACTTCTAATTGTGAAGTATTTATACAAAAAAGTTATGACAAAATATATCAAACTGATTTGAGATTAAATTTAGGAAATACAAATATCTTCTTGCAAGAAGATAGAGACAGATAATGAATTGTTTCATGATGTGCCTTTTATTATGGATGTGATGGCCTTTATTGTTGAAGTGTAGCCCTTTATGCTGGCTTCTTGTTGTAGTGTTTCACGCTGGAGTCTTCTTTAACTTTTACCTTTCATTTGATACTCTTTAACCCTGATACTCTTTGACCTTGATGTGCTATTTTTACCTGTTTTACCTGGCTATTCTGTTTTGACTGTGTAGTAAATTTATCCAAGTAAATCGGTCATTATCTCCCACCATTCTGCATCAGGTAACTTTACATTCATGATTCTCCTATAGATTTCATCAGCTTCATTATATTTGGAAAAATTGGGCTTGGTGAGGAGTAAATGTTTGATCTCACGCTCCACGAAGAACAAGTTTTCAAATGTGTTATACAAAACTTTGCCTATTGTCAATGCTTTTATGGATGAAGAGCTAGCTTGCTCCTTTGCCAACTATCTCAGTATGGTATCATAGTCTAACTATTTCATGAGTTTTTCATTCATAACCATATGACTGGGTAGACCTTTATCTCTTAAAATCTAGAATTTAGCCATGAACCTATCAATGGCTACCTACATATTGTGACATTTTTCTTCTAAGTTAAGCATAAGGTTCCTTTTGGAGAGGACCTTCCTTATTTCTAAAATGGTTGCAGTCCTATCTTCTATATTTAGCTCATGGAGCTCATATCTATTCTTGCTGTTGAGGAAGTGGATGAGTCTATTGGCATCCTTTGGCTTATCTCCCAACTCCTCCTTCACTTTCTAGATAGCTTCTATAGCTATCTTCACTAACATGAATTGAGGGCCAAATAACCTTGACGGAGTCAATGATATTGGCCCACAACATTTACTTGGTTTTCCCAAGTGGTTTCTCCAGTGTTAAGTCTTTCTCTAAGACTTTGATCCTTTCACTCATTCTTTGGGATTTTTGTGCTTCTTCTTTCTGCTCTAGTTGGGCAAGTTTACAGTCTGTTTCCAAACTTGCCACCTTTTCTCTTAACCTGTTCATTTCAGTAGCTTGGATAGACATTTCTTCCATGGCTTTGACTATTTCTACTGCTTCCTCTCCTGGTGTACCTGTTGTTGATGTAGATTCTGTTGTTGCTTGCAAGGTTGTTGCAGGTGGAGCTGTAGGTGCCAAAGTTGCTGCTAGTGTGGATGGCACTACTGTGGAGATTGTAGGGATAAAATTTGTTGAATAAGTGGCCACATCTGCTTGTTTTAATTGGATTAAAGCATCCAAATCCCTTTTTGTCTCTTTTAGTTGATCATTCAGATTTAAGACTAAGTCCATTAGTTCTTCATGGCCCTACTGGGATTCTAAGACTTCCAAAGTTTGTGGATGATGCAGCTGAGGTAATTTTAGTTATTTCTTCAATGCAACTATATCATCTTTCTTCTTTTTAATAAGTTGTTCTATGGATTTTATATCCTTGGGATCATTTCCAAATTCAATCACTAAGTCCTCTAAGGTCTTGATCCTTGTATCCTTGGCCTGTGAGGAGGCATTCTTTAACTAGAATTGTGCTGAGATGTTGTTTAGAGAGTTATGTAGCTAGTGATAAGTTATGGCTTTACCTATCAGGGTGGAGTATATCATCTCTCCAGCCTATTTGTGTAGTTCAATTTGGTCTATGGGATGAATATCCCTTGCCAATAATTCAAAATCCACTTCTTAAAATCTGATGCTATCTTGGGCTGCTAGGTTGTAGACTTAACAAAGGTCATCTATAGATTACCCTCTTTAAGGTCAAAGGCTAACATTAGCCTTGTTTGATTGGTGGGAGTCAACATCAGGTACTGAGCATATGTTTGGGCCTTAAGCCTCTCATTTCTAGCTTTGATTTCTTTATATATTTGCTTGATATCTCGGTCTTTGTCAGCAGACATTCTAAAGGAAGACACTTCAACACTAATTTTCCTTTCCAACATCTGAGTTTGTGATGTGGAAGGCTATTGCATGCATCCAAATGGAGTGGTGACCCCAGCTGAGTCTTCAGTATGTTCCTGCTCAGAGGCAGGATTTAGCATTTGCCTCTTGTTTGATACCTACTGCAGATCAGAAGTGGCCATTCCTGAAGTGGAAGCGCCTTCTCTATTTATTTTTTGAATCTTCTCCTCATTCTGAGGAGTTTGCATGATTGGAGGGGTACTCATGGTTCTGTCTGGTTCCTCTGGTACCTACAAAAAATATTTGTCATCAAGCTACTTTTCTAAATCAATTAGAGCATTCTCTACGTCTACTTTGGTGTTGCCTTGGTCTACTAGGGTACCTTCCACCCATTATGTTCGATTTACATATGCTTCTATTTCAGGGATCGGATGGTGAATGAGAGGTCCTCTAGCTTGACCTTTTGTCTCTTCTTTGTGATGAATTCCAAAGGATCATATCTCCAAACAAAACTTCTTTGGAACTTCATTATCTGTAGAATTAGGTTTTCTTCTTTGCCTGCCTCCCTAGAGTTGCATATGAAGGGGCCTAGTTAGTCTTTTATCTTCAAATAAGCCTTCTTCTTAACATTGACAAAGTTGACTTCATCTGCATTGCTGATTTGTCTATAATATTCTAGTGTAAACAACCTCATGGGGAGGTATCATGGCAGCTTATATGGTGCAACCATGAAACTATATATCTTGATTTATGTATGGTTCTAGTATAGGTACCAGTCAGCCACTTTGGTCTGTTTATCCAATTGAAGGACTCTCTTTATTTATGGGTCAATTCTAGGGGAGGGCTTCTAGTCAACATTGTCATAAGTGGGTGTACAAATAAATCAATAAAATCACAATAAGGATATGGAGACTAAGATTGATGGATCAATGGGGTCCAAAAAATGACTGACATGGGTTGACCTTTGTTGTCTAGCTTCTGAATGGTGAATGGGAACTAATCATGTTGTTAATATAAGAACATATGGTATAAAACTAGAGAATGCTTGAAAACTCTTTCATTGTTCATTCCAAGGAATTTCTCATGCATCCTATCAGCTATAAATTGGGCATAGTCATAAATGATTGCACGAGGCTATCCTGGAGTGTAGATGGACATGAAGGGAAAGATTAACTCATCAATTTATTCACTAGTGGTGTACCCTAAAATGCAGGATATCATGGCTACAATATTTTGGCCCCATTGAAAAAAACTAGCAGCTACATACTGGGGGGAGTCCTTAGGGATGTGTTTCTCTTCTCTAATGAAGGTTTGGAATAGTTTTGCCAATTTTGCAGAGCTAAGTTTAGTATACAGCTCCAACAAGTCTCCAATTGAGAGTGGGGTTAGGTTTTTCCTGGTTGGAGCTACAACATTTCATTAATAGACTCATCAGTGACGGTGAAAAGGACCTTCTACTCATGAGACATGATAGTTCTTTGACTAGGGACGTAGCAAGCATAGCTCATATAACAATCTCAGGAAAAATGTGGACTTGGGGGAACTGGTCCTTAGGAAAATATGACTCCCAAAGGCCAAATTCACCAGCAAGATTCAGGAACCTGTCCCTACTTTGCCAATGAAGTTTGAGTGGGGACTTTTGGGTAGAGGTATCTTTTATTTGGAAATCTTTATCAGCTAAAGGAGGGTGGTCCAGGTACAAGTGAGGTGTAGTGATGGGCCTTACATGCATTGCAATTGGGGCATCCATACTCAGGTCTTATGGATTTGAGTGTGGGGGGAGTGATTAAATTTTTTTAGGGCAATGGAGGTTTTTGCAGTTGTTTAAGCCTCACATTGTTAAAATTTAAGTAAATTGGATCTTTTTTAAATAACTAACAATGTCAAGAGGGTGAATTGACTTCGAATTTGACAATGGAGTTGGAATTCCACTGTTAGATACCTCGAATTTGGACGAAATTGATTGTAAACGGGTGGTTGATGGCGGCTGCAAAGGTTCGTACGGTACTGGTATGGAATGATGAATGAACTAGGTTGGCTGTAGCGTCTGTGGAGCAATGGTGGAGGTTTGTGAGGAATTTGGTTGTTGGCAGTGGTCGCAATGACTTTCTGAGTTCTCAAAGGCAAATGTGCAAAAAGAGTGAAAAGAGGGATAATTAGGCTTTTATAGGAAAAGTGATTAATTTTGGCTGGTTCAGTAATTGATGAATAGTGACGGTTTTTGGTTGAAAGGGGGAAGTGGTTTGGGAGGTCCATCACACCGCTTTTGTGGTGCAGGCGGTATTTAGGAGGGGTCGCACGATTCCATTCAGCATTTGCCATATAACATTGGGGGCTAGAAGGAAAACCTCCTTATCGGGTGGGTAAAAGGTGGACATCGGGTCAGCTCGATATGGATGCAAGCCATTGGATGAGGGGGAGGGAGATCATATGGTGATTGGGAGGTGAAGCTACGCGGAGATTTATACAAAACGTTTTCGCGGGGGCCCATGGGTCTAATCACTGGTGATTTATGACTAACTTAATACTTAATCTCGTCGGGGCACTTTAATGAGGGATTAAGGACTAAGGGAGGGATTTAATATATTTGTGGGATATGGGGTAGTAATATAGTTTATAAGTAAACTAAGGGGTGGGGTTAATTTATATAAAGAAGTTAAATATATACGGGACAATGGGTTTATCGGGAATTTTATATATTTAATTAAAAAGTTAATATGAAATGAAATGAGCAGAAGGGGTATTGTGCTTAGGTATATGAAATGTTATGCATGTTCCATACCCTTAGTACTTTAGGATAAATGTATTTGGTGGGTTTTTGTATAAAACATGTTTATAAAGGTGTTTTCCTAGGCAAGAGAACTTAGCCTTTGGAAAAGGGGTTTTGTGAGAGGGATGAATGAATTATAATGAAATTTAACACCTTTCCTTCTTAAGTCATTAAGATGAGGGTCCAGTCCCACTATAAGTTAGAGAAATGCTCTGAGCCTTTTTGACTAAAAGAACTAGAGGTATTATTATTTTTATTGTGAAAGGGAAATTAGTGAGTGTTATGGGCGTTAAAATGAATGAGGGGATGTTAAATAAATCACATTGTGAACCATTTCCGTTTTTTCTTTACCACTTATGCATATTTAAATGGTGCATTTGAAACAGTGACATAAGTGCTTTTTGTATCAAATGACATGATATTTCCGCAACCTTTCTACTACTTACCCACTTACTCATCCTACCATTTTTTCTTCACTTTATTTGGGTGCATTTAGGTTAGCAAACCGTTATCAATCTTTTTCTTTTCTTTACAAAATAAACTATCTAATTCTAACCTTATATCATCCAAGGGCTTAGCTTAAACTGATGAGCTCCTTTTATTCACTTTACCTATCTAATGATCTGCCAAGATTACACTGCTTGGTCAGATTTATTCACTACCTATAAATGTAAAATTAAAAGTATGAAATAGCCAAGTTTAAACATTTTGACTATCATGGATTGTGGCATAAGTAAAAAGTTTATTATGCATAAAAAGTAAATAGTAGTGGCATTTTGACTTGCACACTTTCATGGTCCCTTTTTGTCTTTTGGGGTTCATATATTTCATTATTTGACCTATTTTCATTCTTTTTGTCCTTTGATTATTCTTTTAGGACATACCCTCTTTACATTTTTTAATTTTTTAATATGGAAAAAATTTGTAGAAAGAAAAGGTATGTGCAATATTACAAGGCTTAACCTTAGTCATTCAAAATTATGACTCCTATTGGTACAAGAGCCTAATAGTGGCTCCATTTGGGGATGGAATTTCCTGGTGAAATGTCAAGAACTTTGTAGATCAGTGGCCTTTGAATTGCTGTTGATGTTACCTTAAAAAATTATCCTCTATGCCTTTGCATTATTGATACTTATGACATTGAATCCTTAAAGCTTAGGGCCTTCTCTTCGGGCTTCAACTTCAAAAATCACCATCCAATCCAGACTAAACTTTTTTTGAATAAAAATGAAATATGTACAATGGGAAGCAAAAATCAGTAGTTAGGTTCAAAATAGTGTTTGAGCATTCGACCATTCCCTGGTCCACCTTCTACTTCAGTACCATCCATTTCTCTTAGGAAGAAAGAATTATTACCTCTAAAAGCGTAAATGACATATGGGCCTTTCCATAGGAAATCAAATTTCCCAGGTTTACCTTTATCTGCCCTCCTTGAATCCCATTTTATGACTTTTTCACCAAGGTAGAAATCTTCGGCCTTGGTTCTCTTATCAAGAATCTTTTTAATCGTTTCCTACACAATATGAGATATGATGTATACTTCCTCCCTAGTGTGTTGAAGATGAATTTTTTGGTTGATTCTTCTTTGGATACTATTTGGTTAAACCTAAAATTCCTAAAGAAACTTCATTACTGGTGTTCCCAAGGAGCATGGAAAAACAACTTCCATCCCATAAACTAGTTGGTAGGGAGAGGTACCAATTGATTTCTTAGTTGTTAGTTTGTCTACCCATAAGGCATTGACTATCTTTTTATTCCATGTTTTCTTATTATCCTCTAACAAATTTTTGATGATGTTCACCAGACTTTTGTTTGAGGATTCTGCCAGTCCCTTCCATTGAGGATAATAGGCTGTGGAATGGCCCAGGGCTATATGATACATGTTGCAGAAATCTACCATTCTTTTGGATTTAAAGGATGTTGTATTATCAGTAATGAGCTTAGTTGGACATCCAAATCTTCATAGAATGTTGGTTTCAAAGAAGGTTATGACAACAGTGTATGGCCTCTATCCATTTTGTGAAATAGTCTGTGGTAGTGAGGATCCATTTGTGTTGGGTAGAGGAAGGTGGGTGAATTTCACCAATGAAGTCTAAATCCCATTATTGAAAAGGTGTTTCAACAGAGATTGGCTTGAGGGGTAAAGGTAGAAGCTTATTATTTCCCTCAAAAATTTGACATTTGTGACAGGAGGTCACATATTTCTTTACATCAGAAAACAAGGTAGGCCAGTAGAAACTAACTCTAAGAATTTTATTAGCAATGGTTTTCCAATAAAGGTGTCCTCCACAGTCACCTGCATGAAACTCTTGCAATCCTTTGTTAGATTCACCTTTTAATAATAAGTTGAGAAGAATACCTTCATGATTTCTCCAAAACAATGCATTGTATAATATACAAAATTTTAAGGATTTCATCTTTAAAAATCTGCTTTTGGTCTTAGATAATTCAGGAGGAGCTTGTAAATTCAGTAAAACTTCAATGGTATCAGCATACCATGGTGATTCAATAAAGGCTTGGTTGATTAGTGGAGTCGTCATCTCCTCTTCATTATCTATTTGTGCAATAAAGTTTATATCCAGGGCTTGACAGTTTGATCAGCCATGAGCTTGGCTAAACCTTGGCCCTTGATTAACTTATTTGGTTTGATTTCTATGTCATATTCTAGAATAGTAGTAATCCATTTTCCCATCTTTCCATCTGGACCACCCTGAGTTAGGATGTCTTTGACTACTGACTTAGGAACGTAGGCTACTATATGAGAATATAAAATGTACACCCTAAAATCCTTGATGGCTTTGACCAAAGAAAACACTTGTTTTTCCATTATGTTATATTTTAGAGGGGAATTTATCACTGATTTGCTAAATAAATCAATAGGTTGTTCATAGCCTTGGTCATTCTTCTGTAGTAAAACTGTAGCAATTGTGTGCTCAGAAGCAAAGGAAAATAAGATGAAATCTCTGTCAAATTTTGGCTGATCAAAACTAGTGTTCTAGTTAGGGCTAGTTTGATATCTTCAAAGGACTTCCTAGCCTCAACAATCCATTTTATGGTCAAATCTATTTTCAACATTTTGTTCAGTGATCTTATTAATTCTGCTAGATTAGAAATAAATCTTCTGAGAAAGTTAATTTTCCCTGAAAAAGCTTACAATTCCCTAATGTTGCTTGGATGTTATATCTATACGATGGCTTCTATTCTTGCAGGGTCTATTTGAATACCATCTTTTGAATTTATATGACCTAGTAAATTTATGTATTTTAACCTAAAAAAAGACTTCTTTGTGTTTAAAGAAACTCCATATTTCCTGGATTTAATAAAAACCTGCCTTAGATGATCCAAATGTTAACTATCAAATTTTTAAAACATAGTAATGTCATCTAGATATATCACTAGGAAATCATGAATTTATTTGCAAAGGCTATATCGATAGCCCTTTGGAAAGTGGCTCCTGCATTCATTAGTCCAAAAGGCATTTTCACATACATGAATATGCCCCAAGGAGTAGTGAAGGTAATCTTGGCTTGGTCATGAAGATGAACTAAGATTTGATTATACCAAAAAACCCATCCAATAATGAGATTCTGGTTGATCCAACTACCCTTTGCAAATTATGATCCATATTATGGAAAGGGTAATTATCTTTAAGTGATACTTTGTTGAGGTTCCTAAGGTCCACACAGAGTCTGATCTCGCCAATTTTCTTCCTAGTTGGCACCAAGTTTGAAACCCAATCAGAAAATCTGATTGGTGCAATTATCTTAGGATCATACATTCTTTTGATTTCCTTTTCAATTGAAGGTAATAGTACAAGACTTATCCTTCAATGTTTTTGTCTGAAAGGATATTTATTTTCTTTTATAAGGATTGTGTGTTGTATGATGTTGGTGTCATAGGACTTAAGGTTCTCATAACTCCAAGCAAAAATATCCTGAAATTCTTTTAATAACTCAATCTATTTCACCTTTTTAGTTGGAGGTAGTGATTTCAAAAGTTTGATCAATTTTGGATTTTCATTAGTTCCTATATTACACTCCTCTATATTAGATTTTAAAGGTTCCATTTTAGGCTTTCTAGGAACATCATTTGAGTCAAACAAGTCTTCCAAAGGGGTTAATCCCTTAGGTAAGAAATTGTCTTTGAAGTTGATTACTTCGGTGTCTTCGTTAATTATTTCATCAATCTCAACTTGTTTTAGGTTCTCTACATCTAATTTCTTAAATTTAGTGGGATGAAATCTATCTATCCCTTCACCTTCTATCTCAATTATTTCTATTTTGTCTTTAATGTTAGGATCTATTGATGTGTCAGTATCTATATTGCTATTTACAAATTCTTCTTTTGGGATTAAAAAGTTGTTTATCTGTTTGTCATCAGCAAATATTTGCTAGTTCTTCAAATTATTTGGAATTACAAGTTTGTGCCTAACTTCAGCAGTGTATTGATGGTTAGGTTGAAAGGGTAACTTGTAGGTGTTGGCAAACATTGCTAAACTATGAGCCTGCATATTATGTTTTCTAGGAATTACAACAAGCTTGGTTTCTAAGAAAGTGTTTAGTATTTCTACAATGGTTCCTCTATAACAACTTAACCTAGGGTCTTTAGTCATATATACAACATCAATTTGTTTTATAACTAGTTCAGAGTCTCCCATGACAGAGACTCTTTTGGCTCCTAGATTTCTAACAAATTTAAGACCTAAAATTAGTGCCTCATACTTGACAATATTGTTAGTACATTTAAAATTTAATTTGTATGCATGGGCTTCGCAGTGATTATTCTCCAAATTACATATCCAAACTCCTGCTCTTGCTCCAAACTTATTGGCTGACCTATCAAACTTAAGATGCCACAATATCTCATGTTCATAATTCTCATCATCTAGTGTCAAAAACGTTTCCTCATTTTTACTACCTTGTTTAGTGGAAAGTTCTAAAGTTTGGACAATTTCCTCTTATTTTGAAACTGCAACTTCTTTTGGTTATGTATCAGCACTGTCTAAAATATTTTCTTGTGTTTGATCATCATTATACAGGATAAAAGAATCAACGTTTGAATGTACAGAGTAGATAGGAAAGTTTTGAGGCCGATGCTGGCTACTTACCATGGATTTCATTAGTGTTTCTCAGTACAACTTCTTTGGTTATCCAGAAACAGAAATTGTTGCATATGACATATCATGTTGTAAAGACCCTTGAAGTTTGGCTCCCCATGATCTAGATAACAGCATGCCATACTTCGGTGGGATGTCAAAAACCACAATATCCATAAGGATTCTTTTGGCAGGATACTGAACTAAGGTGATACAGAGGTCTTTAATCAATCCTAGACACTTTACTTGACTTGAGTCAAATGAAAATAAGTCCTTCTAAGGCCTTGTAATGTCTAGGTTAAATTTCTCCATTACTGATTTGGTCATTAAGTTGTGGGAGGCCTTAGAATCCAACATCGCATTATGAAGAATTTTGTCATGGACGCTAAGGCTAATATAGAAGGGTGGTATTCCTCCTTCCAGTGGTTTTCCATTAACATTACAACTGAATATAAGTTATGGTTGGTCATAAAAAGGTTGAGTGAATCCTCATTTTCAGCAACATTCAGGGTCTAGTTTCTCTGTGTTTTGTAAGTTTCATTCTTCATTAGTTTTGTTAAAGGGACTAAAATCTTTAGCTTAGCTACCTCTGCTCCCAAATTTAATTACAAAGGGGCTTTCTCTGTCTAAGGGTTTTGAATTTTCATAGTAGGGATTTGAGTGGGATGGTCTTCTTTTCCTTTATTGGGGACCTCTTTTGTGAATTTTCCAATCTAGTGTTTTGAGGTGTGTCCACTGGATTTTTAGGGGGAGTTGAGGTAAAGGGTTGATCATCAGAAGGTTGATTAGGGTTATATCTACAATGGTGGGGCTAGAAGGATTACGATTTTATCGGGGGAGAATCTGGAGGATTTTATAAACTGGGGATTCTTTGATTTTCTTGGGTTGATTTGGCATTATTTTCTTGGCCTGGTAAGGAATATCAGAATTATTTTTACTCCTTAGGTTATACAAATTTTTCATTTCAAAGATGGTAGAATCATAACCTTTTTTATAATCAAATGAATCTCAAGACTAGATTTGCAATTGCTGCAACATATGCAATTCCTAATAACCTTGGGTCAGAAAAACAACACCTTCATCATCTAATCCCATCAGGTTAATCTATGTGTCTTTCTCTGGGTCTTTAGGATGGGAAGTTTCTACATAATTTTCTTGGAAAGGAGGCCTAATATTATGATCAGGTCCATTTTCTCCACTGTTTTGGTTTTCATTTTTCCTAAAGTTCCGGTTTCTGACTGGAGGTTCCTGTTGATTATCGCACTGGGGTTTCCTATCTATATTCTCCATTCTATTCATTAACTTTTCAATGCCCTTCGCTAAGCTATATATTTTAATGTCAGAGGGTGAAGGATCATCTTTAGTTTTTCCTCTTCTTTCATTCCTAACTCTAGCTCTTTTAGCTAATAAATTAACCTCTACACTTACAACTACACTTTGCATATCTTTTAGGGTTGGGGGGTTTCTTTCCCTAAGGTGGAATGCCATGTTTGTGTCAAAACCTTCAGGGAAATTTCTTAATTCTAAGTTAGGTGGGGTTCTAAGATTAACTAGAATTGCATTGTATATATTGTTAGATCTGGTGTAGTGACCTTGAACAGTCTCATTGGGTCTTCTCCTATTATTTTCATATTCTGAAAGGATCTGTAGAGGAATCTTTTTATTTTCCTATCTATTCAAAATTTGCATATGAAATACTTCTAAACTATCAATACTATTATCAGGCAGTGATCTAAACCATTTCCTAACATCACCAGCTAAAGTCTAAGCAAATAGTCTCATTTGGACATCCACAATATCCATTTCATGAAGTTCAAAGTAATATGTCATCTTATTAACATGGTGTTGTGCAATGCAGTGTCCTATGCAATCAAATTGGACAACTTTACTTTGGTAGTCTACTGGCATGGCAATGGAGAAGGTAGGAAAAGGGAAGCATATTCATTTTCCATGGCTATAAGCTAGGAAGGGCTAAGAGGTGGGGTTGAAACACTGGAAGATGATACAGTAGTGGAGGATGAACTAGGACTGGTGAGTGGTAAACAAATAGTGCTAGGTCGGTAAGGGAGTGAGGGTATGAATGTTGGTGGGGAATGGGGTTCAGATGTTGAAGGAAATAGTGGTGAACTAAGAGTAATGGATAATTATTCAAAAAGCTCAGGGATCTTGGTAGTACCAAGGGATGACCGTTGATGAATTCAGAATGTACTCATCAAATGATTTGTTGGATTTTTGGACTTCAAGGTCTACAATGAACTGAGGATCCAGAATAGTATCGTATTTTTCACTTTCAAACTTTGATTTAAATAATGACAAATCAAATTGCTCATCAAAGGGAAGATATTCTAAAAACAACCATTCATAACGGCATGAATTAGCTTTAACTAAGGGTGTGTGACTAGTTGAACTTATTTTTTTGGTTTTTCTTGAAATTAGGTTGGGATTATCAGCTACATAGAGAGGGTTTGGATCTGGGTTATCCCTAGTATAATGAGTTCTCCTCGAATCCAGAGTTTTAGAATTTTTTTAATTGTTTTCTTTTTATGAGAAATAACTTCTAATAAATTAATTTAAGAGGCTCAAATACAAAATTAAAAATTTCTTAAAGATTTATTACGACTGAGGGTTAATCCCTAGTATGGTCGCGACTATGTTATCACTCAGAATTTTCCTTAGAGGTTATCATAGGAAGGAATAAACTGAGGTAACCACAAACCAATCTTTTAAGTATAGGCTCTAGCCAACCTATGACTTAGTGAGGGTTCTCTCTATGAAATTTAGCTTTGTTTTACTGGGATTTTAGGCTAGTTCTTAATGTTCATTGGGGTTTTGGTTTTGAATTGAAGGTTGGGTGGTGGAATTCCTGGAAAAGATGGACAGAGCCAGGTCTTTAAGCCATTAGGCTATGGAGTCAGCAAATGGATAACAGAACTGGATCAATTCATTAAAGGGAATGTTCACAAGGTAGGCTAGCAAAGTAAAGTGCAAATTTTCAGGTCCAATGGGTGAAATGATCCTAACCAGGGTGAGAGAACACCGAATAATCCTTAGACAAAGGTTAAAATGAAGAACAAGGGATAATCATGAACAAAGGGCAATTAAGAATCCTTTGCTATAGATTAAAATAAATTACCTAAAGTAAGGAGAAATCAAGAATTCTTTAACTTTGATTTGTGAATAAAACATTGAACATGCATAACAGTGAAGACATAGTGCAGTTAGGCAATTTCTGAGATATCATTTCATGTTATAGCATTCAAATTTTTAGAGATACAAGTAAGACTATGGAAAAGCTTAAAGAAAAATAACATTGAACTGGAGAGAATACTTATTTGAACTTTTCTTTACAGAAGAATCTTGTGAAATATCTGATCTTTATACCTTGATCTAGCTAGCTAATCTAGTCATTGATACAATAGAATTTCAGACTTAAGAACAAGAAGTCTATAGAAATGTTTGGAATCCACCCTACATACTTCAAATTGTGAAGTATTTATAAAAAAATTATTACAAAATATCTCAAACTGATTTGAGATTAATTTTTTGATACAAATATCTTCTTGCAAGAAGATGGAGACAGATAATGAATTGTTTCATGATGTACCTTTTATTATGGTTGTGCTGACCTTTATTGTTGAAGTGTAGCCCTTTATGCTGGCTTGTTGTTTTAGTGTTTCATGTTGGAGTGTTATTTAACTTTTGCCTTTCATCTAATACTCTTTAACCCTGATACTCTTTGACCCTGATGTGTTGTTTTTACCTGTTTTACCTGGTTGTTCTATTATTACTGTGTAGTAAATTCATCCTAGAGAATATGTCATTGTATCCCACCATTCTAAATTAGGTCACTTTAAATTCATCATTCTCTTGTATATCTCATTAGCTTCAGTATATTTGGAAAAATTGGGCTTGGTTAGGAATAAATTTTTGATCTCATCCTCTAGGATGAACAAGTTTTCAAATGTGTTGTACAAAACTTTTCCTATTGGCAATGCTTTTATGGATGAAGAGATGAGTTGCTCCTTTGCCAATTGTCTGAGTCTGGTATCATAGTCTAATTATGTCACGCGTTTGTCATCGATAACCATAGGACTGGGTAGACCTTTCTCTCTTAAAATTTGGATCTTAGCCATGAACCTATTAGTGGCTACCTGCATACTGTGACATTTTTCTTCTAAGTTAAGCATAAGGTTCCTTTTAGAGAGGACCTTCCTTATTTATAAAATGATTGTATCCTATCTTCTATATTTAGCTGATGGAGCTCATATCTATTCTTGCTGTTGAGGAAGTGGATGAGTCTATTGGCATCCTCTCGCTTATCTCCCAACTCCTCCTTCACTTTTTGGGTAGCTTTTGTAGTGATCTTCACTAACTCTGTTGGTTCAAAAATAACTTGAATTGAGGGCCAAATATCCTTGATAGGGTCAATGATATTGGTCCAGAAAATTTCCTTGGTTTGCCCAAGTGGTTTCTCCAATGTTAAGTCATTCTATAAGACTTTGATGCTTTCACTCATTCTTTGGTATTTTTATGCTTCTTCTTTCTACTTCAGTTGAGAAAGTTTGCAGTCTGTTTCCAAACTTCCAACCTTTTATCTTAACCTATTCATTTCAGTAGCCTGGAATGACATCTCTTCCATGGCTTTGACTAGTACTGCTACTTTCTATCTTGATGTACCTATTGTTTATGTATATTTTGTTGTTACTGGCAAGGTTGTTGCAAGTGGAGCTGTATTTGCCAAAGCTACTGCTAGTGTGGATGGCACTGCTATGGAGACTGTAGGGATAACATTTTTTGAAGAAGTGGCCACATCTGCTTGTTTTAATTTGATTAAAGCATCCAATTCCTTTTCTATATTTTTTAGTTGATCACTCAGCTTTAAGACTAAGTCCATTAGTTGTTCATGCCCCTGCTGGCCTTCTAGGACTTCCAATGCTTGTGGATGTTGTAGTTGAGGTATTTTTATTTGTTTCTTCAATGCAGCTATATCATCGTTACTCTTTTTAATAAGTTGTTATGTGGCTTTTATATCCTTGGGATTGTGTCCCAATTCAATCATCAAGTCCTCTAGGGACTTGATCCTTGTATCCTTGGCCTGTGAGGATGCCTTCTCTAACTAGAATTATGCTGAGATGTTGTTCAGAGAGTTCTGTAGCTGGTGAGAAGCTATGGATTTAATTTACAGGGTGGAGTATATCATCTCTCCAGCTTGTTTGTGTAGTTCAATCTGGCCTATGCGATGAATATCCCTTGCCAACACTTCGAAGTCCACCTTCTTAAAATCTAATGTTGTCTTGGGCTGCTGGGTCATAGGCTTAAAAATGGCCATCTACAACTTTCCCTCTTTAAGGTCAAATGCTGACATTAGCCTTGTTTGATTGGTGGGAGTCAAATTCAGGTAATAAGCATATGTTTTTGCCTTAAGGCTCTCATTTCTAGCTTTGATTTCTTTATATCTTTCCTTGATATCTTGGTCTTTGTTAGCAGACATTCTAAAGGAAGACACTTCAACACTAAGTTTCCTTTCCAACATCTGAGTTTGTGATGTGGAAGGCTCTTGCATGCCTCCAGAGGGAGTGGTAGGCCTACTTCTTTCTACTTCTGTATTTGTGACCTCTTCTGAGTCTTCAGTATATTCCTACTCAGAGGTAGGATTTAGCCTTTCCCTCTTGCTTGATTCCCGCTACAAATCGGAGGTGGCCATTCCTGAAGTGGAAGCCCCTTCTCTGTTTCTTTTTGGAATCTTCTCCTCATTTTGAGGAGTTTGAATGACTAGAGGGGTACTCATGGTTTTGTCTAGTTCCTCTGATAACTGCATAAAAGAGCTGGCATCGATATGCTTTTCTAAATCAATTAGAGCATTCTCTACATCTACTCTTGATCTGAAAATCACCCATGAGTGACCTCAGTTAATTAATTATTGAGTGAAGGTATTATAGACTCATGTGCTGGTGTGTATCTATGTTATTTTAGGCAATGGATCAATCAGATTACAAAATACATAGACACTGGAACATGGAAAACAGCAAGAGAAACACAGTAAGCAAATACAGAACGCAACAATTAATAAGGAGTTCACCCTATCCTCTAGGGCTACATCTTCGATCTAGCTTTCAGTGGTGGCCTTCTTTTATTGTGTCTTTAAAGCAAAGAATTACAATGAGGAGCTTAAATTGAGTCTCCTGAATAGAATTTCTTGGCAGGATGGTTCTAGGATCCCCCAAGCCAGTAGAGTTCACTGACTCTTTTCCTTACCAGAAATTGACCTCTCTAGTCTTTAATGGGAGGAGCCCAATGTGGTGCTCAATTCCAGGCAGATCCTCTCAGTGATTGCTTAATGCTGTCTTATGCTACAGGTCAGCTCAGTTCTCTGTCTTTCTTCTTCTTGCTTCAATGTCTTTTCTTTTCTCTGTCTTCATCTCCTTCTCTCTGGTTCTTCCTCTCGGTGTCCTCTTAGTGTCCTCTATTCTCTGTCTCTGTTCATGGCTTTAAAGCCAATCGATCTCAGGACTTCTTGCTTCCTCTTCCACCCCCATCGGATCGCTTACTACTACTTGCTTA
The DNA here is from genome assembly GCA_031772625.1 of Pinus tabuliformis. Classification (NCBI taxonomy): domain Eukaryota; kingdom Viridiplantae; phylum Streptophyta; class Pinopsida; order Pinales; family Pinaceae; genus Pinus; species Pinus tabuliformis. The sequence goes on from CM062813.1 coordinate 903,115,551, forward strand.
GGGTTTCCTGTCTCTACGTCAACATCAATGGATCATAGGGAGTGACCACTTTTCCTCTTACGAACTGCGCCAGCTCTTCTTTGCCAGTTTGGTTTTTCGGTTACACAGTGGAATGAGTCATCCGCCAACTCGGTGGTCAAATCAGATGTCAAGCTTCTCTCTGTCGTGGCTTAATCCCCTGTTAAATCCGATTCCTCCATCAAGTGTGATCTCTGCCGTTAGATTTGGAGCCCCCAGATCTGACATAATTCACTAATTTCACGCGGTTGACTTGCTCGACCATTAGCATGTGATGAGCAATGGTTTTCTCTCTCATGCACCTGCCATGCGTCGGGCACTGAATGGAATCGCTCGTTTCTCTCCAAATCTGCTTACCGCCCAAGGGTGCCCTTGATATACTACCTTTTTTGGAGCGAAAGTCATATCTTTAGCCTTTAGTGCTTTCCCCACAGTTTTCTTAGCTTCCATGCAACCGAGTGCTTGGGGCCTTTCCTTCTCGAGGGATTTTTCCCAGTGATGCGTGATTAGCACTAAGTGCTAATCGTGCATCAAAAATGGCCTCCATTTCCCGATCCAAGCTTCCCAAGTGTGAATTTGGCCTCCTATATAGTCTCCATGGGCCTCGGTCAGCGCACTTTGACCGAGGTCCTCATCGTTCCTCGTTGGCTACCAACTACCATTGTTTAGAGGTCTTCCTGATCACTATATGCTCTTGAATTCAAAGATTTTTTCCTGATTTGATATAGTCATGGTACTGTGACAATCTTCATGGATCCAATTTGGATCACGACCTTCCCACTGAAAAAGATTTTGGACCACCAAAAGTTAGTTTTCAAGCATCGACTAAGTGAGGGTATGGTTGTCTCACTTGTCCAATATCGATCCACTTTGCACTGCCCGACTTTGAACCCTTGAGCCCTACTCTAAGGTACTCAACATCTCCTCTGCACATTGTCCTCACCTTCCTGTCCAGAAATGTGTCTTCCTATAATTCATTAAGATATTCAAGTAGCAGGTCATCAATAGAAGGCAATTTACTTTGCTCTTTGGGATCCTCAATTATTGAGGGTTCAAACAATCTCAAGCAATCTGCGTTTATGACTGAGTAGATGTGCATGTAAGCTGGTAGATAAAGGTGAAAAGCATTCTCACCAATCTTCTCAAGTATTTTGAAAAGTCCATACCTGATAATCTTTAGCTTTTTACCTTCACCTTACATCCTGTCCTTGCTGATATACAGCCAGACCTGGTCACCAACTTGGAAAATATGCTCCATCCAATGCTTGTCATGCCTTGCCTTGTATTTGGCCTGACCTTTTTCTATCCATTCTTGTACTGCCTGGTGGATCTCCTGGATTTGTTCAATGAACCTAGTTTCCCTATCCACATCACTGTGTCCATCAACTGTGGTATCTTTACCAAAGACAAAATCCAAAGGAGAGATTGGGGTGAAACCAAAACAAGTCTCAAAAGGAGATCTTTGTGTAGAAGAACATTTTTCTCTATTGTACGCATGCTACACATAACACAAATGTTCATCCCAAAGCTTAGGATGTTTGCTGCAATATCCTCTGAGTAACTGGATCACTGTCCTGTTAACTACTTCTGTCTGGCCATCTGTTTGTGGATGAAAAGTTGTTCTTTTCTTTAGTTTGGTGTCCATAAGTTCCCACAAACTTGACCAAAAATTCCACACAAATTGGGTGTCTCGATAAGATACAATGAGATTGGGAAATCCAAAATGAACCCATACATGTTCATTTCAAGGTATCAAAATACACATTTTGCTAAATCTATCCACAACAACATATAGATAATCATGATATTTCTTAGATTTAGGTAGTCCTCCAACAAAATCCATGGAAACACTTTCCCAAGGGTGAGAAGGAACTGGTAATGGAGTGTACAAGCCTAGTTTTCTATTGCTGGGCTTGCTTTTAGCGCACATAGTACACCCTCTTACATATCTAGAAACGGTCTCATTCATTTTTGGCCAATAAGAAAATCTTTGCAGCTGTGTAATTGTTTTACTTACCCCAAAGTGACTTGATATCAGAGAAGTTTGTGCTTGTCTAATTATCATTACTCTCTCAGTTTGTGGAATGCATAACTTCCCACAATGGTATAAGGGTCATTCCTTCACATGATAATCCAATTCTTCTACCCATTTGCCTGGACTCAAAGTTGCATATACATCTTTAAATTCTATATCTTGAGCATATTATTCAATGTAGCACAGAATTATGCTTAAGTATAGTAGATGCATTTATAATGGGTCTAGATAACATGTCTGCAACTTTATTGTGTATGCCCTTTTTATATCTGATGACTAAATGAAACTGTTGTTTGTGTCTTGATTGCTGCAACTTAGTTTGGGAGTGTAGATATTGAAGTGGTTGATGATCAGTATGTATCACTGTCTCTTTGCCCATTAAGTAATGTTTCCACTTTTTCACACTCTGAACTAATGCATACAATTCTTTATCATATGTAGGATAGTTAACTACTGCAGGGTTAAAAGTCTCAGAATGGTAACATATGGGTTTATCGTACTGTGTCAACATTGCTCCCATTGAATAGTCACTAGCATCTGTTTGGATCTCAAATGGTCTTTGAAGATCAGGCAGTGCTAGTACAGGTGCTGCACTAATCTTTTCTTTCAAGGTGTCGAAGGATTTCTGATGTTTTCCTCCCCACTAAAACACCTTGTTCAATCCTATTAAAGCATGTAAGGGAGCTGCAATTGAGGAAAAGTTAGAAATGAACTTCCTCCAATATTGTGTTGCCCCTAAGAAGCTTCTAACTTCTGTAGCAAAGTTGGGTTTAGGCCAGTTTACAGTGATTGCCACCTTAGATGGATCTATCTTCAATTCACCACCCCCTACTATATGACCCAAATAATTTAGAGATGTTTTTCCAAATTCACATTTTGAGAGCTTAACATGAAGTTTTTCTCTTTTCAAAACATCTAGTGTCTGCTTAACATGCTTTTTTAAGTGTTCTTCCCACATTTTACTAAAAATCAAAATGTCATCCAGGTACACAATAACAAAATCATCAAGAAAAGTTCTGAGTACATCATTCATTAATCTCATGAAAGTAGCAGGAGCATTAGTTAAGCCAAAAGGCATAACCAACCACTCATACAATCCTTGCTTTGTTTTGAAAGCAATCTTCCATGCATCTTTTTTAGCAACTCTGACATGATGGTATCCACTGTGCAAGTCTAGCTTGGTAAAATAAACAACTGCTTTCAATTGATCTAAAAGATCATCTATGCGAGGAAGGGGATAACGATTTTTTATTGTTATCTTATTGAGTGCTTGGTAATCAATGCACATTCTCCACAAGCCATCCTTCTTTCTCACCAAAATGATTGGTGACCCACATGGTGATTTGCTAGGCCTGATGAATCCCTTCTCGAGCCACTCTTGCACCTACTTCTTGATTTCAACATTCTATAAAGCAGACAACGTGTACATTCTAATGTTAGGCAATGGAGCATCTTGCTACAAAATAATATCATGTACTATTTCCTTTTTGGGTGGCAGACCTTTAGGTTCTTGAAACAAGATATCATACTCTGAAACAACCTTTTATACCTGTCACTGCAATGGTTGTTTCATCTCCTGAGTCTGACCCCAAATATTTCTGAATAGCTGCAACAATCTTCTTCTTCTTGCCCTCAAACTTCTTAGGTTTCATCTCTGGATGCAGAATCCAATAATGGTCATCATCATGCCCATCCTTTTTACAGTGAGTGCATGAGGCTTTGCTTTTCTATGCAGTGTTAGCCTTCCTTGCTTTCCACTTCTACTTTCTTTTCTCCTTTCTCTTGCTTGTAGTGGGTTGGGATGGTCCCCCAACTTTTGGATTTCCATTCTTTCCTCTAGCTTCTAGATGAGTATCTTGTACAAATACCTCATCTATACTAGTGGGATTAAACATGAGGATGGGGTGCCTCATGTAGCTTTTTAGAACACTAATGTACTTCAGCAAAGTCTCTAATGAGTCTAATGAGATTCCTAGAATCAATGCTCTATTTCTAAATTAATTAGTGTACCCTTGCACACTTTTCCCTTTGAACTGTCAAAGAGTTTTCCAACTCATCATGGCTTGTTGCGTGTAGGCCAATGGATAGAACTTCTTTTTTATTGCAGACAAAAATTCACTCCAGACAGAGATAGTCTTACCATGTCTTTCCATGTCAGCTTGGGTTCTACCTTCCCACCAAGCCAAGGCAGTGCCTCTAAGGCATAGTCTTGCCAGATGAATCTTTCTCTTTTCTGAGTTGATATTCTGCACTCTACAATACACATCAATTTGTCTAATCCATTTGTCTAGATTTTCTACATTTAGCTCTCCATCATATATAATCAAATCAAATTTAACATCTAGCTTGATCAAAGATGCTTTCTTGTTATCTATAGGGCTATTAGGAGGTGTGAGAAATCTTTCCTTTTTCACTCTTCCTTTTGAGTGGTCATGGAAATGTGATTCATCTTCTCCTCTGTCTTGTTTAGAGCTTGATGCCTCTTCATCCTTATGTTTTCTAAAGTCCCTATACATTTCTTCTACCATGGAATTTATGGCTAGGAAACATTCTATGAATTGAGGGTCTAGCCCCATAGAACCTTCCTCTGACATTTTCTTCTGAGGATAGACTCTCCCAATTTCAGGATTAGTTTCAACCAACTCTCCTTCTCCTAATTTGAGATTTGATCCTGTGAGCATTCACAACTAAACCAACATAATCTTGTCTAACCTTAACAGCCTAAAGCTCCGATACCACTTGATTTGAAAATCTCCCTTGAGTGACCTTACTTAATTAATTATTGAATGACGGTATTATAGACTCATGTGCTGGTGTGTGTATATGTTATTTTAGGCAATAGATCGATTAGATTGCAAAATACACAGGCACTAGAAGATGGAAAACAACAAGAGAAACACAGTAAGCAATTATAGAATACAACAATTAATAACGAGTTCACCCTATCCTCCAAGGCTACATCTCTAGTCCAGCTTTTAGTGGTGCACTTCTTTTATTATGTCTTTAAAGCAGAGAATTACAATGAGGAGGTCAAATTGAGTCTCTTGAACAAAATTTCCTGGCAGGGTGGTTCTTGGATCCCCCAAGCCACTAGAGTACATAGACTCTTTTCCTTACTAGAACTTGACCTCTCTGGTCTTTAATGGGAGGAGCCCAATGTGGTGCTCAATTCCTGACAGATCCTCTCAGGTATTACTCGATGTTGCCTTATGCTACAGGTCAGCTCAGCTTTCTGTCTTTCTGCTTCTTGCTTCACTGTATTTTCTTTTCTCTATCTTCATCTCCTTCTCTCTGGTTCTTCCTCTTGGTGTTCTCTGAGTGACCTCCATTCTCTATCTTTGTTCCTGGCTTTAAATCCAATCGATCTCAGGACTACTCGCTTCGTCTTCAACCCCCATCAGATCGCCTGCTATTGCTCACTTGGGGTTCCCTATCTCTGCGTCAACATCAATGGCTCACAAGGAGTGGCCACTTGTCCTGTTGGGAACTGCGCAAGCTCTTCTTCGTTGGTTTGGTTTTTTAGTTACATCGTGGAATCAGTCATCCGCTAACTCGGCGGCCAAATTAGACATCAAGCTTCTCTCTGTCATGGTTTAATCCCCTATTAAATCTGGTTCCTCCATCGGGATTGATCTCTACCATTAGATCTGGAGCCCCCAGATCTGACCTCATTCACTCATTTCACGTGGTTAACTTGCTTGACCGTTAGCGTGCGATGAGTGGTGGTTTTCTCTCTCATCTGCTTGCCATGCATTGGGCGCTAAATGGAATCACTCGTTTTTCTCCAAATCTTCTTACCTCTCAATAGTGCCCCCGATATACTGCTGGTTTTGGAACATGGGTCTCGTCTTTAGCCTTTACCGCTTTCCCCACAGTTTTCTTGGCTTCCATGCAACTAAGTGCTCGGGACCTTTCCTTCTCGAGGGGTTTTGCCCAGCGATGTGCGATTAGCACTAAGCACTAATCACACATTAGAAATGGCCTCCTTTTCCTGATTCAGGCTTCTCAAGTGCCAGTTTGGCCTCCTGTGCAGTCTCCATGGGCCTCGATCAGCGCCCTTTGACTGAGGTCCTCGTCGTTCCTCGCTGGCTACCAACTGCCACTATTCAGAGGTCTTCCTGATCACTCTATGCTCTTGAATTCGAAGTTTCTGTCCTGATTTGATACAGTCATGGTACTGTGATAATCTTCATGGATCCAATTTGGATCAACTTTGGTGTTATCTTGGTCTAGTTGGGTACCTTCCACCCATTATGTTTGATTTGTATATGCTTCTATTTCAGGTATGGGATGGTGAATGAAAGGTCCTAGCTTGACCTTTTGTCTCTTCTTTGTGATGAATTCCAAAGGATCATATCTCCAAACAAAACTTCTTTGGAACTTCATTCTCTGTAGAATTAGGTCTGCTTCTTTGCCTGCCTCCCTAGAGTTGCATATGAAGGGGCCTAGTTGGTCTTTTATCTTGAAATAAGCCTTCTTCTTAGCATTGACAAAGTTGACTTCATCTGCATTGATGATTTGTCTATAATATTCTAGGGCAAACAACCTCATGGGGAGGTATCTTGGCAACTTATATGGTGCAAGCATGCAACCATATATCCTGATTTCTGTATGGTTCTGGTAAAGGTACCAGTCACCCACTTTGGTCTGTTTAGACAATTGAAGGACTCTCTTTATTTCTGAGTTGATTCTAGGGGGAGGGCTTCTAGTCAACATTGTCATAATTGGGTGTACAGATAAATCAATAAAATCAGAACAAGAGTATGGAGACTGAGATTGGTGGATCAATGGGGTCCAAAAATTGACTAAACTCGGCTGACCTTTGCTGTCCAACTTCTGAAGGGTGAATGGGAACTGATCAGGTTGATAATATAAGAATATATGTTATAAAACTGAAGAATACTTGAAAACTCTTTCATTGTTCCTTCTAAGGAATTTCTCATGCATCCTATCAGCTATAAACTGGGCATAGTCATAAATGATAGTAGGAGCCTGTCCTAGAGTGTAGATGGACATGAATGCAAGGATTAACTCATCAATGTATTCACTAGTGGTGCACCCCAAAATGCAGGATATCATGGCTACAATATTATGGCCCCATGGGAAAAAAATAGTAGCTACATATGGTCGGGGAGTCTTTACGGATGTGTTTCTCTTCTCTTATGAAGGTTTGGAATAGTTGGGCCAATTTTGCAAAGCTAAGTTTAGGATATAGGTCCAACAAGTCTCCAATTGAGAGTGCGGTTAGGTTGTGTCCTAGTTAGAGCTGCAACATTTCATTAATAGACTCAGTAGTGATGGTGGAAAGGACCTTCTAGCCATGAGACATGATAGTTTTGTGACTGGGGACATAGCAAGCATAGCACATATGAACAATCTCAGGAAAAATGTGGACTTGGGTGGCTAAAAGGTGAACATTGGGTCGACCCGATATGGATGCGAGCCGTTGGATGAGGGGGAGGGAGATCATATGGTGATCAGGAGGTGAAGATGTGCGGTGATTTATACAAAAAGTTTTCGGGGTGGCCCATGGGTCTAATCACCGGTGGTTTATGATTAACTTAATACTTAATCTCGTTGGGGTGCTTTAATGAGGGATTAAGGACTAAGGGCGGGATTTAATATATTTGTGGGATATGGGGTAGTAATATAGTTTATAAGTAAACTAAGGGGTGGGGTTAATTTATATAAAGAAGTTAAATACACACCTGACAATGGGTTTATCAGGAATTTTATATATCTAATTAAAAAGTTAATATGAAGCGAAATGAGCAGAAGGGGTATTGTGCTTAGGTATATGAAATATTATGTGCATTCCATACCCTTAGTACTTTAGGATAAATGTATTTGGTGGGTTTTGGTATAAACATGTTTATAAAGGGGTTTTCGTAGGCAAGAGAACTTAACCTTAGGAAAAGGGGTTTTATGAGGGGGATGAATGAATTATAATGAAATTTAATACCTTTCCCTCTTAAGTCATCGAGCCAACGGTCTGGTCCCACCAGAAGTTAGAGAAATGCTTTGAGCCTTTTTTACTAAAAGAACTAGAGGTATTAATATTTTTATTATGAAAGGGAAATTAGTGAGTATTATGGGGGTTAAAATGAATGAGGGGATGTTAAATAAATCACATTGTGAACCATTGCCTTTGTTTTGTTTACCACTCATGCATATTTAAATGGTGCATTTGAAACAATGACATAAGTGCTTTTTGTATCAAATGACATGATATTTCTACAACATTTCTACAACCTTTCTGCCAAGATTACACTATTTGGTCAGATTTATTCACTACCTATAAACATAAAATTCAACGTATGAAATAGCCAAGTTTAAACATTTTGACTATCATGGATTGCAGCATAAGTAACAAGCTACACACAATCATTTATTATGCAGAAAAAGTAAATAGTAGGGGCATTTTGACTTGCACACTTTCATGGTCTCTTTTTGTCTTTTGGGGTTGATATATGTCATTTTTTGACCTATTTTCATTCTTTTTGTCCTTTGATTATTCTTTTAGGACATACCATCTTTACATTTTTTTATTTTTTAATATGGAAAACATCTGTAGAAAGTAAAGGTATGTACAATATTACAAGGTTTAACCTTAGTCATTCAAAATTATGACTCCTATTGGTATAGGAACCTAACACATAGCACCATCACATGAGAAGCCCACCAAATCCATAAGTGGAAATATGAAATTAATTCTTGCATTCACCAAATAATCTATTAGTTCTCAAACAATATCCACAAATTAGTCCAGAACCAAAAGTCCCTTACATTGCGTCATGAGGAGATATTTATAGAGCAATGGAGAAGGTTTTTTCTACCCTTGTGGCTTTTTGTTGGGTATCGAGCCTGGTTATCTTCTGTATTCAAAGGTATTTCCGCATTGGACCCCAGTTCGTAATGGGGCAGCAACGTTGCCCGTAAAATATTCGCTGCAGGGGGTTCTAGGGTGGGGCGGCTGTAACCTTTGGGACCCCCCCCCCCCCCCCCCCCCCTAAGCGAGGGAATAGGGGGCAGCGCCCCCAAAGCTAAGAATAGATGTAAAATTTTGTAATTTCATAGTCAATCTGGGTTGTTCATTAGGTTGAGATCTGACGGTAGAGGTTATGTTTAATTTAGGATTTTTTACCCTAGAAGGTAACCCCTCGCTATATATGAGGGAATTGTATTGCATCTATGCAAATTTTGAGTGAGGAAGAGAGAGGAGATTGAGAGCGAAGAGGGAATTACAGCGGATCTGCTGTAGGTTGTATCTCTTCATTTTGCTAGATAATATACAAAGGACTGCCTGTTTCTCTGTGGATGTAGCCCAAACTGGGTGAACCACGTATATATGTGTCTCTCTTGTTTTATTTGTTTTTTGTGTTTATATTTCTGCAATATTTTATGTGTTCCATTGCTCTATAATATATAATTTTCTAACAATTGGTATCAGATCCAAAGATCTATTTGGCTGATAAACTCGCAGGAGAGAAGGATTCCTGGTTCGAGTGGGAGAAATGGTGGAAGATGGTAGGTTTAGGGTCAAAAAGTTCAACGACCAAAACTACCATCTGTGGAAGATGCATATGGAAGATTATCTATATCAGACATATTTGTACCAATGATTGAGTGGAAAGACAGAGAAGCCAATGAGTATGATAGACACAGAATGGGATATTCTCAACAAAAAAGCACTTGGAACAATATGGTTGTGCCTAGTGGCATCAGTAGCGTTTAATATTTCAAAGGAAACGACAACAAAGGGTTTAATGTCAACATTGGCCAAACTATATGAAAAACCCTCAGTCTCAAATAAGGCATTTCTTATGAAGCATTTATTTAATATGAAGGTGTGAGAAGGTGGATATGTTGCTGATCATTTAAATAAGTTTAATACAGTTACCAGTCAGTTAAGTTCTATAGTGGTAACTTTTGATGATGAAGTTAGGGCTCTGTTATTTCTGTGCTCATTGCCGGAATGTTGGAATGGATTAGTTATGGCCATTAGTAACTCTATCTATGGATCTAGTACTTTAAAGTTTGATGATGTTGTCGATTCAATCCTTAGCGAGGAAATGCGATGGAAAAGCTCCGGTGAGACATCAGGTAATGCTTTGACTATAGAGACTAGGGGAAGAAAAATGGAAAGAGGAAAGAGCCCTAGATATCACAGTAAGTAAAGAAAACATAGATCCAAGTCCAGATCAGGGATAATGTGTTGGAAATGCGGGAAGAAAGGACACCTGAAGAAATACTGCAAGTCTCGAAAGGGAAAAGAAGGAGATGCACAACAAGAAACTAATCATGAAGCGAATGTAACAGCTGATGTGTTGCAAGACACTTTGATTCTTCCATTAAAAAATATTATTGATGCCTGGGTGGTAGATTCAGAGGCTTCATTCCATGCCACACCTGATAGGAAACATTTTTATGATTATGGTAAAGGATATTTTGGACAGGTTCGATTGGGTGATGATAAACCCTGTAAAATCATTGGAATCGGTATAGTTTTCACAAAACAGAAAATGGAAATTAGTGGCTATTGAAGGAGGTAGACATGTTCTAGATCTGAAGAAAAATCTGATTTGAACAAGGTAGTTGGGAGGTGAAGGTTACGTAACTACTTTCACAGATAAAACTTGGAAGGTCACTAAAGGATTCCTGGTTATAGTGAAAGGAGGAAAGTTTGGTACATTGTATTTATGCAATGGTATTTCTAATTTTGTTAGTGCTTTAACCTCTACAGGAGAAGATACGACATTGTGGCATCATAGGCTCAGGCAGATGAGTGAGAAGGGGATGCAGATTCTTCACTCAAGAAATTTGTTGCCAGGTTTGAAGCATGTTGATTTAAAATTATGTGAGAATTGTGTTTATGGAAAATAGAAGAGAGTCAGATTCCTTAGAGTTGGGAAAGTAAAGACGAGTGAAAAATTAGAGCTTGTGCATACAAATGTATGGGACCTGCTTAGGTATCATCTCTTGGTGGTTGTCATTATTATGTTACTTCATTGACGATGCAACCAGAAAAACCTGGATTTATTGTATTCGAAATAAATTTGATGTATTTGACACTTTCAAGAAATGGAAAGATTTGGTTGAAAATTAGATAGGAAAAAGGTTGAAGTGTCTCAGATCAGACAATGGAGGTGAATATTGCAGCAAAGAATTCGGTAGGTACTGTTTAGAGAATGGAATTCATAAAGAGATGATAGTTCCAGGAACACCATAAGAAAATGGTGTGTTAGAAAGGATGAACAAGACAGTCATGGAGCATGAAAGGTTCATGAGATTGCATGCAATATTTCCTTTACAATTTGGGTAGATGCCATAGATACTATTGTTTATCTAATAAACAGAGGGCATTCGAGTTCCTTGGATGGTGGTATTCCAGAGGAGGCATGGATAGGAAAAAAGGTAAACTACTCTTTCTTAAAGACTTTTAGTTGTGAATCCTTTTTCCACATTAATAAAGAAAATAGAACAATTCTTGAGGTAAAATCAAAGAGATGTACCTTTATTGGATATGGTATTAATGATTTTGGTTATCGCTTTTATGATTATGAAAAACACAAAATCATTAGGAGCAACAATGTCATATTCAATGAAAAGGTTTTATATAAGGATCAGCTACTGGAAAAGAAACAAGAAAAATAAAACAGAGAATACACAGTGCTTGACGAGATCACGGGAAAAGTGATCGTGCCCGTGTTACACTAAAAAATGTCACCTTGACTACTTACAGTTAGTATGGCTCAAATCAACAGTCATGCTACCCTCTTAGGCAAGTCTCATGCCTCTGTTATCCATCTCAAACTCAAAGAAGAGAGAAAGTCTTGTAAAAACTATGTTTATCTCTGGGGTCGCAGGTTCTCTCTAGCATTACCTGCGGGGACGCTGACCATGTTCACGAAATCTGCGTCCATGGACGCTCTGTATGTTAAGGGACAGGTGCGTCCCTCTGTAAAAGGCAAAATGCGCGAGTTTTATCTTGAAAAAGTTACTTGTGGTTACTTCTAGAACATTCTAGAGGTCGGTTTGATGAAATGGATGCGCCTCCAGTTGGTTCATGTATCTCTATTAAGGGGGAACTTATCCCATCAATAAGGGAGCTATCCCACCCATAGAGGGGGATGATCCCATTGATAGTGGACCTGAATAACCTCTTTACAGCACTATAAATAAAGGCATTGAGCCAAAAGGAGAAGAGGTTGGAGCTATACATTTTCTTTGGGTAAATGCTGCAGGATTTAGGTCTTCCATTAGAGCCTTCGTGAGGAGAGATTGTCTTCACTTGATTCTACTTGGGAGAGGGTGAGCTTTGTCAAAGTAGAGGAAAACCCTTGATGGACCCTGGGAGGAACTTGCACAACACCAAGGCCAGGTTGTAAGAGTTTCTTTGTTTCGTTATTAATACAAACTGGTTTATTTTTCTCAATAGCTTGTGTTAATGAGTTATTTCATGTGTTCCTTGGTCTGCATGTTGAATATATGTTTTATTATATGAAATGCAAGTGCTTGGTAATTGTTTGATTGTTTGTGGTTGCAGGAATTGACTTGAAGGAGGAGCTCATCCGGATCGTCAAGAACGGACTTCAACAACAGCGTTTTGGAATAAGGTAAGCCTAAACACTTGTAGTTTTCATGTTGTAAAAGGTGTATTTAGAGAAAGATCACTCCATTTTGTCTTGTTTGTCATTAGAATGTCTTAGACTTCTAGGAAGGTCAGTCGTGTCCGCACCCTTGACAGATTCCGTGTGACAAATTGGCGACTCCGCTGGGGAATCCATTAATGAGAGAGTCTTCTCCTCCTGAACTTACCGCCGACATTCACGCTGTAGAGTCATCTACGGCCAAATCCAAAAACGGTGGAAAGAAGAAAGGAAAGAAGAAGCCTAAAGCAGACAAGGCTCCAAAGGAGAAAACGGAAAAGTCGGAAACCAATGACGAAAAGCGCAAACCTCGTTATCCTTGTCTCATTTGTGAAGAAGATCATTTTACGAGAGACTGCCCTCATCGGGCCGAGGTAGTGAAAATAGTTAAAGGTTCTCCCACTCCTGCTGTGTTAAAAAATCCATTTCCCGAGCAGGAAAATAAGATGATAGGTTCTTCTTCGAATGCCAGTGAAGAACCCATTTTGATGATGTCTCATGCCAGGATTGCGACTCGATCGCAAGATTATGGTAGTAAGGCTCCTGTTGATGGTAAAGAAGCAGAATCTTCTCACTCTAACCCATCAACCTCAGCTCCTGGTTCCGATCCACTACAGATCGAAAAACCTAACCCAGACTTAGTGATTAAGCCGCCCGCCAAGGGTGTACTTCGAAGGTCTGCTTTCAATCCACATGCGAGAGCAGCCCAGAATTACAACATTGTTGAAGACTTAGCTGTTTCACCTTCAGCAATGTCGGCACTCGAAGTGCTGCAATCATGTCCAGCGCAACGAAAATTGCTTTTGTCGGCTATTGGAGCTGTCGATGTTCAGGACCCGAACCTAATGATCTTTGATCTAGAAAGTAGTACACTGCGTCTTCCCCATCAAATGGCTTTCCAAATTCCAGTGATAGTCAAAAACAGGCCTATTCATCGGACTGTGATTGATGAGGGAGCTTCTACGTGTATTATGTCGATTCAATGTTGGAGATCGCTTGGTTCTCCTTCGTTGAACCAATCCCCCACCATCCTTAAGGCCTTTGATGGCCGTGGGTTCCGTCCGTTTGGTATTCTACAAGAATTGCCTATAGGGGTCGAAGGTAAAACCGTTAGTCTGGATGTGGAAGTGGTTGATGCCCCTCTAGACTACAACCTTCTTTTGGGTCGAAGTTGGTCATATGCTATGACAGCGGTCGTTTCATCGGTCTTCAGAGTCATTAAGTTTCCACATAACGGTAAGATCGTGACTATTGATCAGCTGACATACTTTTCATCCGACCCAACCTCTTTAGAAACTATCCAGCATGTTGGTAAAACGACAATCCCTTATAGGGACATTGGTGTAGGTTTAGTTAAGGATTCCGGTTTACTGGGAACTTTTCCTCTCCCTCCACTCAATGCAGACCCTTCGTTTGCAACAATTCATATGATCACGTCAGAAAACATTATTTATGATGATCCTTGGTATGTTCCCTCTGACTCTGAGCTAGACTCACTCGGTGATGTTATGCCGTTGAGTCCGTATGAGATTGCTTATGAAGCTCTTATGTCTTTTACCGACTTTCATTCAACCGACCAAATGAATGTGGTCAGTGAAGAGTCACTTTTCACCTCACCCTTAGAACGGATAACGTTTCCCGAAGAAGTGTCATCTGACGAACAACTTCGCGAAATCCTAAGTGTAGATGATCTACCATGGGAAGATCTCCATCACAGATCTTCGTTTTTACCTAAGGATGATGCATTTGAAAATGATTTTTCATCTATCTTTACCGCTGAATATGTCAAAGACGCTCAGGATCCAACGAAACATTCTGATTCAGAGCTGAATTTAGGGAATATTTCTCGTACTATTCCCATTGATATTTCAGTGAAGCCCGGAATCGAGGAGAACATTCATATAGGTGCCGCATGTACTGAAGAAGAAATCCAAACTTACAAGGCCCTATTCCAAGAATTCCGCGACGTGTTTGCCTGGTCTTACGAGGAAATGCCGGGAATTGATCCTGCCATTGTTGTTCATGAGATTAAAACCTACCCGGATGCTAAACCCATTCGGCAACGGTTGCGTCAGATTCACCCTCGAAAAGCAGCTGCAATCAAAGCAGAAGTCGAAAAGCTGTTGAAAGCAGGTTTCATTTATCCGATCCCGTTAACGGATTGGGTATCGAATATTGTTCCCGTCAATAAAAAACAAGGAACAATAAGAATCTGTATCGATTATAGGGATATCAATCGAGCTTGTCCAAAAGACAACTATCCTACGCCTTATATCGATCAAATTATTGATGATTGTGCCGGAAGTGAGATGTTTTCCTTCATGGATGGTTTCTCAGGTTATAATCAAATCAATATTCTACCTGCCGATCAACCAAAAACGGCATTCATTTGTCCATGGGGGACATTTGCTTATTGCAAATTACCTTTTGGCCTTAAGAATGCCGGTGCTACTTTTCAACGGGCCATGTCTTATGCATTTCATGACATCAAGCACATTGTGCAACCCTATCTCGATGATTTGCCTGCTCATTCTTTACACCGAGCTGATCACCTTGTCCATTTACGAGCAATCTTTATGAGGTGTAGGCATTATCGAATTCGGTTGAATCCCCACAAGTGTGTTTTCTGTATAGAAACAGGTCGATTGCTGGGATTTGTTGTTTCCAAAACCGGCATTCGCGTCGATCCCTCGAAAGTCGAGGCTATCATCCAATTGCCTCCTCCTTCGAGTTTGCGCCAACTCCAAAGTTTGCAAGGGAAAGCGAACTTTTTACGCCGATTCATCCCTAACTACGCCGAGGTCACTAAAGGTTTTACACGGTTGTTGAAACAGAACGTACAATTCTTTTGGGACGAGATTGCTCAACAATCTTTTGATGCATTGAAACACGCGTTGACCCATGCACCGTTATTGCATCCTCCCAACTACAACCAGGACTACTTCTTATACCTCGCAGCTTCGCATTCCACCATTGGAATGGTGTTAGTTCAAGAAGATGAATTCAAGGCAGAGCATGTGATATATTACCTTAGCAGAACCTTAAATCCAACTGAGTTAAAATATTCACATGTGGAGAAATTGGCCCTGGCAGCCGTTCAAGCTGTCCAGCGTTTTCGTCACTACATTCTTCTCCGCAAAACTACTGTTATTTCGGATTGCAACCCTATGATTTATATCTTGACAAAACAACTGCTAGGGGGCAAGTACTCTAAATGGATCGTCATCCTGCAAGAGTTCGACTTGGAGTTTGAGAAGTCCAAGTCTAAGAAATCTTTAGTCTTCGCGGAATTAATGTGTGATTTCCCGAGTGCTGACACAGAGACTGTGGCAGAGGAGTCCATTGCGGACGAATCTTTGTTTCTTATTAGCACTGTAGATCCGTGGTATGGGGATATAATCATCTATCTCCAAACCCAAACCTTTCGGCCTGAAGCTTCCAAGGAAAACCGTCGAAAAATTCGGTTTCAATCCCAGCAATACAGAATTATTGGAGATACACTTTATCGCCTGGGGGCAGACTTAGTTTTTCGACGTTGTTTAACTCACGATGAGGCTGAGAGAGTTTTGAATGATTGTCACTCTGGAGCATGTGGCGGTCATATGTCTGGGTATGCCACAGCTCAGAAGGTGTTGCGCGCTGGCTATTTCTGGCCGTCTATGTTTAAAGATTGTATCCTTGCCGTCAGAAAATGCCACAACTGTCAAGTGTTTGATCGCAAGATGCGCGCTCCACCTGCTCCTCTCCACCCTATAATTGCCGCTGGTCCATTCGCCAAATGGGGCATTGACTTTATTACTTGTAACCCTCACTCGGCCGGGGGGCATGCGTATATCATCCTTGCGGTTGATTATTTTACTAAGTGGGCCGAGGCGATGCCTACATTCGACGCAAGCGGCAAGACAGCTGCACTTTTCGTATTCAATCATATCATAACTAGGTTTGGTGTCCCACAAGCAATCATTACGGACCATGGAAGCCATTTTCGAAATGTCATGATGACTGAGCTTACAAGCCAGCTTGGTTTGCGCCACGATAGCTCTACACCTTATTATCCGCAAGCCAACGGTTTGGTTGAGTCAATCAACAAAGTTCTAGTCGTCATGATTCGACGGATCATTGGTATCCATCGAACGAATTGGCATAACATGTTATTTTCGGCGCTATGGGCATATCGAACTTCAGTGAAAAATTCAACAGGTTTCACCCCTTTTCAGCTAGTTTATGGCTTAGAAGCTGTGTTACCTATTGAGTGCGAAATCCCATCACTTCAAATGGCTGTCGAATTACTTCCAGCTACTTCCGAAGAGGAGAAACGGTTGTTATACTTGGCTAAATTAGATGAGACTCGACGTGACGCTACTTTAGCCATCGAGACTCACGCAAAACGAATGAAAGCCCAGTACGATAAAAATGTAACTCCTCGAAGTTTTTCAGAAGGAGACCTAGTACTATTATATGATCAAGCGAACGATAAGCTAGGTGCTGGAAAATTCGTTCCCATGTGGCATGGGCCCTACATTGTAAAGCGAAAGCTAGCAAAAGGGGCTTATGAGTTAGTTGATTTTGATGGGGACTCTTTGGGCAAACCCAGAAATGGACTTTACCTAAAGAGGTATTATGCTTAAAATGATGGATGGAGAAATTTTTAGATAGGTTAGATTTCCTTTCTAGCTAGCAAGTGTGTTAGTTTAGTCAGTGTGCTTAGCTTAGCAAGTGTGGTTTTTCGTCATTATTTTGGCTCATCTTGGTTTTACTCTTGATATTGTAGATGTCGACGCCTCTCCAAACATACATTGGATTTGCTGATGGTGCTTGTCGTAGTACACGGAATATCTCTTCCGCAGCTTGGGTTATCTATTCACCCTCTGACGAGTTAGTTTCTATGCATGGGGTAAGCCTCGGTCAAACAACGAATAACATTGCAGAATACAGTGCAGTGGTTGAATTATTATCCGAATCTATTTCATTTGGAATTCGACGTTTGATAGTGAGGTTAGATTCTGAACTTGTTGTATTACAGCTTAATAGAGTTTATGCCATTAGAAATCCTGTGTTATTAAGGTTGTTTTTGAGAGTGCGTCTCTTGGAACGTGAATTTGATTACATTGAATATCAACATATTCCAAGGTCTTTGAATACATTAGCAGATGCAATTGCTTCTCGAGTGTTGGACAGACATTTATAATAATCATGCAAGTAAATTTAAAGACATTTCATCATACATGTTAAACAAGATAAGCCGGTAATAGTGATATATAGATATAGATAGAAGTGTGTCCAAAAAATATACATCGTCTTCGATCATAGGTTTAACACACCTTATGATCGGCAAAATGATAGTACAAAAAGTCAAAAATGTCACATGTGACTACAAAAGTGACTAGTCAATCACTGGTGGTGCTCTCTGTACGACACCACTGCGCGGGCTACCTTACGCAAAAATCTCCTAAACGGTCCAGGGACCGCGACTACGAAGCGCTGAAGCCTCATAGGAATATCGTCCATAGTAGTCTCAGGTATATCTGCCGTGAGACGCTCTAGATCATGCTCCAAATCAGCTAGTACTTCCGCAGCCGCATCCTGTGGGGCCGGTGCCGGTGCAGCTGGATGTCGTCTGTCGTAAGGCCGGAGATTGGCTGGACGCTGTGGTCCAACATCTGCATTTTTAAAATTTTACTGTTACTTTGAGACGATATATATGAAAAATAAAAAATACATAATTAGAAAACTTGTGAAAATGAAAGTACCTCTGTCATCCCATTGTTCTCCCTGTGGAAGAACCATGTCCGGATCACCTCTGAAATCCATTCCGGCATATGGAAAGTCTTGTATCACAAAAAGCTGGCCCTCTAGCCAGTCGAAGTAACTGTCTGAGAATCGAACCACTGCAGCACCCTCGTCAGGATGCCGGGCCATCACCGCAACCCATCGAACAAGCTTTGGCTCCCGAGGACCCAAGTCATCAACAGTGAGTTGCTGAGGGATCAGCATAGGAACTCTCTCCAAGGCAAAGCTCACGACTAGAGGCCCATATCCAAAAGTTTTTAGTCGTCCGTTCTTTGCCTTGGTTAGTTGGCTCTTCATATGAGCCGACACAGCTTCGCACCAGTTGAAGATGGTGCCTTGGTAACAGTCAACTGCCATCCGCATTTGGGATCCGGAGGCAATGTGCAAGGCGGCCGCGCCACAAATCCTAGTGACCGTAAATGCAATAACTCTAAGTTCCGCCAGAGCGATGTGCTTTATCTCCACGCCTTTTTTATGGCGAGTCCCTGGTCTGCACCACTCCTCGCGGAGATCATCAAGGGATTGGCCACCCGGCCTGGTCCCCGCAAGGTTGAGTTGCTCACCTCTGTTTGGCAAGCCAGTGAGAAAGTATACATCCGAGGGCTCTATCTCGAGCTGGTGCCCTCCAATGTAAAAACATTGATCTTGAACGTTCCATCGCTCAACCAGCCATTCCAAAAATCTTACCTGGCCCCTCATGCCCGGTATGGTCCAATATTTGTACAATCCACATGTTCTTAAGGCATCCAGAGAGGGTTGGTGGTTAATCGCAGCTTCATCGTCCTCTACGTGCTCTCTCTCTCTCCAGTCTAACATGTTTTAGGTCCTGCACATCAAAAGAGTCAATTAGAAATTAACTTGAGAAAATTTGGTGGTTTTTTGAGAGAGTTAGGGTTTTGAAATGCACCCTTTGCGGAAGACGCACCCCGACTTTGTAGCACAGGGCGTCCGGACGCAGCTCGCCTGAAGGCGGACTGCGTCCCCCGACCTTTTTCCCGTGTGAGAAAAAGTCGGGGGACGCAGGTCACCCGAAGGGCACCTGCGTCCGCCGAGGGGCGCATTTTGAACCCAAAACCCCCCCAAAAATGAAACAGAGACCAAAAACAAAAAACTAAACGGATAAAAATGAAGAGTGGGATGTGTAAAATACCTCGGTGAAGCGGCGTTCGATTCCGACGGTCAGATTTTCCGCAGCAACCACGGGAAGTTTCTTGTCAAAAGCTCCTTTTTCAACCTCAACAGTGAAACGGTAAAAATGACATGGTAAAAGGTCTTTTTATAGGTTTTTTGGATGAATTAGTTCATTTTTTACCATGAAAAGATGTTTTCAAATGTATTTTTGCCTATTTTAAACAGGTATGAGTAATGTGTCGCTTTTGTGCAGAACGAAGGGATTTCGAGGGAAATTGTAATTTTTCACAAACAAAATTTCAGAGTCATCTTTTAAGCCCTTTTCTGACTCCTAAAACATGAAAAGATCGCCGAGTGTTTCTTTTTCACTCGTTAAAACGGAATTAAAAGACGGTCCCCTTTTAGCTCTTTTCTGACCGCAAAATCAGGAAAAGATTGCCGGGTTTTTGTCGTTTCAAACTCGATAAGGAAATAAAACGACGTGTCTTTGATCACTTTTTACTTTTCAGGTCAGCGACACTATTATGAAAGTACTCCTTGGTCGCAAGATCAAGCGGTTCCCCCAGGTATTATTTTATACTTTTTCGGGCTTGAGGGACACAAACTTACGAAAAAGTTCAACGTGGAGTCTCCTTTAGTTTTTTCAGACTCTCTAAAAATTGAAAAACGCCGAGTTTCTCCTATACTGGGCTCGTTAAACTTTTACAGTAAAGGACCTGTTCAATTACAAACAGGAACGAACCACTCCTTCCTAGGGTTCGAATTTAAACTAGGTTGGACTCGTCCGAAGGATGAGCTTATAATCAAGCATATGTTATCCTCCTCAAGCTTGTTAAAAATAAAGAGGTACTTGCCAGAAATGGTGGGGGAAAAAAGAGAAGAATGAACCTATTTGTCACCTTTTGTCTCAGAAGAAACTTTATTACCGCTCTTGAACACGACACTTTTCATTCACCTGGGTTGGGAAATCTTTTACCTCACAGTTGACCAAATCACTTTGAAAATCTTTAACCGGGTTCAGGGATCAACTTTGAGTTATTCGTCACCAAACCATCTGTTGTGTCGTTATGTGTTCAAGAGGTTGCAAGCAAAACTTTCATCTGCAAAATACTTGTCATCCATTTGACCATCCCTGAGTCAGTCCTTACAGCAACATTTCTTCAACTTGAACAATGATTTCGTGTTGCGGGCTTGCCTGCAACGGGTCGCTTTCTATCGACATCGACACATTATCTAGAAAGATGACTTAGGAATCGACAGTACCTTGAAGTCTGCATGCATCAATGGCAGGTTTCTCGCCTTTGACGTCAGTTTACATCATTGACTTTCGATCAGAGGATTCCGTGAAGTGTTCGACATCAAAACATCTATTCACATTTCACGGGTTGTGCTTGGTACTTTGAGAACCATTGACATTACTGGTGGTTTCTCTCACACTTGTTAACAGTTTGCATCATTGACTGGTAATCAAGTGGTTTCTACCATGTTCGACATCGAATCATTTAATCACATGGCTAGAATCGTACCAATTCGGGAAGTAGAAGTGAAGACCCTGGATCTAGTTTCTACCATCCAGGCTGCGAGGAGTTTTGTATTCATTGTCTATGTAGACTTATCATAAACAGATGGCTGCGTCCATACTGTATCTACAAAAGTCTATAAAAATAATGTACTGCAAGATCATTCCTGTATCAGAATAGTTAGTCCATTAGTTAAAGTTTTGAATCTGAGTATGGGAATGGCTACCTCAGTGATGATATAATCTTATCCATGTATTTTGCGTTGAAAATTGCAGGTTCCAACCAAGCCATCCACAAGGCAATCCTTGAAATGATAAAGCGCTTCACCCTTCCTAGAATTACAAAACCCTATTCTATTCCAGGCTTCGCACTTTAGGGGGCAATCTGTTACACTAAAAAATGTCACCTTGACTACTTACAGTTAGTATGGCTCAAATCAACAGTCATGCTACCCTCTTAGGCAAGTCTCATGCCTCTGTTATCCATCTCAAACTCAAAGAAGAGAGAAAGTCTTGTAAAAACTATGTTTATCTCTGGGGTCGCAGGTTCTCTCTAGCATTACCTGCGGGGACGCTGACCATGTTCACAAAATCTGCGTCCATGGACGCTCTGTATGTTAAGGGACAGGTGCGTCCCTCTGTAAAAGGCAAAATGCGCGAGTTTTATCTTGAAAAAGTTACTTGTGGTTACTTCTAGAACATTCTAGAGGTCGGTTTGATGAAATGGATGCGCCTCCAGTTGGTTCATGTATCTCTATTAAGGGGGAACTTATCCCATCAATAAGGGAGCTATCCCACCCATAGAGGGGGATGATCCCATTGATAGTGGACCTGAATAACCTCTTTACAGCACTATAAATAAAGGCATTGAGCCAAAAGGAGAAGAGGTTGGAGCTATACATTTTCTTTGGGTAAATGCTGCAGGATTTAGGTCTTCCATTAGAGCCTTTGTGAGGAGAGATTGTCTTCACTTGATTCTACTTGGGAGAGGGTGAGCTTTGTCAAAGTAGAGGAAAACCCTTGATGGACCCTGGGAGGAACTTGCACAACACCAAGGCCAGGTTGTAAGAGTTTCTTTGTTTCGTTATTAATACAAACTGGTTTATTTTTCTCAATAGCTTGTGTTAATGAGTTATTTCATGTGTTCCTTGGTCTGCATGTTGAATATATGTTTTATTATATGAAATGCAAGTGCTTGGTAATTGTTTGATTGTTTGTGGTTGCAGGAATTGACTTGAAGGAGGAGCTCATCCGGATCGTCAAGAACGGACTTCAACAACAGCGTTTTGGAATAAGGTAAGCCTAAACACTTGTAGTTTTCATGTTGTAAAAGGTGTATTTAGAGAAAGATCACTCCATTTTGTCTTGTTTGTCATTAGAATGTCTTAGACTTCTAGGAAGGTCAGTCGTGTCCGCACCCTTGACAGATTCCGTGTGACAGCCCGAAAACCATAATGATCAACAACTAGAACAACAAGCACAACAACAACAAGCACCTCAAACACCTGAAAGTGGTGTTAGAAGATCTACCAGGATAAGTATACCCCCTGAACAATACTCTCCTTCATTATATTATGTATTGTTGATTGATTCTTGTGAACCAGAATGTTATGAAGAAGTAGTACAGGTAGAAACCAGGAAGAAGTGGGAGCAAGCCATGAAAGAATAGATGGACTCCTTAGCACATAACCAGACTTGGGACTTAGTCAGGTTGCGTGTAGGTAAAACAACATTTCAGAATAAATGAGTTTACCAGTTGAAAGAAGAATATGGAGGTAGAAAAAGGTATAAAGCTAGACCTGTTGTGAATGGGTTTGCACAGAAATAGGGTATAGACTTTGATGAGATATTTTCTCCTATTGTTAAAATGACTTCAATCAAAACTATTTAAGTTTAGTAGTAGCTAAATATTTGCATCTTGACCAGTTAGATGTAAAGACAACCTTTCTCCATGGGGATTTGGAGGAAGAGATATATATATGCAACATCCACAAGGTGTTATGCTCTTAACCTGCAAAATGATACCCAAATACAGAATAGCAATGATTTTATTATTCAGAGAGTAATGTTCACTTGCCTCTTTGAGGGGGCAACCTCCAATACAGCAGAGCTCGATTACAAAATAAGACACGATGCTCCTCGCAGGGAGTCTCTATCCTTTATATATGACTCATACATGCAATACCACGGGCCAATACCGTGGGTTTTATTAATACCATCTATCTAATACTATGGCCCATTTGCAACTAACTGTTGTTCCGTCATTAATTGCGGATTAACCACTTACAATTATTAATATGGGCTTTATTGACTCTTGACTATGACGTCATCCCATTACATAAATAAGGGGGTTAGGGTGGGACCCTAACACAAGGATATGAGGTAAAAGGGAAGGAGAAACTAGTGTGTAGGTTGAAGAGATTGTATGGCTTAAAATAGGCTCCAAGGAAGAGGTATCTAAAATTTGACAAGTTTATGTCTGAACAAGGTTATACTAGATGTCACTCTGATCATTGTCTTTATCTCAAAAGGAAAAATGATGGCAGCTATATTATATTGTTATTATAATTAGATGACATGCTTGCTGCAGGTTGTAACATGCAAGCAATAAATCTGCTCAAAAGAAAATTGGCAAACTCATTTGCAATGAAGGATTTGGGTCTTGCAAAACAAATCCTTGGTATGAGAATGACTAGAGATAGGAAGAATCGAAAAATAACATTGTCTCAAAGTGAGTACATAGAAAAGGTGTTGAAAAGGTTTAATATGCAGAATGAAAAACCAGTTAGTATACCTTTCGCTAACCATTTCAAATTAAGTAAGGATGAATGTCCTAAGACCTAGGAAGAAATGGCTCATATGTCTAAAGTTACATATGCATCAGCAATTGGAAGCTTAATGTGTGCAATAATTTGCACAAGGCCTCATATTGTACATGTAGTGGGAGTTGTAAGTAGGTACATGAACAATCCAGGAAAAGAACATTGGATGGTAGTGAAGTGGATCCTCAAGTATTTGAGAGGTAACAAAAATCAAGAATTACGCTTTGGTGGTTCAAACATTGCTCTATAGGGATATGCTGATATAGATATGGCAAGTGATAGAGATAACATGAGGAGCACAACAGGGTATGTGTTTACTGTAGGTGGAACAGCTGTCAGTTGCGTCTCAAAACTACAAAGTGTTGTTGCAATCTCAATAATAGAAGTAGAGTATTTTGCTGCTATAGAGGCTAGTAAAGAACAGATTTGGTTACAAAGGTTTCCTGGATGAATTGGGTAAGAAGCAAGAGTTGGGAAAGTTATACACTGACAGACAGAGTGCCATACATCTTGCAAAGAACTCTGCATTTCATTCCAAGACTAAACATATACAACTCAAGTACCATTTCATACGGTCAGCGTTGGAAGATGGATAGTTGAAGCTGGAAAAGATACACACTAGCTAGAATCTTACAGATATGCTATCAAAAGTTGTAACCAGGGAGAAACTGAGAATTTGCTCAGTTTCAATTGGTCTTCAAGTATGATGAAGAAGATGAAAAATGTCTAGGTCCAAAGTGGAGCCATTGTCTAGCAAATGAAGCAGCGGCGAAGTTTCTATGATTAGTCTCCAAGTGGAAGGTTGTTGGGTGTGGAGCTTGATTATCTTCTGTACTCAAAGGTATTTCCGCATTGGACCCCAGTTCGTAATGGGGTGGAAATGCCGCCCATAAAATATTCGCTGTAGGGGGTGTCAAGGTGGGGGGTGGATGTGACCTTTGTGAGCCCCACCCTGGTGGGGGGATTGGGTGCAGCGCCCCCAAAGCTAAGAATAGATGTAAAATTTCCTTGTAAAATGTTGTAATTTCGTAGTCAATTTGGGCCGTTCATTAGGGGGAGATTGGACGGTAGACGTTATGTTTAATTTAGGGTTTTTTGCCCTAGAAGGCAACCCCTCACTAGATATGAGGGAATTGTATTGCATCTATGCAGATCTATATTCTGAGTGAGGAAGAGAGAGGAGATTGCAAGCGAAGAGGGAATTACAGTGAATCTGCTATAGGTTGTATCTCTTCAGTTTGCTCGATAATGTAAAAAGAAGGACTGGCTGTTTCTCCATGGTTGTAGCTCAAACTGGGTGAACCACATATATCTGTGTCTCTCTTGTTTTATGCATTTTCAGTTTTTATATTTCTGTAATATTTTATGTGCTCCATTTCTCTATAATATATAATTCTCTAACACTTTTGAGCTACCCCATGAACTTTCACATTCCCACAAGACTCTCTAATCTATTCTAGTCTCTATTCTACTACTATAATATTACATGATAGAGAGAATTGCTCTTATTCTACAATTCAAGTTATAGAAATATTTGGGACATCTAGATGTAATTTGTGTACAAGATATGTGTACCAAAGATCGTATTCCTTTGCAATGTCACTAAATTTATATTTTTGTTCTTCTACATGTCTCTGGAGACACTTTATTGAAACTAGTAATAGAGTGTTATTCTTTACATTTATCTAATTTAATATGGCCAAAATCTTAGTAGATATCTTTACATGATCCACCACATATTGAGTAATTGTTTCCCTTGTAACTTCTAATTCTCCCATGTTAGTAGCTTGCTTAAAAGGATTGATGAATCCATGGATTTATTACATAGATTCTTCTTGTCGCATTATTTCATTGACTGGTCTAATAGAAGGAACTTTATGCAAATCGATTACATATTCCAACATACTCGACACATGCTTATACGATGCTAACAATTTATCCACATATCTTGCTAGATTTTCACATGAATGGACCTTGATGCGAATTTAAACATTTTCATCTTCGACAACTATGCATTCTATTTTTGGGAGTGTTTCCACTGCATTCATATATTTAGTGGTCCATTTGTGTATTTTATCGATAATTGTTGTGCCCTATTTGAGCATGGCTTCATTTCCTTTATATTTTTCTTAAGTGGTTGAAAATGTTACTATGGCATGATGTAATTTCATCATTTATTGGTAGACCACAACCATAGTATCTTTTAATATCTCCACATCCTCTTGAATATATTCCTACAATTCTTTGCCACTCAAATGGACCAAACACAAAGCCCGGTTCTCTTCTTTTACTTGTGCAACTCTTTATTCAAAAGAACTAAGCTTTACCTATAGATCATCGAATATTCTTTTCAATTTATACATGTTTAACTGTAATCTAGGCAGGAAAGGAATTCAATATGAACCAATCATCTTGAGGTTCATGGTGGTATCTATGACAATTTCCTCTTTTGTGACTAATGATATGGGCTTCGGTGGGTTCTTTGCCTAACACTTCCTCCTTTCCTGCATTATTTTTCATTGGAATTGATCTAAAGTTAGCCTTGTGATATCCAACACATCCTCTTCTTCATCCCTTGGGATGTCTAGTTCTCGTAGTGGAATATTACCACCAGTAATTCGAGTAAATGGAGGAATGTCCCAAGCTCATGATAAATCTACTTACATTTGGGACCCTTCATAGTGTTGATCAACTAATCCTTTTCTCCATTGTTCCTTGAGTCAATCTTATCGAATTCACATGGAAAGAGCCTCCTACTGCCCTTTGGCTTCCTCTTCTTGTTTCTTTTTCCTATCTTCTTTGGATTTTATTCTTATTTAATTCTTGTTTCATCTTTATCATTTCCTCCTCTTATTATTTCTTCATCTTACTCCTACTTTAGAAGTTTTTCCTCTTGTCTCCTTCTAACTATATATTCTTGTTGGTGTTTCTCTTCTTCTCTATTTATCTTTATCTCTTATTTTCCTTGGGCTATTTTTGCATTCCTTTCTTCCAGAATTTCCCCTTATTCATATTTTCTAGGTGATGCTTTGCGTATGTTTATCTGTATGCTCCATGGTTGGTTTCCTTTTGTTATTTTTCCTCCTACTCTTTATGTTTCACACTTTTATCTTGCTTCTCTTTATTCCTCTTAAAGAATGTTCTTCAATCTTCAAGACTCATGCATTCTCTATCCTCATCATCTCACTCCTCTTCTTCTACTTCTTTTTTTTTTTCTCATTTGAACCAAATACCCTAAAAGAATTGTAGAAGTTCTTGACCTTGTGTTTTACATTTCCTATAGAGTAACTCTTGGTTCATACTTTCAAAGACTCAAATCAATGAAAGAGACACTTCTTATTTCTTCAGCTTTTTCCTCAACTTCTTTGAATTTTTGAAGAGAGTATGCTCCAATTATTATAGGAAACATGGGCCATGGTCACTTCTTACCGATCGACAATGCTTTGGGTATTCCAGTAGTTTATTGATAAAAGGAGTATTGCAAGAGAACTCAAGTTGTCACGAACATCAAGAGAACATGGGGAGGATTGTATGCACAAAAAAAAATGATATAAGTTTCTTCCCTAATAAGGAACCAATATGTCGCCTCGATGATGGTAATTTTATCTTACTCTGAAAAACAAGGTGGGTCATGGCCAAAGAGTTCCTAATGTAGAGGACGAATAAAATTTTATGAAGTAGTTTTAAATGAATCCTTGTAACCTACATTGAAAAACATTTATAATAAATATGAACTCGCTCTTGCACCTTTAGAGACCATCTCAAACTCCATCCTCGAAACTGACACCTTACACAAACTCCATCAAGAAGGTAAGAATCCATGTAAAAATTTGATGGATTACCTTTCTCTCGATCTTTGGTCGTTTGAATATTTATCTTGAGCGTAGATGTAAGGATGCTTACCGAATTAAATACAATACCTTTAGTAGAAAATGTGTGCATCAAGGGTACCTGTGATCCAAGAAGGTATCTATATCATCACTTCAAAATAGCATCCATCAAATCATATACCTTTCAGGTGCACATGAATCGCGAGAAATTCAAAGCTTTGCTAGCCAGGTCAGTATTTGAGAAATTGCCAAAGGAGACACAGGAGATGTTGTGTGCGAAGGTCTCTAGCGTGATAGTGCTACCGTATGGAGCACCGACCATAGATAATGAAGTTAACAGGCCCACTGCTAGCCCCCTCAATAGAGTGTGGATAAACTTGGCGGCACTCCTTGGCAAGGTGCTCCACCTATTGTAGGATGGAGAGATCGTGGAGCTGAGGACTTGCTAACACCGCGCTTTCCAGGTAATTAGTGAACAGAGGATTAATAATGAACATATGGCCCTACAGTGAGACTCTACCATCAACACCATGATCAAGGTAACTGATCGAAACAAGCATATAGTTCAGTCTGTGGAGGAGGCATATTGAATGGTCCCAAAGTTGGCCATTCCTAAGAAAGAATTGGATGAGGTGCCCGTCCGTAAGCTTGCTAAAGGGGTATGTGACGCTTGCACAGATGGGCTAGGGTTTAGCTGGAGCTGAACCTATAGATTTCAGATCTACAGTTGAAGCCCCAACCTTCAACTCTGCCAGAAGTAAGGGAGCAATGTCCAACCACTATCACAGAGGTGATAGCAACGGTAGACAGTGCAGTAACAAACTGCAGAAAACTTTTTGAACAGTCGTTCAAGCTCCCAATGAGTCTTCATGAGGAGCCTTATGTATATCAGTTGGAAACAGAATTACAAGAATTGCAGCAGTGCTATGACAAAGTAAAAGGTACAACATAAACCATAACTCTCGCACAGATATTGGTGAAGCTGCAGGAGGCAAAGAAATTGTAAGAACAGGAAGATGTAG
The DNA here is from genome assembly GCA_031772625.1 of Pinus tabuliformis. Classification (NCBI taxonomy): domain Eukaryota; kingdom Viridiplantae; phylum Streptophyta; class Pinopsida; order Pinales; family Pinaceae; genus Pinus; species Pinus tabuliformis. The sequence goes on from CM062813.1 coordinate 903,144,367, forward strand.
CACAACAAAAGGAGGTAGTGCTAATGGCATGCTTGAAGCCATGGTTGGATGTGGCTTATTTGATCATGGCTTGTATTGAAGGTAATATTTCTATTCTGCAAGCTCCTCAGTAAATGCTTTAGTCTGATAGTTCAGGACCCGTGACTGAGAAGTTAGTTGAAGAAGAAAAGCAAGTGGCCGCACAGTGCACTATCGAGGTTGCCATCATATAGGTAAAGATTGGAGCTCTTCGCGACACGATCTATGCACCCATAGAGTGACTCAAGGGCGAGTCACCATGTTTGTGTTCGGGGCCTATTGGGACTGGGTTCCCCCAATGATAGTTTTGGGGCTAAAATCCCATGGTTTTAGGAAATTTTGTAATAAAGTTGTAAAGTCTGTGAATTTTTTGGTTGCAAAGTGCGAAGGTGTCAAGAGTCATAAAGGGTTGTCTGCCCCTATTTTGTAAAGTGTAAAGTCGGTTGTAAAGATCCACCCATGGTCCACGGACCATGGGATTGTATAAAAAGGAGCTAAGTAAGTAAGCTATAATTAGTCTTGAGTTGAGAGACAAGTTTTACTGTCTTGGTAGAGAAGTCTAAGTGTTTTGGGTTGTAGCATAGGTAGAGGCTCTACAGCTGAGTGTGTAGAGGCCTAGGGTGGAAGTCCAAAGCTAAGTGCGTGGACCCTTTCAACTATGTGCGCTGGGTGGATAGAGTGTGTATTAATCTGAAGATATCAATAAAGAGAAGTATTCTGCAAATTCTGTGTATTCATGTCTTGTTAATGCATCTGGTTATATTGCATTTTGGATTTGATTTACTATGTTCATGTGATCCGCGAAGGTATGCGACTATATTGGTTAGTTGAATGCAAGTAAGAATATATGTTTATGTTGTGCTCACTATGATGTTTTAGTAAGGTAAGTAAACAGTTAAGACAAATCAGGAACCTATACAATATGCTATCATAGTAGCACGAAAGTGCCTAGATCATGGGTGAAGGCTGCGTGAAGGTTAATCATACACCTTCGTGGAGGTACTGAAGGGTGGAATAAAGGGATAAACTGACAGATCTGTAAAGCTTAGTGACCTACACGAAAGTAGGAATAGAGGGTATAAGTTGACATCACGACCATGTGAGGGTGTGGAAACTTGGTTCTAGTATCCCCCCATACTGCTTCGGGTGAGACTTCAGCCTACGCTCCATAGGCTGATGTCGAAAGGGATAATAGTGTAGGGATTTTTTTTGCTAACTAACCCTGAACCTGGGTCATTCCCCACATATAAAAAAAATAGAGTTTTCAATATCTTCTAGAATTTCAAGATCACAGACGTCAGTAGGGAGTGAAAATAACAACACCCAAACTAGAGCCATCATCAATTTTTCCTATTATAGATTACAACATTCCTCTCAATAAATCATGAAAAATATCAACATTATTGAAAGAATATGGACCATTTTCAGAGATTCAGGTCCTATCCTCTATGTTCAAGAAAATTACACTAAAATAAACCCTAGTGCCAAATTTTAGCTCAATGCCCAATATTGCCCTTTACTTTCCACTTGGTTTGTATCCATTTAACAAAATCCCTATAAATTTGTAGGTAAGATCATGATATTTCATATATTAATAGTAACATTTTAGCTTATTGTTTGGAATCACATATTAATATTCATAGAAGCTTTTGGTATGCATCTTCCTTTGTGTCAAGATTTCCATTGTTCTTCAAGAAGTTCTCCCTTTTGACTTATGGCTTATCCACTGCTTGTACCTTCTCCAGTTATATTTGGGTGATGGTCCCTAGTCATTACCACCTTGTAGGAGGAGATTGATCCATACCCCTTTTTTGACTCATTAGAGGAGTTAATAACGATAACGTAAAAGATCACCTTCGCGTGACACTAAATGGAAAACAATGGCTCAAATCCACCAACATTTGGTGGATACTTCAAATAATTTCCTACCTAAAACCTTTAAATGCTATGTATAAAATCCACATGAAGGATGAAATAAATTACATCTATTCCATACAATTAAAGGTGAAAATATAAAAAATATTTTAATTTAAATTACCTTTATTTTCTTTATATAATCATGATGCAAAACTATGTTATTTGAAATCGTCATTGAGATATTTTGTTTATGGATAGCAATCAAATATGTTTTTGGTTATGATAATATTTTTTATATTAAATGAACATATCACGAAATATCAATTATATTATATTTTACATTGCATCTGTCAACACCATATTTAGTAGTGAACGAATTACACCTCTTTAATATTATAAATTAAATTATTATTATTTTTCTCCGCTTTCAACTACTTAATGTTTATATAAAGTGGATTTAAAGTTAAGATGTTAATTGAAGTATTTTATCTATGCCCACCTCATTTTTCTTTGTTATTGTTTTTTATAATTTTTTATTGTAAATATTACTTTATTATTTTTAAATGTAATGTTACATGAAAACATTTCCCTCATACTGGAGTGTAAAGCACATATTGGTATAATAAGGAAATTAACACAGACATATTTAGAATTTTAAATATGAAAATATTTTAAATATTAATAAGTAAAGTTTAGAGATTCATTTTTTTTTTTAAATTTACATATGTTCCTTTTATACATTAAATTTTTCTATTATAGTTATTAATATTTTTTAAATGTTATATATCAACTCCATATACAAAATACAATGAACTACACATAATGTTTACAATGCAAAGTGAAAACATACGGAATTTTTAAATTTAAATTAGTTTGCTTTCTTTTATATCAGATTGATCTAAATATTATTTAATATTGACATTGAGAAGTTTTATTTAGGACTAAGAGTTAAATATTTTTTCTTATTAGTATATACTATATTTTTACTCGATTTATCGCATGTCAATTATGCATAAAATGAATTACATATCATGCAATATCAATTATGTTATTTCTACATGGTATTTGTTGACTCCATATCTATTAGTGAATGAATTGCATATCTCTTTAATGTTAAAAAGTAATTTTTTTGTTATTACTAATTTTTTAATTTGTTATTGTATATATTTATTTATTATTTTTAAATGTAACACTACATTACAATGGCTCACTCATCAAATAAAAAAAATAACAAAAACAAAAGTACATACAAACACAATAAATGAAAAAAAAGGTAATTTTTTTTAACTTGCAAACCTTTTTTTCTATCTTAATTTTACATTTTATTGAAATGTTATACTTCTATTGTAAGTATTGATAAATATATAAATATATATGACTTAGTTGTGCATGGTATAAATGAAAAATTAACACACAAACATATATTCAAACATAATAAATGTTTATAAATTTATATAATTTATGTACTTATCGTATAAATAAAAGATTAACATATCAAAATTGTGAAGATAAAGATAAACAAATATAAATTTAAAATATTGTTAAAAATAAAGTCATTCTATTTAAATTAACAACACTATGTTGATGGGCTCGAATGTACCACCAACACCTAGGGTATCTCCCCAACGTAGAATCCCAATTAGACTCTATAGTGTTTGGTCTAGGAGTTTCATATGGTATGTAGGCTCGACTGTCATTCTGTTGATTGAAATTCACTTTGGATGAAAGAGGTACTAATCATCATAGAATAGATAAAGGTTCAACACAAGATACTATGAATAACAACATCATATTATGGCATGAATCTCAAGAATAGTAGTGTTCGCAAAGCTACAAAACAGACCCATTCATATTAGAAGGAGTAAGTTACCAATCAAATATAAGTTTGTGATTAATAACACCATGAAAGCATATGTAGGCACACAATTCTACAATTATATAATTCTCAAGTCAATAAAACAATTCATTGGCATAATAAAAAATTAAACATGTCATATACCATCCATTCACCACAAGAGAAATCCCACAATGCTTCATGACACATGAAGAAACTAGAGGAAAAGATTCATAAATCTTGAAACATTAAGATGAAATATCCATAGCACCATCAGATGAGAAGTCCATCAAATCCATAAGTGAAAATATGAAATTACTTCTTGCATTCACTAAGAAATCTATTAGTTCTCAAACAATATGCATAAATTAGTCCAGAACCAAAAGTCCCTTATCTTGTGTCATGAGGAGATATTTATAGAACAATTGGCGGGGTTGTTTCTACATGTATGACTTTTGTCCCATCCCATGAACTTTCACATACCCACGAGGCTCTCTAATCTATTGTAGTCTCTATTCTACTACTATCATATTACATGATAGAGAGAATTGCTATTATTCTACAATTCAAGTTATAGAAAGGTTTGGGACATCTAGATGTAATTTGTGTACAAGATATGTGTACCAAAGCTTATATTCCTTTGCAATGTCGATAATTTGTATTTTTTTTCTTCAACATGTCTCTAGAGACACTCTAGTGAAACTAGCAATAGACTATTATTCTTTACCTTTATCTAATTTGATAGGGTTAAAATCTTAGTAGATATCCTTACATGATGCACCACATATTGACTAATTGTTTCCCTTGTAACTTCTAATTCTTCCATGTTAGTAGCCTTTTTAAAAGGATTGAGGAATCGATGGATTTATTGCATAACTTCTTCTTGTCACATTATTTAATCCACCGGTCCAATAGAAGGAAATTTATGCACATCGATTACATATTCCAATAGATGCTTATATGATGCTAACAATTTATCCACATCTCTTGCTAGCTTTTCACATGAATGGACCTTGATGTGAATTTAAACTTTTTCATCTTCGACAACTATGCACTCTTTTTTTGGGAGCATTTATGCTGCATTCATATATTTAATGGTCCGTTTGTGTATTTTATTGATAATTGTTGTGCCCTATTTGAGCATCACTTCATTTCCTTTAGATTTTTCCTAAGTAGTTGAAAATATTACTATGGCATGATGTAGTTTCATCACTTATTGGTAGAACACAACCATAGTATCTTCTAATGTCTCCACATCCTCTTGAATATATTCCTACAATTCCTCACGGGCCAAACACAAAGCATGGTTCTCCTCTTGTACTTGTGCAACTCTTTATTCAAAATAACCAAGATTTTCCTGTAGATCATCGACTCATTTTTTCAATGTATTCATGTTCAACTATATTGTAGGCATGAAAGTAGTTCAAGATGAACCAATCATCTTGAGGTTCATGGTGGTATCTATGATAATTTCCTTTTTTTTGACAAATGATATGGGCTTAGGTTGGTTCTTTGCCTAACACTTCCTCCTTTCTTGCATTATTTTTCATTGGAATTGATCTAAAGTTAGCCTTGTGATATCCAACACATCCTCTTCTTCATCCCTTGGGATATCTAGTTCTCGTAGTGGAATATTACCACCAGTAATTGGAGTAAATGGAGGAATTTCCCAAACTTGTGATAAGTCTACTTACATTTGGGACCCTTGACAGTGCTAATAAACTACTCTTTTTCTCCATTGTTCCTTGAGTCCATCTTAATGAATGTACATGGAAAAAGCCTCCTGCTGCCTTTTAGCTTCCTCTTCTTGTTTCTTTTTCCTATATTCTTTGGCTTTTATTCATATTTAATTCTTGTTTTGTCTTTATCATTTCCTCTTCTTATTATTTCTTCATCTTACTCCTACTTTAGAAGTTGTTCCTCTTGTCTCCTTCTACCTTCATATGCTTGTTGGTGTTTCTATTCTTCTCTATTTCTCTTCATTTCTTATTTTATTTGGGCTATCATTGCATTCCTTTCTTTTAAACTTTCCCCTTATTCATATTTTCTAGTTGATCCTTTGGTTATCATTATTTATATGCTCCATGGTTTCTTTCCTTTTGCTATTTTTCCTCCTAATTTTTATGTTTCCCACTTTTTTCTTCTCTTTATTCCTCTTGAACAATGTTATTTGATCTTCAAGACTCATGAATTCTCTATCCTCGTCATCTCACTCCTCTTCTTCTACTTCTTTTTTTTTTCTCATTTGAACCCAGTACCTTAAAAGCATTGTATAAGTTCTTGACCTTGTGTTTTACATTTCCTATAGAATACCTCTTGGGTCATACTTTCAAAGTCTCAACTCAATGAAAGAGACACTTCTTATTTCTTCAGCTTCTGCCTCAACTTACTTGAATTTTTGAAGAGAGTATGCTCCAATTATTAGAGGAAACATCGGCCATGGTCACTTCTTACCCATCGACAATGCTTTGGGTAATCCAGTAGTCGTTTGATAAAATAATTCTTGCAAGAGAAATCTAGTTGTCACTAACATCAAGAGAGCATGAGGAGGATTTTATGCACCAAAAACTTTGATATAAGTCTCTTCCCTAATAAGGAACCAATATGCCACCTCGATGATGGTAATTTTATCTTTCTCTGAAAAAAAGGTGGGTCATGGCCAAAGAGTGACTAATATAGAGGACTAATAAAAGGTAATGAAGTAGTTTCAAATGAATACTTGTAGCCTACGTTGAAAAGCATTTATAATAAATATGAACTGGCTATTGCACCTCTAGATTCCATCTCAAACTCCATATTCCAAATTGAAATTTTACACAAACTCCATCAAGAAGGTAAGAATCCATGTAAATATTTGATGTATTACCTTTCTCTGGATCTTTGGCCGCCTCAATATTTATCTTGAGTGTAGATGTAAGGATGCTTGTTGAATTAAATACAATACCTTTAGCTTAAAATGTGTGCATCAAGGGTACCCATGATCCAAGAAGGTATCTATATCATCATTTCAACATAATATCCATCAAATCATATACCTTTTAGGCGCACATGAACCACGAGAACTTCAAAACTTTGCTAGTCAGTTCAGAATTTGAGACATTTCCAAAGGAGACATAGGAGATGCTATGTGCAAAGATCTCTAGCATGATAGTGCTACCGTATGGAGCACTGACCAGCCCCATCAAGGGAGAGTGGATGAACTTGGAAGCTCTCCCTGGTGAGGGAGTCCACCTATTGCAGGATGGAGAGATCACGAAGCTGAGGACCCGCAAACACTGTGCTTTGTAGGTAATCAGTGAGCAAAGGATTAATAATGAACATATGGCCCTACAACGAGACTCTACCATCGCCACCATGACCGAGGTAACCAATCGAAACAAGCGTATAGTTTAGTTCGTGGAGGATGCATGCTGAATGGTCCCAGAATTGGCCATTCCTAAGGAAGAACTGATCAAGTCACCCGTCCGCAAGCTTGCTAGAGGGCTGCGTGATACTCACACAGAGATGGCTAGCATTTAGCTGGATCTGAACCTACAGATTGTAGATCTACAGTTGAAGGCCTAGCCTTCAACTCTAGCAGAAGAAAAGGAGAAATGTCCAACCACTGTCACAGAGGTGATAGTGGTAGTAGATAATGAAGTGGTAGACTGCACACAACTTTTTGACATTAATTTATCCACATCTCTTGCTAGCTTTTCACATGAATGGACCTTGATGCAAATTTAAACTTTTTCATCTTCGACAACTATGCATTCTATTTTTGGGAGTGTTTCCACTACATTCGTATATTTAGTGGTCCATTTGTGTATTTTATCAATAATTGTTGTGCCCCATTTGAGCATGGCTTCATTTCCTTTATATTTTTCTTAAGTGGTTGAAAATTATTACTATGGCATGACGTAATTTCATCATTTCTTGGTAGACCACAACCATAGTATATTTTAATATCTCCACATCCTCTTGAATATATTCCTACAATTCTTTGTCCCTCAAATGGACCAAACACAAAGCCCAACTCTCTTCTTGTATTTGTGCAACTCTTTATTCAAAAGAACCAAGCTTTACCTATAGATCATCGACTCTTTTTTTTCAATTTATTCATGTTCAACTATAATGTAGGCATGAAAGGAATTCAATATGAACCAATCATCTTGAGGTTCATGGTGGTATCTATGACAATTTCCTTTTTTGTGACCAATGATATGGGCTTAGGTGGGTTCTTTGCCTAACACTTCCTCCTCTCTTGCATTAATTTTTCATTTTAATCTAAAGTTAGCCTTGTGATATCCAACACATCCTCTTCTTCATCCCTTGGGATGTCTAGTTCTCGTAGTGGAATATTACCACCAGTAATTGGAGTAAATGGAGGGATGTCCCAAGCTCATGATAAATCTACTTACATTTGGGACCCTTGACAATGTTGATCAACTACTCCTTTTCTCCATTGTTCCTTGAGTCAATCTCATTGAATGCACATGGAAAGGGACTCCTATTGCCTTTTGGCTTCCTCTTCTTGTTTATTTTTCCTATCCTCTTTGGCTTTTCTTCTTATTTAATTCTTGTTTTGTATTTACCATTTCCTCCTCTTATTATTTCTTCATCTTACTCCTACTTCAGAAGTTGTTCCTCTTGTCTCCTTCTACCTTCATATGCTTGTTCGTGTTTCTCTTCTTCTCTAATTATCTTCACTTCTTATTTTCTTTGGGCTATCGTTGCATTCCTTTCTTCCAGACTTTCCGCTTATTCATATTTTCTAGTTGAATATTTGGGTATGATTATTTGTATGCTCCATGGTTGGTTTCCTTTTCTTATTTTTCCTCCTACTCTTTATGTTTCCCACTTTTATCTTGCTTCTCTTTATTCCTCTTAAACAATGTTCTTTGATCTTCAAGAATCATGCATTCTTTGTCCTCATCATCTCACTTCTCTTCTTCTACTTATTTTTTTTCTCATTTGAACCCAATACCCTAAAAGCATTGTAGAAGTTCTTAACCTTGTGCTTTACATTTCCTATAGAGTACCTCTTGGTTCATACTTTCAGAGACTCAAATCAATGAAAGAGAGACTTCTTATTTCTTTAGTTTCTGCCTCAACTTATTTGAATTTTTGAAGAGAGTATGCTCCAATTATTATAGGAACCATGGGCCATGGTCACTTATTACCCATCGATAATGCTTTGGGTAATCTATTAGTTGATTGATAAAAAAAATCTTGCAAGAGAACTCTAGTTGTCACGAACATCAAGAGAGCATGGGGGGGATTGTATGCACGAAAAAATTTGATATAAGTTTCTTCCCTAATTTGGAACCAATATGTTGCCTCGATGATGGTATTTTTATCTTGCTCTGGAAAACAAGGTGGGTCATGGCCAAAGAGTTCCTAATATAGTGCACCAATAAAAGTTTATGAAGTAGTTTCAAATGAATCCTTGTAACCTATGCTGAAAAACAGTTATAATAAATATGAACTAGCTCTTGCACCTCTAGAGTCCATCTCAAACTCCATCCTCCAAACTGACACCTTACACAAACTCCATCAATAAGGTAAGAATCCATGTAAAAATTTGATGGATTACCTTTCTGTCGATCTTTGCCCGCTTGAATATTTATCTTGAGCGTATATGTAAGGATGCTTGCTGAATTAAATGTAGTACCTTTATTAGAAAATGCATGCATCAGGGGTACCTATGATCCAAGAAGGTATCTATATCATCATTTCAACATAGCATCCATCGAATCATATACCTTTCAGGCACACATGAACCGCGAGAACTTCAAAGCTTTGCTAGCCAGTTCAATATTTGAGAAATTTCCAAAGCAGACACAGGAGATGCTGTGTTCGAAGGTCTCCAGCGTGATAGTGCTACCGTATGGAGCGCTGACCATAGAGAATGAAGCTAATAGACCCACTACTAGCCCCCTCAACAGAGTGTGGATGAACTTGGTAGGGCTCCTTGGCAAGGCGCTCCACCTATCGTAGGATGGAGAGATCGCAGAGTTGAGGACCTGTGAACACCGTGCTTTGCGGGTAATTAGTGAGTAGAGGATTAATAATCAACATATGGCCCTACAGTGAGACTCTGCCATTGCCACCATGACCGAGGTAATCGATCGAAACAAACATATAGTTCAAGTCGTGGAGGAGGCATGTCGAATGGTCCCAGAGTTGGCCATTCCTGAGGAAGAACCGGAGGAGGTGCCCATCTGCAAGCTTGCTACAGAGGTACGTGATGCTCGCACAGATGGTCTAGGGTTTAGCTGGATCTGAACCTAAAGATTGCAGATCTACAGTTGAAGTCCCAACCGTAAACTCTGCCAGAAGTAAAGGAGAAATGTCCAACCACTATCATAGAGGTGATAGCAATGGTAGACAGTGCAGTACCAGACTGCACACAACTTTTTGAACAGTTGTTCGAGCTCTCTATGTGTCTATAGGAGGACCCTAATATATATCAGTTGGAAACAGAAGCACAAGAATTGCAACATTGCTATGACGAAGTGAAAGGTACATTGTAAACCATCGCTCTCACGTAGAGACTGGTGAAGCTACAGGAGGCAAACAAATTGAAAGAACAGGTAGATATAACACAACAAAAGGAGGTAGTGCTAAAGGCGTGGTTGGATGAGGCTTATTTGATCATGGACTGTATTGAAGGCAATATTTCTACTCTGTAAGCTACTCAGTAGATGCTTTAGGTTGATAGTTTAGGACCCGCGACTGAGTAGTTGGTTCAAGAAGAAAAGCAAGCAGCTGCATAGGTCACTGTCGAGGTTGCCATCATATAGGCCAAGATGGGAGCTCTTCACGCCAAGATCTGCGTGCCCACAGAGTGACTCGAGGGTGAGTCACCATGTTTGTGTTGGGGGCCTTTATGGATTGGGTTCCCCTAATGACAGTTTTGGGGCTACAAGCCCATGGTTTTAGGCAATTTTATAATAAAGTTGTAAAGTTTATGCATTTTGTGGCCACGGAGCATGAAGGTGTCAAGAGTCATAAAGGGTTGTCTGCCCTTATTTTGTAAAGTGTAAAATCGGCTGTAAAGATACACCCATGTTCCGTGGAACATGGGATTGTATAAAAAGGAGATAATTAAGTAAGCTCTAAGTAGTCTTTAGTTGAAAGACAAGTTTTAGGGTCTTGGTAGAGAAGACTAAGTGTTTTGGGTCATAGCGTAGGTAGAGGCTCTACAGCTAAGTGCGTAGAGGGCTAGGGTGGAAGTCCAAAGCTAAGTGTGTGGACCCTTTTATCTATGTGCGCTGGGCGGATAGAGTCTGTATTAATTTGAAGATATCAATAAAGAGAGTTATTCTGCAAATTCTGTGTATTTATGTCTTATTAATGCATCTGGTTATATTGCGTTTTAGATTTGATTTACTATGTTCATGTGATCCGCGAATGTATGTGACTATATTGGTTAGTTGAACATAAGTAAGAATATATGTTTACGTGGTGCTCACTATGATTGTTTAGTAAGATAAGTAAACACTTAAGATAAATCAGGAACCTATACAATACACTGTCATAGCAGCACAAAAGTGCCTAGATCGCGGATGAAGGATGTGCAAAGGTTAATCGTACACCTTCGTGGAGGTACTGAAGGGTGGAATAAAGGGATAAATTGATAGGACCGTAAATCTTAGTGACCTACGCAAAAGTAGGAATAGAGGGTATAAGCTGACATCACGACCATGTGAGGGTGCGGAAATTTGGTTCTAGCATCCTCCCATACTGCTTCGGGTGAGAATTCAGTCTGCGCTCCAGGCTGATGTCGAAAGGGCCAATAGTGTAGGGATTTTTTTTTGCTAACTAAAGCTGAACCTGAGTCATTCCCCACATATAAAGAAATATTTTCAATATCTTCTAAAATTTTAAGATCACAGACGTCGGTAGGGAGTGAAAATAATGACACCCAAACTAGAGCCATCATGAATTTTTCCTACTATAGATTACAACATTCCTCCCAAGAAATCATGAAAAATATCAACATTATTGAAAGAATATTGACCATTTTTAGAGATTCAGGTCCTCTCCTCTATGTTCAAGAAAATTACATTAAAATAAACCCTACTGCCAAATTTTAGCTGAATGCTTAATATTGCCCTTTACTTTCCACATGGTTTATATCCATTTAACAAAATCCCTATAAATTTGTAGGTAATATCATGATATTTCATATACTAATAGGAACATTTTAGCTTATTATTTGGAATCACATATTTTATGTTCATAGAAGATTTTGGTAGGCATCTTCCTTTGTGTCAAGATTTCCACTGTTCTTCGAGAATTTCTCTCTCCTGACTTATGGCTTATTCACTAATTGTACCTTCTCTAATTAGATTTGGGTGATGGTCCCTAGTCATTACCACCTTGTAGGAGGGGATTGATCCCATACCCCTTTTTTGACTCATTGGAGGAGTTAATAATGATAACGTCAAAGATCACCTTCACATGACATTGAATGGAAAACATTGTCTCGAATCCACCAACATTTGATGGATACTTGAAATAATTTCGTACCTAAAACCTTTAAATGTTATGTATAAAATCCACATGAAGGATGAAATAAATTACATATATTCCATACAATTAAAGGCAAAAATATAAAAAATATTTTAATTTAAATTACCTTTATTTTCTTTATATAATCATGATGCAAAACTATGTTATTTGAAAAGGTCATTAAGATATTTTTTTTATCGATAACAATCAAATATGTTTTTGGTGATGATAATTTTTTTTATATTAAATGAACATATCATGAAATATCAGTTATATTATTTTTACATTGCATCTGTCAACACCATATTTAGTAGTGAACGAATTACACATCTCTTTAATATTGTAAATTAAATAATTATCATTTTTCTCCGCTTTCAACTACTTAATGTTTATATAAAGTCGATTTAAAGTTAAGATGTTAATTGAAGTATTTTATCTATGCCCACATCATTTTTCTTTGTTATTTTTTTTTATAATTTTTTATTGTAAATATTAGTTTATTATTTTTAAATGTAATGTTACATGAAAACATTTCCCTCATGCTGGAGTGTAAAGCAGATCTTGGCATAATAAGAAAATTAACATAGACATATTCAGAATTTTAAATATGAAAATATTTTAAATATTAATAAGTAAAATTTAGAGATTCATTTTTTAACTTACATTTGTTCCTTTTATACATTAAATTCTTTTATTATAGTTATTAATATTTTTTAAATGTTATATATCAAATCCATATACAAAATACAATGAACTACACATAATGTTTACAATGCAAAGTGAAAACATAAGAAATTTTTAATTTAAATTAATTTGTTTTCTTTTATATCAAATTGATATAAATATTATTTAATATTGACATTGAGAAATTTGTTTAGGAGTAAGAGTTAATTTTTTTTTTCTTATTAGTATATACTATATTTTTATTCTAGTTATCGCATGTCAATTATGCAAAAATGAATTACATATCATGCAATATCAATTATGTTAGTTTTACATGATATTTGTTGAATCCATATCTATTAGTGAATGAATTGCATATCTTTCATATTACAAAGTATTTTTTTTTGTTATTACTATCTTTTTAATTTGTTATTGTATATATTTATTTATTATTTTTAAATGTAACACTACATTACAATGGCTCACTCATCCAATAAAAAAATAATAGAAAAAAATGTGCATACAAAAACAATAAATGAAAAAAAAGTAAGTTTTTTTTTTAAACTTGCAAACCTTTTTTTCTATCTTAATTTTACATTTTATTGAAATGTTATACTTCTATTATAAGTATTGATAAATATATAAATATATATGACTTAACTGTGCATGGTATAAATGAAAAATTAACACACAAACATATATTCAAACAGAATAAATGTTTATAAATTTATATAATTTATGTACTTATCGTATAAATAAAATATTAACATATCAAAATTGTGAAGATAAAGATAAACAAATATAAATTAAAAATGTTATTGAAAATAAAGTCATTCTATTTAAATTAACAACACTATGTTGATGGGCTTGAATGTACCACCATCACGTAGGGTATCTCCCCAACGTAGAATCCCAATTAGACTCTGTAGTGTTTGGTCTAGGAGTTGCATATGGTATGTAGGCCTGATTGTCAATCTGTTGATTGAAATTTGCTTTGGACAAAAGAGGTACTAGTCGTCATAGAATAGATAAAGGTTCAACATATGCAAGAAATAAATCTATTGAAAATTCAGCACATAAGATACTATAAATAACAACATCATATTATGGCATGAATATCAAGAATAGTAGTGTTCGCAAAGCTACAAATCAAACCCATTCATACTACAAGGAGTAAGTTATCAATCAAGTATAAGTTTTTGATTAATAACACCATGAAAGCATATGTAGGCACACAATTCTACAATTATATAATTCTCAAGTAAATAAGACAATTCATTGACATAAGAAAAAAGTACACATTTCATATACCATCCATTCACCACAAGAGAAATCCCACAATGCTTGATGACACATGAAGAAACAACAGGAAAAAATTCATAAAGCTTGAATCATTAAGATGAAATATCCATAGCACCATCAGATGAGAAGTCCATCAAATCCATAAGTGGAAATATGAAATTACCTCTTGCATTCACCAAAAAATCTATTAGTTCTCAAACAATATCCACAAATTAGTCCAGAACCAAAAGTGCCTTATGTTGTGTCATGAGGAGATATTTATAGAACAATCGGTGGGGTTTTTTTCTACACGTGTGGCTTTTGAGCTACCCCATGAACTTTCACATTCCCACGTGGCTCTCTAATCTATTGTAGTCTCTATTCTACTACTATCTTACATGATAGAGAGAATTGCTATTATTATACAATTCAAGTTATAGAAAGGTTTGGGACATCTAGATGTAATTTGTGTACAAGATATGTGTACCAAGGCATGTATTCCTTTGCAATGTCGACAAATTTATATTTTTTTTCTACATGTCTCTGGAGACACTCTAGTGAAACTAGCAATAGGCTGTTATTCTTTACCTTTATCTAATTTGATAGGGTCAAAATCTGAGTAGAAAACCTTACATGATCCACCACATATTGACTAATTGTTTCCCTTGTAACTTCTAATTCTTCCATGTTAGTAGCCTATTTAAAAGGATTGAGGAATCCCTGGATTTATTGCATAACTTCTTCTTGTCGCATTATTTCATCCACCGGTCCAATAGAAGGAACTTTATGCACATCGATTACATATTCCAACATATGCTTATATGATGCTAAAAATTTAACCACATCTCTTGCTAGATTTTCACATGAATGGACCTTAATGCGAATTTAAACTTTTTCATCTTCAACAACTATGCATTCTATTTTTGGGAGCATTTATGCTGCATTCATATATTTAGTGGTCCATTTGTGTATTTTATCGATAATTATTGTGCCCTATTTGAGCATCACTTCATTTCCTTTAGATTTTTCCTAAGTGGTTGAAAATATTACTATGGCATGTTGTGGTTTCATCATTTATTGGTAGAACACAACCATAGTATCTTCTAATGTCTCCACATCCTCTTGAATATATTCCTACAATTCTTCGCTACTCGAATGGGCCAAACACAAAGCCCGGTTCTCTTCTTGTACTTGTGCAACTCTTTATTCAAAAGAACCAAGATTTTCCTGTATATCATCGACTAATTTTTTCAATATATTCATGTTAAACTATATTGTAGGCATGAAAGTAGTTCCAGATGAACCAATCATCTAGAGGTTCATGGTGGTATCTATGATAATTTCCTTTTTTGTGACAAATGATATGGGCTTAGGTGGGTTCTTTGCCTAACACTTCCTCCTTTCTTGCATTATTTTTCATTGGAATTTATCTAAAGTTAGCCTTGTGTTATCCAACACATCCTCTTCTTCATCCCTTGGGATCCCTAGTTCTCATAGTGGAATATTACCACCAGTAATTGGAGTAAACGGAGGAATGTCCCAAACTCGTGATAAATATAATTACATTGGGGACCCTTGACAGTGCTGATCAACTACCTTTTTCTCCATTGTCCCTTGAGTCAATCTTAATGAATGTACATGGAAAGAGCCTCCTGCTTCCTTTTGGCTTCCTCTTCTTGCTTCTTATTCCTATCTTCTTTGGATTTTATTCTTATTTAATTCTTGTTTCGACTTTATCATTTCCTCTACTTATTATTTCTTCATCTTACTCATACTTTAGAAGTTGTTCCTCTTGTCCCCTCTACCTTCATATGCTTGTTGGTGTTTCTCTTCTTCTCTATTCCTCTTCATTTCTTATTTTCTTTGGGCTATCATTGCATTCCTTTCTTCCAGACTTTCCCTTTATTCATATTTTCTAGTTGATCCTTTGGTTATCGTTATTTGTATGCTGCATGGTTGGTTTCCTTTTGCTATTTTTCCTCCTAATTTTTATGTTTCCCACTTTTATCTTTCTTCTCTTTATTCCTCTTGAACAATGTTCTTCGATCTTCAAGACTCATGCATTCTCTTTCCTCATCATCTCAGTCCTCTTCTTCTACTTCTTTTTTTTTTCTCATTTGAACCCAATACCCTAAAAGCATTGTATAAGTTCTTGACCTTGTGTTTTACATTTCCTATAGAGTACCTCTTGGGTCATACTAACAAAGTCTCAACTCAATGAAACAGACACTTCTTATTTCTTCAGCTTCTACCTCAACATACTTGAATTTTTGAAGAGAGTATGCTCCAATTATTAGAGGAAACATCAGCCATGGTCACTTCTTACCCATCGATAATGCTTTGGGTAATCCAGTAGTTGTTTGATAAAAAACTTCTTGCAAGAGAACTCTAGTTGTCACTAACATCAAGAGAGCACGGGGAGGATTGTATGCACCAAAAACTTTGATATAAGTCTCTTCCCTAATAAGGAACCAATATGCCACCTCGATGATAGTATTTTTAGCTTTCTCTGAAAAGTAAGGTGGGTAATGGCCAAAGAGTGACTAATATAGAGGACTAATAAAAGGTAATGAATTAGTTTCAAATAAATACTTGTAACCTACGTTGAAAAGCATTTATAATAAATATGAACTGGCTCTTGCACCTCTAGAGTCCATCTCAAACTCCATCCTCCAAACTGAAACTTTACACCAACTCCATCAAGAAGGTAAGAATCCATGTAAAGCTTTGATGGATTACCTTTCTCTTGATCTTTGTCCACCTCAATATTTATCTTGAGTTTACATGTAAGGATGCTTGCCAAATTAAATACAATACCTTTAGCTTAAAATGTGTGCATCAAGGCTACCCATGATCCAAGAAGGTATCTATATCATCATTTAAACATAGTATCCATCAAATAATATACCTTTTAGGTGCACATGAACCATGAGAAATTTGAAGCTTTGCTAGTCAATTCAGAATTTGAGACATTGCTAAAGGAGACATAGGAGATGTTGTGTTGGAAGATCTCCAGCATGATAGTGCTACCGTGTGGAGCACTGACCAGCCCCCTCAAGGGAGTGAGGATGAACTTGGTAGCTCTCCCTGGCGAGGCGCTCCACCTATTGCAGGATGGAGAGATCACAAAGTTGAGGACTCGCGAACACCGCGCTTTATAGGTAATCGGTGAGCAAAGGATTAACAATGAACATATGGCCCTACAACGGGACTCTACCATCACCGCCATGATCGAGGTAACCGATCAAAACAAGTGTATAGTTCAATTCGTGGAGGATGCATGCCGAATGGTCCCAGAGTTGTCCATTCTTGAGGAAGCACCAGTCGAGGTGCTCATCCGCAAGTTTGCTACAGGGATGCGTGACACTCACACAGAGATGGCTAGGGTGGAGCTGGAGCTGAACTTACAGATCATAGATCTACAGTTGAAGTCCCATCCTTCAACTCTACCACAAGTAAAGAAGAAATGTCCAACCATTGTCATAGAGGTGATAGCGGCGGTAGACAGTGAAGTAGTAGACTGCACAGAAATTTTTGGACAATCGTTCGAGGTCCTGATGAGTCTGCAAGAGGACCCCAATGTATAGCGGTTGGAAATAGAAGCACAAGAACTGCAACAGTGCTATGACAAAGTAAAAGGTACAGTGCAAACCATCACTCTAACGCAGAGATTGGTGAAGCTGCAGAAGGTGAAGAAATTGAAAGAACAGGTAGATGCAGCTCAGCAAGAGGAGGCAGTGCTAAAGGTGCGCTTGAAGCCCTAGTTGGATGAGGCTTATTTGATCATAGCCTATATTGAAGGAAAGCTTGCTACTCTGCAACTTACTTAGTAGAAGCTTTAGGATGACAGTTCAGGACCCGTGATTGAGAAGTTGGTTGAAGAAGCAAAGCAAACAGCTGCACGGTGCACTGCCAAGGTTTCCACAATATAGGTCGAGTTGGGAGGTCTTCAAGCCAAGATCTTCGTGCCTGTAGGGTGACTCGGGGGTGAATTTCCATGTTTATGTTGGGGGGCTGTTGGGAACAAGTTCCCCCTATGACAGCTTTGGGGCTAAAATCCCATGCTTTTAGGCAATTTTGTAATAAAGTGTAAAGTCTCCGCATTTTGTGGTTGCGGAGCACGAAGGTGTCAACAGTCATAAAGGGTTGTCTGCCCTTATTTTGTAAAGTGTAAAGTCAGATGTAAAGATCCACCCATGGTCCATGGACCATGGGATTGTATAAAAAGAAGCTAAGTAAGTAAGCTCTAAGTAGTCATTTGATGAAAAACAAGTTTTGGAGTCTTGGTAAAGAAGTCTAAGTGTTTTGGGTTGCAGCGTAGGTAGAGGCTCTACAGCTGAGTGCGTAAAGGCCTAGGGTGGAAGTCCGCAGCTAAGTGCATGGACCCTTGTAGTTGTGTGTGCTAGGCGGATAGAGTCTGTATTAATATGAAGATATCAATAAAGAGAAGTATTCTACAAATTTTTTGTATTTAAGTCTTGTTAATGCATCTGGTTATATTGTGTTTTAGATTTGATCTACTATGTTCATGTGATGTGCGAATGTATGTGACTATATTGGTTAATTGAACGCAGGTAAGAATATATGTTTATGCGGTGCTCACTCTGATTGTTTAGTAAGATAGGTAAACACTTAAGATAAATTAGGACCTATACAATATGCTATCATTGTAGTGAGAAAGTGCCTGGATCGCGGGTTAAGGCTGTGAGAAGGTTAATTGTAGACCTTCACAGAGGTACTGAAGGGTGGAATAAATGGATAGACTTACAGAGCCCTAAATCTTAGTGACCTGCATGAAAGTAGGAACAGAGGGTATAAACCGACATCATGACCATCTCAGGGTGCAAAACTTGGTTCTAGCATCCCCCCGTACTACTTCGGGTGAGACTTTGGTCCACTCTCCATGGGCTGACCTTGAAAGGGCCAGTAGTGTAGGGATTTGTTTTTCTAACTAATGCGAAACCTGGGTCATTCCCGACAAATAAAACAATAGAGTTGTTAATACCTTCTAAAATTTCAAGATCACAGATGTCGGTACGGAGTGAAAATAACAACACCCAAACTAGAGCCATCATGAATTTTTCCTATTATAGATTACAACATTCCTCCCAATAAATCATGAAAAATATCAACGGTATTGAAAGAATATGGACCATTTTCAGATTCAGGTCCTATCCTCTATGTTCAAGAAAATTACATTAAAATAAACCCTAGTGCCAAATTTTAGCTCAATGCTCAATATCACCCTTTGCTTTCCACTTGGTTTGTATCCATTTAACAAAATCCCTATAAATTTGTAGGTACGATCATGATATTTCATATACTAATGGTAACATTTTAGCTTATTATTTGGAATTACATATTTTATATTCATAGAATCTTTTGGTAGGCATCTGCCTTTGTGTCAAGATTTCCACTATTCTTCGAGAATTTATCTCTCCTCACCTATGGCTTATCCACTGCTTGTACCTTCTCTAGTTAGATTTGGGTGATGGTCCCTAGTCATTACCACCTTGTAGGAGGGGATTGATCCCATACCCCTTTTTCGGCTCATTAGAGGAGTTGATAACAATAACATCAAAGATCACTTTCACATGATACTGAATGGAAAACAAAGACTTGAATCCACCAACTTTTGATGGATACTTCAAATATTTTCCTACTTTAAACCTTTAAATGTTATGTATAAAATCCATATCAAGGATGAAATAAATTACATTTATTCCATACAATTAAAGGTGAAAATATAAGAAATATTTTAATTTTAATTACCTTTATTTTCTTTATATAATCATGACGCAAAATTATGTTATTTGAAATGGTGATAATTTTTTTATGGATAGCAATCAAATATGTTTTTGGTTATGATAATATTTTTTATATTAAGTAAACATATCATGAAATATCAATTATATTATTTTTACATTGCATCCGTCAACATCATATTTAGTAGTGAACGAATTACACATCTCTTTGATATTATAAAGTAAATTATTATTATTTTTCTCTGCTTTCAACTACTTAATGTTATATAAAGTGGATGTAAAGTTAAGATGTTAATTGAAGTATTTTATCTATGCCCACATCATTTATCTTTGTTTATTTTTTTTTATAATTTTTTATTGTAATTATGACTTTATTATTTTTAAACGTAATGTTACATGAAAACATTACCCTCATACTCGAGTGTAAAGCACATCTTGGCATAATAAGAACATTAACACACACATATTCAAAATTTTAAAGATGAAAATATTTTAAATATTAAGAAGTAAAATTTAAAGATAATTTTATTTTTTTTAATTTACTTATGTTCCTTTTATATATTTAATTTTTATATTATATGAAAACATTACACTTTTATTATAACTAGTTATAAACGTAAAAAATTATATAATTTGGGTGTCAATGGTACACACACACGCATATATATATATATATATATATATATATATATATTTGTTTGGAGATAAGGTGGATCTCTTTTGGTTTATACCACACACACACACACACACACACACACACATATATATATATATGTGTGTGTGTGTGTGTGTGTATGCTATAAACCAAAAGAGATCCACCTTAACTCCAAACAAATTTCTCAAGATGTAAACCCTCTTTTGAATGTAAAACATAAGGAAATATTTGATTCCTCTTGGCTCTTTGTAGATTTGAAGTTAAGATGAGACTATGTTTATTTTTTATAATAAAAAATTCTTATTCTATTAATATTTGTTTTTTTTTTTTTTAATTAGGGGGAGATTTGAAACTCATTCATTTTTCATTAATTTGATATGTAACATTTTAAAAGTTAATAACACAAAGACAAAATCATGTACCATTTAAAAACAATTATATATAGAAAGATAGAGAGTTTTATCTATATATGTTGTCTACTTTCAAATATGACTAGGACATGTATTAATTTTTTTTTTATATAATATGAGATATAAATAAAATATTTGATCTCTCTCTCTCTCTCTTTCTCTCTATCTCTCAATATATATATTTGAAATATTTTATTTATGGTTGACATTTCAGCATTTAAAAAATTAATACATGTCCCAATCACATTTGGAAGTAGAAAATATATATGCATAGAACTTTGTCTATATAATAATATTTTTGTTATAAATATTGTTTTAAAAGATACATGTCTATATATTTTCTCTCTCTCTCTCTCTCTCTCTCTCTCTCTCTCTATATATATATATATATATATATATATGACATTAAAATATTTTATTTATGATTGACATTTCAACATTTAAAATATGAAGACATGTCCCAATAATAATTGGAAGTAGAAAATATATATGCATAGAACTCTGTCTATATAATATTATTTTTGTTATAAATATTGTTTTAAAAGCTACATGCCTATATATTTTCCGGTATGTGTGTGTGTATATACAGATATAAATTTCTTATTAGTATTTAAAATGTTATATGTCAACTCTATATTAAAAATATGAATAAATTATTATTTTTACATTGCATCTGTCAACACCATATTTAGTAGTGAACGAATGACACATCTCTTTAATATTATAAAGTAAATTATTATTATTATTCTCTGATTTCAACTACTTAATGTTTATATAAAGTGGATTTAAAGTTAAGATGTTAATTGAAGTATTTTATCTATGCCCACATCATTTTTCTTTGTTATTTTTTTTATAATTTTTATTTTATAAATTACTTTATTATTTTTAAATGTAATGTTACATGAAAACATTTCCCTCATACTAGAGTGTAAAGCACATCTTGGCATGATAAGAAAATTAACACAGACATATTCAGAATTTTAAATATGAAAATATTTTAAATGTTAATAAGTAAAATTTAGAGATTCAATTCTTTTTTTTTTAATTTACATATGTTCCTTTTATACATTAAATTTTTCTATCATAGTTATTAATACTTTTTAGATGTTATATATCAACTCCATATACAAAATACAATAAATTACACATAATCTTTACAGTGCAAAGTGAAAACATAAGAAATTTTTAATTTAAATTAGTTTGTTTCCTTTTATATAAAATTGATATAAATATTATTTAATATGGACACTGAAATGTTTTATTTAGGACTAAGAGTTAAATATTTTTTTTCTTGTTAGTATATATTATATTTTTATTCTGGTTATCGCATGTCAATTATACATAAAATAAGTTACATATCATGCAATATCAATTATGTTACTTGTACATGGTATTTGTTGACTCCATATCTATTAGTGAATGAATTGCATATCTCTTTAATATTACAAAGTATTTTTTTGTTATTACTATTTTTTTAATTTGTTATTATATATATTTATTTATTAATTTTAAATGTAACAATATATTACAATGGCTCCCACATCCAATAAAAAGATAACAAAAACAAATGTACATACAAAAACAATAAATGATTTTTTGTTTTTTATTTTTAATTTGCAAACCTTTTTTTTCTGTCTTAATTTTACATTTTATTGAAATGTTACACTTCTATTATAATTATTTATAAATATATAAATATATATGACTTAAGTGTGGATGGTATAAATGAAAAATTAACACATAAACATATATTCAAAAATAATAAATGTTTATAAATTTATATAATTTATGTACTTATCGTATAAATAAAAAATTAACATATCAAAATTGTGAAGATAAAGATAAACAAATGTAAATTAAAAATATTATTTAAAAATGAAGTCATTCTATTTTAATTAACAACACTATGTTGATGGGCTCGAATCTACCACCAACACCTAGGGTGTCTCCCCAACGTAGAATCCCAATTAGACTCTATAGTGTTTGGTCTAGGAGTTCCATATGGTATGTAGGCTCGACTATCATTCTGTTGATTGAAATTCGCTTTGGACGAAAGAGGTACTAGTTGTCATAGAATAGATAAATCTTCAACATATGCAAGAAAGAAATCTATTGAAAATTCAGCACATAAGATATTATGAATAACCACGTCATATTATGGCATGAATCTCAAGAATAGTAGGGTTCGCAAAGCTACAAATCAAACCCATTCATATTACAAGGAATAAGTTACCAATCAAGAATAAGTTTGTGATTAATAACACCATGAAAACATATGTAGGCACACAATTCTACAATGATCTAATTCTGAAGTCAATAAAATAATTCACTGACATATCAAAAAAGTAACCATGTCATATACCATCCATTCACCACAAGGTAAATCCCACAATGCTTGATGACACATGAAAAGATTCATAAAGCTTGAAACATTAAGATGAAACATCCATAGCACCATCACATGACAATTCCATCAAATCCATAAGTGGAAATATGAAATTATTTCTTGCATTCATCAAAAAATCTATTAGTTCTCAAACAATATCCACAAATTAGTTCGGAACCAAAATTCCCTTACACTGTATCATGCGGGCATATTTATAGAACAATCGGTGAGGTTTTTCTACCCTTGTGACTTTTTGAGCTACCCCATCAACTTTCACATTCCGACGAGACTCTCTAATCTATTCTAGTATCTATTCTACTACTACCATATTACGTGATAGAGAGAATTTCTCTTATTCTACAATTCAAGTTATGGAAAGATTTGGGACATGTAGATGTAAATTTTGTACAAGATATGTGTACCAAAGCTTGTATTCCTTTGCAATGTCGATAAATTTATATTTGTGCTCTTCTACATGTCTGTGGAGACACTCTAGTGAAACTAGCAATAGAATGTTATTCTTTACGATTATTTGATTTGATAGGGTCAAAATCTTAGTATATATCCTTACATGATCTACCACATATTGATTAATTGTTTCCCTTGTAACTTCTAATTCTTCCATATTATTAGCTATTTAAAAGGATTGAGGAATGTGTGGATCATTTATTGCATAACTTCTTCTTGTCACATTATTTCACTGACCGGTCCAATAGAAGGAACTTTATGCACATTGATTACATATTATAACACACTCAACACATTCTTATATGAGGCTAACACTTTATCCACATCTCTTGCTAGCTTTTCACGTGAATGGACCTTGATACGAATTTAAAAATTTTCATCCCTTGACAGCTATGAATTCCATTTTTGGGAGAGTTTCTGCTGCATTCATATATTTAGTGGTCCATTCGTGTATTTTATCGATAATTTTTGTGCCCTATTTGAGCATGGCTTCCTTTCATTAGATTTTTCCTATGTGTTTGAAAATGTTACTATGGCATGATGTAATTTCATCATTTCATGGTAGAACACAACCATAGTATCTTCTAATGTCTCCACACCCTCTTGAATATATTCCTACAATTATTTGCCACTCGAATGCGGCAAGCACAAACCCTGCTTCTCTTCTTGTACTTGTGCAACTCTTTATTCAAAAGAAGCAAGCTTTGCATGTAGATCATCAACTCATTTTTTTAATATATTCATGTTCAATTGTATTGCATACATAAAAGCAATTAAATATGAACCAATCATCTTGAGGTTAATGGTGGTATCTATGACACATTCCTTTTTTCTAACCAATTATATGGCCTTAGGTGGGTTATTTGCCTAACAATTCCTCCTTTCTTGCATTATTTTTCATTGGAACTGATCGAAAGTTAGCCTTGTGATATCCAACACATCCTCTTCTTCATCCCTTGGGATGTCTACTTCTCATAGTGGAATATTACCACCAGTAATTGGAGTGAATGGAGGAATGTCGCAAGCTCATGATAAATCTACTTACATTTGGGACCCTTGACACTGTCGATCATCTACTCTTTTTCTCCATTGTTCCTTGAGTTGATATTATTGAATGTACATGGAAAGAACCTCCTGCTACCTTTTGGCTTCCTCTTCTTATTTCTTTCTCCTATCTTCTTTGGCTTTTCTTCTTATTTAATTCTTGTTTCATCTTTATCGTTTCCTCTTATTATTTCTTCACCTTACTCCTACTTTAGAGGTTGTTCCTCTTGTCTCCTTCTACCTTCATATGCTTGTTGATGTTTCTCTTCTTCTCTATTTCGTTTCATTTCTTATTTTCTTTGGTCTATCATTACATTCCTTTCTTCCATACTTCCCCTTATTCATATTTTCTAGTTGATCCACTGGGTATCCTTATTTTTATGCTCCATGGTTGGTTTCCTTTTGCTATTTTCCCTCCTACTTTTTATGTTTCCCACTTTTATCTTGCCTCTCTTTATTCCTCTTCAGTAATGTTTTTCGATCTTCAAGACTCATGCATTCTCTGTCCTCCTCATCTCACTCCTCTTCTTCTAATTCTTTTGTTTCTCATTTGAATCCAATACCATAAGATCATTGTAGAAGTTCTTGACCATGTGTTTTTCATTTCCTATAGAGTACCTCTTCGGCAATACTTTCAGAGACTCAAATCAATGAAAGAGACACTTTTTGTTTCTTCATCTTCTGCCTCAACTTCTTTGAAGTTTTGAAGAGAGTATGTTCCAATTATTAGAGGAAAGATGGTCCAGGGTCCCTTCTTACCCATTGACAATGCTTTAGGTAATCCAGTGGTTGATTGATAACAAACTTCTTGCAAGAGAACTCTAGTTGTCACGAACGTCAAGAGAGCATGGGGAGGATTATATGCACCAAAAAATTTAATATAAGTTTCTTCCCTAATAAGGAACCAATATGCCACCTCGATGACGATATTTCTAGCTTGCCCTGAAAAACAAGGTGGGTCATGGCCAACGAGTGCCTAATATAGATGATCAATAAAATATTATGAAGTAGTTTCAAATGAATACTTGTAACCAACATTGAAAAGCATTTATAATAAATATCACTAGCTCTTGCACCTCTAAAGTCCATCTCGAAATCCATCCTCCAAACTGACACTTTACACAAAATGAATCAAGAAGGTAAGAATCCAGGTAAAAATTTGATGGATTACCTTCCTTTAAATCTTTGGCCACCTAAATATTTATCTTGCGCGTAGATGTATGGATGCTTTCCAAATTAAATATGGTACCTTTAGTGGAAAATGTGTGCATCAGGGGTACCGATGACCTAAGAAGGTATCTATATCATAATTTCAACATAGCATCAATCGAATCATATACCTTTCGTAGGCCTTCTATATTATATATTTAATCTAGTTTAACCCTCAACTTGGTGGGTTCCTTCCACCATGGTTTCAATATGTCTTTGGTATATTTAGCAATTTCATTGAAATCTTCCAGCCACCTAGTGTTGAAAGATTCATCTCGCTCAGGAAGCTTGTAGTAGCTAGCAATATAAAAAACAACAAAACAGGCTAAGATCTCTTCATCATACCTCTTGATTTCCCAATCACTCACATTTGTACATTGCAATATCCAATTGATATTTTCAAAACACGTGAAGAACATTGCATTCTCAATGATGAGGCAGGTTTAACAAAGTCTCAAGAGGATAGGTCGCACTTTTATTAGGTCACATGGTTTCACTAGTACAAAATGAGAGATTAGTGACTACGTGACTAAAAAATTTTATTTACCACAACTGTTTTAAGTTAATTACTGCTAAATTTTTGCACTTGTAAGTGACCCAACTAAAAGTGACTAACTTAAATGAAAAATTTAGTGTAGGGATAAAATATAAGACTACGTAATAAGTGACCCAACTAAAAGTGACTAACTCAAATGACTAATTTAGTCAGGGACTAAAATATATGACTAGATAATAAGCGACAAAATTAAAAATGATTAATGTAAATGACTAGTATATTGTAAGAATAAAAATATGACCAGTGAACAAGTACAAAAAGTATATGAATTGGTCATTTATGCTAGTAATTTTTAATTGTGTTACTCTAGAAATGGAAAATTACAAATTTGATATTTAAGTGTTACATTCACTAAATTTTAGTACTTCAAATGGATTTAGAAACCCCCTCTTGACATTGTATATGGATTTAGAGGTCCCCTTAAAAGAGGTCTTTGAATCCATCTGTTGTGTTAAAATTTAAAGACAAAGATGTATTTAAATCCATCTAAATTTTTAAAATTTATATACAACTTATGTTAAGGGGGTGTTTAAATCCATCTACAATGTTAAAGTTCTAAGGCAAAGAGGTTTTGAATCTATTTATTAATTTAAGATTGGGTAATTATTAAAATCCATCTACAATGTCAAAATTATGAGGAAAAGAGTTTTTTTGAATCTAATTATTAACTTACTTTGATCATTAAAATATAGAGATGATTTACTAATTTTGGCAAATGTTGGGTTTGGGAGAGGGGAAGCCCTTCTCATATACATTAGTAAATGAGAGGAATTATGCACATTCCAAACCATTTTTTTATTTATTTATTCTTTCTGCAATGGTATAACATAAAAGAAGCCATTCTGATGCACTTTTTTCTTGACGGGTTTGGAATTTACTATGTTTATCTTGATCTTTTTCACGTTTTCTTTGAAACCCAAATTTTCGTCTACACGTTCCAACCGAAATTTTTTTATTTTATTTATCTTCTCCTGTAATGGTATAACAACAAGGAAGAAAGTCTGATGCATTTTTCCGCTCGGCAAGATTTTCATTTACTGTGTTTGAATGGATCTTTTGTAGGTTTCTTGCGAAACCCAAATTTTCATCATGTACCAGAAAACAATACTATCTCTAAATCACGAATTTCTACCATGAATCTAGGAGGAGGAAGACATTATAGCCCAAGTTATCATATTGATAAGGATTGTGGAATTTGCAGTGAATAGGCGGTGGATTTACGTTATTTTTTAAGTTTCTTTTGAGTTGAATGTTCATGGTATTTTCTTATTCATGAAATTAGGTTTTGGATAATTTAATTTATTTTTTATTCTGATTAGTGTAGTCATGTACAAGAACCATCTACAAAATCTTTCTCAGAAGATGTGTTTCAATCTACCCTCATGTTTTTTCATATGGGATGGGTACGATCACACCCTTCACTTCAAGGCAATAGTCAGATTCAATGGACAAACTTTTGAAAGCCCAAAAGTTTATACCATTTGTGATAGGTCGAGCATGCGGCTATGAAAGTTTCTCTTAATACACTCTTGAGTAAAGGCTCCTCATAGTCTCTTGCTACAAGAATCCTAGTAAGTAGAGCATTTCTTATTTCTTTTTCCTTGTTGGTTTCTATAATAGATTGAAATAAATACATAAACAAAATACTTATCCTTTAAATTCCTTGGGCGCTGCTACATTAAGATTGTCCCTTTATATAATTTTGAGTCCCATCGACCTTAGAACAATAATACAATTTATTTATATTATCATTATGTTTCCCCACCAAACTGGAAATAGTTTTATACCTATTCAAAACTTTAAACGCTATGGCGTGGTACCTGAAGGCTCATGTTAATGAAATTTGTATCTATAAATTGAGCAAGGTTTTTGAACTTGCCCAGTCCAAAATGGGCAACACTGCACCGAAAATAATACATGGCTTTAGATTTTTTTAAAGAGTTGTTTATTCCTATACAACATATTATAAGTTTCACTCGATAAGCTAGGGTATGTAAGATGTAACCCTTGTTGCACCATGAAAGCAACCATCTTTTGATCCTTGTAAAAGCATCACAAGCTGGAAAAAACTATAAAAGGAGAAGGGAAGAGAGATAGTTTTTTAACCCTTTGTTATAATATCAATCCACCATTGAAACTAGGTTAGTTATCATGAAACAGGTGGCCATAGTTAGTGGCAGCGTGGTCAAATGGCTAGAGGTTCAAGTCCTTGGTTTGATTCGTAGCCTGTCCAAGTTTTAACACCTTCAACCATTTTTGCCAGTGTTAAAGTGAGATAAAAAAAATTAGGGGAACCTTATCTAGTTACCTAGAAGTAGTATGACTATTTGTAGTATCCATAGAATTTTGAAAACAAGGTGGTAAACTCTGTTCTCTTAGTTGATAGAGCTATATGATGTATATTGTTGGTTATATCTACATTTAGAATTGAACTTTAGTAATTCCATGGCACTTGAAGAATGCATGGGATACTAGAGTTGATATTTGGCAATATTTTATGTCCTATTGAGTTGACTTAAGGGGATTTGAAATTTCGCCTATGGCACATGCAATTGAACCTAACCAAAGATTTGGAATTGTGATCAGTAGTTAATTATTTCAACTCATAGCAGCAACCATGGGTGAGCATCATGTTTCCTTAAAACTTAAAAGTCAACATGCTTGTTATAGAGAAGGGATAAAATTAACAATTATCCAACCTGTGTTGCATGGACATCCTGTGGAGGGCACACCCTAAAGGAAGGTGGTACTTTCATTACTGTTGGGTATACATTATATATGGGCTAGGAAATGTACTGCTTAAAATAGAATGCCAACAGAAAATTTCATTATTGTTTTTTTTTTAAGGGCGGAAGCCATCAAAGTTGATGATGACATTATTCAATGAAACTTTGCCAAAACATTGTAGAAATTTATAATTAAAATGACAAAAGATTCTAAATGTAACACACTTATAAATGTTATTCTAAATAAGTAATTTATAATATGTGTTTTAATTTATAGGATGAAACTAGAGTGTGCAAAAATCTATTACAAGAGATGGCCCAAAGGGATGGGGTGTCATTAACAATATATATAACAACGAGGTTAGGACTAAGACATATGCCAATGTTTATGTGCTCTGTTGAAGTTGTTGGGATGGCCTTTCAAGGTGAAGTTGCAAAGTCAAAGAAGTAGGTTGAAAAGAATGCTACAATGGTTGCATGGTCATCCTTAAAGAAACGTATGTTTATGCACATTACACATATGATTTTCACTACAATGTATCTAATTCTTGGGTTGGTAATGTTATGCCCATTTTTTATTGTTTGTGTAGATACTGGATATTTATATCATACCCACATTTGTAATGAAACTCAAGGAAACATTAATAACGATAAATTTCAACTTTAAATTGTGAACATATGTGAAGCCCCTAACCCACTTATAGTTTCAAAAACATTTCATTGGGTGGGGCTACTCTAATTTGTGTGCCTAATGGACTCAGGAAAATAGGAGGGAAACTCACTAATGGAGGTTGTTCATATGAATTTCCAATGAGGCGAACATAAGTATTGTCTACGAAGGAAACTAAAAATTGAGTGTTAATTTTGAAATTAACTTTAGTGACATGGGCTTTGTACTTTCCAATTAGGATGGGGCAAGGGAGTTTGGGAGCTAACATTTCTTCAATGCTAGGGATCCTTGAAGAAGAATTATTGACAAGATAGACTAGAAAGCATTGAAAAGTTCTTTTATCAACTAGAACTTCAAGGTAGTGTTTGTATAAGGGTTAGAGTCTAGATATCATGGGACATGACAATGTGTGCAAGGCATAAATGCAAATAACAATGAAAGTAGTTGTAAAATTATTTGTGAATGAGAGAGATTATCATATTAAAAGAATCTCATTATCACTTGTTTAACAAGAATAATGTAGTGATCTAAGTAAATTTTATGTACTAGGGTTGTAGGGATTAGGGATTGAGGCTGAGAGGTCCTTGTGCAAACTAACAACTAAATCAAATTCAAACAATATATTTTGATGAACAACTAAATAATTAAAACATGGTACTGATTAAATTGAACGTCCTTGAATAAATTTATTCAATCAATAGAATCAATGTGATTTCAGTTAAATCATACCATAGAAGTTCATTTAGTTTTTCATTCAGATATATAACCAAGTTATAGACATGAAGGTTGCATACCATAATCAAAATTCAACTAGAACCCTACATATGGGCTGACCTAAGAAAACTCAAAACATAAATCCTTCCTCTACAACAAATCTCTTTGACTTCAGATCATCCCTGTTTTTCTTTCAATGTCTCTACCAACACAAGATATTGGTTTTGATTCAACTCGACTTTGTTGTATTTATTTTATCTATACTTTGGAGTATTGAGTTTCCCTTCGATCACAATTCAAACCATTTTCTTTCATTAGAGTGTGATCTCTATGTGTGAAAAAATTCCTGAAGACCCCTTGAACTTGATCAGTGATCCTTTCTCTAAATCGCCCTTAGGAGGATTATATGCTCTGATAATTGTGTTATACTATAGGAGTTCACCATGTGTTTTTTACATAAATCCATATCCTCTTTAGAGAGCCATCCGTCCTGATCAAGAAGTTGAACTGTGGTGTGGGGAGGGCCCTCCGAGTTTTAGATTTTTGTTATAAGTCATACTACAACTTCATTCCTCAAACTTCCACAATTATTCGATGCTTTGAAAGTCTAAGATCTTGGATTATCCTCATAGAATGGACCTCGATGATGCAAGAGTCAACTGAGATTTATAGTTTAGATAGATGTTTTCCCTTGCTACATATAATCAACTTCAAAATACCTCTTTTATGGAATGAGAGGGTTCCTCTAGCTAAACAAAAGAAGCAAAGAACTTCACTTCCCTCATATTATGCCTAGAGCTAAGAGCCAACGAAGAATTCTTATTGTTGTAAATACTGAGAAGGGACATGAATTAGTATTTATTTTACAATTGCTACTTTTATGCGAGTTAAGATCACTTAAAAACAGAAAACAAAATGAATAACAAGTAAATAATTTTATTAATCGGAATAAAAAGGACTCCAGTCCTCTTTTACAATAATACAATTTGGGATCTATACAATCACACCTATGATTCCTTCAGTGCTCCAACCTATTGATGGTACTAGACCCACCAACATGTCAAGGGGACCTCCATGATAAGAAGTCCCAATTAGACCTCAGACCGTTTGGTGTAGGAGTCCCAACAAGGGGTCATATGGTAATGCCTTGACAACAATTTCACACAAAGTCAAGTAAGATAACTTTGTTGGTAGCAAGGGTGTGACCGTTGTAGTGAGTCAAGGAAGGTGCATGATAGGTTCTAACACATGTGGGCTGAGATGAGTGTGCCCCTTGGCAACCTATAATAATAATCGAATGGGAAGGGAACACACGAGTGAAAATGCACCACAAGCTCAAAATAAAGTCAGCTAACAATCCAAAGTGATGGTTAAACCAATAACACATCTGTGAAAACATTCATATAATTGCATACAAAATATTTCGTACACAACTACGTAAGTTAAACAACATACATTGCTACAGCAACCAGAACAATCTAACTACAATAACAAGATATGCATGCAAACTTGTTGTCTCTTATTATATAAGAAGTGTAAGTTCCAGTCATATAATATATCCATGTAAACCTACTAGCCCCAACAGTGGAACGTTACAGCCATATCTTCCTGCTCCTCCAAAGAGATGTACTAGCTCCATGTAGTGGAGAAGCCAAGGCATGTTACAATACTATCCAAGATTTCTCCAAGATAGTCTTATTAGAAGCTTAGCTCACAAAAGGCCCATCCAATACGTTATGAGGTTATACTTATAGCAAAGGGTGGGGTGACCCTTTACATTCCCCTTTGTGACCATTCATCTACCATGATGACTCTTCATCTACGCTATGATTGTTACATCTAACTATTGACTCTTGACTTACAATTAACATGACATTACATTACAATCCACATGTTCCCATCTGAGACAAAAATGGCTTGAGCAAGCCATGCAAGACATCACTAACACTCCATTTGTTGTGATGAGACCAACACTTTGACATGCTTGTGATGGTGAAGGTGGTGAGCTGATGACAATCTTGGTTGTTCGTGATGGTGTGCATGCACCGAATGGTGACATCTTATGGAAGTGAACTCTTGTCTCCATTGCATCCGGTGCATTGGTTCACCTCCTTCATCCAACTCGCCTTCTAACATGTGCATGGTCTTCTTGGGCATGGCTGAACTAGCTACACATTGGTGCATAGTGTCCATGTTGCTCTTCAAGTCTGTGCTAGTGGTCATGTGCATCAACTTTTCGAACTACAAATTTAACACCAATTGGACTTGCTTCTTGTCTTTTCCTTGGTGAGTGTTCTGAATGGGTTCGATCACATTCGTGCAAACAATGACATGCATGTTGCTGAATCCCTTGCATGTGATCAACAACACTGTTCACCACGTCTGCTCTGGACCAGCTGCTGGGATAGATCTATAACTTGTACGAGCACAGTTTCATCAGTGAGTGCAAGTGCGCCCACTACTGTTCCTGTTCCTACTGCAACTCATTCGTCTGTATTTTCAGCTTCATGTTGTTGCTTCAAGACATGCAACTCCTTCTTTGTTCCATTCCCTATCTTCACACGATCTTCATGTCGTGTTGTTACCTGATAACGCAAGTCTCCAAAGTTTCTTTGATCATCAGTGGATCTGTTTGAGCTTGTAACTTTGTTCCACCTCTACATTGTCAACAACCTTCCTCTTGCATTTCTTGAATTCATTGTATTCATTGCAGTCGTTGCATTCGTTGCATTCATTTCATTTGTTACATTCATTTCATTCGTTGCATTTGTTTCATTTAGTATGCTGCCTTCAATTGTTGTTCATGGTGCTACTGCTATCATATCTTGATGTCCTTATCTACAAATAACTTGATATCTTTGTGAGTAGGTAAGCTCATAGGAATTTTATTGACTTCATCTCTAGGCATGCTCTAAATGGTGTCTTCGACTCTACTCTCTTGGAAACCATTGTACTTGTACTATTGAGAGATAGATGAACACCTGCAATACCTGGAGACATGGCAACACTCATGGCAAGAAATCTGTCAGTCGAAAAACAAAATGAACATGAGAACTAACTTGCAACATGCCTGTGTGACTGATCATGAAGGTTACACATTTTCGGCTGAGAGGTCAAGAGACTGACTGCGAAGACTGGGCAAGGCACAATGTGGGCTGCTGACTACTGGAATTGCATAATGCACAATCTCAATTGGAAATGGCTGTAGGCTTAGTGAATACATTACACAATTCTCTTGGCACTAGTCACTGTCCCTCAGAAATGCGCAAAGAAATCCTGGAGGACAGTGCTTATGAAAAATGCACATTTCTGGAGAGGAAGACAAAGCCCTCCTTCCCCGAATTGTGTAATGTTGTCCGAGTGAAGGCAGAGTCTAGGCCAAGGTTACCAAGACTTGCCGACGAGAAACTGAACATGAAAGTCAGTGCGAATGCATGGTGATATCGAGTGTAAGTATAAGTCGATGATCATGCGTGCAAACAGTGAATGAAAAATTCAGAAAACGGAACAACGTACATGTGGGTGAAGCAAGTCGTCGAATCAGTGACCGTTCGTGCAAAACCATTTCATTCAGGCGATAACAATGAGATAGCAACGAAAAATGAAATAGTTGTAGGACAAGCTAATCTACATGTAAATGACAACAACCATTTAATGAAATCAAGCAAACAATAATCATACAAGAAAAAAGACAAAAAGCGAGAGACATGCAACACAAGTCATGGAAAGCGGGCTTACCCCAAAACAGCTAAGTTGAATGTCCCGATAGCTCTTAGATGTGATGTGGGATGTCAAAACTACAAGGTTAATGTGAGAAATGAGCTCTGCAGCATCCATTTGATGAGTTTTGATAACATCGAGGTTGTGACGCACATGCCACAAATCTAGGGAAAGCGACACTTGGTGGGAGGTTTTTAAAATGATCCTTGCATGTAACCTCCAATTGCCAAAAATAGATCCTCGAAACAAGGGATGCCTTTTAATTCTTGCTTGGGAGAGGAAACCCCTGCATGCAAGTTAGTTATTGTTGGCATTATGATACAGGTATGACACAAATGTTTTCATTGATGGCAACTCTCTCAGATGAAAGGTCACAGTATAGTAGGTAAACAACAATAATGAAGAAATAAAAGGTATATATACCAAGTGACGTATACACACAGGTTCACTATATACAAAGGCGCGTATAATGTACACACACATTTTCACAGAAGGAAAGGCGCGTACGTGTTGGAAATCTAAGTTTTGGTCCGTGGTATTTGGACCACGGTATTTTGGTATTGGTCCATGGTATTTGATCTGAGGTATTGACCCCAGGTATTGGGTCCAAGGTATCGATCCTACGTGGTTTTGGACCAGTGTATTAAGAAATTCCTAAACCTATATAAGGAGAAGAGGATCATTAGGCCAAAGTGCAAGCATGCAATGATGTGTGAGATCTAGTACGCTGGTCATGCGTTTGTGATGCTTTGCTTGATCTAAACCAAGGATGCACCTATGTGGTTGACGATGGATGATGGATCAGGATCATAAGGCTTGGAAGGTATTATCATTATGTGGTATGATCATGGATAGACTAGATATGAATTATTGATGCATGTTTTATTGTATAAATGTTATGATCTGGATATGACTGATGTCTGGAGTAGCTGCAAAGTTATGAGTAAATATTTGCATATATGTACGTGGGTTCACTTTGGTAAAAGAGCATATACATGCTATTTCAGCTCTTCAGAGTAGCATATATAGTATGAAATATGATATTCGAAGTTGCAGTTGGATCTGGTTGTTGTTGCAAAGTTCTGTGGCCTACTTTGTGTTCTGGTGATTGTGTTTCGTTGACACGGTTTCAGTGATTCAGTATTCAATGATTTAGAGATTGATGATTGGTTGATGCAATAGTTGTATTACAGTGGTGATTGATTTTGTGCTTCAATGTTGTTGATGGGACCAGTATGAAAATTGGATGAAACTTGGCCTTCCGATTATGGTGTTGTGCTTCAGGAGTATCTAGTATGAAAATTTATGAAATGTGGTCCTTGGAGGAAGAGAGAAAGTCGTAGCCTTCTGTAGGCCAGCGCTTATGTACTGGTAAACATATCACCTAGTACAAGAGCCAGGGGGTTGGAGCTCCCTTCTAGTAGCGGCTGGAAAACAAGTGAAGGTTGGAGCCTTTAATAGGCCGGCACCTACGTACTAGTAAACATATCAGCTAGTACAAGAGCTAGGGGGTTATAGCTCCCTTCCAGTAGTAGCTGGAGAATGAGAGAAGGTGGTAGCCTTTTGCAAGTGGGTGCCTAGATACTGGTATGAGTCTGCGCCAGTAAAATATTGTAAACAGGTTTTTCTTATATTAAAGGAAGACGACAACAGGTGGTTTTTGTCTCGCATTAGGTTTCCACCTTATATCATGGTGTTCATGTGTGTCTCTTATGTGTGATGATCTATTTTGTTTTTACTGCACCTGGTTACTTTCTATATGATTAATGATGTTTTGATGCATTGATTAAAGATCAACATATGATGAGTTAACTGAATCATAAGTTTGTTGGATATACGTTATTTGCATAAAACACAGTTGCATGTACATGCAAGTTCCCTTAACTGAAGTAGTGTATATGAACATGATTATGGAAATGAAAAATTTATTGATTTCCTAATACTGATTCACCCCCCCCTCTCAGTACTATTTCCAATAGTTATGCTCAATTCCGGATGGAACCGGTCAACTCAGCTACACATGCAAGAGACTGCTTGACTACTGGGAGGAAATGTGCATTTCTGGCTTTGAGATGGGTTGGCTACCCAGACGATTTGCATAATTTCTAGTCAGAGTAGCTAATTGTTACCCATATTTGTGCAAATTCTAGGCTGAGTAGCCATGCTCAGGAAAATTGCGTAATTTTCACTGGGAGTGTTGACTAGTAGTATTGCGCAATTCTGGAGCCTGGCATTTTTCCAAAAAAGATTGCACAATTTCTAGAGGTAAGGCTGGTTTACCTCCATAAATACACACTTTCTTGGGGGATCTACCCAGCCTATAGCTGGACCAAGTCCGGGTGATCAACCTGTGAGGGAAATGCTTCAAGTTGTGATCGTCAGGCTATCTTTGTGCAAGAAAAACACTGAAGCTTATGTACTTGACGAAGCAAGACAATGTGATGTGAAAGGTTCATAGGGAGGCTCCAAAACAAACCTAAGGTAAAGTTTTGGAGGTTGGTTGTAGCTTCTACAACAGTTGGTGACACAATGGTATAACTCACACCCTCTTAATGGAACTTGTTTGTGAAAAGAAAGTCTATCACCTCCGGAA
This sequence comes from Pinus tabuliformis, assembly GCA_031772625.1. Taxonomy (NCBI): domain Eukaryota; kingdom Viridiplantae; phylum Streptophyta; class Pinopsida; order Pinales; family Pinaceae; genus Pinus; species Pinus tabuliformis. The sequence continues at coordinate 903,181,435 of CM062813.1, forward strand.
GTATTGTTTAGCTTTCATCTCATCTTGGTTCCACACTAGCTCGATTGTAAGATGTAGCATTTACCAAGTTCTTGTTCAATTGACACACATTCCAAGCTAAGACAACACAACTTTTTCAATTAGTGTTGAGGGGTATATTGGTGCACATGTAGTATAGTCATCAAAGTCTTAGTTTCATCTCTGGTGTTGCTCCATTGCCAGTAGGCCTCGATAGTACTTCGATGGAATCACATAGAAACACAAGCATGGTTCTGCTGCTAGTGAGCCTGGTTAGTACCCCGACAGAGTTAATTTCATCACCTCTTTGTGAAGGAATCCTTTCTCTTCTTTCACCTTATTCATTTCGAATTTTGAAATTTTTGACCTTTTCTATTTTTTATTTTTCTTTTTTTTCAACTATGCATAACACTTATTCATTTCACCAGCGAAAGAGGGATCCCAACTAATTGAGAGAATAAGAGTTTTTTCTAGCAGAGAAGTAGTTTATTATATCTCTGACATGCCTGTTAAGGTTTTCCCCCCCACCTTACACTACTTGACTGAGATGACAAGGGTTAATCCAAAACAACCGACTAGAGAAGGCGACACTAGTTAGCACACAAAAAGACCAAGGTTCACTTTCAACAGTACATACTTTTGTTTGACTTATCATGGACTAAAAGTAACAAGTTCTTCATAGAGTGGAAAGATGACAGATAACCAAGTAGTGATAGTTGTAAAAGCCCTCTTGTACTTCAGCCAACTCATTTCAAGATTCGTACATGGTTTCATGCGAAACTAACCTATGAATGAAACAAGCGAAGTAAACGAAACAAGTGATCTAATAAACAACAAAGCAAAGCAAGAGAAGAAGCGAAAATGAAAGCAACAAAAGTAAGAAAAATGCCAAGAAAACAAACAAACAAACAAAACAAGTTATCGAACAAGCATGCAAGCAAACTGACTGAAAGAAAAAACTACTCCTACTCCTACACTAACGTGCATGGGCCTGATCACATGAAGTTATATTTCCAATGTAGCCACCGGTGCATTGTTTGACCCATGTTGGTGAAGGCTTGGTCTGTGAGCAACCCAGTTGTGCAAACCAGCAAGTAAGAATGATATAACAATGAAGACAACCACACTTCATGTTTCAAAGTTCCCACATAACATATGTGAGTGCAAGTGCATGATGAGAAGTCTATGGACATATCATGGTGCTATGTGACACAATGTGCAACTTTAAAGCATAAGCATTCTCTTGGCTGTGACATACAAGCAAACGAAAGAAACAAAGACAACTTGCATCATGAACAAGTGCTTGCAATGTAATATTCATCCAAAGCATCAGCAATGGGATTGTGTCATTCGAGTGAAGGAAGTATGATTTGTGTGTGAGATGTATCTTCAATACATACATAAGAGTGATGAGGAGGCTTGAGTGATTGAATAGTTTCCTGATGAGAAGTGAGACTAACCTCAAGAGAGTGACGACCTAACAAAACCATCATCTCGGGCTGAAGTGCCTCGACAGTATTGGGTGTTTCAACATCATCATCAGATAGATCATCATAGACTGGTGGCTTCAAAAGATCAACTGTGATAGAGTCATGATCCTGATCAAATATGGAAACAAATGGATCACGACCACCACAATAAAAAAAATCAATGAATTCATCAACATCCTCATGATCAAATGAATCAAATAGAGGGGTATATGAAAACAAAACAAACTCATCCTCTATGTTTGTGGGAAAGACAAATGAAAGATCAAGTAGATTTTCAACAAATAACTTATCCTCTTCATTATCGAATGATGGACCAATATCCAGTGAGTCCTACGAGTGATCAACAATGAGTGCATCCGTGGATGAAGACAAAAAATTGAAATCATGGATGGCAACTTCACTAAAGTTGCTAGGAAAGAATGGAGGGGGATCGGATGGAAGGGAGTCATCCTTTGTCGAGTGTTGATGCTCAAGCTCCCACTCATACTCTTCATGAATGACAACACATGTTAGTTGTGCAACACAAACTCCATCAGAGGCTTATTCCTCATTCACAACAAGTGAAGAGTCTGGAATGGATGAACACAAAATAGTATCATTCGGAGGAACACCCGAGTGCAAAGACGGAGGTCATAGGACATAATTCATATGAGAACTTGAAGGACTCATAACAAAATCTGCACGAAAATTGAGTGAAGTGATGTTGGGATAATCTGAAAGTTGAACAAGTGTGTGAGCACGATCCTCAACATCACTCAGCAGTGGTGGAGTTGTTGAATGAGGGGTAGGCAGATAGTCAGTCGAGACAGTGACCACATCCACACGAGATTGGGCAGCTCCATTAGTGAAGAATGTTGAGAGAGGCTTGACCTCAAGCTTCTTCATGGGACGGGCATATTTCTGAAGGCAATAATCGAACAGGTCCCAAAGATAGGAAAATTTCATCTGGCTCCTTGGAGCTTGCAACTGCAAGTCATGGAAGCACGACCAAAAATCCATAACCGATTGATGCGGAGCCCTCCCTATTGTAACAGTTTTCAGTCAAGATGGCATGGACCAAAATGATATAAAGTGTCTTCAATGAGATCAGAAGAGTGCTAAAGTGAGTGCCCACTATTAGCCTCTAGGTTGAGCAGCCATCGACGTGGAGATTTAGGAAGAGTGTGTGCAAGCAGCATGCTTTCTTGTTTGTCAGAACACCCATATTCCTCATGAAGCATGGAAATAAAATCATGTAAGTACTCAGTCCAGGTCGCTTCGCCTTCACCATCATCTGTGTAAGTTGACAAGAGATTGAAAAACTCCCATGTGATGGATACATCTTCACGATCTGAAAAACATCGTGGAGGGAAAAGAGTGCAAGAATCCATGAAAGGTATGAAAAGTTCAAAATTGGATGAGAGGACACAACTTCTCATCTGGCCCTCCTTCTAGTTCCAGAAATGTTGACGTTGCTGGACCCACCAACATGTCAAGGAGATCTCCTCGGTAAGAAGTCCCAATTAGACCTCAGAGCATTTGGTGTAGGAGTCCCAGAAGTGGGTCATATGGTAATGCCTTGACCGTGATTTCACACACAGGCAAGTAAGATAACTCTATTGGTAGCAAGGTTGTGACTGTTGTAGTGAGTCAACGAAGGTGCATGAGAGGTTCTAACACATGTGGGTTGAGATGAGCACACCCCTTGGGAACCTATAATAGTACTCAGATGGGAAGGGAATACACGAGAGAAAATGCATCACAAGCTGGAAAGAAAGTCACCCAACAATACAAAGTGATGGTTAAACCAACAACACATCTGCAACAAGACTCATATAATTTCATACAAAACAGTTCATACACAACTACATAAGTTAAACAACATTCATTGCTACAGCAACCGGAACAATCCAACTATAATAACAATATATGCATGAAAACGTGTTGGCTCTTATTATATAAAGAAGTGTAATTTCCAGTCATAAAATACATCCATGTAAACCCACTAGCCCCAAAAATGGAATGTTACAGCCACATCCATCTACTCCTCCAAAGAGATGTGCTAGCTTCATGTAGTAGAGAAGCCAAGGCACATTACAGTACTATACAAGCTCTCTCCATGATAGTATTATCAAAATCTTGGGTGACCAAAATCCCATCCAATGACTTATGAGGTTCTATTTATAAACAAGGGTGGGATGACCCTTGACATTCCCCTTTGTGACTATTTATCTACCCTGATGACTCTTCATCTACTCTATGGCTGTTACATCCAACTATTGACTTTTGACTTACACATGACATGATGTTACATTACAATGCACATGTTCCCATGTCAAAAAAAAAATGGCTTGAGAAAGCCAAGAAAGACATCACTAACACTCAATCCATTGTGATGAGACGAACTCTTTGACATGCTTGTGATGGTGAAGGTGGTCAGATGATGCCAAGCTTGGTCATTTGTGATGGTGTGCATGCACCCCATGGTGACATCTTGTTGAAGCAAACTCTTGCCTCCATTGCATATGGTGCATTGGTTCAGCTCCTTCATCCAATTCATCTGCTAACATGCACATGGTCTTCTCGGGTATGGATGAACTAGCTACACACTAATGCACAGTGTCTGTGCTACTCTTCAAGTGTGTTCTAGTGGTCATGTGCATCAACTTGCCAAGGTACATGTTCAGCTCTAGTTGGAATTGCTTCTTGTCTTCACCTTGCTGAGTGTGTTGAATGGGTTGGATCACATGCATGCTCACAATGACATGCATGCTGTTGAATCCCTTGTATGTGATCAACAAAACTGCTCACCATGTCTGCTCCGTGCCAGCTGCTGGGATAGATCTATAACTTGTACAGGTGTAGTTTCATCTATGAGTTCAAGTGTGCCCACTGTTGTTCCTATTCCTACTGCAACTCATTCATCTTTCTGTGCAGCTTCATCTTCTTCCTTAAGTTGCTACTTCAGCACATGCAACTCCTTCTTTGCTCCATTCTTTGTCTTCACACGATCTTCATGTCACTTCATTACCTCATAGCTCAAGTCTCCAAAGTTGCTTTCATCATTAGTGGATCTGCTTGAGCTTACAACTTTGTCCACCTCTATGTTGTCAACAACCTTCCTCTTGCATTTGTTGCATTCATTTTATTCGTTGAATTCATTTCATTTGTTTCATTCATTCGATTCATTTCATTAGTTGCATTCTTCGCATTTAGTATGCTACCTTCAGTTGTTGTTCATGATGTTGCTATTGTCATATCTTGATTTCCTTGTCTATGAAAAACTTGATATGTTAGTGAGTAGGCAAGCTCATAGACATTTTATCGACTGCATCTCCAGGTGTGCTATAAATGGTATCTTCGACTCTTCTCTCTTAGAAACCATTATACCTGCACTATTGAGAGGTAGATGAAAACATCCAATACTTGGAGACATGGCAACACTCATGGAAAGGAATTTGTCAGTTAAAGAACAAAATGAATTTGAGAGCTGAATTGCAACGTACCTGTGTGATTGATCATGAATGTTGCACAATTTCGGCCAGGAGGTTAAGAGACTTACTACCAAGACTACGCAAGGCACAATCTGGGTTGTTGACTACTAGAATTGTGCAATGCACAATCTCAACTAGAAATGGTTGTAGGCTCAGTGATTGCATTGCACAATTTTCTAGGCCAGTAGTCACTCTCCCTCAGAAATGTGAAATGCAGTCTTGGAGGCCAGTGCCTAGGAAGAAATGCTCATTTCTGGAGAGGAAGATGAAGCCTTCCTTCCCAGCAATGTTGTCTTAGTGAAGGAAAAGTCCGGGACAAGGTTGCCTAGACTTGCCAACGCGAAACTGAATGCAAATGTGAGTGAGAATGCATGGTGATACTGAGTTTAAGCATAAGTGAATGATCATGCATGAAAACATTGAATGATAGATTCAGAAAAGGGAACAACATGCATGTGGGTGAAGCAAATCACTGAATTGGTGACTATTCGTGCAAAACAATTTCATGCATGTGACAACAGTGAGATAGAAATGAAAAATGAAACAGTGCTAGGACAAGCTAATATACATGTAAACGACAACAATAGTTCAATGAAATCAAGCAAACAATACTCATACGAGAGAAAACATAAAAAGAAATAGAAATACAACATAATTCATGGAAAGTGGGCTTACCCCAAAACAACTGAGCTGAATGTGCCAACACCTCCTAGATGTGATGTGGAATGTCAGAGCTACAAGGTTGATGTGAGGAATGGGCTCTGCAGTGTTTGGTTGATGAGTTTCGATAACATCTAGGTTGTGACACGCATGCCACAAATCTAGGGAAAGTGACACTTGGCGGGAGGTTTTTGAAATGATGCTTGAATGTAACCTCCAACTACCAAAAATAGATCCCTGAAACAAGAAAGGCCTTTGCATGCTGCCTTGGGAGAGGTAGCCCATGCATGCAAGTCAGTTCTACTCAGTCCTAGAGGGAATTGGTCAACTCAACTGCACATGCAAGAGACTATTCGACTACTGGGAGGAAATGTGTATTTTTGGCTGCGAGCTGGGCTGGCTGCCTAGGAGATTTATGCAATTTCTGGGCAGAGCGGTTGATTGCTGGCTATATTTGCGCAAATTCTTGGCTGAGCAGACCTGCTGAGGAATATTGTGGAATTTTCACTAGGAGTGCTGACTAGCAGAATTGCACAATTCTAGAGCCCATCAGGCTACTAGACATGATTGTGCAATTTCTGGAGGGAAGGCTTGTTTCCCTCCATAAATTCACAATTCATGGGGGAGATGCTAAACCTATAGCTGGACCAAGTCCGAGTGATCAATCTGTGAGGGGAATACATCAAGGTGTGATCGATAGGTTTTCTTTATGCAAGAAAGACACTGAAGCTTATGTACTTGATGAAGCAGGACAAGGTGTTGTGAAAGGTTAGTAGGGAGGCTCCAAAATGAAGCTAAGGAAAAATTTTGTAACGTGGTTGTAGCCACTAAAACACTTGGTGGCATACTGGTAGAACTCCAACTCTCTAAATGGATCTTGTTCATGAAAATCTAGTCTAATACATTCAGAAGTATTGTTCAGTTCTCAACTCATCTTGGTTTCACACTAGCTTGATTGTAATATGTATCATCTGCGAATATCTTGGTCAATTGACACACATTCCAAGCCAAGGAACCACATTTGTTTGGATTGGGGATGAGGGGTATATTGGTGCATAAGTAGTATAGTCGTCAGAGTCTTAGTTTCATCCCTGGTGTTGCCCCGCTGCCAGTAGGCCTAGATAATACCTTGGCAGAGTCACATAGGAACGGAAGCATGGCTCTGCTACCAGCGAGCCTAGTCAGTACCCCGATGGAGTTACTTGCATCACTGCGCTACGTAGGAAGCATTTCTCTTCTTTCACGTGATTTATTTTTCATTTTGAATTTTTTGACTTTTCCTTTTTTTCATTTTTCATTTTTTTCAACTACGCATAGCACTTATTCATATCAGCGGCAGAAGTGGGATCCAAAATTATTGAGACTAGAAGAGGTTGTACCAACAAAGAAGTATTTTATTATATCTCTGACATGCCAGTTAAGGTCCCCCCCTACTCTACTTGACAGAGCTGACAAGGGTTAACCCAAAACAACCGACTAGAGAAGGTGACACTAGTTAGGACATAAGCATTGTGTTTTCACCAAGGTTCACTATGAACAGTACGTATTTTCCTTCAACCTATCATGTACTAAAAGTAACAATTTCGTCATACATAGGAAATATGACAAATAGCCAAGTAGTGATAGCTATACAAGCCATGTTGTACTTCACCCAGCTCATTTCAAGAGCCCTACATGGTTTCATGTGAAACTAACCTACGAACAAAAAGAGAGAATTGAACAAAACAAGGAAACTAACAAACAACAAAGAAAAGCAAGAGCGGAAGTGAAAATGAAAGCAAAGGAAGTAAGTAAACAAGAACGAAAACAAACAAACAAAACAAGTAAGCAAACAAGCATGCAAGCAAACTGAGTGAAAGCAAACAATACTCCTACTCCTACACTAATGGTCCATGGGTGTGATCACATGAAGTGATATTTCCAATGCAACCACCGGCACATTGGTTGACCCATGTTGGTGAAGGTTTGGTCTGTGAGAAACCCAGTTATGTGAACCAACAAGCAACAAAGATATAACAATGAAGACAACCACACTTCATCTTTCAAAGTTCCCACAAGACATAAGTGAGTGTAAGTCCATGAAAAGAAGTCCATGGACTTATCATGGTGTTGTGTGACATTGTGTGCAACTTTGAAGAATAAGCACACCCTTGAGTGTGACATGCCAGCAAATGAAAGAAACAAATACAACTTGTGTCACGAACAAGTGCTTGCAATGTAAGATTCCTCCAATGCATGAGCGATGGGATCATGCAGTTCGAGTGGAGGAAGTATGATCTATGTGTGAGATGGATCTTCAATGCATACATATGAGTGATGAGGAGCCTTGGGTGATTGAACAATTTCTTGATCAGAAGTGAGACTAACCTTAAGAGAGTGAGGACCTGAAATAGCCATCAGCTTAGGCTAAAGTGCCTTGACAGCCTTGGGTGTTTCAACTTCATCATCAGATAGATCATCATAGACGGTGGCTTCAAAAGGTCAACTATGATAGATTCATGATCGTGATCAAATATGGAAAAAAATGGATCACCACCGCCACGATAAAAAAAAAAACAATGAATTCATTAGCATCCTCATGATTAGATGAATCAAATAAAGGGGCAGTTGAAAAGCAAACAAACTCACCCTCTATGTTTCAGGAAAAGATAGATGAAAGATCAAGTGGATTTTCCATGAATAACCTATCCTCTCCATTGTAGAATGATGGACCAACATCCGTTGAGTCCTGCAAGTGAATAAAAAATGGGTGCATTTGTGGATGAAGAAACACATGCGAAATCATGGATGGCGGTTTCACCAAATATGCTAGGAAACAATGTAGGGGGCTCAGATAGAAGGGAGTCATCCTCCCTAGAGTGTTGATTCTCAAGCTCCAAATCATACTCTTCATGAATGACAACACATGTTGGTTTTGGAACACCAACTCTGTTAGAGGCTTGTTCCTCGTTCACAACAAGTGAAGAGTCTGGAATGGATGAACACGTGATAGTATCATACCGGAGGAACACGCGACTGTGAAGATGGAGGTCTCAGAACATAATTCATATGATAACTCGAAGGACCCACAACCAAATCTATGCGAAAATTGAGTGAAGTGTTGTTGGGAGAATTTGAAATCTGAACTGGTATGTGAGCATGATCCTCAAAATCACTCGACAGTGGTGGAGATGTTGAATGAAGGGAAAGCGGACAGTCAGCCGAGACAGTAACCACATCCACATTAGATTGTGCAGGTCCATTAGTGAATAATGTTGAGCAAGGCTTCATATCAAGCTTCTTCTTGGGACGAGCAGATTTCTTAAGGCAACACTCGAATGGTCCCAAAGATAGGAAAATTTCATCTGGCTCCTTAGAGCTTGAAACTGGATGTCAGGGAAATGCTACCAAAAATCCATAACTGATTCATGTGGAGCCTACCGTTGTTGTAACCGTTTTTGGTCAAGATGGTCAGGATAAAAATGATAGAAAGAGTCTTTAATGAGATCACAAAAGTCCTCAAGGGAGTGCATGATATTAGCCTATAGGCTGAGCACCCATGGATGTGGAGATTCGCAAAGTGTGTGCTCAAGCAGCAAGCTGGCTTGTTCATCATAACACCCGTCTTCCTCATGAAGCATAGAAATAAATTCATGTAAGTACTCGGGCCAGGCTACTTTGCCTTCACCAACATACATGTAAGTGGACAAGAGATCAAAAAACTCTCCTGTGATGGAGACATCTTCACAATTTGGAAAACATCGCAGAGGGAGAAGACTGCAAGAATCCATGGAAGGTATGCAAAGGTTCAAAACTGGATGAGAGAACACAGCTTGTCATTTGGCCCTCCTTCTAGTGCCATAAATGTTGATGATGTTGTACCTACCAACATGTCAAGGGGATCTCCCCGGTAAGAAGTCCTAATTAGACCTCAGACCGTTTGGTGTAGGAGTCCCAAAAGTGGGTAGTATGGTAATTACTTGACCACGATTTTAAACAGAGGAAAGTAAGATAACTCTGTTGGTAGTAAAGGTGTTGTTATCTCTCAGGTTGTTCCCCAAAAGCTGTGAGAAAAGTGAATACGGCCGAGGTAACCACTAACCAATCTTGTAGATGTAGATTCTAGCCAATCTGTAGCCAAAGAGGGCTCTCTCTTTTTAATTTAGCTTTGTTTTGCTGTTTGTTAGGCTAGTTATGAAGCACAAGTATTTGTTTGATTTTTTGGATGGTGATATTTCACTAGAACAGCGGTACAAAGTATGAGAAGTTCAGATCATTGGCTTAATGGAGTCAATGAAAATAAGGTTCTGGGTATGGATTCTTTGACAAAGGGAGGAACTATAGAGCAAGATAATTAATCATGGAACAACTTTCAAGCTGCAATCAGGTGAAATGGAGTCAGGGAATGAAAGGAAATTAAGGATCTTTCATCATGCTAACAGAGGGAAAGTGGGTAAATATTACCAAGGAGCAATTGAGAATTCCTTGATTATATTCAGGGTGTAGAACTAGGGAGACAGGAGCAGTTAAGAATTCCTGCCTATGCTAGTCCTGAAGAAAACATAAAAAATGACAAGAATTGAACACAGAGTACAATTAAGTAAATTCTAGGCTATTATTTCTTTCTGCAATTTAGAACATGATATATAGATGATATATAAAACATAGAAATAGTAAAACAAGAGTTAAAAAAGACTTATTAATCCATGAGATAATTCAAGAATTCTGCAACATGGGCTCCTTCCATCAATTCCATAACCAGAGAGTTTATCAACAAAGCATTCCAACAATCGTTTATTCAAAAGAGTTCTCAAGTTTACAGTGCAGTTCCAGAATGATATTCACCAACCCATAATACTTAGATTGGGAGGTATTTGTACCAAAATTTTTACAAAATATCTCAAAAGAGATAATATCTTGCAATAACTTCTTTCACCTACTCTACAGAAGGAGTAAATGCTCTTGGGAATAGAGAGAAATGAATGCAGAAGTAAGAAAATGTTGTGTTGGCCGTTTTGCTGGTGAGATGCATTGATTGTTTGCCTAGTAAGTCGGCCGATGGATATTTTAGTGAAAACCCACGCTGTTGGCGTTGCTTTCCTGGGTGCTTTTTCCTGCACTTTAATTGACTGTGTCTCAGCGTGATTCTTTACATGCTCTTTTCTTTACTTTATGGAATCTGTTATGTTCTAAAAAGATAAACAAAACTTTGAAATCCACCTACAGAATTTCTAGCATACTCTGCCACCATTACTCATCTGGTAATTGGTGTTTGCGCATTTTAATTAGAGTTTCATCTGCATCTATGTACCTGAAAAAAGTGGGATGGATTGTGAAAAGATGCCTTGCTTCATGTTCAATAAAAAACAAATTCTCCAAATTGTCATATAGGCTCTGTCCAAATGGGAGTGCCTTCTCTCCTGTAGAACTTGATGATGATGTGGCTTGTCTATCCACATATGTATTTAATCTGTGTACATAGGCTGCATGTGACATTAGTCTGTAGTCATCAGTTAACAAACTGGGTAGACCCTTTTCCTCCAAAACTCTAAATTTCTGTGTGAAAGCATTTATCTCCATTTGCATTTCCTGGCACTTCCTTTCCAGATTTTGTATGAAATTCCTCATGGTCAAGACCCTTTTAATTATTAAAATAGTGCTTGTCCTGTCCCTGATATCCAATTTTTCTAGATATTCTTTGGTGTGGGTGTTCAAGAAATGAATTAGCCTATTGGCCTGTTCGGGCATGTTTCCCAATGAATCCCTGACCTTTTGAATTTCTTCTTGAGCTGCTGCTACCAAATCAATCTGCTCATGAATTATTTGTATTGATTTCCACATATCAGTGATGGATTGGCCAATATTGGCCCATAGAATGCTCCTAATTTCTACCAGAGGTTTGTCTAGTAAGAGGTCCTTTTCCAATGCCTTTACTTTATTCTCCAATGCTTTCACCTCCCTTGTTTTTTCTGCCACTGTCATTTTAGATTTATCATAACTAATTTCCAACTTGGCCAATTGCTCTTTGGCATCCTTTAATTCAGATACTTGGAGTTTTAAATCCTCCATAGCCTTTATCAGTTGCTCAGTAGTCATGGTAGTGTTGCTGCCTGTTGTTGTTGTTGTTGAAGTGCTTGGTTCTGTTGATGCCAGGATAGTAGGAGGGACTGTTGTTGTGACTGTAGAAGGAGGAGTTGTAACTATTGGAGCTATTTGTGATGGCTGAGAGGCCAACTCTCCCTGTTTTCCTTGTAGTGCTTCCTCCAATGCCTTCTCTGTTTCTGCCAATCTTTCATTCATTTTTATCAGCGGTTCCATTTCATCTTCCTGTGATTTTTTCTCAAAAATCTCTGTAGTTTTGGGATGCATGGTAATGGGCAGCTTGAGCTACTTCTCGAGAGCTGCAATGTCTTCTTCTTTCTTCCTTATTAATGCTTGGATGCATTTGGGATCCTTGGGATCATGTCCCATCTCTATGGTAATCTCTTCTAAGGATTTAATTCTGTTATCCTTGGCCAAAGAGGAAGCGTTTTCCATTTCCAATTGGGCAGAGGTATTATTTAAATAATTCTACAATTTGTGGGCTAGCAATGCCTTATTTGCCAATGTAGAGTATACCATTTCTTCGGTTTGCTTATGTAATTCAATTTGGTCCATTGGCTGGATATCCTTGGCTAATACTTATAGATTGGTCCTAATGTAATCAACAGTTGGCTGTGGCTGCAGCATTTTGGGCTTGAAGTGACTCAGGATCATCTTTCCTTCTTGGATGTCATATGCTGACATCAACCTTCGTTGATTTGTGGGTGCCATCTTTAGCAAGTGATTGTAAAGTTGAATCCTTATTGGCTCATTCTTTGATTTTATTTCAGTGAATGTTTTCTTAAGGTCTGATCCTTGGTTACTTTGCTGCTTGGCAGAAGAGAATTCCAAACTATGTTGTCTTCCAATCTCCTGCCTATGTGAACTGGCTGATGTTTCTGTGACTGGCGATGTATCCTGGCTGATTGCTCTTTCTTCCCTTGGACTGTCTGTGATTTCCTAAATGAATTCCTCCTCTGAATGGGGGTTCAATCTTTACCTTTTCTCCCTTGGTTGCTCTTCAGGACCGTTGATCGGTGTGTCTTCTTACCTGTCCCTTTTCCTGCCTCTCTCCTCATTTAGAGGGTTTGTAGTATAGGGATTTTTAGGGCTTTTGTTTGTGCTGGGGGGACCTGCCCTTGGCCTTGTTCCTTTGATGTAGCTGGCTAGTCTGTCAATATATCTTGCTATGAACCTATTACCTCCTTGCCCTTTGCTGACCCTATGCTGGCTTTCTGTGTGGGCTGCTGAGAAGTCCTTGTAAAAGATGTATCACCTCCTGTGTGCTAGGGCAGCTTGAAGGATACTTGTCCAAAAGAGTCCAGGTCAAGCATTTTTTCAAGCTCTTTCATGGATTTTTCCAATTTTTCTTCTTCAGTAATCTCTTCAACTAATGTGCCTTCTACCCATTCTTGTTGGTTAGCATATTGTTGAATTTCAGGGATTTTGTGGTGAACATATGCTGTAAGCTTGTTTTTCACTTTCCTATAACTTACGAAATGTTTAGGGTCATATGGTGCCCAATAAAATCTTTGTTTCAGCATAAGTTGCTCCCTTAGAATCTTATCAGCTTCTTCCCAAGCTTCCCTTTTATTGGAGATAAAAGGGCTCAATTGATTTCTTATTTTCAGCTGTGCCTTTTTCCTAGCACCATAGAAATGAGTCAAATCTGAACTAATAAATTGTCTGAAGTATTCCAGGGCAAATAGTCTCATAGGGACATACTTTGGCAGCTTGTAGGGGGATAATTCACAGCCATAAATCCTGATCACAGTGTGATTTTGGTAAAAATACCAGTCACCTATACTGTAGCCTTTTGAGAGATGCAAAATTTTCTGCATTTCAGTAGAGAGCCTAGCAGGTGGAATTGTAATCAGTAAAGAAGTGGTTGGATATATGAACAGGTCAATGAACTCACAATATGTATAAGGAGTGTTATGGACTTCATGGAATACTGAGGTCCAGAATATCACAGACCTCCTTTCTCCTTTGAGGCCCAACTTTCTAAGAGGAATTTGAAAACAATCAGGTTGATTATATAGCAGCAAGTGATATATGTAGGATGTGTATTTGAACACTCTTTCTCTGTCCATGTTCATGAACTACTCATGGATCTTATTAGCTATGAAGGTGGCATAATCATATTTGATAGCAGGGGATGTCCTGGAGCAAATATGGACATCAAAACTAAGACAGTCTCATCAATATGCTCACTAGTTTTGAATCCCGGGATATAGGAAATCATATCAGTAATGAATGTTCTAGCTTCATTGAACTAGACCTGATTAAAAGGAGGTGGTTGCCTGGGCTAGCTATCTGGTATCATGAATAATTGAGCTATTTTGGTTATCTCTGAACTGGGCAGTTTACCACCTTGGTCAAGCAAGAACTCCATAGTGAAAGGAGCCAGAGCTAAGTTGGCTTAAACTGCGGCATCTCATTTATGGATTGAGGGGTAATATAGAAGAGGTCAGTCCTAGATGGAGCCATAACTTCTCTTTGTGTGGGGTCATAATTGGCACAACATAAATGGATGAGATCAGGAAGCACATTTACTGAAGGGAGGTAGTAGATGGGCATGTTGGACTCCCAAATTCCAAAGACATCAGTATTGCTTTGGTAGCTATTCCTATTTCACAGAAATCCTGAAGGTGAGGCTTGTCACCCATCATGTCATTAATTTGGAAATCCCTGTCAGCAAGGGGCATCCATTCTAATTATTTTTGTGGCGCATTCAAGGGGGCAACATTCAGGGCCACTAGAGCCTCCATTATACAGTCCTTGGTGATTTTTGAATTTGAACTGTGGGTTTTATGTAGCAGCAGCATGTAAAATAGTAGTTTTGTGTCCTTTCTACGGAAACTGTAGGCAGAAATAAGCTTAAATTCAGCTTACTGGGCGAATTTACAGAGGGAAACAGAGTTCACGGGATTTCTTTGGAAAAAATGGGTAAAACAGTGGCTATGATGCAGAGTTTCAATGGCAACAACGTGATTTCTATGTGAATTTGGGTGCTCTAGGAAATTTTTGGAGAGAAAACACAGAAAAACATGGTTTCAGAGAAGAATTTGGGTAAATACCTGTTTTATGGACGCGTTGTGCAAAATGCAGGTAGCAGACAGAGCTGAGGGGCCGCGCTGTGGAGTCAATTTCTCTGGGTGGCGGACTGTGCAATGGAAATGCCATTTTGAACGTTAAAAACCATGCAAAAGTCGCACACGATAAACAAACCAAAACAAACAGAAATGAACAAACAACGACTTTTTACGTGTTTTTAACAAAAAATTGATTTTGGCAGGTTTTTGGCGCACTTTGGTCGGGTGACGTCAGCATGGCGTAATCTTTGTCATGTAGCAGGCATACAGATGCTGACTTGGTGGTGACGTGGCAGACATAGTGGACGATACAGTGATGAGGTGGGAGCCGACGTGGATGCTGACGTGGGCGACGACATCAGCGGTGGGAAGCGAGGGCAGTATATGGTATTATAGCACCGATTTTGCATAACAGCGGTTTTGCGCAGAGCAGACGCGATAAAACGAGGTGGCGACATGTGTTTTTTGTATGACGAAGAAACTTCCTGGTGGCTATCGTTTGGTCATCGGAGGGGTTTTGATATCAACATGGATCATCCAATGGAAAAGCCCAAATTTGACGGTTGATGGATGGGTGGAGTTGGCGGAGGCATATGGTGTGGTGGCCCACCATAATATTTAACGGTTTGTAATGTTTTTGCGGGGTTTTTACAATGTAATTCAACTTTAGGTTTGGGCGAGTATGGCTATTTATTCAACCGGATGTTAAATAAAACCCTGTTTTATATTCGCACGCAGGGAAGGGTTGTCCACAAGGTTTTGGGTCAACCTTGGACCCCATATAACATTAACATATGGCTTTATTTAAGACCGGGGTGGAGTATTAAAACTTTGGGGTTTTGGTGTATTTTATATATAATAGGGGCGGGGAAAAATTTACATAGGAGTTATATAATAGAGTTAGGATGTTAATATGAGAAATGTTTTCAAACAAATCACTAAGCAACGGGTGAAACTTAGGCTTAGGGAATGAAGGGATCCAAGTCATGAACTTGGAGAACTTAGCAAAAATAGAAGAAAAACATTTTTACACAAGAAATGTGGCTTCCTTTTCCTAAGTAAACACAAAGTTTTACTTAGTCTTTCTCATAAAATGAAGTGAATTAGGACCACTGAGCAGATTTGAATGTCCTGGAGGGGAAATTAGTAAATGTTCTTGGAGAAATGAGAGGGGAAATTAGTGATTCTTCAATTGTTTTGCAGCCACCTTGCTATGGCACTTGTGATATCCATGAGACAGATCATATTCAAAAAGACAAAACTAATCACAAACTTGCTTTAGCAACACCAAACTGCCTACCCAGCCTAATACACCTAACATTTTTCTTCTTTTTTGATTGGGTGCATTTGAACTAGAAAACCCTTTCTCTCTTGTTTTCTTTTAACTGCCCTCCTATCTAAGTCTGCCCTTATCTCTTCCAACGGCCCAGATTTCACTGTTGAGATCCCTTTCTTCTCTACCTAACTAATGATCTGCCAAGCTTGAACTGTTTGGACAGACCTTGTTCTCTAGTTCTAGAACAAGAAATTTAAACATGGAGAGGCTAAGATTAAGTTGTTTGGCCATCCATCAAGTGTGACAGAAGTCACTGATTGCACAATTTGAACTTCTTTGAAAAAAATAGGATAGTAGTGGCATTTTGACTAGCACACTTTCCTGGTCTTTTCTTTGGGGTTCATTTTGTTTGTTTTTTTTTTTTTTTTGACCAATTCATTCTTTTTTCCCTTTGATTTTTATTTTAGGGCATACCCTCTTTTCATTTTTTAAATTTTTATTTTTTTGAAAATATGGAACCTTTGCAGCATGGAAAGGATGAACATATTTGGCATTTTAACAGTCAATCATGAAATATGACACCTATTGGTATAGGAACCTAACAGTGGCTCCACTTGGGGATGGCTTTTCCAGGTGAAAAGCCAAGAACAGCAGGTCAGATAGCCTTATATTCAACTCTTGCTGCAATCTGAAATTTCCTTTTGCTGTAGACAAACAAAACTGTATCTCTGCAACACATATACATTTCTTATGAGCTGATTTGACCAATTACAGCGATGTCTTTGATAGTTTTTCTGAATATTGTCATCATTTTTTTTAGCTCCCAAGTCTTCTTCTTCACTTCTTATGATAAAATCAAAATATAATACAAAAAGGGGACACAATTCCTTGTTTTTTTCTCAAAATTTGCTGCATCTTATTCCCTATCTCATTACTGTAATAAATACCAAAAATAGACACTATTATGTACAAATCACAATGTTGTCATCTCAACGAAGTGGATCAAAATAATGCTTGAGCATCTGACCATTGACTGGCCCATCCTCTCCTTCTGTACCATCTAGGCTTCTCAAAAAGTAGGTGTTGTTTCCTTGTACAGCCTGAATAGAAGAAGGTCCTTTCCATACGAAGCCAAACTTCCCATGTTTTCCTTTATCTTCACCTCTGGAATCCCATTTTAGCACTTTGTCACCTATGAAAAAATCCTCTGCCTTTGTTCTCTTATCAAATATCTTCTTAAGTTTCTCTTGTAGGATCTGAGATCTTTGATACACTTCTTCTCTAATCTGTTGTAAGTGAATTGTTTGATTGATTCCTTTGAATATCATTAGGTTCTGCCTGTATTTCTTGCAGCAATTTTATCACATGGATAACCAAGGATGAAGGGAGTACAGCCTCTATGCCATAAACCAACTCATAGGGGCTTGTTCCAATGGATCTCTTTGTAGTCAACCTGTCTGCCCAAAGTGCATTAACAAGCTTTTTGTGCCAATTCTTCTTGTTTTCCTCCAATACTTTCTTTATGATGCTGATCAGGCTTTTATTGGATGATTCAGCTAAACCATTACTTTGAGGGTAATAGGGTGTGGAATGGCCTAAGGTAATATGGTATTTGTTGCAAAAACGGATCATTCTTTTGGATTTAAATGCAATAGCATTGTCAGTTATAATCTTCTCCGGACAGTCAAATCTAGATAGGATATTGGTTTCTAGGAATTGCATGATGGTTGAGTCATTGGCTTGCCTACAAGGGATGGCCTCTATCCAATTGGTGAAGTAGTCTGTGGCTGTCAAAATCCACTTATGTTTGCCAGAAGAGGGAGGGTGAATCTCCCCAATGTAATCTAAACCCCATTATTGAAACGGTCTTTTGGTGGAAATTAGTTTTAGGGGTAGAGGCAATGGGTTTTTCTTGCCTTCAAAAATTTGACATTTATGGCAAGAAACTACAAATTTCTTTACATCAGCAAACAGGGAGGGCCAATAAAAACCATCTCTTAAGATTTTATGAGCTGTTGACTTCCAATACAAATTTCCACCACAATCCCCTGCATGAAATTCTTTAAGCACTTTGTCAGTTTCATCCTTTGTTAAGCAATTCAACAAAATGGCTTCATGATTTTTCCAAAATAAAACGTTGTCTACAATACAGAACTTTGAAGCTTTCATTTTCAAGAATCTCTTTTTAGTCCTAGATAACCTTGGAGGAGCCTGTAGGTTTAACAATACATAAATTATATCAGCATACCAAGGTGATTGTAAGAAGGCTATATTGATCTGTGTAGTCGTCATCTCCTGTTCGTTATCCAGTTCATTGATGTCAAGGGCTTGAAATTTGGTTTCAGTCATCAACTTAGCTAATCCTTGTCCTTTTATCAGCTTTGTTGGTTTAATTTCAATGTCATATTTCAAAATGTTAGTTATCCATTTGCCTCTTTTTCCTTCAATTCCTTCTTGAGTTAAATGTCTTTGACCACGGAATTTGGGACATAAGCTATCACATGAGAGTACAAGATATAAACTCTGAAATCCTTGATAGCTTTTACAAGGGCATAAGCTTGTTTTTCCATGATTTGATATTTGGGTGGTGCATCTCTAAGTGCTTTGCTAAAGAAAGCAATGGGCTTCTCACATCCTTGATCATCTTTTTGCAATAGGACAAAAGCAATAGTATGTTCTGATGCAAAGGAAAAGATTATAAAATCTCTATCAAATTTCGGGCTTGTAAGAACTGGTGTTTTAGTTAAAGATATTTTGATTTCTTCAAAGGCTTGTTTAGCTTCTATTTTCCACTTTACTTTGGAATCTTTCTTCAGCATGTTATTCAACAATCTTATCAGTTCAGCCAAATTGGAAATGAATCTTCTTAGAAATTTGATTTTTCCTAGGAAGGCTTGCAGTTCTTTGATATTTCTTGGGTGAGGATCTTAGAGAATAGCTTGTATTCTGTCCGGGTCAATTCTAATACCATCTTTTGAGATTATGTGACCTAACAATTTTCCTTCTTCTAGGCCAAACAATGATTTCTTTGGATTTAGTGATATACCATATTTTCTGCAAATTAGAAACACTTGTCTTAAATGTTCTAAATGTTCTCGGTCTGATTTGGAAAAAGCAGTGAGATCATCAAGATATATGACTAGAAAGTCATGGATTTCTTTTACAAAGGCTATGTCCATTGCTCGTTGAAATGTCGCCCCTGCATTCTTTAGTCCAAAAGGCATTTTCACATACTTGAAAGTTCCCCAAAGTGTTGTAAAGGCAGTTTTGTCTTGATCATCTGGGTGAACTAAGATCTGATTAAATCTTGAGAATCCATCTAACAGTGAAATTCTAGAAGCTCCCACTACCCTTTGTAAAATGTGATCCATCTTGGGTAAGGGGTAGTGGTCTTTGAGAGAAACTTTATTCAGATTTCTTAAGTCAACACACAGTCTTATCTCTCCCGTTTTCTTCCTGGTGGGCACTAGATTTGAGATCCATTCTGAAAATCTAATGGGTGCAATTATTCCAGCTTCATACATTCTTTTGACCTCTTTTTCAATGAGAGGAAGAAGAACAGGATTGACTCTTCTCAGCTTTTGTTTAAAAGGTTTCTGATTTTCTTTTAAGGGTATAGTATGCTAGATTACAGAAGTATCATAGTACTTGAGGTCCTCATAGCTCCACGCAAAAACATCTTGAAATTCTTTAAACAATTCAATGTATTTCAGTTTTCGGTTGGGAGGCAAGGCTTTGGACAGTTTTATCATTTTACGGTCCTCTGTAGTTCCTATATTACAATCCTCAATTTCTGCATTTAATGGCTGCATGTTTGGCTTTCTCGGAATATCATTTGAGTCAAAAATATCTTCCAGAGGACTCAAGCCTTTACGTAAAAAATTATCCTTTAACTCAATTACTTCAGACTCTCCCTCAGCAATTTCATCAAAGTCCATTTGCTTCAGGTCTTGTAAATTTTTGCTGGTAAAAATTGTTGGGTGTAAAATCTGATCTGCTATTTCATCTGATATATGTTTTTCAATTTTGTCTATTTTCTGTTCTTCACAAATGGTGCTTGTGTCTATGTTTGTACTTGACAATTCCTCTTTCAAAGTTAGGAAATTGTTGATTTGTGTGTCATTTTCAAATACCTGCCAAGTTTTAACATTGTATGGAACAACAGGTCTGTGTTTAATGTCAGCAGTAAAGTGGTGGTTAGGCTCAAATGGCAACTTACAAGTGCTGGCAAATGTTGCCAAACTGTGAGCATGTAAATTATGGTTTCTTGAGATTTTGGTAAGCTGTGATTCTAGAAAGGTATTAATTATTTCGATTGCTTCCCCTCTATAAGCTCTTAGCTTAAGATCATTTGTAACAAAGTTTCCCTTCATCTGTTGAATAATAGATCAGAGTCTCCCAAAATTGAAATCTTAGCTGCCCCTAAACTTTTAATCAATTTGACACCTAGTAGAAGGGCTTCATATTCAGCCATGTTATTTGTACATCTAAAATTCAGCCTATATGCATGTCCTTCGGCATGATCATTTTGCATATTATTTACCCAAATTCCTACCCCTGGTCCTAGTTTATTCACTGATCCATCGAATTCTAAACACCAGAGTATTTATTGATTACAACTAGCATTAGGAGTTTCGGAAACTGTCTTAGTGGGCAGATTTGGATTTTGTAACTCATATGGTTTTCCTTGTGCGTTTGTTGCATCATCCACTTCAACAATTTTTTGATCTTGAGGAGTGGATTCTTCATTGATGTTTGTTTCTTGTGCTAGTTCTAGAAGTTTTTGATCAGTTTTGGGACACATTTTAGCATTATACCGTATGAAAGAATCCATATCCGAATGCATGGAATAAATGGGAAAGTTTTGGGGCTTCTCTTGGCTGTTAACCACATATTTCATCAATGTTTCCCGGTACAATCTCTTTGGGTGGCCAAAGACCGAGATGGTAGCATATGACATGTCTAACTGCAAGGATCCTTGGAGCTTGGCACCCCAAGATCTGGACAAAAGCATTCCATACTTAGGTGGGATATCAGCTACCACTACATCCATCAAAATTGTATTAGCAGGGTATTGTACTAGATATACACACAAATCTTTGATTAGGCCTAGGCACCTGACCTGGCTAGAATAAAATGAAAACAAGTCTTTATATGTCGTTGTGATATCTAGGTCCAATATTTCCATCACCGACTTAGGCATTAGATTATGGGAAGCTCTCGAATCAAACATTGCATTGTGAAGCACTTTGTCATGAATGTTTAGGCTCACATAGAATAGAGGAACTCCTCCATCTAGTGATTTACCATTTACTTCAGGGCCAAAGATTAGCTCTGGTTGGTCATCTAAAACATTCACTGCATCTCTGTCCTCTGATATTTGAAGTGACCTGCTGATTTGTTCTCTGTAAACTTCATGTTTAGTCAATTCGGACAATGGAATGGTTATTTTTAACTTGCATATTTCTATTTCTAGGTTGAAAGGTTTTTCCACTTGAATTTTTGCATTCCGGGTAGCAAGGTTTTCGTTATCTGCTGTGTTTTTAGTGGTTTTTTCTCTATCAGAAGTGTTGTTATGAACTGCATCCGTTTTAAAGTCATTTTTAGGAGAATTGTTTACATTTTCTTTTGGAGGAAAGGAGGTAGATGGCTGATTGTTTGATGGCCGTAAATCTGATATGTCCTCAACCATGGGCTCTTTTAGGTTGAGGTCTGTTTTAGTAGGGGATTCTGTAGGAGAAGTTTTATCCTTTGCTTTTTTAGTCTGCTTGGTATCTTTCAGCCTATTGGGTTCAGGAACATCTATCATTCTACTTCTCAATTTGTATTGTTTATGAACCTCGTAGATAGTTGCATCATACCCCTCTTTGAAATCAAATTATTCTTTGGTTTTGGTTTGAAATTGGTTGAAAGTGTCAGCCTATTGGTCATCTTGGGTTAAAAATATTTTCTATTCATTGTTTAGACCCATTGGGTTGATTTTATTATCCTCTGTTGGCTCACTAGAGGTTGAAGCTTCGGCATAGTTTTTTTGGAATGGAGGTCTGATGTTCTAGTCGGGACCAGCCTTCCTGGTATTAGGATTTTGATTTTTCCTAAAGTTTGGATTTCTTATGATGTTACTTGGTTGACCTTCCCAACAAGATTTCCTTTCAACAGTTTCTACTCTGTCACCCAATCTATCCATTCCTTTGATGATTGCATCTAGTTTTTGCTCAAATGCAGAAGGCTCTTCTTTGAAGGGAGTCCTTCTTTCAGCTCTAGCTCGAGCTCTTTTAGAGATCAGATTGGCCTCTACACTAACAGCTATGCTCTAGATGTCCTCTAAGCTTGGAGGGGCTCTTTCCCTTAGCTGATATGCCATGTTAGAATTAAATCCTCAGGGAATTTGATCAAGGCTAAGTCAGGTGGAGGTCTAAGGTTTTGAGGAATAGCATTGTACACATTATTGAATCTGGCACAGTAGTCTTGGACAGTTTCTTGTGGGCCTCTTTTCAAGCTTTCATATTCAGATAGGATATGTAATGGGTCCTTCTTCTTTTCCCATCTGTTCAAAAAGGTTTGATAAAGGGCATCTGGATCAGCAATTGTGTTTACAGCGAGTGCCCTAAACCAGGTCCTTACATCACCAGTTAAACTTTGAACAAAAATTTTCATTCTAACATCATTATCATCAATTTCATAATTCTCAAAGTAATCCATCATTTTCTTAGTATGTTGTTGTGCTGTGTAGGTGCCAATACCATCAAAATAGGTGATTTTTCTTTGATAATCTTGAGGCATAGCCCCTGGATTTGCAGGCAATTGCAGAGGAGCATATCGGTTTGCCATATTTGCAGGTATAAATGGGACAGCTGGAAGCACAGGGATAACAGCTGAGATAAGTGCTGTGGATGGGGGAGTGGAAAAGATGCTTTGAAGTGATGATGGTGAACTAGAAGAAGCTGCAGCAACAGTAGAAAGGACTGTTGCTTTTCCGTGGGTAAGCTCAGATTGGGTAGGGTTTTGCTGAAGTGTATCAAGGTTAAAATCAGCAGAATTTTCTAGACTTTCTTGTCTTCTAAGATTTTTAGAGATCAAATTAGGATTTTCAAAAATAGCTGGAGGATTCGGATCTGGATTTGATCTAGTGTAACGGGTTTTCTTCTTTGGAGCCAGCTTCTAAATCTGTTTTTGGGTTTTTTCTAGAAGTTTTTGAAGAATACAAGTTTTGAAGATATCTTCCTAGGAAATTATGAATTATAAGAACTTTGAAATTTCCTGAAGATCTTTTGAAATCAAAGGAAACTGATCAAATTTTTGAGACAGCTATTTAAAGCCTAAAGCTAGAATGGAGATAGACTGAAGCAGCTTTTATTTACTCCTGAACAGCATAGCAAAACAGTTTCAAAGGCTGCCTGGCTAACTTTAGGCTCCATCTGTAGCTTTAGAAAACAGACAGGAGTGACAAACACAGTTATTCAGCTCCCCAGCAGAGTCGCCAATGATGTTATCTCTCAGGTTGTTCCCCAAAAGCTGTGAGAAAAGCGAATACGCCCGAGGTAACTACTAACCAATCTTTTAGATGTAGATTCTAGCCAATCTGCAGCCAGAGAGGGCTCTCTCTTTATAATTTAGCTTTGTTTTGCTGCTTGATAGGCTAGTTATGAAGCACAAGTATTTGTTTGAGTTTTTGGATGGTGATATTTCACTAGAACAGAGGTGCAAAGTATGAGAAGTTCAGATCATTGGGTTAATGGAGTCAATGAAAATAAAGTTCTGGTTATGGTGTTTTTTTATAAGAGGAGGAACTACAGAGCAAGATAATTAATCATGGAACAACTTTCAAGCTAGAATCAGGTGAAATGGAGTTAGGGAATGAAAGGAAATTAAGGATCTTTCATCATGCTAACAGAGGAAAAGTGGGTAAATATTACCAAGGAGCAGTTGAGAATTCTTGCCTATGCTAGTCCTGAAGAAAACATAAAAAATGATAGGAATTGAACACAGAGTACAATTAAGTAAATTCTGGGCTATTCTTTCTTCTTGCAATTTAGAACATGATATATAGATTATATATAAAACACAGAAATAGTAATACAAGAGTTAAAAAAGACTTATTGACCCATGAGATAGTTCAAGAATTCTACAACATGGGCTTCTGCCATCAATTCCATAACCAGAGAGTTTATCAACAAAGCATTCCAACAATCTTTTATTCAAAAGAGTTATCAAGTTTACAGCGCAGTTCCAGAATGATATTCACCAACCCCTAATACTTGGATTGGGGAGGTATTTGTACCAAAATTTTTACAAAATATCTCAAAAGAGATAATATCTTGCAATAACTTGTTTCACCTACTCTACAGAAGGAGTAAATGCTCTTGGGAACAGAGAGAAATGAATGCAGAAGTAGGAAAATGTTGTGTTGGTCATTTTGCTGGTGAGATGCATTGATTGTTTTGCCCAGTAAGTCGGCCTATGGATATTTTAGTGAAAACCCAGGCTGTTGGCATTGCTTTCCTAGGTGTTTTTTCCTGCGCTTTAATTGACTGCTACCCAACACGATTTCTTACCTACTCTTTTCTTTACTTTATGGCATCTGTTATGTTCTGAAAAGATAAACAAAACTTTGAAATCCGCCTACAGAATTTCTAGCATACTCTGCCACCATTCTTCATCTGGTAATTGGTGTCTGCGCATTTTAATTAGAGTTTCATCTGCATCTGTGTACCTGAAAGAAGTGGGCAAGATTGTGAAAAGATGCCTCGCTTCATGTTCAATAAAAAAAATTTCTCCAAATTGTCATATAGGCTCTGTCTAGATGGGAGTGCCTTCTCTCCTGCAGAACTTGATGATGTTGTGGCTTGGTTATCCACATATGTATTTAGTCTGTGTACAGAGGCTGCATGTGACATTAGTCTGTAGTCATCAGTTAACAAACTAGGCAGACCCCTTTCCTCCAGAACTCTAAATTTCTGTGTGAAAGAATTTATCTCCATTTGCATTTCCAAACACTTCCTTTCCAGATTTTGTATGAAATTCCTCATGGTCAGGACCCTCTTAATTATTAAAATAGTTCTTGTCCTATTCCTGATATCCAATTTTACTAGATCTTCTTTTCTGTGGGTGTTCAAGAAATGAATTACCCTATTGGCCTGTTTGGGCATGTTTCCCAATGAATCCCTGGCCTTTTGAATTTCTTCTTGAGCTGTCGCTACCAAATCAATCTGCTCATGAATTATCTGTATTGATTTCCACATATCAGTGATGGATTGGCCAATATTGGCCCACATAATGCTCCTAATTTCTGCCAGAGGTTTGTCTAGTAAGAGATCCTTTTCCAGTGCTTTTACTTTATTCTCCAATGCTTTCACCTCCCTTGTTTTCTCTTCCACTATCATTTTAGATTTATCATAACTAATTTCCAATTGGCCAATTGCTCTTTGGCATCCTTTAATTCAGATACTTGGGGTTTTAAATCCTCCATAGCCTTTATTAGTTGCTCAGTAGTCATGGTAGTGCTGCTACCTATTGCTGTTGTTGTTGGAGTGCTTGGTTCTGTTGATGCTTGGACAGTAGGAGGGACTGCTACTGTGACTGTAGAAGGAGGAGTTGTAACTATTGGAGCTGTTTGTGATGGCTGAGAGGCCAACTCTCCCTATTTTCCTTGTAGTGCTTCCTCCAATGCCTTCTCTGTTTCTGCCAATCTTTCATTCATTTTTATCAGCAGTTCCATTGCATCTTCCTATGATTTTTTCTCAACAATCTCTGTAGTTTTGGGATGCATGGTAATGGGCAGCTTGAGCTGCTTCCTGAGAGCTGCAATGTCTTCTTCTTTCTTTCTTATTAATGCTTGGATGCCTTTGGGATCCTTGGGATCATGTCCTAGCTCTATGATAATCTCTTCTAAGGATTTAATTCTATTATCCTTAGCCAAAGAGGAAGTCTTTTCCAATTCCAATTGGGTAGAGGTATTATTTAAAGAATTCTGCAATTTGTGGGCCAGCAATGCCTTATTTGCCAATGTAGAGTATACCATTTCTCCAGTTTGCTTATGTAATTCAATTTGGTCCATTGTCTAGACATCCTTGGCTAATACTTCTAGATTGGTCTTGATGTAATCAACAACTAGTTGTGGCTACAACATTTTGGGCTTGAAGTGAGTCAGGATGATCTTTCCTTCTTGGATGTCATATGCTGACATCAACCTTTGTTGATTTGTGGGTGCCATCTTCAGCAAGTGATTGTAAAGTTGAATCCTTATTGGCTCATTCTTTGCTTTTATTTCAGCGAATGTTTTCTTAAGGTCTAAGCCTTGTTTACTTTGCTTCTTGGCAGAAGAGAATTCCACACTATGTTGTCTTCCAATCTCCTGCCTGTGTGAACTGGCCGATGTTTCTGTGACTGGAGATGTATCTTGGCTGATTGCTCTTTCTTCCCTTGGACTGTCTGTGATTTCCTAAATGAATTCCTCCTCTGAATGGGGTTTCAATCTCTACCTTTTCTCCCCTGGTTGCTCTTCAGGACCGCTGATCAGTGTGTCTTCTTTCTTGTCCCTTTTCTTTCCTCTCTCCTCATTTAGAGGAGTTTGTAGTATAGGGATTTCTAGGGCCTTTGTTTGTGCTGGGGGGACCTGCCCTTGGCCTTGTTCCTTTGATGTAGCTGGCAGGTCTGTCATTATATCTTTCTCTGAACCTGTTACCTCCTTGCCCTTTGCTAACCCTATGCTGGCCTTCTGTGTGGGCTGCTGAGAAGTCCCTGTAAAAGATGTATTACCTCCTGTGTGTTGGGGTAGCTTGAAGGATACCTGTCCAAAAGAGTCTAGGTCAAGCATTTTTTCAAGCTCTTTCATGGACTTTTCCAATTTTTCTTCTTCAGTAATCTCTTCAACTAATGTGCCTTGTACCCATTCTTGTTGGTTAGCATATTGTTGAATTTTAGGGATTTTGTGGTGAACATATGCTGTAAGCTTGTTTTTCAC
This sequence comes from Pinus tabuliformis, assembly GCA_031772625.1. Taxonomy (NCBI): domain Eukaryota; kingdom Viridiplantae; phylum Streptophyta; class Pinopsida; order Pinales; family Pinaceae; genus Pinus; species Pinus tabuliformis. The sequence goes on from CM062813.1 coordinate 903,208,449, forward strand.
TTTCCTCTAACTTATGAAATGTTCAGGGTCATATGGTGCCCAATAAAAGCTTTGTTTCAACATAAGTTGCTCCCTTAGAATCTTTTTAGCTTCTTCCCATGCTTCCCTTTTATTGAAGATAAAAGGGCCCAATTGATTTCTTATTTTGAGTTGTGCCTTTTTCCTAGCACCATAGAAATGAGTCAAATCTAAACTAATAAAATTTCCTGAAGTATTCCAGGGCAAACAGTCTCATAGGGACATTCTTTGGCAGCTTGTAGGGGGATAATTCATAGCCATAAATCCTGATCACAATGTGATTTTGGTAAAAATACCAGTCACCTATACCGTAGTCTTTTGAGAGATGCAAAATTTTCTGCATTTCAGCAGAGAGCCTGGCAGGTGGAGTTGTAATCAATAAAGAAGTGGCTAGATATATGAACAGGTCAATGAACTCACAATATGAATAAGGAGAGTTATGGAATTCATGGAATACTGAGGTCAAGAATATCATAGAACTCCTTTCTCCTTTGAGGTCCAACTTTCTAAGAGGAATTCGAAAACTATCAGATTGATTGTAAAGTAGCAAATGATATATATAGGATGTGTATTTGAACACTCTTTCTCTGTCTAGGCTCATGAATTTCTCATGGATCTTATTAGCTATGAAGGTGGCATAATCATATTTGACAGCAGGGGGCTGTCCTAGAGTGAATATGGACATCAAAACTAAGATAGTCTCATCAATATGCTCACTGGTTTTGAATCCCAAGATATAGGAAATCATATCAATAATGAATGTTCCAGCTTCATTGAACTAGACCTGAATAAAAGGAGGTGGCTGCCTGGGCTAGCTATCTGGTATCATGAATAATTCAACTATTCTGGTTATCTCCGAATTGGCCAATTTGGCACCATGGTCAAGAAAGAATTCCATAGTGAGAGGAGCCAGAGGTTGAGTTGGCTTAAAGTATAGCATCTCATTTATGGATTGAGGGGTAATATAGAAGAGGACAGTCCTAGATGGAGCCATAACTGCTCTTTGTGTGGGGTCATAATTGGTACAGCATAAATGGATGAGATCAGGAAGCAAATTTACTCAAGGGAGGTAGTAGATGGGCATGTTGGACTCCCAAATTCCAAAGACATTAGTAATGCTTCAGTAGCTATTCCTGATTTCACAAAAATCCTGAAGGTGAGGCTTGTCACCCATCATATCCTTAATGTGGAAATCCCTGTCAGCAAGGGGCATCCATTCTAATTCTTTGTGTGGTGCATTTAAGGTGGCAACATTCAGGGCCACTGGAGCCTCCATTATATAGTCCTTGGTGATTTTTGAATTTGAACTGTGGGTTTTATGCAGCAGCAGTAGATAAAATAGTAGTTTTGGGTCCTTTCTGCGAAAACTGCAGGTAGAAACAAGCTTCAATTCAGCTTACTAGGCAAATTTGTAGAGGGAAACAGAGTTCATGGGATTTCTTTGGAAAAAATTTGTAAAACAGTCGCTATGATGTAGAGGCTCGATGGCAACAGCATGATTTCAATGTGAATTTGGGTGCTTCGGGCAATTTTTAGAGAGAAAGCATAGAAAAACAGGGTTTGGGAGAAGAATTTGGGTAAATACCTATTTTATGGACACCCTGTGCAAAATGTAGGTAGCAGACCGAGCTGAGGGGCCGCGCTGTGGAGTCAATTTCTCTGGGTGACAGACTGTGCAGTGGAAATGTCGCTTTGAACGTTAAAAACCATGCAAAAGTCACACAGGATAAACAAACCAAAACAAACAGAAATGAAAAAACAATGAATTTTTACGTGTTTTTAACAAAAATTTGATTTTGGTGGGTTTTTGGTACGCTTCGGTCGAGTGACGTCAGCATGACGTAATCTTTGTTGCATAGTGGGGATATGGAAGCTAACTTGGCGGTGATGTGGCGGACACATCGGATGATGTAGAGATGAGGTGGGAGCCGACGTGGATGCTGACGTGGGCGACGACATCAGCAATGGGAAGCGGGGGCAGTATATGGTATTATCACACCGCTTTTGCATAACGGTGGTTTTGGGCGAAGCGGACGCGATAAAACGAGGTGGTGACACGTGTTTTTTGTACGACAGTGAAACCGCCAATTTCTTGGAGGCTATCGTTCGGTCATCGGAGGGGTTTCGATATCGACGTGGATCGTCCAATGGGAAAGCCCGGATCGGATGGTTGATGGACGGGTGGAGTTGGCAGAGGCATATGGTGTGGTGGCCCACCATAATATTTAATTGTTCGTAATGTTTTTGCGGGGTTTTTGCAATGTAATTCAACTTTAGGTTTGGATAGGTATGGCTATTTATTCAACCAGATTTCAAATAAAACCCAGTGTTATATGCGCGCGCGGGGAAGGGTTGTCCACAAGGTTTCGGGTAAACCTTGGACCCCCTATAACATTAACATATGGCTTTATTTAAGCCCGGGCCGGAGTATTAAAACTTTGGGGTTTTGTGTATTTTATATATAATAGGGGTGGTGAAAAATTACATAGGAGTTATATAATAGAGTTAGGATGTTAATATGAGAAACGTTTTCAAACAAAGCACTAAGAAACGGGTGAAACTTAGGCTTAGGGAATGAAGGGATCCAAGTCATGAACTTGGAGAACTTAGAAAAAATAGAAGAAAAGCATTTTTACACAAGAAATGTGGCTTCCTTTGCCTAAGTAAACACAAAGTTTTACTTAGTCTTTCTCATAAAATGAAGTGAATTAGGACCACTGAGCAGATCTCAATTTCCTGGACGAGAAATTAGTAAATGTTCTGGGAGAAATGAGAGGGGAAATTAGTGATGCTTCAACTATTTTGCAGCCACCTTGCTATGGCACTTGTGATATCCATGAGACAGATCATATTCAAAAAGACAAAACTGATCACAAACTTGCTTTAGCAACACCAAACTGCCTACCCAGCTTAATACACCTAACATTTTTTCTTTTTTTTTGATTGGGTGCATTTGAACTAGCAAACCCTTTCTGTCTTGTTTTCTTTTAACTGCCCTCCTATCTAAGTCTACCCTTATCTCTTCCAACGGCCCAGATTTCACTGTTGAGCTCCCTTGCTTCTCTACCTAACTAATGATCTGCCAAGCTTGAATTGTTTGGAAAGACCTTGTTCTCTAGTTCTAGAACAAGAAATTTAAACATGGAGAGGCTAAGATTAAGTTGTTTGGCCATCCATCAAGTGTGAAAGAAGTCACTGATTGCACAATTTGAACTTCTTTGCAAAAATAGGATAGTAGTGGCATTTTGACTAGCACACTTTCTTGGTCTTTTCTTTGGGGTTCATTTTCTTTGTTTTTTTTTTTTTTTTTTGACCAATTCATTCTTTTTGCCCTTTGATTTTTCTTTTAGGGCACGCCCTCTTTTCATTTTTTAAATTTTTTATTTTTCTAAAAATATGGAACCTTTGCAGCATGGAAAGGATGAACATATTTGGCATTTTAATAGTCAATCATGAAATATGACACCTATTGGTATAGGAACCTAACATGTGTGACCACTATAATGAGTCAAGGAAGGTGCATGAGAGGTTCCAACACATGTGGGTTGAGATTAGTGCGCCCCTTGGCAACCTATAACAGTACTTGGATGGGAAGGGAACACACAAGCGAAAATGCGTCACAAGCTAGAAAGCAAGTCAGTCAGCAATCCAAAGTGATGGTTAAACCAATAGCACATATGCAACAAGATTCATATAATTTCATACAAAATAGTTCATACACAACTATGTAAGTTAAACAACATACATTGCTACAGAAATTGGAACAGTCCAACTACAATAATAACATATGCATGAAAACATGTTGGTTCTTATTACATAAAGAGGTATAAGTTACATCCATGTAACCCCACTATCCCCAATAGTGGAACATGATAGCCACTTCTGCCTACTCTTCCAAAGATATGTACTAGCTCCATGTAGTGGAGAATCCAAGGCGTGTTACAATATTATCCAAGTTCTCTCCAAGATAGTCTTATCAGAAGCTTGGCTGACCAAAAGCGCATCGAATGAGTCATGAGGTTCTATTTATAACAAAGGGTGGGGTGACCCTTGACATTCCCCTTTGTGATTTTTCATCTACCCTGATGAATCTTCGTTTACTATATGATTGTTATATCCAACTATTGACTCTTGTCTTACACTTGACATGACATAACGTTACAATGCACATGTTCCCATGTGAGACAAAAATGGCTTGAGAAAGCCATGCAGGACATCACTAGCACTCGGTCCGTTGTGATGAGACCAACATCTCTTTAACATGCTTGTGATGGTGAAGGTGGTGAGTTGATGCTAAGCTTGGTTGTCTGTGATGGTGAGCATGCACCCCATGGTGACATCTTGTTGAAGTGAACTCTTGTCTCCGTTGCGTCCGGTGCATTGGTTTGTCTCCTTCATCCAAATCGTCTGTAACATGTACATGGTCTTCTTAGGCACGACTGAATTGGCTACACACTGATGCATAATTTCTTTGCTGCTCTTCAAGTGTGTGTTGGTGGTCATGCACATCAACTTGCCGAAGTATATGTTCAACTTTAGTTGGAATTTCTTCTCGCCTTTGCCTTGGTGAGTGTGACGAATGGCTTGTATCGTATACATGTGCATAATGACATTCTTGCTACTAAAACCCTTCCATGTGATCAACAACACTTATCACCATGTCTCCTCTATGCCAGTTGTTGGGATAGAGCTATAACTTGTGCAGACATAGTTTCATTCGTGAGTGCAAGTTTGCCCACTATTGTTCCTATTCTTGCTACAACTCATTTGTTTGTTTTAATAGTTTCATGTTCTTCCTGTAGTTGTTGCTTCATTACATGCAAATCCTTCTTTCTTCCATCCTCTGTCTTCGCGCGATCTTCATGTTGCGTCATTGCCTAATAGCTTGTATCTCCAAATTTTCTTTCATCATCAGTGGATCTGCTTGAGCTTGCAACTTTCTTATGCCTCTGTGTTGTCAACAACGTTCCTCTGGCATTCGTTGCATTCTATGTATTTGTTGCATTCGTTGCATTCATTTCAATTGTTGCATTCCTTGCATTCTGTATGCCACCTTCAGCTGATGTTCATGATGTTGCTGCTATTATATCTTGATGTCATCATCTACGAACAACTTGATATCTTCATGATTAGGCAATCTCATAGACATTTGATCGAATACATCTCTATGTGTGCTCTAAATGGTGTGTTCAACTCTACTCTCTTGGAAACCATTGTACCTACAATTCTCAGAGGTAGATGAACACATGTAATACCTAGAGACAGGGCAACAATCATGGGAAGAAATCTGTCAATCAAAATAAAAAATGAACTTGAGAATGGACTTGCAACATACCTGTGTGACTGATCATGAAGCTTACACAATTTACATCTAGGAGGACAGGAGACTGACTGTAAATACTACGGAAGGCACAATATAGGGTACTGACTGCTGGAATTGCACAATGCGCAATCTCAGCAGGCAACGACTGCAGGCCCATTGACTGCATTGTGCAATTTTCTGGGCCAGTAGTCAATGTCCCTCAGAAATGTGCAAATCAGTCCTCGAGGAAAGTGCCTGGGTAGAAATACACATTTTGGTGAGGAAGATGAAGCCTTCCTTCCTTGGATTGTGCAATGTTGTCTCAGTGAAGGCAGGGTCCAAGCCAAGGTTTCCCAGAGTCTCCCATAGTTAACTGAATGTGAATGTGTGTGTGAATGCACAGTGACGGTAAGTGTACACATAAGTGAATGATCACACATGCAAACAGTGTATGATAGATTCAAAAATTGGAACAACATGCATGTGGGTGAATCGAGTCATTGAATCAGCGACCATTCGTGCAAAACAATTTCATGCATACGACAGTAGTGAGATAACAATGAAAACTAAAATAGTGCTAGGAAAAGCTAATAAACATGTAAACGATAGCAAGTGTTGAATAAAATCAAGAAAACATTGCTTATACAATCGAAAACACAAAAAGAGATAGAAATGCAACAAAAGTCATGGAAAGAGGGCTTACCCCAAAATAGTTGAGTTGAATGCTGCGAAAGCTCCTAAATGTGATGTGGGATGTTAGAGCTACAAGGTTGATGTGAGTAATGAGCTCTACAACATCTGATTGATGAGTTTCGATAACATTGAGGTTGTGACGCACATGCCACAAATCTAGGGAAAGCGACACTTGGTGGGAGGTTTCCTAAATGATCCTTACATGTAACCTCCAACTGTCAAAAATAGATCCCTGAAACAAGGAAGGCCTTTGCATGCTGCCTTGGGAGAAGCAACCCATGCATGCAAGTTAGTTCTATTTGGTCCCAGAGGGAACTAGTCAACTCAGCTGCACATGCAAGAGACTGCTCAACTGGTTGGAGGAAATGTGCATTTTTGGTTGGGAGTTGGGTTGGCTACCCAAGAGATTTACACAATTTCTGGGCAGAGCAACTGACTGCTACCCAGATTTGTGCAAATTCTAGGCTGAGCAACCATGTAGGTGAAAATTGTGCAATTTTCACTTGGAGTGTTGACTGGTAGAATTGCGTAATTTTGGAGCCTAGTATGCTACAAGATAGGATTGCACAATTGTTGGAGGGAAGGCTGGTTTCCCTCCATAAATGCGCAATTTCTTGGGGGAGCTACTCAGCCTGGAGCTGGACCAAGTCTAGGTGATTAGCCTGCATGGGGAATGCATCAATTTGTCTTTGTGCAAGCAAAACACTGAAGATTGTGTACTTGATGAAGCAATACAAGGTGCTATCAAAGGCAGGTAGGAAGGCTCCAAAATGAAGCTAAGGAAAAATTTTGGAGTGTGGTTATAGTTGATACAACACAACCCTAGATGAAGTGTGCAATATTCAATTCACTAGGCTCCAACCTACACTGCACCACTAAGCTTCAACTTGGTCTATTTGAGGACTCCAATCCTCTCAGGTTCCATCCTAATCGAAGGCTCCAACTTTGTGCTCCACCAAGATCCAACTTATTCTTCCTCAAGATTCTACTCTTGACTACAACACAACCAACATGATCTTTTTCAAGGCTCCAACCTTTAGTGCTCTAATCCACTACTTCAAGACAACTTAGAAATTTTAGAAAACTTCCAAAACATATTCAATGAGTTTGTAACATCATCTTCAAATATTTCCAACAATATCTTCAACCAAGAGTCTTCGATAATCCTTTAGAAAATTCTCCAATGACTAGAGTAAGGGATCTTTTTTGTGTGTGCTACAAAAGTCAACTTCAATAAGCATTAAAGGTATCTCCAAATCCATTCAGTTGCACAAGGAATATTCTTCAAGATTACTCCATAAGAACAACAAAAATGTTGATATAATTTAGGTATACTTCAACAACTTTACAAAGACAAGTCTTCAGTGATGGCTCCAAACATAGCATTCGAAAGAGTCTTCAATAAATATTTATTAATAATTGTGGTAAGATACTTCTTCCAAGGTAATATAGGTTTCTGGATGACTTTCAAGGACTAGCTTCCAAATGTCACAAGGTTGTTGCAAATGAACACTTTGGTCTTTTTCAAAGATGCCAAACTCTTGTTTTTCACTAATATTTCAACATAGACTAGTTCGACAATTCTTGTAAGGCCAAGAATACTACTTTAAGGAGTTTTACATTTCCATATAGATAGAGGACAATAAGTTTTTTATTGTCTTAGGATAGATATAGGATTTAATTTTGTTTCAAGAGGGAGAGAGGTCTATCACTATAGGAAAAAAATAGTTCCCTTAAACTAGGCCAAAAGTTTTGTTCCAATGATAAAAAATTATGCCTTATCTCATGGAGGAAAGCTTGCACCAAAAAGATCCTTCTCACAAGACAAACATTGGTCTGATCTTAGAAGATACTATAGGTTTGCAATATATTTTATTTTTCCAAATGCAAGTTCTATCAATAGAGTAGATATAGGTTTGCATAGGATGAACGTTACAAAGATACTATAGTTCAAAATTTCAATAGATATGCACTAGTGTGAAGATATCTAGGAATACTATTCAAAGGTCTGAAAATCAAATCCTGTACAATGTCTTAAACTACAATTCCTTTTTGAATAAGGTTGAGTTGTAGAGGATTGTGAAAGGTCGAGGTTCAAGTATATAGAAAGTTGAATTTTAGGGTTGATTACAGGTTTGTGGTAGGGTGGAAAACGCAGACCACATAGGCCAAAATTACAGTGTCCATAGGGTTGAAATATTAGTCCTCAAATAGGTTAGAATTTGAGAGACTATCTCTACTCCAAAAGGCCGAAATTTGATCTCTTCCATGAGGCTGAATTTTATTGTCCAAAGCTTCCAGAATTTGGTTAGAATAGGTCTACTTCTGCACTTTTTATCCCAGATCTGAATTGCTTACTGAAATGAGGCTTATTGACCTTTTAGTTATACTTGTTTCAAGCAATGAAGTGTCAATAATATCAATTTTTATTCTTGTAGGGGATTTAATCTATATATATTTAGGACTTATTACCCTCAACATATGTATTTAAATAATCTACGACTTTATATATCGCGTCGAGGGTATTCTAGGCCTTCATATTTGGTATCTAGGGTTTATCATATACTTCAATCTCCATGCTTGTGGAATCATGGGCATGTATAGGGATTCATCATATTAATAAGCTAGGGTATGGTCCCACAAGGGTTATTATTTACTATGGCTTCTATGTGATCTTCATTCATTATGGTTTCTTCCATGTTAGGTCAAGGATACTTAGGGTTTTCCAATAGTTCATTCATGTATACATGTGCTAGATAATATTATGGTTTTCACTTAGGGATGATGTTTTGCACAAGTTTTTATGTCAATACAAATTAGGGTTTCATTATGTTATGGAATCAGGCCATGCGTCAATAATCTAGGATAAGGGTACCTTTTAAATAGATCTAAGGTTTTTTGCATATTAGGGTTTCATGCACCTAGATGCACATTATGGTTTTCTTCTTAGGGTTTGCATATAATATCTTTTATAGGGAAATATATCTAGGATAAAATCTTGTTGACATCAATGACAGCCTTATCCAACACTTGCTTCCTTCAAAAAAAAATTTCTAGTTCATAAACTAAGACTAGTACCCCCAAAATTTCCCAACCCAAATAGAAAAACCTTTAATTCCAAGTAGGGTGGAATATTTCACCTCAAAAATTAATAAGAGAGAAGGATTCTTAAAACCCTCATAGCCTTTGCTTAGAAAAAGCAAAGATAAATTGATCCATAATGATGGTCCAAAAGGAGGAGTCTATTCTTTCAAAATGATTAATTAAACATTACTCCAAGCCCCAATTTTGGGTTTATTTGGCCAACTGCCCCAAAACATGCCCAACAGTGGGAATTTTGGAGTTTTTCTGCTTTATGGAGGAATATATCCTGCAAGGATTTTTGGTTATTTCTTCCTTTGGAAAACTAATTTCTCAGGAAAATTGTTGTTCACACCTTCCCGACATTGCTTGTACTTACGCGATGAAAAATATTGTTTTTTTCCCACTTTGTTCCCCTTCTTTGATGTATTAGAGGAATTTTTGAATATCTCTCACATACTAGTATTTTGACTTCTGCAATTCGACAAATTTTTGTTGATTTTTAATTCCTTCTCTAATGGATAAAGGACATGATTTTTTTCTTGCCCCTGCTGTCTTAATTTATGTAACCTTAGTTTCATATTCATTCATGGGAAGAACATGAATCAAGGTTAGCAACAAGGAATCAATAAGAATCTTTTGCACCTCTAATAGTGTTTTTATCATAGAAACTACAAAGTGCCATTGAATTAGCTAAGCTAATTTCAAGTGAAATCTGATGAGGAGTAACCACTGCAAGATGTTGTGAATCAGTTCCTCAACCTTGGGTTACATTACTCTTATGTCTAGTATTGCATTAATAACATCTAATGCAAATGCATTAAACACCATTTTTAACAAAGTACATAATTATTTCCCTATATTCAATAGCTTACTGTTGAAACAAGGTTCTAGTAGTTGAGTTTCCTATTGAACATTGTTTCGAATAAAGAAATGTGGTTGCTTTTCTAAAATCCTACTCGTGACATCAACGCTCTGTAAAATAACTATTGAAGGATCTTTGTTTTTCCCCAAAGCATGTGAACTCCCAAGTAGTCTTTCCAAATCCTACGCTAGCAGTGTGAATAACTCTATGTATATTACTGAGTTTTCTTTATCTTTGAGTTCTGTAAACAAGGCAACATTTATAAGAAATTTAATGAGTATTTCCTGCATTGCAGCATTTGGTTCGTAGTCTTCATCATGTTGACCAACTGATACTGGTGTACTCATATTTTTTCTAAGAGTACCACTAAATGGCATCATACCAAAAATGGGAAGGCCCCTTTCTATTTTAACTCTCTTGGTCAAGAAATATAGAAAGCCTAAAGCATCATATGGATGTTTTGTAGGAACTTTTACTCTAATCATGTAACCTCTTGTGGCTAGAGTTAAAATTGGATTATCCATAGATTGAAAATGCCCCTCTTTGTATGATGTTTTGTTTTCTTATGCTTGATGTTGTTTTTCCCATGCAACAAAAAGCCCAAAGAGCTTTATAGCTAGATGTATATTCTTTGTGGATGTATTTTTTCATAGCCTAAGGAAACACAGATAATTTAGCATCTATGGAATAATTTGGGCTTCAAAGCTATAAAAAAAGTTTGAATGTTGTAAAATAAGCTGGAAAATGTGAACCAAATTAGCAATTGAATGCCACTCTTCAACCAATATTTCCTTCATATAATGGATCCTTAGAGGTACATTTTTCTCTCCCAAGGGAAATCTTTGTGACAATTCTAGTATGAAGATATCCAAAGCTCTGCTAACTATTCCCTTGCTCTCTTGCTATGACATTCTTAGAATCTAAAGAAATATGTGAAGTATGGTTTTCACAAGAACTTCATGAGCATGAATATATTGGAAAATAGTAATAAAGACACATGACTTTCTTGCACTTTCCTATTGAGTGAGACAATTACCATTAAATTTTCAAGTTCTTTTTTTTGATCCACAAGATCATTGGGGAGATGCTTCAGCAAAAGCATTTCCAGATGGAAAATTTATGTCTTTAAGTGCTCATTATACTCTACACTCACCTTTTTAGGTGGATCAAGCATCTTTTCAACGATAGTTTTTATAATAGAAGGACGCTTTATTGTTGGGTTGTTAGGAATGACCAACTATCAAAGTGCTTACTCCAAATAAGAGGACTTCCAAATATCTGTAAACCACTTTATATATAGGATTTGTCAAATTGTATCATCCCTTTGTCATTTCTTAAATGTCAACATGGAAATTTTTTGTTCTGCAACATTTTTTTAGTTGGAAAATGTGCATTTGCAATTCATGCAATCTGGCTATTAGTTTGCATTGAAGAAGACATGGGATATTTTTCTTGAAATGTTGAAGTAGGTTGAAGTCTCTGGACTATTAGCATTGGCATATCTAATCATTGTAATGATCAATATAGTTGTGTTGTTAATTTTCATCTTTACAATCTTGTGAGTCCTCAATCATGTGAATCAATCCTTATACGTGACACAATCATTGAATGTTTCATCTTCATTCATGGGAAGAATATGAATCAAGGTTAGAAAAGAGGAATCAATAAGACTCTTTTGCCCCTTTACTAGTTTTTTTATAACAAAAATGAAAAATCTCCATTGACTTAGCTGACCAGCCTTAAGTGAAATCTTATGAGTAGTAACCACCGCAAGATGTTTTTGAACTAGTTCCTCAACCTCGTGCTACATTACTCTTATGTCTAGTATTATATTCATCACATCTAATGGAAATGAATCGAAGACCATTTTAATGAATTACATAATCATTTCCCTATATTCAATAACTTGTTGTTGAAACAAGGTTCTAGTAGTTGAGTTACCTACTGAACAATGTTTTGAATAAATAGATGTGGCTGATTTTCTAAAACCTTACTCCTAACATCAAGACCCTCTAAAAGTACTATTGAAGGATATTTATTTTTCCCCAAAGGCCGTGAACTCCCAAATATACTTTCCAAAGCCTATGTTAGTGGTTTGAAAACCTATTTTTATATTGCATAGTTTTCTTCATCTTTGGGTTTTGTAAACAAGGCAACCTTTATAAGAAAGCTAATGATCATTTCTTGCATTGCAGCATTTGGTTCGCACTCTTCATCAGGTTGACCAGCTGATACTGGTGTAATAAAATTTTATCTAAGAGTACCACCAGGAACATCATACCAAAATTAGGAAGGCCCCTTTCTCATTTAACACTCTTGGTCAAGGAATCTAGAAATCCTGAAGCATCAGATGGAATTTTGTAGGTACTATTACTCTATTCATTTAACCTCCTATAGCTAGAGTAAAAATTAGCTTATCCATAGAGTAAAAATGCCCCTTTGTATCTGATGTTTCCTTTGTTTCTACTTGATGTTGTTTTTCCCATGAAACAACAAGCCCAAAGAGCTTTATATATGTTTATTCATTGTGAGAGTGTTTTAACGTAGTCCAAGGTGACAGATAATTTAGCATATGTGGCACAATTTGGGCTTCATAGCTATAAAATGGGTTTGAATGTTGGAAAATAAGTTGGAAAATGTGAATGAAAATAGCAATTGAATGCCACTCTTCAACCAATATTTCCTTCATATAATGGATCCTTAGACGTATATTTCTCTCTCCCAAGGTAAACCTTTATGATAGTTCTAGTATGAGTATATCCAAAGCTCGGTTAACTATACCCTTTTTCTTTGGCTAGGACATTCTTAAAATCTCAAGAAATATGTGGGTTTCCTATATGGGGACTGACCCAGGTTCAGTGTTAATTAGCCAAACAAATCCCTACAATACTAGCCCTTTTAGCATCATCCCGTGGAGCGTGAACCGAAGTCTCAGCCAAAGTAGTATGGGGGGATGCTAGAACCAAGTTTCCATACCCTGAGATGGTCATGATGTCAGTTTATAACTTTTGTTCCTACTTTTGCGTAGGTCATTAAGTTCTAGGGCTGTGCCAATTTAGCCCTTTATTCCACCCTACAGTACCTCCACGAAGGAGGGTGATTGACCTTCACGTAGCCCTAACGTACGGTCCAAATACTTTCGCGTTGCTACGACAGTGTATTGTACAAGTTCCCACGTTACCTTAAGAGTTTTACTTACCTTACTAAACAATCACAGTCAGCACCACATAATATCATATTCTTACTTGCATTCGATTAACTAATACAATCACATACATTTTCACATCACATAAACATTGTAAATTAAAAGTTGAATTGAGGTTTCTGTGATCCATAATAGTTGAAAGAATAACTTCGGCATAAATCACATGTAGACAGACATTTGTCGACGCGTTTCGAACCAACAAGTGTGGTTCATCGCCAGGACAAATGTCTGTCTACATGTGATTTACGCCAAAGTTATTGTTTCAATTGTAAATTAAACCCAAAATGCAATATAGCCAAATGCATTAATAGGAAATAAAGACAAAAAAATTGTAGAATACTTCTTTGTATTGATATTTTCAGATCATTACAAACTCTACCTACACTATGCACACAATTGTCGAGGTCTGCGCACTTAGCTGTGGACTTCTACCCTAGGCCTCTATGCACTTAGCTATAGAGCCTTTACCTATGTTAAGACCTGAAACTTAGACTTCTCTACGAAGACTCCAAGCCTTGTCTTCCACTCCCCAAAAACTTATCACTACTTAGAGCTTACTTACTTAGCTCTTTTTATACAATCCCATGGTCCGTGGACCATAGGTAGATCTTTCCAACCAACTTTACACTTTACAAAATAAGGGTGGACAACCCTTTATGACACATGACAAGTTTGCACTCCGTGACCAAAAAATGGAGAGACTTTACAACTTTAATACAAAATTTGACCCAAAACATGGGCTTTTAACCCCAAAATTGTTCTTAGGGGATCCCATTCCCAATAGGCCCCCAACACAAACATCATGACTCACCCTAAATTCACTCTATGGGCACGGACATCTTAGCACAAATACCTCCCAACTCAACTTGTATGACCACAACCTCGGTAGTGAATTGTGCGGCTGCCTGCTTCGCTTCTTCAACCATCTTCTTGGTCACTGATCCTCAACTGTTGGCCTGAAGCTTTTGCATAGTTTCATATAGAGTCATAAGCTTCCCTTTAGTAGAGGTTGTAACTGCATAAGCCTCATCCAACTGGGACTTCAGTCATGCCTTCAACACTTCCTCCTTATGATGCGCTACATCTACCTGTTCTTTCAACTGCTTTTCCTCCTACAACCTTTTCAATCTTTGTGTGAGTGCAACGGTTCACGCTATGCCTTTGACCTTGTCATAGAGTTTTTGTAGTTCTCATGCTTCTATCTCCAACCATTGTACATTAGGGTCCTCCTACAAGCTCGTCAGGACCTCGAACGCCTATTCAAAAAGTTGTGTGGAGTCTGCTACTCCATTGTCAACCGCTGTTATTGCCTCTGTGACAATAATTGCACGCTGCTCCTTTACTTCTGGCAGAGTTGAAGGCTGGGCCTTCAACTATAATTCGGTAATCTTTAGGTTAAACTCCAGTTGAACCATAGCCATCTATGTGCGAGCGTCACACACCCCTGTAGCTAGCTTGTGGATGTGCACCTTCCTCAGTAATGGCCAACTCTGGGACCATTTGGTATGCCTCCTCCATGACCTAAATTATTCTCTTATTTTGCGTGGTTACATCGGCCATGGCAGTGATGGCAGAGTCTCGATTTAGGGCCATCTTCGTTGACACGCTAATCACTGATCACCTATAGAGAGTAGTGCTCATGGGCCCTTAGCTCCACAATCACTCCATCCTGCAATAGGTGGAGCACCTCACTAGGGAGCACTGCCAAATTCAACCCCACTCCCTTGAGGGCACTGATAGTGGGCCTTTCAACTTCATTCTCTATGGTTAGTGCTCCATCGAGCAGTGCGATATATCGCACTAGAGACCTTCGCGCACAACATCTCGGTAGATTCTAAAGTGCCGATAGCAAGCGTGGTGGACACCGTGCCTACCTATGATGTGTGGGTCTACAACTTCTATAGACCTGTTTAGACGGCCCTGAATATTAGTTGATGCTACTGCTCAAACTGTTGTAGGGCCTCCACAATGACATCTTGCACTGTGTCTTCAATGTCGTGAAAATCGCCCTCTATGAGGCTGATTGGGGCCAATGACATCTTAGTGGCCTTGGACTTCTTCCTCAACCCTCCTTTCTCTTGTTCCCTTGGATGCGTAATGTGAGTGGACATCATTTTTGGCTCCACGTCTTGCTTCTCTGTTTGCTTTCCCATCTCTTTGTCTGTATCAGGTGAAGGCAACCTCGTGCCTTTGTCAGAGCCCTGCTTTGTTCCACCTGTTTGCTCCTCTGTTTGCTGAGCGGCATCACACTCCACCTAGTCCTTGTCAGTGGCCTCCTTCTTCCTCTTCTCAGCCAACTACACCATCTTGAGCTTGGCCTCCTCCTTCTTGCACTACGCAGTGGACTTGCTCACCCCCACCGCCAAGTTTGATGTATTGCGCCACTCTACTAGCTAGCGATTAAATACTGCATCAATGGCATCATCCGTTGGCAAGTAAGGCAAGTCGTACCATGTCTACGTAGGGTCCTTCTGTGCCTTGATTAATACATTGTGAAAATATGCCTCGAACTCCACGTAGCCCTGCAGGTTGGCAAACAAAGTTGGCGGTAACCACAGTTTTCAATTAATGGCCATGTGGATGTTCATCTCCATAAGGATCTAGAAGATCTTACTATCCCTGATGCACTACACATCCTTGGTTGCCCACAGTGAAGCATACTTCACTTCTTTTGGTAGGTGTGGTGCGACCGACAGGAATTGACTGTACTCTGGCAACTCCCATGCTACCAGCACAATAGATAGCAAGAGCCACACATAGTGGAAAGTATTACTAAGCTCTTATTCCTAGTGGCAGTTTGCAAGGAACTCACCACAGAGATAGTGCACCTAATTGAGTTGGACTCCTTCAGTGCACTAGGCTGCTAGAGTGATGACAAGTGCGGGCACCTCATCTGCAATACATTTCCTCATCACCTTCCCGGCCAAAATCTGCGTGGCCACCTTTACGGCAGGGTCACTGATACTTGATATGGCATATCCACATGACTTATTCACAAGCTTAAATTTCTCCTTCATGGCCTGCACAAGGGCCTGCTCACCACCTTTTCTGCCAAACATCATGGCCAGATTTTCTCCTGTGTAGGGTAGCCACGTGATCCTGTGGATCAATCTATCGGTGATGGGTATTGGCTCCTCTAGCCATAGACAACCATCATGCACCAAGCATAGTAGCTGCTTGACAACCAATACTATAATCAGGGTTTGGTTGTAGTGTGACACCCATAGCAGATTGAGAAGACCTACCTTGTCTACTCCCATGAGCCACTTTTGTAGCTCCAATGCAGTCATCTCGGTGGTTGTGTGATCCAGGAGGATTATGTTGACTCATTGCACATGTGTTCAAGTGTCTTCATTAGTGTTTAGGGTCATCGTCAATTCAGTTCAGCTTCGATTGTCGACAGTGTTGGTTATGGATTAGGTTTTTCAAGTAATGTTTATGGCTTTCAGGGCATTCAGTTGAGATGGTCTAGTCCCTAGCTGTAGACTTGTGTCCATCGATAGTTTCATCATGATTGTTCGATGACATGTGTCTTGTCATTCTTCTTGGAAGGTTTTGATATCGACATGGGTGTCATTGATGGTGAAGGATCGATATGGTTTGGTTGTCGTCGCAACTGAGGACTGTGTTGAAGATATGGATTGGTATGTCATCTTGCGACAAATGTCGCTAATTTCGCTTACTGAAAAAAGATTGTACAAGGGTTGATAAATTTGATTTACTAAACCCTAATCTACATATAAACCTAAACCCTAAACCCAAGTCATAAACCTATGTTAAATCTATGTATTAATGCTACGCCTAAAACCATACACCAAAGACATATACATATGCTCTAAACCTATGCCTAAATCCTAAAACCCTAACCATCACATTACAAAACCCTCAACCCTATGTATAAACCCTCTTAGGCTATTATAAACATTGTAAAACATAAATAACTCTTAACACAGTCACTAACCACGTTCTCAAACCACAGTGGGACTATTAGTCATATGAACAAGCAGGAGGGTTGGCCAACCACCAGTTCGTAACCGCTGCAGGGTTATAAACTGCGGTGATAAAATGTGATCAGGTATGGAACCATTGGGGTTTATGTAACCATTAGGTCCAATTATATAGGTATAAACTGTGAAATGTGACAAAGTTTAATGTAACCGTGGAGTTAACATTTGTGGCGGAGGTTATAAACAGGCTAACCGCGTCGGAGTTGTCACATGTGAACGCAATTCCTGGGAACCATTAACCATCACCATCGAGATACCCGCAAGATGTCAGATCAAGGTTATACTACCTCATTCAGATGTGTGCGGTCAACCTCCTTCGCCTAGTTAGCAAGCCACCAACGGTCTTGTGTTTATTATATGGTTTAAAATGGGTTTTGTTGCAGTTTTGGTAAAACAAACTAGTCCGCCAATGTTAGGAACATGCCTATGTGACCCTATGATAGAAGACCGAGTTTGTAAACCTATCTAATACAACCAAATACATCTACAAGCCGGTGCAAGGAGGTTTTCATGTACATGCAGGCTTTTAAAAGGAAAATTTTCTTTCATTGATTAGGAGAGTGGTTTTTTACTTTTTGCTTACAGATTCTTGAGGTCATAGGCAGTTTTGTTTTCAGTGTTACAGAAGCATCGAGAGTCATAATTGGAATTCATAAGAGGTTTTGGAAAGATGGTTCAGAGGTATATCTGATGATAGTGATCAAAAGTTCCTGTGTGCTCACTAAAACTGATAAAATCTCTGTGCAATCAACACCTTCTTCTCATTCCTAATAAAAACGGTTGCCCATCTTGAAATTGGACCCAAAGACGTATTCCAACAAGGAAAAACTTTGTCATCAATCTTGTTGCCTGCTATCAATGTTTCTTTACTATTTTCACTTCTGTTATGCATTGATTTTATGTTTAATCAGTTGTCGTAAAGTCTGATTCTCAAGCAATTTTCCTAGATTTCCACACTTTCATCTAACATTCAAATCATTAATGGTTATTTAATTCTACATCAGTTTTAGTTTATGATCATTTCAGATCATATAATTTGGTATCAAAGCAGGTTGCATTTGTATAATTTTCTATTGAATGTTAACCAAGTCTAAGTTGCATCGAGGAGAAGGATTCCTTGAGCAGATCGATCTAGAGATTAGAAAGCGACGAGTTGTTCATAAATCGACCATGTCAGGACCTGATGTAGGTGGAAACACTCAAACTAAGATGAGAGAAGAACAGTTTCAGCAAGCATTCTTGATTATGCAACAGATGTTGGGAGAATTGTACAAAGACAAGAAGGTGAGAGATGCATCTTCAAAGCCATCGAAGAAGGACAAAGTTAAAGGGAGACCGATAAACCTCCTTCAACTCCATCATCTCCATCATCATCATCTTCTTCTTCTTATTCCAGTGCAAAATTTGAAACAAAAAATAAACCTAAGAAAACATGTCTTTTGAAACTTGATGTTAAATTTGAGTTACATGTTTATGATGGTGAAATGAATCTTGAAAAGCTAGATAACTGGATAAAGCAATTAGAAGTGTATTGTCACATTCAAGACATTTCTAGCGATAAAAATAAAATTCAGTTAACTACACTAAGAATGTGGGGAAAAACTTTAATCTGGTGGGAAAGTAAAGCTCAGATAGATGTAAAGCGTAAAGGAAAAGTCATCTCTTCATGGTCTAAGTTTTTAAAATCTCTTAGGAAACAGTTCTATACTTTAGGCTACATGTAGCAAGATGTTATTGATTGGTAGCATCTGAGGCAAGGTAAAAGGAAGAGTTTTCAAGATTTTACTCAGGAATTCATAAAGAAAGCATTGACGCTTGGTATTTCATTGGATACACGTGAAACTTCGTTAAAATACATCGATAATTTACATTCATATTTGCAGCATACATTATTAATGTTTAATCTTGATGATTTTGATGAGGTGTGTGTTCAGGCCATACATATTGAATCAAGTGGCAGACCATTCAATTTTTCATCACAGTCATCGAAACAGTTGGAAACCAAAGGTTCCAATGAAAATAAGGGGAAGAACAACTCGAAGAGAAAGAAATCAATGATCATTCAGAAGGAAAGACCTACTTGTTCTCATTTCTAGAGAATCGGTCATAATGAATCAAAGTACTAGAAACTTCATCTAGAACATAAGCCCAAAAAATTCCTTAAGGAGAAGGATGAAAAATAAGGCCATTGTAGCAATCCAGCAGGATCTCGGTTCAGATTCAGGTGATGAAAGGAGAATAACCGCCATGGTTACAGCATGTAAAACTTCTGGAACTGGTTCAAGTTCAAAAAATATTGCAACTTCTTCAAACATAAATCCATCACATGAGGATAAAAGAGTTGAATTATTTAACATAAGGATAACTTCTAAGCATAAAAATATAGATACAATGTTTGGCAGTGGATCATAGGTGAATTTAATCTCTGAATATTTAGTTGAAAGTTTGGGTTTGGAAACACGGAATCATCCAAGACCTTACCCATTAGGATGGCTAAATAAATCAACTCAGATAGAAGTCACCAAACAATGTCGATTAAGATTTTCCATAACAGCTAATTACATTGATGAAGTGGAATTAGATGTGGTTCCGGTAGACATATGTGGAGTTGTCCTAGGAAGTCCTTATCTTTATGATCATGATGCAGTATTTTACATGAGAGAACATTAATATCACCTTAAGGAACATGGGGTTGAATTTATTGTCATTGCATATCAAAAAAAAAATCACTTGAATTCAGTTAATGTTAATCAAATGAAGCCATTAAGAAGTTTAAACAAGAGGTTTGTAATCATGTGTGCAAAGGATCAACATAACAATAAACATGATTCTTCTTTAAGTTATGCAACTCAACTTAAAGATGGTTTATTGAAAGAGATAGAAACTTGTTTAGTTCTATGTAAAACCAAACATCTTATTCATAAGCAGGGATTGCAACATGAATTACAGTTTGGGCCTAAAGCTCCTCTTCCTAATGTCAGAATGAATCAATTCAGTTTAAGTTTGGAACTTAATAGTTACAGGGATATAGATCAATATTTGGGAAAGTCAATGTTCAATTTCTGTTGTACTGTGTCACCATTTCATGTCTCGAATAGTTTCAAAACTTCTTTTCAAGTGGAAAGGAGACCTATTTGTTTTCATATCAAAGCCTTTTCTAAAGTAGTGTCAAAGTGTCTAATGGGAACTTATGCATTGGAGGAAAGTGCTAACCAATGGAAACATCATTTAATGAATGAAGAAAAAGTGATTCAAACAAATCAATAGCTAAATCAATACTTTCAAAGACAAACTAAGTTGCATCAAATTTCACCTTACAGTTGGATAGGTTCATTGCAGCAAGTTCACTTAGTAATCAGGAAGTAGGAAAGTATGTGTAATCAAGTAGCTGGTTTGATGTCAAGAGTATCTTTGATTACCTCTGTTATTCCACAAAATGGATTGTTTATATGTGTTGATGGTATTAAACAACATTGAGTAAAGACTATTTTCAAAGATTATGAATCACTAACTCATGGTTCTTCACGGAAACAAATCAATTGCCATGTTCATTACATGTTGTTTTCCCATTGGTGCAAGTTGTTGATACTGCGGATCGATGAAACAATTCACTGACTTGAAAAGTTCCATGGTCAGCATCATCAGGGTCATCACTTGGAGCTGATTTATCAAATGTATTAGTACATCGTCAAGTCAAGGTGGAAAAAGAGGGAGTTCTACCCTCATCGACTAATTGTTTAGTCAAATTTTTGTGGTCGAAAAGCTTTCAAGTGTAGAGGAATGATCCAGGAGGATTCCGTTGATTCCTGCACAGGTGTTCAAGTTTCATCATCAGTGTTCAGTGTCGTTGTCAATTCAGTTCAACTTCGACAGTCGACAATGTTGGTTATGGATCAGGCTATTCAGGTAATATTTATGGTTTTCATGGCATTCAGTGGAGATAGTTTAGCGCCTGGCTGTCGACTTGTGTCCATCGATAGTTCATCCAAGATTGGTTAATGACATGTGTCTTGTCATTCATCTTCACAAGTTTTGACCTCAACCTGGGTGTCTTTTATGGCAAAGGATTGATATGGTTTGGTTGTCATTACAACTAAGGACTGTGTCGACGATATGCATTGGTATGTCATCATGCAACAAATGTCGCTAATGTCGCTTACTGATGAAATATTGTAAAATGGTTGATAAATTTGATTTACTAAACCATAATATACATCTAAACCTAAATCCTAAATCTAAGTCATAAACATATTCTAAATCTATGTATTAAAACATTAGAAATCCAAAAACCTATGCTACACCTAAAACCATACGCTAAAGACATATACCTAAGCTTTAAACCTATGCCTAAGTCCTAAAACCCTAATCATCGCATTACAAAACCCTCAAACCTATGTATAAATTGTATCAGACTATTATAAACATTTTAAAACATACAAAACTCTTAACACAATCACTACCCATGTTCTCAAACTGCAATGGGACTGTTAGTCATATGAACAAGTAGGATGGTTAGCCAACCACCAGTTCCTAACCGCAACGGGGTTCTAAACCGTAGTGATAACATGTGATCAGGTGTGGAACCCTCGAGGTTTAGGTAACCATAAGGTCTGATTGAACTAGTATAAACTATGACATGTGACAGAGTTTAATGTAACCATAGAGTTAACATTTGTGGCAGAGGTTATAAAGAGCCTAATCATTATCAGAAACCGCATCGAAATTGTCGCATGTGAACACAGCTCCTTGGAACAGTTAATCATCACCATCAGGATAGATGCCAGATGTCAAATCACAGTTAGACCATCCCATTCACATAGGGTGGTCAACCTCCTTTGCCTAGTTAGCGAGCCGCTAGCAGTCCTATGTTTATTATATGGTTTAAAATGGGTTTTGTTGCAGTTTTGGTAAAACAAACTAATTCGACCACTTTAGGAACCTCCCTATTTGTCCCTATGCTACAAGACCGAGTTGGTAAACCTATCCAATACAACCAAATACATATACAAGTCATCCCAAGGAGGTTTTCATATACCTGTAGGCTTTTAAAAGGCGGATTTTCCTTGATTGATTAGGAGAGTGGTTTTTGAGTTTTTTCTTGCAGATTTTGTAGGTCATAGGTAGTTTTGTTTTCAGTGTTACGGGAGCATTGGGAGTCAGAATTGGAATCTGTAAGAGGCGTTGGAAAGATGGTTCAGAGGGCTATCTTTTGGCAGTGATAAGAAATGCTCGTGTGCACATTTATAATGATTAAATATCTGTGTAATAAACACCTTCTTCTCATTCCTAATCAAGACGGTCGCCCATCTTGAAAGAGGAGCCGAAGACATAGTCCATCAGGGACGAACTCGGTCATCAATCCTGTTGTCTGGTATCGCTATGTTTTTACTATTTTCGCTTTTGTTATGTATTGATTTTATGTTTAATCGGCTATCATAAAGTCTTCTTCTCAAGCAATTTTCCTCGATTTCCGCACTTTCAGCTAACATTCAAATCATTAATGGTTAATTAATTCTATGTCAGTTTTAGTTTATGATAATTTTAGATCATTGTGTCAATAATGTAGTGCATTAGCTTCTCGGTCGCCAGGTGTGAGAACTTCCCAATGTCAGCTAAGTCCCAATCTTTGAGCTTTAAGAGAGGAAGTTGCCCCAAGCACGGTACTTCAAAAAAATCTCATTCGGTAGTAAATGGGTTTGCAAGGGTACCTTGTTCTCATTGATATCTTTTGGCACCTTGGTCATGCCCTTGCATGGAGGGACATACTTAGGCAACTGAGTGATAAGGTCGGCACCATGGACTTCAACTTCATCCATGTCTATCCCCACGTCCTCGTCATCCATTGGGATGTCTTCAATTTCTTCCTCCTATGGCTCCAGATTGATGGCTTTTCCCTTTTCCTGTGAGGTGGGCTTGTCCTTCGTTGGGTTGCTTCTCAGCGATGCACGCACCAGTATTGCAGGCTACTTGCCTCTCTTATCCTTCGCGCTCTCCTTGATTGGACTCGGCTTCGGTCTAGGTGTCCGTGGTGATTTGGGAACTTTAGCTAAGACTTTGGCAACCTCTGGAGTAACTTCCTCTGCCTCCATAACAAATTTTGGCATAGCATCCTCAATTGTCACTGCTTTGGTATCCATAGCTTTTGTGGGTGCTGACATGATGTTCTACAATAACTCCTGTGTCACCTTTGGCAATGTCTCATATATTGAACTAGATATCAGAGCTTCGAAGTTCTCGCAGTTCATGTGCGCTTGAGAGCTAAACAACTCAATTCTCAAAATGCAGGTTTTTTTCATTGGGTAGCCACCTGTAATTTATAGGGCCTTTTGAATTTAAATCTGACCATTCCCCCCACGTTCAGTTCATTAATGCTAGATTGGTGGTATATTTTCAAGGATCTAACCCATAAATTTTGTCTTAAATGTCAGCCACCCTCTCCATTTGACCACATTTCTACCATTAAATCATGAACAGTGAGTTTAACAGTCGCTTTCTAGCTGACCTGCATGATTTCTTCCTGGGTAACGGAGTCCCCTTCATGCTATCATGAACCCTATGACACTTTCTTACTTTGCACAATCCTCCAATCACACAACTCCCCAACCCGGGCAATGTAGTTTATAGTCTCGCACCTCCTTTTAGCTATGTGGAGTGCTAAGACTGTGCTACCTTCATATAGTCACATGGTCGGACCATCGGTCTATGGATTCAATCTGTTGCCATTCACTTATCCTGGGAACAGATCTCCATTCAATTTAACCAACTAAACTACTCCACCGTTGGTAATCTTCTTATTGACATAGGGCCCTAACCAGTGCATTTTGAATTTCCCTACAAGTTTATCAAACTTTTTGTCATATAAAAAACCAGGTCATTTACCTTAAAGGTGCGCAGCTTAAGTTTTCGAACATGCCATGCTTTTTCGTGCTACTTTTGGAACTGTTGGTGAAAAATAGGTAGAAATCTCTCTTCCTCAAGCTCAATCAGTTGCACAAGCCTCTCTTCTAGGACTCCACGATTTGTCATACCTATGAGTGGCGCTATTAATAGACTAGGCACAATTTATTCTATGGGTATCACTGCTTCAATGCCATATACAAGCCTAAACAGTGTCTGACGAGTCAACTTCTTGCATGTCATCTGATAGGCCCATAGTACTGTGGGTATGCGCAGGTCTGAACCACTTCGCTGAGCATTGCAAACCTTGTTCGATGATTTTTCCAGCACCTTATTGAATGCTTTGACCGTCCCTTTATCTTGCAGATGATAAGGTGTGCTCTCCTAGTGATATACCTTAAATTCCTCCATCAGCGCGCTGGTTGTTTGATTCAAAAAGTGCAGACCGCGATCACTCACCAAAATCTTTGGACACCCAAATCACATCAGTACATACTCAAAGAGGAACTTCGTAGTAGTCATGCCTGTGCAATCCTTCACAAGGTGTGCCTCTACCTGTCGAGTCAAATACTCAGCTGTAGTGATAATTTACCATGCTCTTTTCTTGCCTTGGGTCTGAATGGGTCCCACAAAATCTATCGCCCATTTTTTCAAAGGTTTGTAATGTCATCTGTGGATTCAGAGGTAGCTCATCTCTTTGTGATAGCCTACCCATCCTTTGACACACATCACACACCTTGCATTAAGATTTTGAATTCTGATGTAGGGTTGGCCACCACAACCTTGCACGTAGAATCTTCTGTGCAATTTCTCTCCCTGCATAATGACCTCCTGAGGCATCCCCATGAGAATCCACAATGATACTACCCGTTCAAACTCCAATACATATCATCTAAATATTTCATTAGACCCCATTTTGTACAGATGCCCATCAATGGTAGAAAATTTTACCGTGCGTACCAAAAACTCCTTCTTTTGCTGGACGGTGTAACCTTTTGGGGCAGTTCCTGTCATTAGGAAGTGTATGATATCTTCAAAATGACCATCCGCGACGTGCACAACAAATAGTTGTGCATCAAGTAATCCATCCTCCAAATTAGTGGCTCTTCCCTTGTTTTGATGCGTGACAGATGGTCTGGTCCCATGTTTAGTCATCTAGGCTTCACAATAACTTCAAAATCATACTCTTGGAACAATAACAACCACCTGCAGATTCTCCGCCCCAACATAGGCTTATTGACTAGGTATTTCAATGTGGAATGATCCATATACATCTTAAAATGTCCACCCAACAAATAATGTGTAAACTTCTGGAGCATGTATACCATGCCTAACCCCTTGCGCTTCGTGCTATAATAGCTTTTATGAGCCTTGGATAACCTTCTACTCACGAACGCTATAGGATGGTCCAATTCTCCTTTTCCAACCTGTGTCAATACTGCTCCCAACATGATACATGATTCATCGACATGTACATGAAACTCCTTCTTCCAATCTGGGAGGAATAAAATTGGCGGGTGACCATGTTTTATTTCAATACATCCAAGATTTTCTTATAGTCCTCATTCCAGTAGAATGTGACATCCTTTTTCAATAACTTCTCCATAGGCACAGTGATTTGGGCATAGCCCTTGATAAACTTCCTATAATACTCAGTATTTCCTAAGCTATTTCACACTCCTTGGTGCTTCCAAGTTAAGTATCACCACGATCTTCATAGGATCTACCATCAGTCCCTGTCTACAAACCACATGACCCAACAGAGTCCTAAAAGGAACACAAAATAGGCACCTCTTCAGATTGAGTGTGATTTCGTACCTTCAAAAGGTATCTAGCATCAGGCACAAACTTACCACATTGTGTTTCACTAGCCCAAACATAGTCCAGTTATCAAAGTACACTTCCAAGAATTTATGAATAAATTCCTTGAACAAAGCAATGATGATGTGCGAAAAATCACAGGCACATTCTTCAATCTAAAAGGCATTACAGTGTACTGAAAACATCCCCACTCTGTCGTGAAGGTTGTCTTGCTTCTATACTTTAGCTTGATTTTTATCTGATGGTACCCCAAGAACCCATCAGTGAAGGAGTACACTTCCTAGCCACCTACATTATTTAATACCTCATCAGTAAACAGAGTGAGGAAAGAATCATGTGTGCAAGCATCATTCAGCTTTTGGAGATCTACGCATATCCTTATTTTATCTTTCTGTTTCTTTTCTTGAACCACCATTGGGCTCACCCAATCATATTCTTCTACAGGCTCAATCATGCTTGACGCAAGCATCTTGTTTAGCTCTAAGCAGACCTTCTCCTTATACTTCAGATTGAGACAATAAGGTCTTTTCTTAACCAATTTCGCGCTGGATTTTAATGTGATCTTCATAATGCCTAGGTCTCCTATTAACCCTTTTAGATCTGTAAAATTGGTAGCGAACAAATCCTAGTTTTCATGAAGAAATTTAACAACCTTATCCACTGTCACATCATCCCATTAATCTCCAATCTTCACGAATTTGGGCTCCACCACCGTACTAATATTTACCTATTTCATTTTCAGTGGCACAGTGATATCAGGATTCTCAATCCGCGGTCCCTCAACCTTGTGGTGACCCTCTGTTTCAGGGATGTTAATCTTTCACGGATCATCATATTCTTCTTTAGCAGCCATGTTATAACAGTCCAATGCGTGGCTCAGCTAAGTAGTCGAATCAGGTTGAATCAGGTCCAAAGGATCTTGTGGTATCCTAAAGATTTTTGATTTCACTTCTTGTAGCGCTTCATCAATACAGTCAAACTCGTCTTCAAAGCTGAATGTTAGTATGAATCCTTCGCACAAAATATCCCATTCACCTATATCATTGTGGAGCTTTGTTTCCAAGTACCAGTTCATTGGGATGACATCCACGGTATGACAGAACAAGTGCACCCATTCCGATTGGGGCTTCACTCCATAAGCTTGAGCCCATTTGGCCAAGTGTGCACGTGGATCATCCTTCCCATCATAATTGTCTGTCATTTGTACCTTCATCTTCCCAAAGCGTGTGCACATCATTCTACTACACTTGCACCAATCATCAAATCCACCCTTGTGTGTACCCCACCTTCTCGCAGGCGTAGCATGCAATGCCCAATCCAAAGCCTAGAAGCTCTGCCTCTCTGGTACCTCCCTCTCAAATGCATCCAAAAATATATCTACATCATTTAGGCCATCGTAAGTGGGAAGATTTCATACTTCTGACAACACACATTGCAATGACTAGGTCATCATGTTACAACTCAGTGTGGTTAATTCGTGCAGCCAATTCTGCCAGCGCTCTCATTCTTCGTCAGAGTCTGAGGTGTAGGAACTCTCACAATCCCATGTAATTCATCCATCCACTATCAAATTCACCCAATATTGGTCTCGCGTTGTTATCTTATATATACATTCCAAGTCATCATCGCTCTCATAATCATGCACTAGTTCAGTATAGCATAATCCTTGAGCAGGATCTAGAGGTACTATTACCTAGAGTGTTTTATTCTCAAAAGTCATCTTTGGCTTCTTTAGGTTGATTACTCCATTCATATCAGTATCCCAATCAATGCCAAGGAGCGTAGGGTAGGGTTTGCTTTCATGCACAATTTCTATCACTTCAAAGTCAGCTAATGCACTCATGCTCTCAATATCTATAGTCACTCCTTGCAACTGCCCCATGGGGATGATCTTCTGTTGATTTTCCATCCTTAACTAAATTAGAGACTACTACAGCGTGGGTCTTTCCATCCACTCCCAATTCTGCTTTGGTAGAAATTTTGCTTCTGACCCTAGATCCAAAATAACTTGATCCATTTTATATTCTCCTATCTGCGTGGTTTGTCTCATCTCTCATAATATCCTTGTTTTATTCTTACAAATATTTCACACCACGTGCGGTTCACCCAGAGTGTTTCCAACACATCTATTTATAAGCTCCTATAATCCATGTATAGCCTTTATATCACGCAGTAGCTTCATGCACATTTCTAGAAAGGTCAAAAGCATAGAAGGGTCCATCTATTGATCATGCTTATCCTTGATCCCTAAGGTGGAGGCCTCAGCGAAGCTCTTCTTTGTTTCACATGCGTGCTCCAAATCAAATTCAACCTCATCCAGTGGTGCTTTGTGAACCCATGTGTTGTCTTTAGGTTGTTTCCCCTTATCATTTCTCATTGCAATTCCACTTTGGAGCACTATATTCACATTCAGATCCTCTTCAGGAGGCTTAGACCTCATCATCTACAAGTTTTGAGTCAGCTAAGGTGGTAGGGCCCCTTTGTCGCATATCCTTACTATTAGAGTCAGACAGTCCTCCATTTCATGATCAAACAGAGTGTAATATTTGCACGATGGATGCGTTGGGTCAGTGCAATCATGAGCATGGTGTCCTGGTCCTCCATAGTTGTAGCAGATTAGCTATCCTCGACCTTTGCCAGGTCCTCCTCCACCTCAGCCTTGTCAGTGTCGCTAAAAGCCTGTTCGTGCCATCCCTACACTCTAGTCACAGGGTTGTGCTTCTACCTGAACCCTATACGCAGGTGTTATGTCCATCATCAATTGATAACTTCTGTAGTTGTGCTCATCGTGCCTTACCAATCTGCAGATCATGCAGAAGAGTTGTTGTGGTGTTTGTACAAACTTCTGCAGCAAATGAAAGTTATTTGTTGTATGTTTCCCTACTACCTGACATATAGCACACCATAACATAGGCCCCTCGCTTGGTCCTGCTCAAGATTTGGTCCTCAAAGGCATCAGTCCTCCTACAATATAGTTCACAAAGACCAGGAAATGGTCTTTTCATGCCGCTAACCTTTACATTTCAGGAACCATACCTACTCGCACACCTCCAGTCAAACTATTCTATCCTGCTTCAAACTTTGCATTTCAAGGAAACGTTTTTGCAACTGTGCATGGATCTATTGAACCCCCAGATTTAGATATTGCATTAGTGTTTCATGCAGTCTCATTGCAATATTCAAGGCCTCTAGCTCAGTTGTAATCTTCGGTTGTGACAATGCAACCCTTAGGTGTGGCAGGAGCGAAGCCACAAACCACTCACGGTGTTGTCCATCTGTTAAGTTCATATTAGCTTCATCAATTTTACACTTCAAACTCTGATCCAATTCCCAAGGTGTCTCTCCTAGTTTCATCGCATGTTACTTGAACCACATAATCAATTGTGCCTCAGATTTGGGCCTCTTGACCTCTGCCACCCAAGCATTTGGGTTATCATTAGAGTACTTGATGTACTAGCTTACCACATGATCCTGCAAAGAACTAACCAATGTTTCCTTCTTCATGTGATCATCTATAATGCCCTGATCTTCCCATACAGTTTTCATAATGAACCAAAATTGGTCTGGGTCCTCATTTCCCAAGACTTTAAACAAAGGGAGCTTCACAGAGTTTCCCATGATGAGCTATGGTGGAGGGGCTAGTGGTGCGGGTGAGGTTGCAGGTGATGGTGGTAAAGTTGGAGGTGGTTTAGGCAGAGGTGGTAGTTGCGAGAATCATTGTCTAATTAACTGAATTTCACTTCATGGAGAAGCCTGTGGTACTCCCTCTTCATCACCCATTGGAGGTGAAATCAATGGGACCCTTTCTTCCTTCATTCTTGTAACTATTTCCACCTGGCATAGCTCCGAGCATCAAGTTAGCTACATAACCCATTTTTTTCACAATAACATATTAATCCAGGTATTCAAAGACTTCAAGTACTTACCTCGTAGGCCTTTGAAAAAGCACCGCTCAGCCTCGTTGTAGCTAACTAAGGTAAGGGCCGTGAATTGAGTCACAAATCCTCCTATGATGTGATCGAGTGAATGACCAACAGCATGGGCGATCTTATCCGCAGAGGCTTCCAGTCTTTGTAGTAACTCCAGGGTCTAGAAAATAGGACCATCAAGTCTCCACCTTCCTTGGCTATCATCTAGCTTCACGATCCACTCATATAGCTCAACTGGAAAGGAACAACAAAAGATCTTGTGAATTTCTGTATATAGGTACTTGTCCAGCCACTGTTCCTTTGTTAGTCACAGATTTTTTTTCTCCTGCACCGCAAATTCATGGATCTTCCTATCCAACCAATCTCTGATCTCTTTCTTATTTGGATTCTCGTGATACGACATCACACATCTCTTATGCAAATTTTGGTCCCAGCAACAGAACCATTTGTTGGCTACATGGGGCTTGATCGAGGATCATCATTAATTATCCAAACAAATCCCTACACCACTGGCCCTTTCAGCAATGGCCTATGGTGCACCGACCAAACTATCACCCAAAGAAGTATGGGGGCATGCTCAAACCACATTTCCACACCCTGAGATGGTCCTGATGTCTGTTTATACCTTATGTTCTTGCTTTGACGTAGGTTTTTATGTTCTAGGGCTCTGTCTGTCTAGCCCTTTATTCTGCCCTTCAGTAGCTCCATGAAGGAGGGCGATTGACCATTGTTAAACCCTAATTTTTGGTCCAGGTACTTTCATGCTACTATGGCAACATATCTTACAATTTCCCACATTATCTTAAGTGTTTTACTTATCTTACTAAACAATCATAGTTAGCACCACATAATATGATATTATTACTTGTGTTTGATTAACTAATACAGTCACATACATTCGCGCATCACATAAACATTGTAAATTAAAACCAAAATGCAGTATAACCAGAT
Source organism: Pinus tabuliformis (assembly GCA_031772625.1). Taxonomy (NCBI): domain Eukaryota; kingdom Viridiplantae; phylum Streptophyta; class Pinopsida; order Pinales; family Pinaceae; genus Pinus; species Pinus tabuliformis. The sequence continues at coordinate 903,239,218 of CM062813.1, forward strand.
GCATTAACAAAAAATAAAGACATAGAAATTGTAGAATACTTCTCTTTTTTGATATCTTTAGACCATTACAGACTCTACCTGCCCTGCACACACAGCTGCAGGGGTCGATGCACTATGATACAAACTTCTAGCCTAGGCTTCTATGCACTCAGCTACAGAGCCTCTACCCATGCTAAGACTTGAAACTTAGACTTCTCTACAAAGACTCCAAACCTTCTCTTCAAGTCCCCAAAAACTTATCACTACTTAGAGCTTACTTAATTAGCTATTTTTATACAATCCCGTGGTCTACAGACCATAGTAGTTCTTTACAGCCGACTTTACACTTTACAAAACAAGGGCAGACAACCCTTTATTATGCATGACACCTTCGTGCTCTGCGACCACAAAATGTGGAGACTTTACAACTTTATTAAAAACTTTGATGCAAAACATAGGCTTTTAGCCACAAAACTATCCCTGGGGCATTCCATTTCCAACAATGTGAAGTATGGTTTTCACAGGAACTTCATAAGCCTAAAGATATTGGAAAACAATAACAAAGACATATGAATTTCTTGGACATTCCTCTTGAGTGAGACAATTTACCACTAAATTTTTAAGTTATTTTTTTTGCTCCACAAGTTCATTAGGGAGATACTTCAGCAAAAGTGTTGCTAGGTGAAAAAGTACTATCCTTAATTGCTCATTGTACTTTACACATACTGCTTTATGTGGATAAAACATCTTTTCAATGATATGTTTTATAATAGAATGACCAATAACATGCCCATTTTGACCCTTTACTGTTGGCCTGTTATGAATGGCCAACCACCTAAGTACTATCTCCAAAGAAGAGGACTTCCAAATACCTTGAAACCTCCTTATATGTAGGATTTGTCAAAGCATATGATCCCTTTTTAATTTCTTAAATATCAGCATGGAGATTTTTTGTTCAGCAACATTTTTTTAGTTGAAAAATGTGCATTTGCAATTCATGCAATCTGGTGACTAGTTTGCATTGAAGAAGACATGGGATGTTTTTCTTGAAATCTTGAAGTGGGTTGAAGTCTCTACAGTATTTTCATTGGAATCTCTAATCATTACAACAATCAATACAAATGTGTTGTTAATCAGCATCTTTGTACAATCATGTGACTCAATCCTTATGGTAGGAAAAAGGTATCAATTGATGTTGCAAGTGGAGAGGTTCCTAAACCGGGCTTAGGAGAAACATATGGACCTTTATCAAATGAAGTCCTAGTTTACAAGGCCCTAAAAAGTTTCCCTCCCAAAAAGGACCAACTCGCCACTAAGTCTGGCAATGTCATGATAGGAGGTGTTGTCCATGTCAAAGGTTCAGCAAAATATAGACACAAATCTTGTGAAAACGGCCTAAAGCGTCTTGATGGTATCATTCCTATTTGCAGGGGACAAGACTCCACTCAAGAAGTGTTCAATATAAGTAAATTTTGACATAAAATTATGGTTCAGTTTGTTGAATTTGTCATAAGGCCTCCATAAATTTTCAATGATGATGAGATACACTCATTATCCTCCTATGAAGTACCTGCCAATTCTATTGAGTATTCCTTCTCATATCCATTTCTAAAACAAGTGAGGCCAGTTCTACAGTGAAGCTCATTGGAAATATCACTTGCAAAATTCTATCACAAAATCACCAAGGAAAAGAAAAATTGTGTGAGATATTCTTATTGACTCAATGCATACTTAACTGGGAATATCCTTACTTGAGAAAATCAGCATAAGGTACGAGAATTGCACATTTGATGAAGGGAAAACCAAGGTGGATTATGTGGTACTTGGAAGTGGAATTGGAGGACCTTGTGTTGTGAGCCTTATGGATGGATTGTTGGGTTTTGCTTTATTATTTCCACAACTATTAGGTGGGCAGATCTACCTACAGTTTTGTGCATGGATTTTGCACATGGTTTTGGGTGTGATGGTTTTCGATCCATAGTATTTTCTAGATATGGTAAAGGGAACTATGGTTATGTTCTAATCCAAGGTTAATCGATTTGGATTTATGGATGCTTCGTCATGTATATATATGTATTTTAACATTGAAAGGAACATAATTAAAAATCAATCTGGTAGTCCCGATTTTGGGATCCATGGGAAAAAATCTATTTATATTTGTTTTATGTGTTATGCTCTCGCTATTGTTTATTTTTAGTTTTAGAATTCATATGCAGGTAATTTATTTATGGGGTTAAAACCTACATTTGGTATCAGAGTTTTTTTGGCTTCAGGGGGGCACCTTTGTTGCTGAGGGGTTTTTCTCAGGCCTGCGGTAGAGCCTATTCAGTGGGAGATCTGTGAGATTGATTCTAGTGGTGAAAGAAGATGTCGAATAGTGGAAATATAGAAATCGATAAATTTAATGCTCATAGCTTCGAGTTGTGGAAAATCAAGATGGAAAATATTTTGGTGGATGAAGATCAGTGATCGTAGTAGAACCAAGTAATAAACCAATGGGAGTGTCTGATGAAGAATGTAAGAATTTGGATCAGAAGGCAAAGAGGATAATATGATTGTCTCTCAGATTCAGTATTGTTGAATGTATCAGGGGAACCTACAATGAAGGATTTGTGGGACAAGTTAGGGACATTCACCAATCTAAGTCTCTAGTGAATAAACTATTCCTACGGGAAAAGATGTATAACCTGGGGATGAAACATGGAGACTCGGTGATAGAGCATCTAAAAACATTTAATATTATGGTAAGACAATTATTTTCTGTTGATATTAAAATTTCAGATGAAGGTAAGTGCATTACTTTTTTGTTTTCGCTATCAAATTTGTGGGATAACATGGTTATTTCAATAGGTAGCAATGCAACTGCCTTGCAGTTTGATCAAATAGTCTCATCCTTTCTGATGGAGGAGATGAGAAGGAAAAATATGGAGAGCCAGAATGGTGATGCCTTATCTGTACGAGGATGGTCCTAGAACAGAAATAGAAATAAGTCCTCGAGTGGGAGATCTAAATCTAGAGGGAGATGTAAATCTCAAAGAAAATTTGTAAAGATGTGCTAGAAATGTGGAAAGGAAGGGCACTACAAAAGAGATTGTAAATCTAAACCTCTTGAGAAAGGAAATAGATTTGATGATGCTCCTTCTACAGAGGCAAAAACTACCTCAGATGAAGGTGGGGATGTGTACTTGGATACTTCTTCAAGTACACATGTATACCATAAGGCATGGTTGATTGAATCAAGTGCATCCTTTCACTTCACTCCCCATAAAGTGTGGTTCTATGAGTATGAGAAATATGATAGTGGCGATGTCTTCTTGGGGGGTGACAAGAAGGCTAGAATCATTGGTTGTGGAAAAGTAAAGTTGAAGTTGCACGGTGGAAGGATTAGAACACTTCCAGGTGTTCTACATGTTCCTACATTAGCTATAAATTCAATTTCTGTAAGCAAGTTGGATGATGCAGGTGTAAAAATAGTGCTCACAAAAGATACATGCAAGATGCTTTAGAGAGCAATAGTATTGATGTGGGGAGTTTGGATTGGAAATCTCTACAAGATTCAAGGTAGCACTATTATTAATGGGTGCAATGCTTCTGTGGTTCCTGAAAGTGGAGCTGAAAGTATAGTGCTCCCCGGAGAAAATACCATGCTATAGCATCAAAGGATTGGACATATTGGAGAGAAGGTCCTTCAAATACTTCACGGTAAAGGTGTGGTAGAAGGTATGACTAATATCTCTCTGGATTTTGATTTTTGTGAAAATTGTGTATATGGGAAACAGAATCAGGTGATTTTCCCCTCTAGTGGTAAGAGGGAGAAATAGATATTAGAGCTTCTGCACAGTGATGTGTTTGGACCTGTGAAGGTTCCATCAATGGGTAAGTCTATGTACTATGTATCATTTACAGATGACTTCTCAATAAATACATGGACATATTTCCTCAAGAAAAATCTGAAGTCTTTGATAGGTTTAAAGAATTTAAGGCTTTGGTAGAAAACTTGACAGAGAAGAAGACAAAGGTGTTGAAGACAGATAATGATGGAGAGTTTTGCAAGAAGGAATTTGAAGAATTCTATAAGAAGTGCGGTATAACATGGTACAATACTACTCCATACACACCTGAGAAAAAAGGAGTTGTAGAAAGAATGAATAAGACATTGATGGAAAGGGCAAGAAGCATGCTTAGTGGTGCCAGGTTAGGACATGAATTCTGGGCAGAGGCAGTGGAGACTACATGTTGCCTGGTCAAAAGATCAGCTTCATCAGCATTGGAGGATAAGACTCCACAAGAGGTATGGAATGGTAAGAAACCCTCTCTTCCACATCTGATGGTATTTGGATGTGATTCATATGCACATGTTCCAAAGGAGAAAATAACAAAGTTGGATAGTAAATCTAAAAAGTGCATATTTATTGGGTATAAGGATGGTTCAAAAGGCTATAATCTTTGGAACCCAGTAACAAGCAAGGTTATGTACAATCGAGATGTGGAGTTTAGAGAGGTGAAATATGTTATTAAACATGAAGTCCCATCAAACGAACTTGAGAAGATAGAGTTTGAGCTAAAGGAGGAAGAATGAGACTCTATAGCAGAAGAGGAATCAGAAGATGAAGAGCCACAAATTTCAGTTGTGAGAAGATCAGTTCAAGAAAGAAGGTAGCCAGAAAGGTATAGTCCATCTACTTTTTGTTCAATTTTTTCTTTATCTATTACTAATGATGATCCAAAAACTATGAAGGAAGAAGTAGATTCAGAGGATGGAAAACTCTAGAAAGAGGCCATGGTTGATGAAATGGCATCTTTGCAAAAAAATGAGGCTTGGGATCCAGTGGAATTTCTGGCTAGAAGGAAACCCATTGGAAACAAATGGGTGTTCAAGAAGAAGACAAATTCAGAAGGAATGGTGAAGAAATACAAAACTTGATTGGTAGAAAGAGGTTATTCCAAGGTGTTGGGAATTCATTTTGGTGATAATTTTCTCCTATTGCCAACGTAGCTTCTATTAGATTAATTTTATTTGTTGTTGCTTCTTTTGTTTTGAGGTACAACAAATGGATGTGAAGACAACATTTCTTCATGAGGATCTGCAAGAAGAGATCTACATGAAGCAACCTGAAGGCTTTGCATTGAAGGGTACGAAAAAATTGGTATGCAAGTTAAAAATGTCTATGTATGGGTTAAAACAGTCACCAAGGATGTGGTATTAGAAATTTGATACATTTGTATGGGGACTTGGCTTCACCAGAAGCAAAGTAGATCATTGTTTCTATTTTAAATTAATTGGTGACCGTGTTATTTATCTGGTCTTGTATGTGGATGATATGTTGTTGGTTAGGAAGAAATTATCTAGGATTTGAACACCCAATTGTCCTCCAAATTCGACATGAAATATCTTGGTGCTGTAAACTATATTTTGCGCATGGAAATTAAAAGAGATTGGGCAAAGAGGAAGCTTTGGTTAAACCAGTGGGAGTATGTTGAGAAAATACCGCATAGGTTCAATATGCATGATAGTAAACCGGTGAAGGTTCCTATTTCTGTAGGTGTAAAGTTATCTGCTGAACAGTGTCCCAAGACACAAGAAGAGGAAGAGGACATTTCTTGTGTTCCATATGCAAGTGCAGTCAGTAGCCTGATGTATGTGATGGTCTGTACTATACCAGACATTGCACATGGAGTGGGAGTATTGAGTAGGCTTATGTCAAAACCAGGGAAGGAGCATTGGACATCAACTTAGTGGGTTTTTAGTTATTTTCATGGCACTAGTGATAGTGGTTTGTGCTACGAAGGAAGACCATAATTGGATAGATTTTTGGATATTCATGGCTTTGTTGATGCAGATTGGGCTGGAGATTTGAATTATAGAAGATCTACAAGTGGGTATGTGTTTAACCAACTTGGAGGTGTAGTCAGTTGTATGAGTAAGAGACAATCTGTAGTGGCACTCTGAACTACAGAGGTAGAATACATGGTAGCCACTCATGCAAGCAAGGAAGTAGTTTGATTGCAAAGATTGTGTTCAAGTATGGGGTTAGTACAATGAGATATAGGGATAGACTGTGATAGCCAAAGTGCAATTTTCTTAGGAAAGAACCCTTCTTATCATTCAAAGAAAAAGAGAATTGATGTTCAATATCACTTTGTGAGGGATATGATAGAAGGAAAAAAGCTGTTGCTGGTAAAGGTGGATGCTTTGAAGAATAATGCAGATGCATTGACAAAATATGTGAGCTCTCAGAAGTTCTCTTGGTGTATAGAAACAATGGGCATTGCAGGGCTAGATCAATGACTAAGCTCTTTTGTTGCCCCCCACGGAAAAAAAAGACAAGTGGGAGAATTTTGGGTTGTGTTATATTCTTTCCACGACTATTAGGTGGGTCGACCTACCTATGGTTTTGTGCATGGATTTTGCACATGGTTTTGGGAACGATGGTTTTTGGTCCATTGGTATTTTGTAGATCTGGTCAAGGGAACTACGATTATGTTCTGATCCAAGGTTAATGGATTAGGGTTTATGGATGTTTTGGCATGTATATATATGTATTGTAACATTGAAAGGAACACAATGAAAAATCAATCTAGTTGTCTTGGTTTTGGGATCTAGGGGAAAATATATGTGTATATTTGTTTTATGTGTTATGCTTTGGCTATTGTTTATTTTCTATTTTTAAAATTCATATCCAGGTAATTTATGTACGGGGCTTAAAATCTACATAGATATGGGAAATATATTTGCGTTGCATAAAGTCACGACTTACTTGGAGGAGAAACACATTCATGTGCAATCAAATTCTATAAATTTGACATAGGGTAATCTTTGTTTCTAGATTTTCATCCAAAGGACTCAAAGCTAATCCTCTTTCTCAGGTTTTGGATACTTTGGGTGAGTCTCTTCCATGTGTTTCTTATGACTCCTTGGATTTAAAAGATCCATTTATACGTAGCTGTTTGGATCTACTTTGTTTTCTGCCTTCAGGATTAAAAATTCATGGTACACTAAATACAAAAATTATATATATATCTATATATATATATATATATATATATATATATATATATATATATATATATATATATATATATATCTATATATATAGATATACGTATATATATCTCTATTTGTAGAATGGTGTAATCTAGGTCGTTGAGATGTTGGTGTGAAGTTGACAAGTGGGATTTCCATAAATGAAAATAAGGTTGACATTACTGAGGCATCATTATCTACAACTGCATTACCAGATACCCATCTGGAAAAAGTACAAAAAATGCCCCAGTGTGACTCTTTCAAGAATATACATCTTGGTTTTGATGCAAGGGATAACATGTAACACCCTCTTCCCACATCTGACCATGTAACTAGCTAACTGGGGTAAACATGCAACGAGAGGCTACTAAGATTGGATTCAACCTCCTATGTGACCTTAAGAAGGTGGATTCAACGGAACACATAAACCAACCTATGCACATCGGCAACAAAAACCTCAAGAGACATGTTAGCCATTTAGACATCTTGTCCCTAGGTCCAATTGATGTTCTAGATATCTTAAGCCTCAGTCTCTCTCATTCTATAAGAATGAAAATGTCCATAAACCTAGAGTCGCTCTCACGGGCTTGCTTACCAGTGTCTAGAGAACAAATTTTCCAATTATGTGCCAGTGCCCCTGGGATTTGAGCCACTTTTTCAGCCCCAAAGCCCAGGTCACTGCCCAAAATGGAATGATAGTGCCAACACCAAAAAAATTGTACACATTCTAGTACAATCCAAAAGAAATTTAAAGTGTCCAACAAAATGCATAGGTGGACATTTTTCTAGCCAAATACATTATGAAGATTTAAAAATCAATTTTTCTCCTAATGTCCATAATTTATGAGGGAAATTAATTAAGGTCACAAATATATTTTTTCAATAAACACGCATGCGCGACATAGCCTCCAAAAGTCACGCTGTTGTAGAAAAATATTACTCAGTCATCCAGGACCATTATACACACTTAGAGTTGATTTTTCAAACATGAGATTGACATAGTACAATCGAATTCGAGTCACCTTGGAGAAGTGCAGCCCTCAATGGAATCCTCTTGTCCTACTCATGTGTCTTTATCATACATGTACCAAGAGATGCAAGGGGGATTGGAAAAAATCTATATAACTAGGCCATGGGAGAGCCAAAACAAGAGAAATTGTAATGCTGGCCAAATTGTTGTTTAAGAAAACTACTATTCCACTCTTGAAACTAAGGAAGTGAAGAGCACTGGCATGTTTGCCAAATTTCTTCTAAGAAAGCCAGCATCTTAGTGAGTGAAGAGGAATCCACCCAATGGAGATTCTTCACACTTCTTTGAGAGAGATAAGAAACTTGCAAAGAGATTGCAGAAAATGAATCCCCTTACTGAGGATTTTTGAGCTTCCTAGCTCAAAAAATTCTCTTCAATTGTCTGAGATTCGAATTCTATTCAACCTCTACCACCAGCAATGAATAAAGGGAGAGTTTTACATATATTATTAATGTGTTTGCTCCATTTGAGTATTTTTTTGTTTATATACCTATTTTTTAAGTTTATGTTTATGTATCCATTCTTTCCACTATTTACAATGTTGTGTTTATTTAATTCTTTCCACTAACAACACGAATTTTAACTATGATCCTTTGTAGGTAGCAATCCACTACTAAGGGGGTATTTTTGGGTACACTTGTTCTCCAAAAACACTATAATATGAATGGCAACCATACTAATCTCTTTTCATTAATCTAGAGATTGTTTGTAGGACATCTTCTCTCCATAACCATCCTTCAAGGTTCTCTTCACCTCCCTAGATTTTTTACAGTCCTGCAGGAACTGTTCTGAGCCAGTGGAAGTGAAAAAATTTCAAATATTTATCACCCACATGCTTTTTTATTCGATAGATGCAGAATGCACATCAATTTCTATAAAAATAGTGGAGTGCACATCTATTTCTGCAAAACCCGTGTGGCAGACATAAAACAAAGAAAATCCTTGTATTTTTCAATTTTCTCAGGTGATTGGAAGCCTTTGGTGAATTGCCTTCACCTCTCCATTCTAGTTTTTTGTTCAATACCCCTGATTGCTTGAATGAACCCTAACTCATCAATCGTTTAGATTTTGTTGTATTTGCAACAAACACCCACATATCTTAAGTAGGGAGGAAAGTAAGTGGCGTAAATCCACATATGTTTTCAAACTATTTTTTCATAAATTTTCTAGAAATCACATAGCTTAATTAGTGAAGTGAGTGGCCCATTATCCATGAGTCATTTTACTAACCAAAGTATTTTTTGGGACTAGGAGAAAATGTTACCAGTGAAAGTAAGTAATCTTTGACTCCCTTGTGTCTCTTAGACGAACCTGGGATTGCATATGAAAACCTTCTCGAAAACAATTGAATTTTCATCTCCCTCATTAAACTCCACATAGTTTAATAGGAAAAAAGTGAGTGGCCCATAATCCACAAATATATTTCTTTTTTCCATGCAAGGAAAAACCAACACTTAGTGTAATTAGAAGGATACTAAAAAGGATCATGACATATCCACATCTTATCACATATTGTATGCTCACTTCAAGCACACACTAAGCCTTCATAGACTTTGTACTCAAGGATCATCCAACTTTTAGGTCCTTGGCTACTTAGACTATTTTGGCTTACAAATTCACTCCATAAGTGAATTAACCTTCTTTAAGAAAAACCATTACTTGAAAAAAATAAATTTCCCCACAAGGACCACCCAAAAATTTATAGTTCAAGTTAAGACCATTGGGGGTAGGCATCCCATAAGCCTTCATGGTCATGTTACACCATTGAAACATATTTGTTGACTTTTTAGGGAGATTAAAATCCTCCAATCATCCCATGGAAAAGAAAACATGAGCAAGGCAGGGACCTGATTTAGAGGGGGTTCAGCTTAGGTCTAGTGCGTTCATACTCTTTGGGGCTGCCTGGCCCATCCAGTTCTCAGTAATAATTACTGATTACCAAGAATCTAAATATGCAATGCTCACGTGGAACGAAGGTACTTAGTGTCCAAATATAAGGTATTCTTTCCCTATACATGATAATACAGGAAACACTTGAGCCTCATTTCCATTACCTTGGTTGATTCCTTGGCTGTTGGAAGGTGTTGTCAGTTCTTTCAGGACGTTGCCCTAGGACCCATCATATGATATCTCTGCAAGGCCCAATTACTTTGAGAGAGGATAGGATGATTAGATCTACATAGGAATCTTTATCATACACAACAAACAAAAACCATTTTCTTTTTTGATTGATCACATAGTTTAAATTAAAGGAAAATAAACCATTTATATTTTCTCTTTTCCTTATGTATGTGATCCAATTGAATTTATGTTTACATCCTTTCCTCACCAAATAAAAAGTAGCACACACTTTAAATTGACGTGATAGGGGACCCCACGACTCGTCATCTCTCTAGACATTTTTTAAATCTCCCCCCATTTCTAAGAGGTGTGCCAAGACTGCCACCATTTAGGTGGAGAGGACGTCACTCAGCCACCATTATTGGATCTTCCTTTAGTGGTGCATCTTTTCTTGGAACTCCTTCTTGGAAAAGTACACCTTTCACCACTCTAGAAAGTTCTCCCTGTGCTACCCACTTTAGGCAATCACACACCTCTCCTCCAGACAATCCTCGAGATACCCATTGGGGTAATTCTCCTGTGTCATCCCCACAAAGGACTCCATTCCATATAGCTATCCAGAATCAATTTTTGATGGGAGGTAATGCATAGATCCCATTCTTAACTTCGTTAAATCTCACGGATTTAAGCAAAATAACTAATGACCCAATCTTACATGGCCAAAATTGGCCAACTATGCCCGCAAATCTCCCTTCGGATATTCCAAAGTTCGAGGGAAAGCAGGGCGAAGACCCATGGAACCATGTCATGAAGTTTCACCTATGGTTTTCCTCTAGTAGTATCCAAAAGATACTATTAAATTATGACTATTTCAATGCACCCTAATAGGGCCCACCGTGAAATGGTATATAGACCAGCCATTTTTGTCTCACGGAACCTTTAGCTCATTAGTGACGGCTTTCCTTAGTATCTTCTAAATCCTGGTCCACCATGATTCAATTTTGGAACTCCTAACCAACTTTTAACAAACACAAGCTACACACATCTTAGGTCATATCCACAAATGGCGTAAACGTTGTAGCCTATACAAAACTTACTTTGAAGATAAAGTCCTATAAATTTTCTTGAGTTCGCTCACCTCTGAAATCTCTAAAGGTGTGGCTAAAACATTCTCGCAAACGAAGGATGAATCCATTAATAAATACCAACAACTACAACTTATCTATAACTAGCCTTGGTACATTTATCATGTACTCCCAAATGCCCTGCACTTGCAATCTTATCGAGAAATCATAGGCATATCCAATACTACTGATGGACTAATTCGGGCCCCAAAAAAATCACAACAATAGTGATATATACCCTATTTTTGATATGGTTAATCCTCTCTATGGACAAAGATGAGCCCTCTAGCCCAATGAGTGGGTCTAGCAACTGAAGAGACAATCAACTAGACATCTTCATGGACTATAATTGTAAAGTAGAATAAGAGAGGTAGCCTACCTTGTTCTGATGCTAATCTGATTTTGTTTGTTGAGATCCTTGAACCACTTGTTTCACGGACTTGTTCCTGCTTCCTTTAGTGCTTATGTACTTGCACAAGTGACCAAGAGACAACGAATAATGCCAATAGCAATAGAAAATCCAATAATAACAAAGTTAGTTTATCAAGGAATGCCAAACCAATACATACATGAATATATATATTTTGGGAAGATGAAACAGCAATTGTATTATTATTTGAAGAATAAAGCGAAGCTTACAACCATATCCTTGTTGTCAAAAGGATATCCTTTATTGGTAATCCAAGTCCAAGCCAACAAACTCTCCCACACTACTTCTCCAAGCCTAATGAATAACCTCTAAGCACAAGCTCAGCATAAGGGTGCAAATGGGAATAAATCAACCATTTGGGAATGGTAGAGGGGGAATTTATAGGCTGGGATAGGGAGTTAGTGTTATAGACATTTTTGGGCACTGCAACCCCAAGCATAAATGTCCATAAACTAAGGGATCCTAAGTCCCTAAAAGTGTTGTTCCAACCCCCAAAAGAACAAGGTCAACTGATTACAGCTTCTCCCAGAAGTTCTCCATGAAAAACTGCTCAGAACTAGTCAAAACTGGACCATTTCACCTGCTCCATAGGCAAAGTGCGTTGCATCTCACCTAAATACACACAATAGGTGCATTGCATTTCAAAAAGCCCTTCTATGGGGTGCGATGGGTGAGAAGAGACAAATAGCAGTGTCAATCCGCAAGGTGGAGAAGCATGGAATCTTCCAGAAACTTCTCCTGTGGCACTTGCCTCTCTGAATTCGACCAGGGATGAGTAAGATATCATCAATCTCCAAGTGGAAGCAAGAACTATCAGAGGGAAGACATTAATCAAATCACAAGTTGACTCATCTCCCTTGCAGACATCTATATATGGATCCCTCATCCTAGAGATCCGGAGGCTGGAATTTTGCATCTTGTAAGGAATTGTTGTTGGTTTCTTGAGGCAACATCATAGTGTTAGGTGATCTAAGCTTTTCATGAGGTGAAAAGGGGCTCACTTGCTGAGAGGATGATGCTGGGTCATAACAATTTGTTGTAACTCTCTTGGCTCTTTCTTGATTATCAATAAAGCTATTTAAGTTTTCCTCCATAGTCTTGTGTGATTTATGTTTTATGCATTTGTATGGTCAATTTACATTTGATCCTAGATTGTTTATGATAATAGATCCATGTTCTTGTATAGTGTTATGCTGCTTTGATTCTACAGGTACTCTGTGAAGCTGTGTATACAAGAAAGCAAGTAGCAAAGGACTATCATAGGAGAGAGGAATCGAGCAAGGAACCAAGCGCAAGACAGAGGTTGGTCTCCTCTATTCTTCTCTCATCTATCTTTCATAAAGGAAAACGAAAGTAGTTTTACTTTGTTTGTTTCTAAGGTAGCTACCACCCTTAGTGGGATTAGCAGTTCTGCATAGACACTTTTCCCTGTAAAAAAATGGTGACTCCGCTGGGGAGTAACTAGGTTGTTTGTTTATCTACATTTGTTTACTTTATAAACTTAGAGACGGAGCCTGAAGTTGAGCCAGGTAGCCTTCGAACTACATTTGCTATGCAAATGCAAAGTAGATAAATGTCGCTTCAGTCAATCTCCAAGTTTTGTGGTGGCTCTCTCGATGAATTAAACAATTGATTTACAAACTCTCTAATTTCCCTTGTGATGGCTCTAGTAACCTAATTAGATCTACCCCTATGATTGATTTACTGATTACCACTTTCTCGGCCAAAATCCCTGAACTGAACTGCAAACAATGACCCAGAACCCAATCAAAGTCTCGTCCGTGGTCCAGCGCACTGTCTGTTCTGTGAATCTCAAATTCAGTGCACTTCCTGAGTGTAGTAGGTGCGCTGCATTTCAAATTCACTGTGTTACAGGTGCGCTGCATTTCAAATTCACTGTGTTACAGGTGTGCTGCATTTCAAATTCACTGTGTTACAGGTGCGCTGATCAGACAAGGCCTTGTTCCTGAATTTTGGTTTCTGTGTTCACTCTTTTCAGATCTATTCAGCAGTTTTGCTACCTGTAGTCAGTACACCTCTGTTTGAAACCCCTTTCCTTGTTGTTATTCCGCCTCCATTGTGCAAAGAACTGTAAATTTTTTTATTTATTTGTTGAGTCATTTTCAGTTCCCCCTTACAAAGAAGTAACGTAATTGTACTGTCGTTTCCTGATTTGAAAGTGTCGCAAGTGTCATTTTCAATCATAGAAGAGAGTCTGATTGCTCTTGATAGTCGATTACCCTATTACTATTGTATTTGATCGAAATTATTAGTTTTTCTAGTGTCGAAAGCAAGTTTTCATTTCCAAATCGCAAAGTGTCGTCATTGTCTTCATTTTGATTTTTAAAAGAAACTTGTTAGTAATTGTCGCTTTGAAAGATAATTCAGATTTGCACATTAGATTTCTTTTTATCATTCACATATTAACAAGGCTGAAAACAAATACATGCATGTGCATTTGCATTTAGATTGTTTGATTGGTTTGATTTAGGACAGTGCATATAGTGTGTGCTCTATGCTCTTTGCTGAAAGAATAGTGCCTCTCTTTCCTTAGTAGCTAGGATTTTCATTGCACAAAGAAGATAAAACGACTGTTTATGATCTTAGATTGCATTTTAGGAATTGTAAATCTACATCACATGGTGAACCTGAAAGGAAAATTTCTTAAGCAAGATCAAATATAAAATAAATTTAATGAATCTAACAATGCTTTGGAACCTAACGCACAACATATAGAAGTCTAGGCTAGAGACATATTCTGGTGTCGTAAAGCCTGGTAACTGTTGTTCTCACGGTTGGTGGGGTGATTCCTCCACTTTGAGACGATAAGTGCCAGTACAGACTTGTGCTCCCACGTATCGTTGAGTATATTTTTGGAGACCACAATAGGCTTAATCCTTTATCCATAGGAAGCCGTGTCTGCCGCCCTATCGATCGCAATGCATTGAACACATCATTCGGGAAGATTGACTGCCGTACCATAAAAAGTATTCTGCAGTTTTGCGATTGGTTTGGTAATCCCTCTACCTAGATTTCTAGAGTAGTCCCTTCCATTCCTTTTCAGACTCCTTAACGGAAAAGGTCCATCTAAGCACTTGTCACTTCAGGCTCATTAAAAATCGAAGGCAACTAGAGTCATCTTTTGTTTTTTCTCGACTCTTAAAAATTGAAAAAACAAGTTGTGTCAAAGAGTCTAAAATTTATTTTAAATGGAATAATCATCACCTTTCCTACATTGGTCTTAGGTTGAGAAAATGGAGTCCACCAACCAAGGAATTCCCCTTGGAGGAAATCCTAGTCCCTTCTCCTCTTAGGGAGATGTTGGTGCACCCCATATGGCCACATTGTCACTTCTAGGATTGACAATCGGCTTGCCCGTATGGATTTTCTCAACCTTCATCATTCAGAACACCGCAATTCCTGAATAATCAAGTCAGCAACTAGACGATTCCAGAGTTACCCCCCAACCCTCTACTTCATCCAATTCTTCCTCTCCTCCTTCCTCTTTGCTTGATGAAGCTGGTAAAGCTAAAAGTCAAGTACCTGAGAAGAAGAAGGAAAAGAAGAAGAAAGAAAAGAAGAAGAAGGAGCCAAAGGCGAAAAGGGGCAACCAAACATCGTCAAGTGAAAATCCACACACTGCACCGACTAGGCCTAAATCGCCATGTGTCATTTGCAAAGGAGACCACTATCATAGAGATTGTCCTTGCATCCCACGGATCTTAAGGGACTGGTCTCCTCGTTTGCACAACTCGGTGTCATCAACCTCTAATGATCATGTTGAAAACACACCGTCAACTAGTGAAAGTGAAGCCCCTGGACAAAAAGGAAAGTGCAAATTTCCTTGTAAACTGTGTGAAGGCGATCACACCATCCACCGTTGTCCCTTCTTAGATGAGGCTAAAAGAGTTTTGGATGATCGTCCAGTTTCACCGTTACGACTTCCTCTTGGATATAAGAAACTCTTGCCGAGTCCGTCACTAGTTGAAAATCCAGCTGACCCACCCAGGTGGTCGGACGAAGCGTCTATCATTGAAGATAAACCATCTGAACCCATACCAGATGAAAGTCAAAAGGTCGAGGCGGCAGTTGACCCGGTCTTGCCTTCAGAGGTTCCATCTTCAGATGATACAGTCACTGAAGAGAACAAGGATGACACCGTCCAAATTCTTTTCGTAAACATAGACTCCAATGAACATGGGGGGAATTTACCCATTCCTTTGCTGCAGGAAGGAAGTTCGTCAGAGTCGTACCCGGCCGTCTATTCGGTCCCACCTCCAAGCAACCTAGTTGTTTCCTTCGAGTGGAATCAGCTAGGCAGACCCCGTTTACCGGCTAGTGTACCATTTCGAATCATTGCTCAAGTATATAGAATGGTTATGGCCGGTACCATCATAGATGAAGGGGCTTTTGTGAGTATCCTTTCCTCGACTGCTTGGAAAGCACTTGGTTCACCATCTCTTTTGCCTGAGATGAGAAATCTAACAAGCTTCGACAAAGAAACCAGTTGACCGTTAGGGATCCTTCCAATGTGCCCATAACATTGAGAGGGAAAACCGTTCAAATGGACGTAATGGTAGTCCAAGGACCCCTGGATTATAATCTACTCTTTGGACGAGACTATATTTATTGCATGGGAGCCATTGTCTCTTCACTCTTTAGAGTAATGTGTTTTTCGCATGAAGGAAGAGTGGTCAAGCTCGTAGACCAGCTTTCATTTCCCGATTCGCACATGGCAAATAGTCATATACCATCTTTAAATGGTCTTTTCATGCAAGCAATGTCTCATCAATCCCCAGTCCATCCACCTGATGAGCACGAGTGATTCGGGGGACATGACTGAAACCCAGGGGGCATGCACCGTGGTCTACTTCGGCAGGAAAACTTCAGATATAGGATAGGTTTCCACAAGAGATATATGACTAGTCTGACACTCCCGTCCATGATTTGAAAAGGGGGTTAGACTGGAATAAGATTCCCTTGTCAAAGTTATGTGGGTGGAGGCGTCTGCACCACTAACCTTTGTCTATTTTGGTAGGTATCGCCGAAGAAGTGTTTTGTTTGTGGTGCAGATAGAACAATCTTTGGTAACCTGAAAGAGGTAAACCTTTCCCGATGAAACAAATGTTTTGTTGGTAGATTGAGAGGTGACCTTGAAACTCTATTTTATACCTGGGGGCATGCAAACCTTTTGGCGTGCAAGCGAAGAGTGACCATTTATTTTTTTTAAATTTTTAGGTCCTCTAACCCTTTAAACTCGTAGGATTGGTCGTTTCCTAACTTGAATAAAGAAAGGATGTGGGGCAAGGATTTGAAAAGTTGTCATTTTTATATATGAGACATCCTTATTATGCGACTGGATATATCGAGCAGTTTTAACGCGGACTTCATGCTCATTAAAAAATAAACATAAGCAATGAGAAAATGTTTCCCCCAGCATTTAAGCTCAATAAAAAATGAACCAATTTCCATTAAATGACTGTTGTGAAGGTAGTACTTCAGCCTTTGAAGCCTTGGTCATGTTCTCATCATCACCTCCACTCTGTATTGGCCGATCATTCACCTCCGTTTGATTGTTTACCCCTTTAGAGGAACAGCTGCGAAGAGTGATCCTGTTAGCCATCCTTATAACACTGCCGTGATTGGGAAATTCCAAACCTTACCTGGAATCAGCTGCTACCCAAATTTATCACTCGTTCCTCAAAGACGAGTCTCCTTTAAGCTCTTTTCAACTGACTCATTGTTGTGGGGAAAAATGCCTATGCAGGACGATCCTATCCACCTAAGGTGTGATAGTACCTTAGCAACAAACGAATACAGCTACTTCGGTTCCTTCCTTTATGAAATATGAAAGAGAGGAGATTGGTAGACTTACCGTTATCTTCCAGTTGTCCCTTGATCTAGATCCTATCCTCTTTGGGTGTCCACAGCTACTTTCCTCCTCGCTCGCTCAAGAGAACAGCTACTCGATTCCCACGAGATCACAAGAGAACAGCTACCTGTGACAAGAGAACAGCTACTTGTGACAAGAGAAGGACACAACACAAAGGCAAATATACATATTCATAAATGATTCAGGATTAGAAGTAAATCAAATATACTAATGCAAATCATACAAAATACACCAGCATATAGGAGAGAACCAAGCAGCTTTATTGATTGATAAACAAGGTTCAGGAAGAGATGCAACCCATAGGGCTCCAAACCAGCATCTCCTTCCCAGCAGAATGGAATTCCTTCTTCAGCCCCTTTCAAAGCATAAACACCCAATGATCCAACCACAAACCAACAACAATTCTTTGCAATCACAACATTCCAGCCTCCCTTGACCTCATGGAAGAGATCTATATATAGGAGTTTTGGAGAGAGGATGAGTCAGCTTGAGGCTGGTATGAAACTGACTAGTGTCCTCTCCCACTTCAGTTCTTGAGTCCACTTGGAGGTTCTTGCTTCCACTTGGAGATTTGGAACCTCTTACTCATCACCAGTCGAATTCCCTGACCCAAGTGTCATTTTGGAAGCTTCTTGGGCATTGACACCTTGAGAAATGAGCCTGCCACTTGTCCAGTTACGCTCAGCGCAGGTAGCCTTCTTTGCAGTTGACATTCAACGCAGGTAGACAGTGGAGCAGTTGACATGATCCAGAATTGGCCTGTTTTTGAGTGTTTTCAGGTGGAGAACTTTTGTGAACTGTTGTGGTTTGCTGGCCTTGTTCCTCTAGGGGTAGGAACAACATGTTTAGGGACTTTGGATCCCTTAAGTTATTGACATTTCATGCTCAGTGATGCAAGGCACAAAAATGTCTATAACAGTTGCCCCCTAAAGTATGAGGCTGTTTATCGGGTGAAATGCTTTATCCAGGGGAGTTCGAAGTTCATCCATTTGCTGGGAGGAGACCTGTAATAAGATACAATACAATACATTATGATTCATTCTGCTTTCATGATCTAGCTGAGGCGGGCATTCCCATGCTTAGCTTTTATAAATACATTTTGGTACATAGAACAGACGATCTTCTGATGGTAGACTGATAATTCTGGCGAAACTATCATCCTTTGAGTAGGATGATCATCTGCTGCAATGATGTACATGTCAAATGTCTTTATTTTTCCTGAATATATGTCGCAGCCCGGATGGATGAAACTAGATCCGGGGTCTTCAAACTCGTTCGATCTTCACTCTAAGTACAAGTCGATCCATGTGAGAATTGCGCTGAAGTCGAACATGGAAAGACATCGCTTGATTACCGGTCAATGATGTAAACCGTTAACAAGCGCGAGAGGAATCACCGATAATGATAATGACCCTCAAGGTACTGCAGTACAATTCACGTGGTGTGAATAAAGGACTTGGCGTCGAACACCACGAAAAATCTCCTGGTCGAAGGTCATCGATGTATACCTGTCGCTGGAAGTGAGAAACTTGCCATTGAGGCATGCAAGCTTCAAAGTACTGAAGGGGTTGTTCCTAGATCAACTTCTTGGATAATGAGCTGACGTCGACAAGAAGTGATCCATCAAAGGAGGGCATTGATGAATCCCACATCAGTGACACGGAACGGAGCTAATGATTGTAATGGAGGTGAAAACGATCTGTAACATATGATTCAGGGTGGCGGTCATGAATGGATGAAGGATAATGTATGGCAGTGGATGGGACCCGGTTGACTCTTTCTGAACGACTTCTCTTGAACATATGGCGACACTGATGCGATGGATTGGTAGCATTACCCCAAATATGGATGGTGTGGCAAGACCATGGTGATGTGACCGGTGAATGAAACAACCCAACCCGATGTGGTACGGAAGAAAAGTGTCATGTTCAAGAGCGACCTGCTACCATCAAAGACTTCTTGATTTTTTCCCAATTTTTCCCCAGTCATTGCTGACCAGTACCTCTTTATTTTTGTCAAGCTTGAGGAGGATAACATATGCTTGTTCTATAACCTGCCCTTCGGGCAAGCCCATCGCTATGTTTTAACGAGCCTAGCGATAGTGAAACTCGTTCTCGTCTAAAGACAAGTTTGTCGCTATTTAGTGATTTTAACGAGTCTAACGACAAGGAAAACTCAGCCCTTTTCATTTTTAGAGAGTCTGAAAAGGTACATAAAGTTAACTCCAAAATTCCTTTTTCGTCATCTAATCCCTTAAGTCCGAAAAAGTATAAAACAATACAGAAGGGATGAGTTTTCGATAGTTTTAACGAGCCGAACAAAACAAGTGCTCGATCTTTTTGTGCAATAATCCCTCAGGTTCAAAAAGATTAAAATCTAGAGGAGGGATAGCTCTTCCGGTCGTTTAACAAGCTGGAAGGCCAAAACTCGACAATCTTTTCATGTTTTACGAGTCAGTTGAAAAGAGCTTAAAGAAGACTCGTCTTTCGAGGAACGAGTGATGAACAGGGTTAGCAGCTGATTCCAGGTACAAGTTGGAATTTTCCAATCACGGCAGTGTCACAAGGATGGCTAGGTGAAATCACTCTTCGCAGCTGTTCCTCAAAATGGGTAAACAATCATATGGAGGTGAACAATCGGCCAAATGAAAAGTGGAGGTGACGGTACACAAACACGACCAAGGCTTTTATGGTCGATCAGGTTACATACTCAATAGTTATTTACCGGGATGGGTTTATTTTTTAACGAGCTTGAATGCGCCGCTAAAACTGCTCACTCTTATGTTTATTTTTTAACGAGCCTGAACTATGTGCTAAAACAGCTCGGATCTCGCTTTTCTATTTTTTAACGAGCATAAATTCTGCGGTAAAACTGCTCGATTATATGGTCAAATTTTGATTTTTTACCATTACTAGCTTTTCTCTTTTCAAGGTCAGTACTGCATTTTCAATTGCTGCATCAAACTTAGTTAGAAATACATAACAGGAGATAAAAACCCTAATATTTTGCTTTGAACTATGTAAAAAGCCATTAAAAAGTGTTTTTACCTCTCATTTTACCATTTCATTTGAACTTGGTTTGTTGGAGCTTTGGAGGTGCCTCTTCCTTCTTGATTTTCATCAGCTGATTCCGGGAGATTCTGTGGATGATTCTCGGCGCCGTTTGGACCAGGTAGGAGCTAAACCCTAGCTCTTTCTTTTCATGGTTTGATTTTTCCATTCTGTGCCTGTTTTCTAGTCTTTCTGAGCCTCAGGGGTTTTGCCAGGGCGACCTGACATCAGCGCAGGTTGTCCATTCGAAACCTGTGTTGAATGTCAAGCTGCCTTAAGGCAGTTTGACCTTCAACTTAGGTAGGACATTTGCCAATTGCGTTGATCATAGACAAGTAGTTCTATTGCACAGTTTTTGATGAAATTTTCGCCAGTTTCTCATCAAATCCAGGATCTTACTCATTCTCTTGTTTGTTTTGCAGGAACTTTTGAGCAAAATGTCCCTTACATGGCGAGAATGAGAACATGAAGAAGAAGATATGATTGCTCTCCATGACCCTATCATGGTGAACGCGCTGCGGAACTGTGGCCTGCTGAAGTTCTTCCGTATCTCTAGCATGAGAGCACAGATTTCTTTACTGCAGTACATGCTTGATGCTTGGGATCCCATCAACCAAGTATTCCAGATTAGGGGAAAATCCATCCCCTTGACCATCATAGACATTTACTTCTTGACTGGGCTGTCAAGGCGGGGTGCCCCCATTTCTTTGTCAGGTTCGGCCCGGGGTAATGACTCCGTGAGAGACTATGTTCGTCAGTACTGTAGGGAAGGTTCCCAGCCGAGCAGAGACGGCAAGGTCGTTATCCGTGAGATTACTGACACGTCACTCAGGTCCATTCTGTATACTATTGGTAGGATGGTCGGTAGCGCATCTTTACATGATGCCAACAGGTCTTATGTGCAGCATGCCTTGGAGTGTCTCCAACCGAAAGTATTCAACTGGTGTGATGCAGTACTTGTTTAGATGAAAAGTCAATTAACCAAGGTAAAGGATGGGAAGCTGAAGAACTTTGGATTTGGTTCTATTCTGACTGCCTTCGCCTTGGAGAAAATACCACTGATGCAGCCTCAGTATATAGCACTCGACTTGCCTTCTCCGACTGAGCCACGCATGCAGAGATGGGTCGATCACATGTCTAAGCATGCTGGTCAACCTCAGATTACTTTCACTGATACCTTCTTCAGGTGGTTCGAGCGCCAGGAGATGGTCTTTTCCGAGTATCCATATGTGGGTATGGATTTCCGAGGCTATCCGGATTTGGTGCTTCCGGATGGCGAGCAGTGGGGCACTATTGGTAAAATCTCTGACCATATCACTGTTTACTGTTTTTATTCATAATGTTGCTGTGCTTTATTCTGTCAAGACTCGTAATCAAACTCTTGTGTGCATGCAGATGTTGGTCCTGTTCGTCCAGCAGTTCGTCCGAGACCGCCAGTCGCTGCCCCAGCAGTAGAGCCTGCTGGGAGGGTTATTCTTCAGGACCTTGACGTGGCCGAGACCCTTACAGCTGTGCAGGAGCAGGTTGAGAGCCTTACTCTCGGTATTTCGGATTTACGGATCGATGAGTTACCTTTACAGTTGCAGTGGCATACTACTGGTGTGCCTAGACGATGGACTTGTCTCTTGCGCATGATTGCACAGGCCGTGATGTGCTATCATGAGCACCACTAGGCTAGGGTGCCCCCTAGCGCTTTTGAGATTTTGGGTCATGCGACCAATTTTTGTCTTGGTTACAGAACATTATGTATAAATGATAAACAACTTTTACATATTTTGATTTTCGAGGTTTATTCTAGTTGGTTTACGTGATCCACTTGCATAACATTGATGCATTTCTTTTTATAAATGTCGCAAATGTCTATCTAATACATAGTTTGCTAATGAATCGGTTAATGTGTTTAAGTTCTTGGAAATATGCTGGTATTGAATTGCATCAAACTGTCTTTCCAAAATCTTAACCCTTAGAAACATTCGATAAATAGCTGGATTGCAGACAAAATATATACCATTGAGTTGTAGTATCACAAGTTGTGAGTCTAGCCTGACGATTAGTCGGCGTATGCCACGGGTGACGGCATCAGAGAGGAGCTCTATCAACGCGCTATACTCAGCGATGTTATTCGTTGATTGCCCAATACACATACCTCTGAAACTCACTAACTCGCCACTTGGATAAAAAATTGCCCAGGCTGCGGAGGATAGATTCCGCGAACTACGACTCGCTCCGTCAGCATATCCCACACATGTCTCAGAAAAGTTCAACATCTGCAACAAATGAAAAAGGTGGATTACTCGACCGAAACAAACACTTTAGCGAAAACAAAATACAACAAAAGCACTCAGGTTACTATTTAGGCATAGTAACGCTTGAGGTACAACCCGTTGCGGGGTTGCGCCAGTGGGATTCCATCATAGTCCATCAACTCGTAGGCTCCTTTTGCTAACACTTGTTTAACAATATAGGGACCCATCCATAAAGACTTAAATTTTCCTGCTCCCAATTTGTCGGATTCTTGGTCGTAAAGAAAGACCAAGTCACCTTCGGAGAAGACACGGGGTTTGACATTTTTGTCGAACTGCGCCTTGACTCGTTTCTTATGGGCTTCGTTAGCCAAATCGGCGTCACGATGGGTTTCATCCAATTGGATTAATTCCAAGAAACGGGCCTCTTCTTCTGAAGTTCCGGGGAGGAGGTCAATTGCGAGTTTAAGAGACGAAATTTCACACTAGATTGGTAAGACTGCCTCCAGGCCATACACCAATTGGAAAGGTGTGAACCCAGTCGCATTCTTTACCAATGTTCGGTAAGCCCACAAGGCTGAGTACAGGATTAGATGCCACCTTCTTTTGTGAACCTCGATCATCCTTTGCAACATACGCTTCAGGACCTTGTTGATCGCCTCAACCTGTCCGTTGGCTTGCGGATAGTACGGGGTAGAGCTGTCGTGAGATAGCCCTAGCTTGGCAGCTAATTCAACCATCATGTGATTGCGAAAATGTGATCCATGATCTGTAACTATAGCCTGCGGTACGCCGAACCTGGCGACTACATGATTGAAAAAGAAAAGGGCAGCTGTTTCACCAGTGTTATCCAATGTAGGCATCGCCTCGGCCCATTTGGTAAAATAGTCAACGACGACTATAATATACCCATGCCCCCCGGTCGAGGTGGGGTTACATTGCATGAAATCGATGCCCCATTTGGCGAAAGGCCCAACAGCAAGTATTGGTTGTAAAGGTGCGGGTGGTCTTCTGGTTTTGCTATCAAAAATCTGACATGCATGGCAACTTCTGACTGCGATTATGCAATCTTTGAACATGGTTGGCCAGAAGTATCCTGCTCGTAAGATTTTTTGTGCTGTTCCATATCCAGATTGATGCCCCCCACACGCACCTGAATGACACTCATTCAGGGCTTTTTCGGCCTCCTCATGGGTAAGGCACCTCCTCAGAACTGTATCGATGCCACGACGTTAAAGCGTATCACCGACGATCATGTAGTCTTTAGCTTGGTATCGTATACATTTCTGTTCAGAGTGAGAGGTGTTAGGCCTGAACTTTTGGGTTTGGAGATAAACTATGATATCTCCATACCACTCATCGCTTGTAGATATCAGAAACAAACTCTCGTCCACGATTGACTCTTCGGATGTTTCATCGTTGGACGACGATGGGAGATCGCACAATAATTCTGCGAAAACTAGAGCTTTCTTTGATTTGGATTTTACAAATTCCAGATCAATCTCTTGAAGGATCGCTATCCATTTTGAATATTTGCCCCCCAGCAACTGTTGTGACAGTATATAAGTCATGGGGTTGCAATCTGATAAAATGGTAGTTTTCCGAAAGAGGACATAATGTCGAAATCTTTGAATCGGTTGAATAGCTGCAAGCGCTAGTTTTTCAACATAAGAATATTTACTCTCTGTATCATTTAAGTTTTTACTTAAATAATATATAGGATGTTCAATTCCATCGACTTCTTGAACTAAAACCATCGCAATGGTCGTATCCGCTGCAGCCAGATACAGGTTAAAATCTCTTTGATAGTCTGGGGCATACATTAATGATGCTCTTACTAGAGAATCTTTCAGAGCGTCAAAAGAAGCTTGCGCGACCTGATCCCAGACGAAAGGTACATCCTTTTTCAAAAGACGAGTATAACCTTTAGCAATTTCTGCTTAATTTGGAATGAACCTCCTCAGAAAGTTTGCTTTCCCTTGGAGTTTCTGAATCTGAAGCAAATTTGAAGGTGGAGGCAAATTAATGATTGCCTGAACCTTGCAAGGGTCGAGACGAATCCCATCCTTAGAGACTACAAAGCCAAGTAAACGACCAGAACCGATGCAAAACACACATTTGTGCGGATTGAGTCTTATCTTGTAGTGTCGGAAACATAGAAATATCGCTCTTAAATGCTGCGGATGATCAGTCCACTTTCGCGAATGAGCCGGAAGGTCGTCGAGATATGGTTGAACTATGTTCTTGATGTCATGGAAGGCATAATTCATTGCCCTCTGAAACGTCGCCCCTGCGTTCTTTAAACCAAAGGGTAATTTTCGATAAGCGAATGTGCCCCACGGACAAATAAATGCAGTCTTTGACTGGTCCTGAGGGCGGATATTTATTTGATTATACCCGGAAAATCCATCCATAAAGGAAAAGATTTCACATCCGACGCATTCATCAATTATCTGGTCGATGAAGGGTGTAGGTTAGTTGTCCTTTGGACAAGCTTGGTTCACATCCCTATAGTCGACACACACTCTAATCGTCCCTTGTTTCTTCATAACAGGGACAATATTCGATAACCAATCGGTTAGAGGAACCGGGTAGATGAAACCAGCATGGAGAAGTTTCTCAACTTCTGCCTTAATGGCAGCGGCTTTCTTGGTGTGTACCTGTCGAAGCCGTTGTCTTACTGGTTTGACATCAGGATACATTTTAATTTCATGTTCAACAATACTCGAGTCAATGCCTGGCATTTCTTCATATGACCAAGCAAAGACATCTCTGAACTCGCGAAAAAGAGCGTTATATATTTCCAGTTCTGAAGGGGAACAATCTTTGCCGACATAAATATTCTCTACAACATTTGGTTTAGTCGAGATATTTATGGCTATAGTCTCTTCAATATTGGATAAGTTTCACTCGGAATCCACCGTATTTACAGTATTTGATAGGAATTCAAAGACTGAAGGGTGGTAAAGGTCATGTTGAGTATCTTCTTCATATTCTGGAAGAAGGGAACGATGGTGGTGATCATTCCATGGTGCCCCCTCAATCAACATTGATTGTAAGATTCCTTCGTCAGTCCTATGTACTTTCGACCAAGGATCTAATGGGGTACCATGTTCTCTAGACCTATCTACCCAAACGCTTGACGAGCGTTGATTTGGGTTCGCCTCCCATGCCTGAAACATTGATTGCTACAATATTTCTATAGGGCTTGGGGGCAAAACCATTGCATGATCCATGTCGACTTTGTCTTCTGCGACTTTCGTGGAAGATATCATGTTGCAGGTTGCTACAAATGGTATATTTCCTATGTAGATAGGAGGTGGTAGCGCGAAAGTTCCCATCATGGTGGGGTCCTTCAATAGTCCTACTCCGATATCTTGAATTGAATGGTCGCTCCCATGGATCATGGGAATGCTTCCTGTAACTTGTGAACCATTAGGGAGGAAGTTCTGTTGGTCGACGATCGTAATTCCTCCTTGAAAAGGGAATGTGATCTTCCTAAAATAAGTCGACACTACAGCCGCCATGGCATATATCCATGGTCTTCCCAGTAGGATGTTATAGTCAAGATTGCCATCGATGACTTCAACATCAATTTCCACTGTTTTTCCTCCTAGTTCAACCTTCAAGTTATTTAGGATGCCGTACGGGGTGTACGTCCTTCCGTCGAATGCTTTTAGTGTCGTCGAAGATCGCGACAAGGTTGGAGATCCGAGAGTTTTCCAGCAACTCATCGACATGATACATGTCGATGCCCCCTCATCAATGATTGTTCTATGAACAGTTTTGTTGAGGGCTTTCACTTGAATAAGGAAAGCTAGTTGAGCTGGTAACTGAGGATCATATCCTTTGTGATCAAAGGATACAAGATTGGAATCCTTAGGATCAACCCCACCAATAGCTGATAACAATGCCTGCCTTTGGGATGGGCAATTTTGTAGTACCTCAAGAGTCGACATAGCGGATGGCAATTGGGCCAAATCTTCCACTATGTTATAATGCTGCGCCGCCCTGGCGCGAGGATTAAATGTCGACTTGTGTACTACTCCCTTTGGCGGTTTTATTGTTAACTCAGGAATGATGGGCGGTACAACTTCTGCCGAAGTTGTTGTCGAACTACTTGGTTGATCTTTACCTTTGTCGTTCGACACCGGTGGATTCCCGTAATCTTTGTTCCTTGTCGAAATCAAAGCATCATTTTGTTGCTTAGAGATCGATAACATTAGCACTTGCGACGGGGAAGCATTTCCACTACCAACCAGATTTTGACCTTGATTGGGAAACGGATCAGTTAACACAGCTGAGGTGTGTGAACTTTTGAAGAACTTCTTAAGTTCATCTTTGTATGGACAATTCCCTGTCCAATGATCCTCGTCACATATAAAACATGGACTTTTTGGTTTCCCTTTCTTAGGAGGGTTTGAAGAAGTTTTCTCAGGGGATGACTCACCCTGCTTCTTCTTCTTCCCTTTGTTTTGCTTCTTCTTGCTTCCTGGTTGGTTGGAATTTTTGCCTTTATCCGCTGATATGGCATTTATTTCCGAAGCAAGAATTTCTTGATTTACATTTTGATTTGAAGTCTTACAGGCTTTCTTCGACGAATCCTTTGTCGACTTCACGTTTGCGGTGCCAATCACACCATCGCCGGCATGAGAGTCACTATTTGATCCAGGAGGAGGAGGAATTGAAAATTACGGTCTAGGGGTGTCAGGTATCTTGTCGTAGAGCGTGCCAGACTGAGTATACACTAAGTCTAAATACTGTGCACGAGCAATAACCTGCTCCTCTGTTATGACTCCTCCCTTGGCCACATCTTCCGTTATAGCAGGAAGTAATGACTTTATAAACCACTCAGCTAATAGCTGATCTGGAACATAGGTCTTCACCATTCTGCGATGATGACGCCACTCATGTATATGATCGGATATATGTGTGGCTGTTGTCTGCTTGAAATTGGTTAAGATTTCCGTTGCAGTTTCATACCTTATCGGTAACTGAAAATGGGTTAAGAAAGTCGTGGCTAGGGAACTGAAATTGTTGAAAGAGGCTCTAGGTAATTCAATATACCATTTAGCCACTGGACCTGGCAATGTCCTCTGAAAAAGGTGAAGCCTTATCGAATCATCGTTCAAGGTGTTTGACGAACACCACAGATGAAAAGTCATCACATGATTCGACGGATCTTCGCCTGGATTTCCGTTGAATTTAGGAATGTCCGATGGAAGCTTGTGAGGAATCGCTGGCCACCAATGGGCATAAGCAATCAGATCGTTTGTTAATCGGTGTAAATCTGGTAATTCTAAAGTTGCCACAAATGGTAACTGTTGATTCAGGTTTGGCGAGGCGTACCCAAGATATGATGGAATCGCCTGAGCAGTAGGCCTCTGCATACCAGCATAATGTAATTGATGTTGGTATGATTGATACGGCTGGTGGACCTGACCACTGTAAAGTGGTTGGTTTAAACCATTTTGAATATACGGTTTTCCACTATTCGCAAAGATCTGCTGCTCCGATCCTTGGTACACCTGCTGGAATTGTGGTTGTTGGTATTGCACCAGCCACGGTTGTGAAGCCATGTTCTGCTGTGCTATACTAACCGACGGACCAAGATGTGGGGTAATTGTACCCGTTTGGACCTGTGTCGTCCTGGCAGTTGGCGATTGTGGTTGTGTCACAGGGTCAAGGGGTTGTTGCATTACAACTTGAGAGATCTGAGGTTGACACACAACAGGCATTGTTTGAACTTGCGACACTGTTACAATAGCTGGCGTCGTCGGGATGTTCGACATAGGTACACATTGTTGCATAGAATACACAACTCTTGGCTGTTGGGGTAGCATAGGTACCCAACCACTTGTCGTAACTCCAGTATAACCTGAATACGGTTGAGAACTGCCGTATGGGTATCCTCCCGGAGGGGGTAATGAAAGGGCATATTGCCTCCCATATGGTAGCAATCTGGAACTCAAGGGCATGGATTGCCCTTGGGGACTAGATGGCCCAAATTGACCTCCATAGAGATCAATTTGTCTAGTTTCAACATAAGAATTACCAGATATTATTCCAGAGGAACAAACTGGAACAGACCACACTGTCGAAATAGTCCCTGGGTGGACTCCTTCTAGCTGTTGAGAGCTAGTTGGGACAGATGGTACACCGGCAAACATCGTCGGAGTGGCGGCAGGGAGCTCTGCCGTCGCTGTGTCATTCGACACAGTCCTAGATGTCGACGGTTGCTCAGACATTTTAAGTCTATCCAATAAATTGCCTAGCGATTCTACAGGAACTTCCACTGGTGATGGACAAACTTCTGATGTTGCAGGAAAAAGAGTGACCCCTACTCCAAAATGGGTTGGAGTACTTTCTTGCGGGTCCTCTACAATTTCCTCTATCGCAATCAAACCAGGTGGAAGAGGAAGACCGTCAGGTCCGTAAAAGATTTCTGGTGCCGAAGAAGGGGTTGTTTCGACAACGACAGTTGTTTGAGGAACAATACTCTCTGGACCGGTTACGGATGGAACTGGTTCAGTAACGCAAGTACTTGTTCTCAGACTAGGATCAGTGTTACTGTTCCTCTGTGGCTGTTGAACTTCTTCAATGGAGGCAGGGTTTCCAGAAATGCTTGGAGTAACTGGAATCTCAGATGTTGTTGGAACAGCTGTTCTAACTTTAATGGGAGATTTTGAACCGGTTAAGCGAGTTCGCTTTGTCCGTACTGTTTTCGATTCCGGAGACAAAGACGGTTGACTCGCAAGGCTCCGCGAATGACGGGGTATCAATTGACTTTCTTCCACGGTTGCGGATTACTCGATCAACTAAAATACAAAAGGGGAAAGTGTGTTTCCGAACTGAATGAATTTTATTAGACGCTTTAGACACAACTTGCTTTTTCACTTTTAAAGAGTCGAGAAAAAGCTAAAGATGACTCTAGTCTCCTTCGATGTTTTAACGAGCCCGAAGTGACAAATGCTCGGATGGACTTTTTCTATTATAGAGTCTGAAAAAGGCCAAAAGAAACTGCTCTGGAGATCTAGGCAGAGGGTGTGCCAAACTTTTCGCAAAACCACAGAATACTATTTTACGGTATGGGTGGTCGATCTTCGTGAATGATGTGTTCACTGCATTGCGATCAGTAGGGCGATCGACACGACTTCCTAAGGATAAAGGATATATGCCTATAGGGGTCTCCCAATATATACGCGAGGGTACGTGGGAGCACAAGTCCGTATTAGCGCTATTGTCCCTCAGGAGGAATCACCCACCTTCTTAGAGATCAACAGTCAGTACGTTTAACGACGCCGGAACACGTCTCTACCTAGACCTCTATGTTGTGCGTTATGTTGCAAAGCGTTGTTAGGTTCATTCAGTTTATTTTAAGTTGATCTTTTTAAAGTTTGTCTTTCAGGATCACCACGAGATGTATGGTACAAATTCCTAAATGCAGTCTAAGATGATAAGCAAGCTTTATAATCTTTCAACTTTGAAAATCCTAGCTACTAAGGGAAAAGAGAGCAACTATCTTTTCTCAAAGAGCAATCAGCACACTCTAATGCACTCTTCCTAAATCAATCATGCAAACTCATCAAAATGCAAATGCACAATGCAGGTGTTTGTTTTCCACTTTCTTAGTATAAATGCCTACAAAGAAAGCTTTTTGTACAACTTCGAATTTGCTTTTTAAGGGTAGAAGAGATTACAATCACTTTGCGACTTTTTCGAAAGGAATACTCGTTTCGACACTTAAAAGTGACAAATTCAAACCAATAAGCAAGAACAAATGATAATCAAACTGCAAACAGCCAATGAACTCTCTCCTAAGATCACAATCAATCAATCAATCAGATCTGAATCAGGGGCTACAGGATGACTATTTTGCTCATGCAAAGAAAAACTGTAAATGACGCCACAAACACATAAAAACACTTACAGTCTTTTTGTACAAAAATGAGGCGGAATTCAAGCAAAGAAAAGGGGTATCAGAGGTGGTACCTATGTTGGTTAAAGGCTGCAAAAACAGAGATCAAAACAGGGCAAAAGACAGCAAGGAACCCCAGCTGCACAAGGCCACACTGGTTCAGCGCAGGTACAACACTGTCAGTTTGACATTCAGCGCAGGTAGCCTTCACGGGACCTATGTTGAAATGCAGACTGCCTTCACAGCAGTTGCGCTGAAAGAGAAACTCTCATTTCCCTTGGGTTCTGGGTCATAAAATGCTCAAAAATCAACTGTTTCAGGCCAAATCAGAAACACAAGCAAGGTATAAACAGAGGGATGCTTTGAGAGGGTACTAAAGACTATCACAAAGGATCATCAAGTCATTTGTGAGTCCATTGTTGAGATCATAGACAAAAACCTAGTGAAGGATCAAAGCAGCAACATTCTACTTTGCAAAGCAGTTCGATTGTTGCCGTTGAGTCTATGAAGTAAACAATGATGTAAACACAAACAAAATGACTAAAACAAATTCGTCCCCAGTGGAGTCGCCAATTTGTTGTGGGGAAAAATGCCTATGCAGGAGATCCTATCCACCTAAGGTGTGACAGTACCTTAGCAACAAACGAATATAGCTACTTCGGTTCCTTCCTTTATGAAATATGAAAGAGAGGAGATTGGTAGACTTACCGTTATCTTCCGGTTGTCCCTCGATCTAGATCCTCTCCTCTTTGGTTGTCCACAGCTACTTGCCTCCTCTCTTGCTCAAGAGAATAGCTACTCGATTCCCACGAGATCACAAGAGAACAGCTACCTGTGACAAGAGAATAGCTACTTGCGACAAGAGAAGGACACAACACAAAGGCAAATATACATATTTATAAATGATTCGGGATTAGAAGTAAATCAAATATACTAATGCAAATCATACAAAATACACCAGCATATAGGAGAGAACCAAGAAGCTTTATTGATTGATAAACAAGGTTCAGGAAGAGATACAACCCATAAGGCTCCAACCCAGCATCTCCTTCCCAGCAGAATGGAATTCCTTCTTCAGCCCCTTTCAAAGCATAAACACCCAATGATCCAACCACAAACCAACAGCAATTCTTTGCAATCACAACATTCCAGCCTCCCTTGACCTCATGGAAGAGATCTATATATAGGAGTTTTGGAGAGAGGATGAGTCAACTTGAGGCTGGTATGAAACTGACTAGTGTGCTGTCCCACTTCAGTTCTTGAGTCCACTTGGAGGTTCTTGCTTCCACTTGGAGATTTGGAACCTCTTACTCATCACCAGTCGAATTCGCTGACCCAAGTGTCATTTTGGAAGCTTCCTGGGCATTGACACCTTGAGAAATGAGCCTGCCACTTGTCCAGTTACGCTCAACGCAGGTAACCTTCTTTGCAGTTGACATTCAATGCAGGTAGACAGTGGAGCAGTTGACATTCAGCGCAGATGCTCAGTGGAGCAGTTGACATGATCCAGAATTGGCCTGTTTTTTAGTGTTTTCAGGTGGAGAACTTTTGTGAACTGCTGTGGTTTGCTGGCCTTGTTCCTCTAGGGGTAGGAACAACACGTTTAGGGACTTTGGATCCCATAAATTATTGACATTTCATGCTCAGTGATGCAAGGCACAAAAATGTCTATAACAGTTGCCCCCTAAAGTATGAGGCTGTTTATCGGGTGAAATGCTTTATCCAGGGGAGTTCGAAGTTCATCCATTTGCTGGGAGGAGACCTGTAATAAGATACAATACAATACATTATGATTCATTCTGCTTTCATGATCTAGCTGAGGCAGGCATTCGCATGCTCAGCTTTTATAAATACATTTTGGTACATAGAACAGACGATCGTCTGATGGTAGACCGATAATTCTGGCGAAACTATCATCCTTTGAGTAGGATGATCATCTGCTGCAATGATGTACATGTCAAATGTCTTTATTTTTCCTTAATATATGTCGCAGCTCGGATGGATGAAACTAGATCCGGGGTCTTCAAACTCGTTCGATCTTCACTCCAAGTACAAGTCGATCCATGTGAGAATTGCGCTGAAGTCAAACATGGAAAGACATCGCTTGATTACCGGTCAATGATGTAAACCGTTAACAAGCGCGAGAGGAATCACCGATAATGATAATGACCCTCAAGGTACTGCAGTACAATTCACGTGGTGTGAATAAAGGACTTGGCGTCGAACACCACGAAAAATCTCCTGGTCGAAGGTCATTGATGTATACCTGTCGCCGGAAGTGAGAAACTTGCCATTGAGGCATGCAAGCTTCAAAGTACTGAAGGGGTTGTTCCTAGATCAACTTCTTGGATAATGAGCTAACGTCGACAAGAAGCGATCCATCAAAGGAGGGCGTTGATGAATCCCACATCAGTGACACGGAACGGAGCTAATGATTGTAATGGAGGTGAAAACGATCTGTAACATATGATTCAGGGTGGCGGTCATGAATGGATGAAGGATAATGTATGGCAGTGGATGGGACCCGGTTGACTCTTTCTGAACCACTTCTCTTGAACATATGGCGACACTGATGCGATGGATTGGTAGCATTACCCCAAATATGGATGGTGTGGCAAGACCATGGTGATGTGACCGGTGAATGAAACAACCTAGCCCGATGTGGTACGACAGAAAAGTGTCATGTTCAAGAGCGACCTGCTACCATCAAAGACTTCTTGATTTTTTCCCAATTTTTCCCCAGTCATTGCTGACCAGTACCTCTTTATTTTTGTCACGCTTGAGGAGGATAACATATGCTTGTTCTATAACCTGCCCTTCAGGCAAGCCCATCGCTATGTTTTAACGAGCCTAGCGATAGTGAAACTTGTTCTCGTCTAAAGACAAGTTTGTCTCTATTTAGTGATTTTAACGAGTCTAACGACAAGGAAAACTCGGCCCTTTTCATTTTTAGAGAGTCTGAAAAGGTACATAAAGTTAACTCCAAAATTCCTTTTTCGTCATCTAATCCCTTAAGTCCGAAAAAGTATAAAACAATACAGAAGGGATGAGTTTTCGATAGTTTTAATGAGCCGAACAAAACAAGCGCTCGATCTTTTTGTGCAATAATCCCTCAGGTTCAAAAAGATTAAAATCTAGAGGAGGGATAGCTCTTCCGGTCATTTAACGAGCTGGAAGGCCAAAACTCGGCAATCTTTTCATGTTTTACGAGTCAGTTGAAAAGAGCTTAAAGAAGACTCGTCTTTCGAGGAACGAGTGATGAACAGGGTTAGCAGCTGATTCCAGGTACAGGTTGGAATTTTCCAATCACGGCAGTGTCACAAGGATGGCTAGGTGAGATCACTCTTCGCAGCTGTTCCTCAAAATGGGTAAACAATCATATGGAGGTGAACGATCGGCCAAATGAAAAGTGGAGGTGATGGTACACAAACAGGACCAAGGCTTTTATGGTTGATCAGGTTACATACTCAATAGTTATTTACAGGGATGGGTTTATTTTTTAACGAGCTTGAATGCGCCGCTAAAACTGCTCACTCTTATGTTTATTTTTTAACGAGCCTGAACTATGTGCTAAAACTGCTCGGATCTCGCTTTTCTATTTTTTAACGAGCATAAATTCAGCGGTAAAACTGCTCGATTATATGGTCAAATTTTGATTTCTTACCATTACTAGCTTTTCTCTTTTCAAGGTCAGTACTGCATTTTCAATTGCTGCATCAAACTTAGTTAGAAATACATAACAGGAGATAAAAACCCTAATATTTTGCTTTGAACTATGTAAAAAGCCATTAAAAAGTGTTTCTACCTCTCATTTTACCATTTCATTTGAACTTGGTTTGTTGGAGCTTTGGAGGTGCCTCTTCCTTCTTGATTTTCATCAGCTGATTCCGGGAGATTCTGTGGACGATTCTCGGTGCCGTTTGGACCAGGTAGGAGCTAAACCATAGCTCTTTCTTTTCATGGTTTGATTTTTCCATTCTGTGCCTGTTTTCTAGTCTTTCTGAGCCTCAGGGGTTTTGCCAGGGCGCCCTGACATCAGCGCAGGTTGTCCATTCAAAACCTGCGTTGAATGTCAAGCTGCCTTAAGGTAGTTTGACCTTCAACACAGGTAGGACATTTGCCAATTGCATTGATCATAGACAAGTAGTTCTATTGCACAGTTTTTGATGAAATTTTCGCCAGTTTCTCATCAAATCCAGGATCTTACTCATTCTCTTGTTTGTTTTGCAGGAACTTTTGAGCAAAATTTCCCTTACATGGCGAGAACGAGAACATGAAGAAGAAGATATGATTTCTCTCCATGACCCTGTCACGGTGAATGCGCTGCGGAACTGTGGCCTGCTGAAGTTCTTCCGTATCTCTAGCATGAGAGCACAGATTTCTTTACTGCAGTACATGCTTGATGCTTGGGATCCCATCAACCAAGTATTCCAGATTAGGGGAAAATCCATCCCCTTGACCATCGTAGACATTTACTTCTTGACTGGGTTGTCAAGGCGGGGTGCCCCCATTTCTTTGTCAGGTTCGGCCCGGGGGAATGACTCCGTGAGAGACTATGTTCGTCAGTACTGTAGGGAAGGTTCCCAGCCGAGCAGAGACGGCAAGGTCGTTATCCGTGAGATTACTGACACGTCATTCAGGTCCATTCTGTATACTATTGGTAGGATGGCCGGTAGCGCATCTTTACATGTTGCCAACAGGTCTTATGTGCAGCATGCCTTGGAGTGTCTCCAACCGAAAGTATTCAACTGGTGTGATGTAGTACTTGTTCAGATGAAAAGTCAATTGACCAAGGTAAAGGACGGGAAGCTGAAGAACTTTGGATTTGGTTCTATTCTGACTGCCTTCGCCTTGGAGAAAATACCACTGATGCAGCCTCAGTATATAGCACTCGACTTGCCTTCTCCGACCGAGCCACGCATGCAGAGATGGGTTGATCACATGTCTAGGCATGCTGGTCAACCTCAGATTACTTTCACTGATACCTTCTTCAGGTGGTTCAAGCGCCAGGAGATGGTCTTTTCCGAGTATCCATATGTAGGTATGGATTTCCGAGGCCATCCGGATTTGGAGCTACCGGATGGCGAGCAGTGGGGCGCTATTGGTAAAATCTCTGACCATATCACTGTTTACTGTTTTTATTCATAATGTTGCTATGCTTTATTCTGTCAAGACTCTTAATCAAACTCTTGTGTGCATGCAGATGTTGGTCCTGTTCGTCCAGCAGTTCGTCCGAGACTGCCAGTCGCTGCCCCAGCAGTGGAGCCTACTGGGAGGGTTATTCTTCACGACCTTGACATGGCCGAGACCCTTACAGCTGTGCAGGAGCAGGTTGAGAGCCTTACTCTCGGTATTCCGGATGTACGGATCGATGAGTTACCTTTACAGTTGCAGCGGCATACTACTGGTGTGCCTAGACGATGGACTCGTCTCTTGCGCATGATTGCACAGGCAGTGACGTGCTATCATGAGCACCACTAGGCTAGGGTGCCCCCTAGCGCTTTTGAGTTTTTGGGTCATGCGACCAATTTTTGTCTTGGTTACAGAACATTATGTATAAACGATAAACAACTTCTATATATTTTGATTTTCGAGGTTTATTCTAGTTGGTTTACGTGATCCACTTGCATAACATTGATGCATTTCTTTTTATAAATGTCGCAAATGTCTATCTAATACATAGTTTGCTAATGAATCGGTTAATGTGTTTAAGTTCCTGGAAATATGCTGGTATTGAATTGAATCAAACTGTCTTTCCAAAATCTTAACCCTTAGAAACATTCGATAAATAGCTGGATTGCGGACAGAATATATACCATTGAGTTGTAGTATCACAAGTTGTGAGTCTAGCCTGACGATTAGTCGGCGTATGCCACGGGTGACGGCATCAGAGAGGAGTTCTATCAACGCGCTATACTCAGCGATGTTATTCGTTGATTGCCCAATACACACACCTCTGAAACTCACTAACTCGCCACTTGGATCAAAAATGGCCCAGGCTGCGGAGGATAGATTCCGCGAACTACGACTCGCTCCGTCAGCATATCCCACACATGTCTCAGAAAAGTTCGACATCTGCAACAAATGAAAAAGGTGGATTACTCGACCGAAACAAACACTTTAGCGAAAACAAAATACAACAAAAGCACTCAGGTTACTATTTAGGCATAGTAACGCTTGAGGTACAACCCGTTGCGGGGTTGCGTCAGTGGGATTCCATCATAGTCCATCAACTCGTAGGCTCCTTTTGCTAACACTCATTTAACAATATAGGGACCCATCCATAAAGACTTAAATTTTCCTGCTCCCAATTTGTCGGATTCTTGGTCGTAAAGCAAGACCAAGTCACCTTCGGAGAAGACATGGGGTTTGACATTTTTGTCGAACTGCGCCTTAACTCGTTTCTTATGGGCTTCGTTAGCCAAAGCGGCGTCACGACGGGTTTCATCCAATTGGATTAATTCCAAGAAACGGGCCTCTTCTTCTAAAGTTTCGGGGAGGAGGTCAATTGCGAGTTTAAGAGACAAAATTTCACACTGGATTGGTAAGACTGCCTCCAGGCCATACACCAATTGGAAAGGTGTGAACCCAGTCGCATTCTTTACCGATGTCCGGTAAGCCCACAAGGCTGAGTACAAGATTAGATGCCACCTTCTTTTGTGAACCCCGATCATCCTTTGCAACATACGCTTCAGGACCTTGTTGATCGCCTCAACCTGTCCGTTGGCTTGCGGATAGTATGGGGTAGAGCTGTCGTGAGATAGCCCTAGCTTGGTAGCTAATTCAACCATCATGTGATTGCGAAAATGCGATCCATGATCTGTAACTATAGCCTGCGGTACGCCGAACCTGGTGACTACATGATTGAAAAAGAAAAGGGCAGTTGTTTCACCAGTGTTATCCAATGTAGGCATCGCCTCGGCCCATTTGGTAAAATAGTCAATGGCGACTATAATATACCCATGCCCCCCGGTCGAGGTGGGGTTACATTGCATGAAATCGATGCCCCATTTGGCGAAAGGCCCAACAGCAACTATTGGCTGTAAGGGTGCGGGTGGTCTTCTGGTTTTGCTATCAAAAATCTGACATGCATGGCAACTTCTGACTGCGATTATGCAATCTTTGAACATGGTTGGCCAGAAGTATCCTGCTCGTAAGATTTTTTGTGCTGTTGCATATCCAGATTGATGCCCCCCACACGCGCCTGAATGACACTCATTCAGGGCTTTTTCGGCCTCCTCATGGGTAAGGCACCTCCACAGAACTGTATCGATGCCACGACGGTAAAGCGTATCACCGACGATCTTGTACTCTTTAGCTTGGTATCGTATACGTTTCTGTTCAGAGTGAGAGGTGTTAGGCCTGAACTTTTGGGTTTGGAGATAAACTATGATATCTCCATACCACTCATCGCTTGTAGATATCAGAAACAAACGCTCGTCCACGATTGACTCTTCGGATGTTTCATCGTTGGACGACGATTGGAGATCGCACAATAATTCTGCGAAAACTAGAGCTTTCTTTGATTT
Source organism: Pinus tabuliformis (assembly GCA_031772625.1). Taxonomy (NCBI): domain Eukaryota; kingdom Viridiplantae; phylum Streptophyta; class Pinopsida; order Pinales; family Pinaceae; genus Pinus; species Pinus tabuliformis. The sequence goes on from CM062813.1 coordinate 903,277,499, forward strand.
GGATTTTACAAATTCCAGATCAAACTCTTGAAGGATCTCTATCCTTTTTGAATATTTTCCCCTCAGCAACTGTCGTGACAGTATATAAGTCATGGGGTTGCAATCTGATAAAATGGTAGTTTTCCGAAAGAGGACATAATGTCGAAATATTTGAATCGCTTGAACAGCTGCAAGCGCTAGTTTTTCAACATAAGAATATTTACTCTCTGTATCATTTAAGTTTTTACTTAAATAATATATAGGATGTTCAATTCCATCGACTTCTTGAACTAAAACCATCGCAATGGTCGTATCCGCTGCAGCCAGATACAGGTTAAAATCTCTTTGATAGTCTGGGGCATACATTAATGATGCTCTTACTAGAGAATATTTCAGAGCATCAAAAGAAGCTTGCGCGACCTGATCCCAGACGAAAGGTACATCCTTTTTCAAAAGACGAGTATAACCTTTAGCAATTTCTGCGTAATTTGGAATGAACCTCCTCAGAAAGTTTGCTTTCCCTTGGAGTTTCTGAATCTGAAGCAAATTTGAAGGTGGAGGCAAATTAATGATTGCCTGAACCTTGCAAGGGTCGAGACGAATCCCATCCTTAGAGACTACAAAGCCAAGTAAACGACCAGAACCGACGCAAAACACACATTTGTGTGGATTGAGTCTTATCTTGTAGTGTCGGCAACGTAGAAATATCGCTCTTAAATGCTGCGGATGATCAGTCCGCTTTCGCGAATGAGCCAGAAGGTCGTCGAGATATGGTTGAACTATGTTCTTGATGTCATGGAAGGCATAATTCATTGCCCTCTGAAACGTCGCCCCTGGGTTCTTTAAACCAAAGGGTAATTTTCGATAAGCGAATGTGCCCCACGGACAAATAAATGCAGTATTTGACTGGTCCTGAGGGCGGATATTTATTTGATTATACCCGGAAAATCCATCCATAAAGGAAAAGATTTCACATCCGGCGCATTCATCAATTATCTGGTCAATGAAGGGTTTAGGGTAGTTGTCCTTTGGATAAGCTTGGTTCACATCCCTATAGTCGACACACACTCTAATCGTCCCTTGTTTCTTCATAACAGGGACAATATTCGATACCCAATCGTTTAGAGGAACCGGGTAGATGAAACCAGCATGGAGAAGTTTCTCAACTTCTGCCTTAATGGCAGCGGCTTTCTTGGGGTGTACCTATCGAAGCCGTTGTCTTACTGGTTTGACATCAGGATACATTTTAATTTCATGTTCAACAATACTCGAGTCAATGCCTGGCATTTCTTCATATGACCAAGCAAAGACATCTCTGAACTTGTGAAAAAGAGCGTTATATATTTCCATTTCTGAAGGGGAACAACCTTTGCCGACATAAATATTCTCTACAACATTTGGTTTAGTCGAGATATTTATGGCTATAGTCTCTTCAATATTGGATAAGTTTCGCTCGGAATCCACCGTATTTACAGTATTTGATAGGAATTCAAAGACTGAAGGGTGGTAAAGGTCATGTTGAGTATCTTCTTCATATTCTGGAAGAAGGGAACGATGGTGGTGATCATTCCATGGTGCCCCCTCAATCAACATTGATTGTAAGATTCCTTCGTCAGTCCCATGTACTTTCGACCAAGGATCTAATGGGGTACCATGTTCTCTAAACCTATCTACCCAAACGCTTGACAAGCGTTGATTTGGGTTCGCCTCCCATGCCTGAAACATTGATTGCTACAATATTTCTATAGGGCTTGGGGGCAAAACCATTGCATGATCCATGTCGACTTTGTCTTCTGCGACTTTCGTGGAAGATATCATGTTGCAGGTTGCTACAAACGGTATATTTCCTATGTAGATAGGAGGTGGTAGTGCGAAAGTTCCCATCATGGTGGGGTCCTTCAATAGTCCTACTCCGATATCTTGAATTGAATGGTCGCTCCCATGGATCATGGGAATGCTTCCTGTAACTTGTGAACCATTAGGGAGGAAGTTCTGTTGGTCGACGATCGTAATTCCTCCTTGAAAAGGGAATGCGATCTTCCTAAAATAAGTCGACACTACAGCCGCCATGGCATATATCCATGGTCTTCCCAGTAGGATGTTATAGTCAAGATTGCCATCGATGACTTGAACATCAATTTCCACTGTTTTTCCTCCTAGTTCAACCTTCAAGTTATTTAGGATGCCGTACGGGGTGTACGTCCTTCCGTCGAATGCTTTTAGTGTCGTCGAAGATCGCGACAAGGTTGGAGATCCGAGAGTTTTCCAGCAACTCATCGACATGATACATGTCGATGCCCCCTCATCAATGATTGTTCTGTGAACAGTTTTGTTTAGGGCTTTCACTTGAATAAGGAAAGCTAGTTGAGCTGGTAACTGAGGATCATATCCTTTGTGATCAAAGGATACAAGATTGGAATCCTTAGGATCAACCCCACCAATAGCTGATAACAACGCCTGCCTTTGGGATGGGCAATTTTGTAGTACCTCAAGAGTCGACATAGCGGATGGTGATTGGGCCAAATCTTCCACTATGTTATAATGCTGCGCCGCCCTGGCGCGAGGATTAAATGTCAACTTGTGTACTACTCCCTTTGGCGGTTTTATTGTTAACTCAGGAATGATGGGCGGTACAACTTCTGCCGAAGTTGTTGTCGAACTACTCGGCTGATCCTTACCTTTGTCGTTAGACACCGGTGGATTCCCGTAATCTTTGTTCCTTGTCGAAATCAAAGCATCATTTTGTTGCTTAAAGATCGATAACATTAGCACTTGCGACGGGGAAGCATTTCCACTACCAACCAGATTTTGACCTTGATTGGGAAACGGATCAGTTAACACAGCTGAGGTGTGTGAACTTTTGAAGAACTTCTTAAGTTCGTCTTTGTATGGACAATTCCCTGTCCAATGATCCTTGTCACATATTAAACATGGAATTTTTGGTTTCCCTTTCTTAGGAGGGTTTGAAGAAGTTTTGTCAGGGGATGACTCACCCTGCTTCTTCTTCTTCCCTTTGTTTTGCTTCTTCTTGCTTCCTGGTTGGTTGGAATTTTTGCCTTTATCCGCTGATATGGCATTTATTTCCGAAGCAAGAATTTCTTGATTTACATTTTGATTTGAAGTCTTACAGGCTTTCTTCGACGAATCCTTTTTCGACTTCGCGTTTGCGGTGCCAATCACACCATCGTCGGCATGAGAGTCACTATTTGATCCAGGAGCAGGAGGAATTGAAAATTCCAGTCTAGGGGCGTTAGGTATCTTGTCGTAGAGCGTGCCAGACTGAGTATACACTAAGTCTAAATACTGTGCACGAGCAATAACCTGCTCCTCTGTTACGACTCCTCCCTTGGCCACATCTTCCGTTATAGCAAGAAGTAATGACTTTATAAACCACTCAGCTAATAGCTGATCTGGAACATAGGTCTTCACCATTCTGCGACAACGACACCACTCATGTATATGATCGGATATATGTGTGGTTGTTGTCTGCTTGAAATTGGTTAAGATTTTCGTTCTAGTTTCATACCTTATCGGTAACTGAAAATGGGTTAAGAAAGTCGTGGCTAGGGAACTGAAATTGTCGAAAGAGGCTCTAGGTAATTCAATATACCATTTAGCCGCTGGACCTGTCAATGTCCTCTCAAAAAGGCGAAGCCTTATCGAATCATCGTTCAAGGTGTTTGACGAACACCACAGATGAAAAGTCATCACATGATTCGACGGATCTTCGCCTGGATTTCCGTTGAATTTAGGAATGTCCGATGGAAGCTTGTGAGGAATCGCTGGCCACCAATGGGCATAAGCAATCGGATTGTTTGTTAATCGGTGTAAATCTGGTAATTCTAAAGTTGCCACGAATGGTAACTGTTGATTCAGGTTTGGCGAGGCGTACCCAGGATATGATGGAATCGCCTGAGCAGTAGGCCTCTGCATACCAGCATAATGTAATTGATGTTGGTATGATTGATACGGCTGGTGGACCTGACCACTGTAAAGTGGTTGGTTTAAACCATTTTGAATATACGGTTGTCCACTATTCGCAAAGATCTGTTGCTCAGATCCTTGGTACACCTACTGGAATTGTGGTTGTTGGTATTGCACCAGCCACGGTTGTGAAGCCATGTTCTACTGTGCTATACTAACCGACGGACCAACATGTGGGGTAGTTGTACCCATTTGGACCTGTGTCTTCCCGGCAGTTGGCGATTGTGGTTGTGTCACAGGGTCAAGGGGCTGTTGCATTACAACCTAAGAGATCTGAGGTTGACACACAACAGGCATCGTTTGAACTTGCGACACTGTTACAATAGCTGGCGTCGTCGGGATGTTCGACATAGGTACACATTGTTGCATAGAATACACAACTCTTGGCTGTTGGGGTAGCATAGGTACCCAACCACTTGTCGTAACTCCAGTATAACCTGAATACGGTTGACAACTGCCGTATGGGTATCCTCCCGGAGGGGGTAATGAAAGGGCATATTGCCTCCCATACGGTAGCAATCTGGAACTCAAGGGCATGGATTGCCCTTGGCGACTAGATGGCCCAAATTGACCTCCATAGAGATCAATTTGTCTAGTTTCAACATAAGAATTACCGGATATTATTCCAGAGGAACAAACTGGAAAAGACCACACTGTCGAAATAGTCCCTGGGTGGACTCCTTCTAGCTGTTGAGAGCTAGTTGGGACAGATGGTACACCGGCAAACATCCTCGGAGTGGCGGCAGGGAGCTCTGCCGTTGCTGTGTCATTCGACACAGTCCTAGATGTCGACGGTTGCTCAGACATTTTAAGTCTATCCAATAAATTTCCTAGCGATTCTACACTAACTTCCACTGGTGATGGACAAACTTCTGATGTTGCAGGAAAAAGAGTGACCCCTACTACAAAATGGGTTGGAGTACTTGCTTGCGGGTCCTCTACAATTTCCTCTATCGCAATCAAACCAGGTGGAAGAGGAAGACCGTCAGGTCCGTAAAAGATTTCTAGTGCCGAAGAAGGGGTTGTTTCGACAGCGACAGTTGTTTGAGGAACAATACTCTCTGGACCGGTTACGGATGGAACTGGTTCAGTAACGCAAGTACTTGTTCTCAGACTAGGATCAGTGTTACTATCCCTCTGTGGCTGTTGAACTTCTTCAATGGAGGCAGGGTTTCCAGAAATGCTTGGAGTAACCGGAATCTCAGATGTTGTTGGAACAACTGTTCTAACTTTAATGGGAGATTTTGAACCGGTTAAGAGAGTTCGCTTTGTCCGTACTATTTTCGATTCCGGAGACAAAGACGGTTGACTCGCAAGCCTCCGCGAATGACGGGGTTTCAATTGACTTTCTTCCACGGTTTCGGATTACTCGATCAACTAAAATACAAAAGGGGAAAGTGTGTTTCCGAACTGAATGAATTTTATTAGACGCTTTAGACACAACTTGCTTTTTCACTTTTAAAGAGTAGAGAAAAAGCTAAAGATGACTCTAGTCTCCTTCGATGTTTTAATGAGCCCGAAGTGACAAATGCTCGGATGGACTTTTTCTGTTATAGAGTCTGAAAAAGGCCAAAAGAAACTGCTCTGGAGATCTAGGCAGAGGGTGTGCCAAACTTTTCGCAAAACCACAGAATACTTTTTTACGGTATGGGTGGTCGATCTTCGTGAATGCTGTGTTCACTGCATTGCGATCAGTAGGGCGGCTGACACGGCTTCCTAAGGATAAAGGATATATGCCTATAGGGGTCTCCCAATATATACGCGAGGGTACGTGGGAGCACAAGTCCGTATTAGCGCTATCGTCCCTTAGGAGGAATCACCCACCTTCTTAGAGATCGACAGTCACTACGTTTAACGACGCCAGAACACGTCTCTACCTAGACCTCTATGTTGTGCGTTATGTTGCAAAGCGTTGTTAGGTTCATTCAGTTTATTTTAAGTTGATCTTTTTAAAGTTTGTCTTTCAGGATCACCACGAGATGTATGGTACAAATTCCTAAATGCAGTCTAAGATGATAAGCAAGCTTTATAATCTTTCAACTTTGAAAATCCTAGCTACTAAGGGAAAAGTGAGCGACTATCTTTTCTCAAAGAGCAATCAGCACACTCTAATGCACTCTTCCTAAATCAATCATGCAAACTCATCAAAATGCAAATGCACAATGCAGGTGTTTGTTTTCCACTTTCTTAGTATAAATGCCTACAAAGAAAGCCTTTTGTACAACTTCGAATTTGCTTTTAAATGACTGAAAATAAACAAGTTTACTTTTTCCAAAATCAGCAAGGGTAGAAGAGATTACAATCACTTTGCGACTTTTTCGAAAGGAATACTCGTTTCGACACTTAAAAGTGACAAATTCAAACCAATAAGCAAGAACAAATGATAATCAAACTGCAAACAGCCAACGAACTCTCTCCTAAGATCACAATCAATCAATCAATCAGATCTGAATCAAGGGCTACAGGATGACTATTTTGCTCATGCAAAGGAAAACTGTAAATGACGCCACAAACACATAAAAACACTTACAGTCATTTTGTACAAAAATGAGGCGGAATTTAAGCAAAGAAAAGGGGTATCAGAGGTGGTACCTATGCTGGTTAAAGGCTGCAAAAACAGAGATCAAAACAGGGCAAAAGACAGCAAGGAACCCCAGCTGCACAAGGCCACACTGGTTCAGCGCAGGTACAACACTGTCAGTTTGACATTCAGCGCAGGTAGCCTTCACGGGACCTGCGTTGAAATGCAGACTGCCTTCACAGCAGTTGCGCTAAAAGAGAAACTCTCGTTTCCCTTGGGTTCTGGGTCATAAAATGCTCAAAATTCAACTGTTTCAGGCCAAATCAGAAACACAGGCAAGGTATAAACAGAGGGATGCTTTGAGAGGGTACTAAAGACTATCACAAAGGATCATCAAGTCATTTGTGAGTCCATTGTTGAGATCATAGACAAAAACCCAGTGAAGGATCAAAGCAGCAACATTCTACTTTGCAAAGCAGTTCGATTGTTGCCGTTGAGTCTATGAAGTAAACAATGATGTAAACACAAACAAAATGACTAAAAAAAATTCGTCCCCAGCGGAGTCACCAATTTGTTGTGGGGAAAAATGCCTATGCAGGACGATCCTATCCACGTAAGGTGTGACAGTACCTTAGCAACAAACGAATACAGCTACTTCTGTTCCTTCCTTTATGAAATATGAAAGAGAGGAGATTGGTAGACTTACCGTTATCTTCCGGTTGTCCCTCGATCTAGATCTTCTCCTCTTTGCGTGTCCACAGCTACTTGCCTCCTCGCTCACTCAAGAGAACAGCTACTCGATTCCCACGAGATCACAAGAGAACAGCTACCTGTGACAAGAGAACAGCTACTTGCGACAAGAGAAGGAAACAACACAAAGGCAAATATACATATTCATAAATGATTCAGGATTAGAAGTAAATCAAATATACTAATGCAAATCATACAAAATACACCAGCATATAGGAGAGAACCAAGAAGCTTTATTGATTGATAAACAAGGTTTAGGAAGAGATACAACCCATAGGGCTCCAACCCAGCATCTCCTTCCCTGCAGAATGGAATTCCTTCTTCAGCCCCTTTCAAAGCATAAACACCCAAAGATCCAACCACAAACCAACAACAATTCTTTGCAATCACAACATTCCAGCCTCGACCTCATGGAAGAGATCTATATATAGGAGTTTTGGAGAGAGGATGAGTCAGCTTGAGGCTGGTATGAAACTGACTAGTGTCCTCTCCCACTTCAGTTCTTGAGTCCACTTGGAGGTTCTTGCATCCACTTGGAGATTTGGAACCTCTTACTCATCACCAGTCGAATTCCCTGACCCAAGTGTCATTTTGGAAGCTTCCTGGGAATTGACACCTTGAGAAATGAGCCTGCCACTTGTCCAGTTACGCTCAGCGCAGGTAGCCTTCTTTGCAGTTGACATTCAATGCAGGTAGACAGTGGAGCAGTTGACATTCAGCGCAGATGCTCAGTGGAGCAGTTGACATGATCCAGAATTGGCCTGTTTTTGAGTGTTTTCAGGTGGAGAACTTTTGTGAACTGCTGTGGTTTGCTGTCCTTGTTCCTCTAGGGATAGGAACAACATGTTTAGGGACTTTGGATCCCTTAAATTATTGACATTTCATGCTCAGTGATGCAAGGCACAAAAATGTCTATAACACTCATAAAATATGAAAAGATTGCCGAGCCATTGGCCTCTCCAGTTCGTTAAAGTGACCGGAAGTGCTATCCCTACTTTAGATTTTAATCTTTTTGGACCAGAGGGATTATTACACAAAAAGATCAAGTGCTTGTTTTGTTCGGCTCGTTAAAAGTACCGAAAATTCATCCCTTCTATATTGTTTTATACTTTTTGGACTGGAATCAGCTAGGAAGACCCTGTTTACCGGCTAGTGTACCATTCCAAATCATTGCTCAAGTATATAGAATGGTTATGGTCGGTACCATCATATATGAAGGGGCTTCTGTGAGTATCCTTTCCTCGACAAAGGAACCAGTCGACTGTTAGGGATCCTTCCCAATGTGCCCATAACATTGAGAGGGAAAACTATTCAAATGAGAGTAATGGTAGTCCAAGGACCCCTGGATTATAATCTATTCCTTGGACGAGACTATATTTATTGCATGGGAGCCATTGTCTCATCACTCTTTAGAGTAATGTGTTTTCCGCACGAAGGAAGAGTGGTCAAGCTCATAGACCAGCTTTCATTTCCCAGTTCGAACATGGCAAATAGTCATATACCATCCCTGAATGGTCTTTCCATGCAAGGAATGTCTCATCAATCCCCAGTTCGTCCACCTGATGAGCGCGAGTGATTCGGGGGACATGACTGAAACCCAGGGGGCATGCACCCTGGTCTGCTTCGGCAGGAAAACTTCAGATATAGGATAGGTTTCCGCGAGAGATATATGACTAGTTTGACACTCCCGTCCATGATTGGAAAAAGGGGTTAGACTGGAATAATATTCCCTTGTCAAAGTTATGTGGGTGGAGGTGTCTGCACCACTCGCCTTTGTCTATTTCGGTAGGCATCGCCGAAGAAGTGTTTTGTTTGCGGTGCAGATAGAACAATCTTTGGTAACCTGAAAGAGGTAAACCTTTCCCGATGAAACAAATGTTTTGTCGGTAGATTGAGAGGTGACCTTGAAACTCTATTTTATACCTGGGGGCATGCAAACCTTTTGGCGTGTAAGCGAAGAGCGACCATTTTTTTTTTTTAAATTTGTAGGTCCTCTAACCCTTTAAACTTGTAGGATTGGTCGTTTCCTAACATGCATAAAGAAAGGATGTGGGGCAAAGATTTGAAAAATGGTCGTTTTTATATATGAGACATCCTTATTATGCGACTGGATATATCGAGCAGTTTTAACGCGGACTTCATGCTCGTTAAAAAATAAACATAAGCAATGAGAAAATGTTTCCCCCAGCATTTAAGCTCAATAAAAAATGAACCAATTTCTGGTAAATGACTGTCGTGAATGTAGTACTTCAGCCATTGAAGCCTTGGTTGTGTTCTCATCATCACCTCCACTCTGTATTAGCCGATCATTCACCTCCATTTGATTGTTTACCCCTTTTGAGGAACATCTGCAAAGATTGATCCTATTAGCCATCCTTGTAACACTGCCATGATTGGGAAATTCCAAACCTTACCTGGAATTAGCTGGTACCCAAATTTATCACTCGTTCCTCAAAAACTAGTCTCCTTTAAGCTCTTTTCAACTGACTCGTAAAATATGAAAAGATTGCCGAGCCATTGGCCTCTCCAGCTCGTTAAAGTGACCGGAAGTTCTATCCCTCCTTTAGATTTTAATCTTTTTGGACAGGAGGGATTATTACACAAAAAGATCGAGCGCTTGTTTTGTTCGGCTTGTTAGAAGTACCGAAAATTCATCCCTTTTGTATTGTTTTATACTTTTTCGGACTTAAGGGATTAGATGACGAAAAAGGATTTTTGGAGTTTTCTTTACATCCCTTTTCAGACTCTCTAAAATTGAAAAGGACCGAGTTATCTTTGTCGTTAAACTCGTTAAAACCTAATAGCGACAAACTTGTCCATAACAGACAAGAACAAGTTTCACTATTGCTAGGCTCGTTAAAACATAGCGATGGGTTTGCCCGAAGGGAAAATTATAGAACAAGCATATGTTATCCTCCTCAAGCTTGACAAAAATAAATAGGTATCGGTCAGCAATGACTGGGGAAAAATTGGGAAGAAAACTTGAAGAAACTTTGTTGGTAGCAAGTCCCTCTTGAACATGACACTTTCACTCCGCATCCAAGTCGGGTTGGGTTGTTTCATTCACCGGCCACATCACCATGGTCACATCACACCATGCACATTTGGGGTTAATGCTACCAATCCATCATGTTAGTGTCACTGATATGTTCAAGAGAAGTCACTCAGAGAATTCACCTGTGTCTCACCCGCTATAATACATTTACGCTCCATTCTTTCATGACCGCCACCCTGAACCTTATATCACCAGATCGTTTTCACCTCCATTAAAATCATTTGCTCCGTTCCATGTCATTGATGTGGGATTCATTAAGGCCCTCCTTTTATGGATCGCTTCTTGTCGACATCAGCTCATTATCCAAGAAGTCGATCTAGGAACACCCCTTTTAGTACTTTGAAGCTTGCATGCCTCAATGGCAAGTTTCTCAATTCCGGCGACAGGTTTACATCAATGACCTTCGACCGAAAGATTTTGCATGGTGTTCGACGCCAAGTCCTTTATTCACACCACGTGAATTGTACTGTAGTACCTTGAGGATCATTATCATTATCGATGATTCCTCTCGCGCCTGTTAACAGCTTACATCATTGGCTGGTAATCAGGCGATGTCTTTCCATGTTCGACTCCAAAACAACTCTCACATGGATCGACTTGTACTTTGAGTGAAGATCGAACGAGATTGAAGACCCCGGATCTTGTTTCATCCATCCGGGCTGCGATATATATTCAGGAAAATAAAGACATCAAAAGTCAATCATTGTTGCACAGATAATCATCCAATCTAAGGGATGATGGCTCTACTAGAATCATCAGTCTACACTTAGACGATTGTCTGTCCTATGTACATGAAAATGAATTTATAAAGTTGAGCATGGGAATGCCCGCCTTAGCTAGATCATGAAAATATTATGAAGATAATGTATTGTATTGTGTCTTATTACAGGTCTCCTTCCATCTTGAAAGAACTTCAGATCCTCATGATAAAGCATTTCACCCGACATCAAAAAAGATTAACGATCTCATGCTTTAGGGGGCAATTGTTATAGACATTTTTGGGCACTGCAACCCCAAGAATAAATGTCCATAAACTAAGGGCTCCTAAGTCCCTAAAAGTATTGTTCCAACCCCTAAAAGAATAAGGTCAACTGATTACAGCTTCTCCCAGAAGTTCTCCATGAAAAACTGCTCAGGACTGGTCAAAACCGGACCATTTCACCTGCTCCATAGGCAAGTGCGTTGCATCTCACCTAAATACACACAGTAGGTGTGTTGCATTTCAAAAAGCCCTTCTATGGGGTGAGATAGGCGAGAAGAGACAAATGGCAGTGTCAATCCACAAGGTTTCCCCTCATTTTCCCCTTGCCATCAGTGGTTTTGAACTTCATAAGGGCGATGACCCTCATTTTAGGGTTTCAAGAGTTATTTCATCAAGGAAAGCTTTGGATATTTTCCAAGAAAAGTTAAAGGAGGGATATGAATTGTATACAAAAATGACTATACTATATAATGATAATTTTTTGGGCACTTCAGGGTATGTCATAGGGAAGTACAGGAGGCATGACAAAATACTGTGTAACACTTACTTATCGAGTTAATGTCCCATGATGTGATTTGACACCACCATTGCGAATTACAGGGTATTATAATGGTCAACCTACATCTATGTAGAATATAGTCAATAAGATTAACTGATACCACCCCTCGCAAGGAGACTCATATCATCCCCCTAAGGGAAATCAATACTCCTCAAGTATAGATAAGACATCCCCTCCCCCAAATTAGTACGTCAATTGATCCAAAATGGATTTTGGATAGATTCCTAAGTCTAAGAGTTCCTCACAGAGGAAAAATTAAGGTCCAAGGAAGTTTCTGGAATTAGCCTCATTCCAGAGATCGTCTCATTCTCAATCTATTGCAACTTGAATGGGCAAAAATGGACTTAGTAGGCAAAAGTTATGGCAGAAAGAAGATGCCCTTGCTTATTTGGAAAAAGAAGGAAATCATCAAAAAAATGGCCTAAAAGGCTTTATGAAGAAAATCGCATCAGAGGAGGCCCAAGGCAGACTTAAGTGGAAAGGGGAAGCACCCCCGATCGTTGATCCCAGACATATCGGGTCGGAGGTAGGGATAGGCATATAATATGAGGAAAAGACCTCAGCCAATGTGACACTGCGGTCGTCGATTAGTGGATCGACATCAGCAAGGCCATGGAACATAAGGAAAGGACTGGGCTGATGCGATATCACGATCGCCGATATCGGTGGATTGTAATCGGCGATGGCATGAGGCTTAAGGTGGGACCCCAGGTCTTTGCGATATTCATTTATGATTAATCGCATCACATTATCGCATTGAAGCTATTCAAAGGAGTGAGACCAATACCATATGCGATGAGATATAGCCGGACCCGATAAAAGTATGAACGATATTTGATATATTTTGAGATCCGAAAAATAGGGTTTTGCTTGTTTGCATTATGGCACAGGTTTGGAGCTATGGCACAGGTGTTGTCCTTGATGGAAACTCTCTTTGGTAACAGATCTCAGTTCAGGCTTTTAGAATGAAGGAAAAGACATATATGCAGGTTCATCTAGACGAAGACGTGTATACACGTGGGTTAGACGTTACAAAGGCACGCTTGTATATACACACGCTTTCACGCAAGTAAAAGCGTGCATATCTTGGAGAACTTACCTTTGGTCCGTGGTAGTTAGTCCTTGATAGTTTTACCTATGGTTTTGGACCATGGTATCTCGTCAGAAGTGTTGATCCCAAGTTTTTGGTCCATGGTATTGTGTTATTATGGTTTTGGACTGTGGTATTGTGAAAGGCCTAAGACTATAACAGAGGAAGGAGATCATTTGGCAAAGAATCATCTGAATTAATTGAATATCTAATAAGTACTAGATTTGAAATATTGGTGAGTGGGGTTATGGTGCATATCTAGATCTGAGTGAAGGAGGAACCTTAGCGCAAAGAGAAGGATAAGTTCTATTGATGGGTCATAATCTTAAGGCTTGAATGATAGTATCTTTGTATGATTTTGATCTGTTATATGTGGCGCAGGCTTGATCTATAAATCTGATAATCTGGGTTAATTACTGTCTGAATATTTGAAAGAGTGAATTATCCTTTATAGATCTGTATGCAGGTTCAGTGAAGCGAAGGCGCGTATACACGCTGGTTCAGTGAATACAAACAACGTATATGCAGGTTGGTCCACACTCAGAAGCATATGCACGCAGGTTTCAGGTTATTGAAGTAGCGTATATCTTTTGAGTTGTGATCTAGCTGCTTCTGTTTATTGCTGTAGTAGTCTGGGTTCAGAATTTGGTGTGTTATTACTGTTACTGTGTTTTTGGGTACAGTTGTCAGAGAAGTATCTACTTGATTCAGTTCTAATTGGTGAAAAGGAGACTGTTTGATGCAGAAATTCTTGATGATTGATTGATGTTCATGGATCCAGTCTGAAAATTTATGAAATATGGTCCCTGGAAGAAAGAGAAGGTTGTAGCCTTCTATAGGCCAGCACCTACGTACTAATATCTTGGCTAGTGCAAGAGCTAAGGGGGTTTTAGCTCCCTGCCAGGAGAAGCTAGAGAAAAAGAGAGGGTTGTAGCTCTCTGTAGGTTGCAGCTTGCGTACTGGTAAAGGACTGCACCAGTACATTGTAAAAAGAAGTTTCTAATTAAAAGAAGATAGAGACGAATTGCAACAAGTGGTTTTCACCCACATTGGGTTTCCATCTTATATCTTGTGTTCTTGTGTGTGATTGTCTTCTACTCTATTTTACTGTTTCTGGTTACTGGTTATTTAATTATGATACACAGATTAACAATCAACATCTGAAAGATAAAGTAAATTATAAGTTTGCATTGTATACGTTGGTTTCCTTCTACATAGTTGCGTATATACGCAGATTTAATTAACTAAAGAAGAGTATATTATCTGGATTTGAAAAAGGGAATATTTGACTTGATAATACTGATTCACCCCCCCCTCTCAGTATTATTTCCAACATTCCTTTGTATTTACGTTTTTTGTTAAATAAACAAAATACGAAGGAAAAGCGTTGATGTGATGAAATTGGACCCGAAAGGGTTTATCAATGCATATGTATAACATTTCAAGTCTGCCATAAAGCACTTTTACGATATTTTCAGTGTTTAATGTATTTTTTAATACAAAGGAAATAAGCGAGATTTCGAGCAGCTTGTAGGTGGTAAGTGGTTTTGTTCAGGATCCGCTTGAGCCCATACATTGGCTGCCACATCGCCAGGTCTTGGAGGGAGAAAACCACACTTTTTGGGCAATTAACCCCCGTACGAATGAGCTGTCTGAAATGGATTACAACCATTGGATCTAGATCTCTTAGATCAACGGTGGAGATGTAATAAGCAATTAAAACGCAGATCTGATAGAAGTATAAGGCGGAATTATGGATATTTGAAGTCTGATGAATAGTGTTTTGGTGGATTTTTCCCGTGTTTGAATGTATTCCTTTGTGTAAACAGAAAACATTGTTTCTAGGGATTTCAAAGGCCCGATGACCCATTCCATTACAGAATAGGAGGCCACCATACCTTAGGACATTAGCAATGATTTTTCAACGCTCCAAAAGGAAGATGAAGGGATAGTGACCGAGAGCTAGAAATCCCAAGAGATGAAATGAATAGACAAGTGCCGATATGCTTAGAAGGCATTAAATGATAGAGAGAGAGGGGTTGCTGAGTCTAAGAGCACGATTGATAGGCATAAGCAGGTAGCGCAGAGAGCTGAAGGGGCGAGAAAGCCTAAGAGTGCGATTGATAGGCAAAAAAGCTGCTAAAAGGTTGCCAAGGATCGCATGGAGGTTGAGCAGATCATAGAGGCACGTAGAGGGCGAGAGAGAGTGCTCAAGATAGCCAGAGCTGAAGAGCCAGAGCCAGAGCCAGAGCCTAGAGCCAGAAATCCAAGAGCTTCAGAGCCAAGAGCTAAAATGGTGTCTAAACCCATTATTTCTCTATAAAACAGTAGAGTTAAGCCATGATCTTGTAAAAAAAGGCTTTTCCATCATCCCAAAGAGCCTAGTCGAGTTGACTAGAGCTCAAGGAGATGTATCCCAAGGGTTTTGGGTGAACTCAAAATTAATATTGTTGTTCTGTGCATTTTTTATTGATGCATTGTATTTGTTGTTTTTAATTGCTACTATTTTCTTTATATCAGTTTAAGCAAATTAATTTACAGCACCTAAACAATTTAAAACAAACATAAGAATACACTTATATTGTAAAACACACATTTAATTCTTCATTGGTTAATCAATAAGGCTTGGGAATATTTAAAGTTTTGGAAGTGGGAGAAGTTCTTGTAAGTTAGAAAAGAAGCCCAAGTGCCCCATTTTTAGATCACATGGTACCAGAGCCTGAGATTGATTAACCTCACCTTCAAAGAAGGTTATATCAGAATGCTTGATTGACAAAGCAAAGATTTCTTGTCTGAAAGGTGGTTGGGTAGTCAAGGATTGATTGTCTGATTGATGGTATGCTTGTTTGCAGAATGATTATTGCTTTAGTTTGTAGAGGTTAAGGGAAAGTTATTTGATAGCTCAGTCCAGGAAGGACAAGAAGGAAGGAGGGCTTAAGGCACTATTCTATTCCAAAGGACTTCAAAGCAATCCTTGAAGCACAAGAGGTTTGTTGCAAAAGGTTGCTTAATAAAGCACTTTATTAATATTGTTTGAAGTTCTTTTGTTCATTGGTATAATGACAACTTCTACAAGTGAATCCTCAAATTCCTCCTTCATCACAAGAGTCTATGATGGAGACTGGAAGCAAGAATTTTTCATCATGATTGACAAGGTGAGAGAAATGTATGTGGATGGAAGGAAGAGCAACATACTTAGAGAGTAGCTGAATTCCATGAAGGAAGGGAAGTAATCACTTTCTGACAGACTATAGGAAATGGAGAGGCAACTTCATCTGGCAAATATGAACTTGAAAAGGATGCATGAGTTGGAGTCACAACTCTTTTTTGCCAAAGAAGCCTTGGTCAAGTATCAGCTTGAAAAAGAGGTAAACCATTCCAATTTTTCTTCAAATTCTTCTAAGAATGCTTATATTGGTTCCTTTGAAAAACATACTAGAGGCATAGGTTCCAAGCTAATGTCCAAGATGGGCTATGAAGGAAAGGGCTTGGGAAAGAATGCACAACATATTGTTGAACCAATAATAATTGAGGAAAGGCCTAAGTATTTGGGTCTTGGCTATGGACAAGCTTATGGAGAAAGTTCCAAAGTTGCCATGAAGACCATTAAAATAACTCCAAGAAGGAGTTGCATTGTAGGTCTTCAAGAGTGTGAAGGTTGTATTTAGGAGGAATTCAATAGCTTGAAACATCATTTGTGAGATGCAGGAGTTCAAAAACACACGCTTCAACCAGAAAATTGTGGAAACTCTAAAAACCTTGAATAGATTGATGGTGTTCCAAAGGGAGCCACTTCTTCATTTGCTTCACCTCTTCATGAAGGCAATAAAGGTGAAGGAGGCAAGCATAAATCTAGTTCTAATCATATTCCTTTTGATTTTTCAAAGCATGGTAAATTTCCACATAAGCATGGGAAAAGAATTGCATGTTCCTTTTGTGGTTTTGATAACCATCATGTTTCTAGATGTTGGAAGAGAATGGCCACACATAGGAAACTTTTGAAGGAAAAGAAGCAAGAAGCCCAAGGTCCATTGGACAAGGCAAATCATGCTGTCAAGAGGATGCATATGTGTTTCACTTACTTCCATAAGCAAGGGCATCTTGATAAAACATGTTGGACTATGAATCCAACAATGCTTCCACAAAAGCTGAAGAAGGTGGAAAGAGAAGATGGTAGAAATGGAAAGGAAGTTTCAATGATTGATGTGTCTCAGGATGATTCACATGTTGATGTTGATGTGCAGACAAAGGGAGGACCTTTGGAATGGATTGGTAAGAGATGGTTAGAGTTCTTATCCAATTAAAGATTGCATGTCTATTGATGTATCTATTTGCATCTCTTTGTTGATGACATGCAAGTTGTAGATTTCTACCAAGAAGGTGAATGGAAAAAGGGTTGAGTAGGAGACTCACTTTGTTTCTGCAACATTATATTTCATTTCAGCTTCGAAAGTACAGTGTGTGTAAGTGAAAGTTGAAGGATGAAATGCATGCATAAGCATGATGTGCATGAACACAGGGATGTTGATGTTTTCCTTGTATTTGAACATGTATGAGTAATTAACTTAAAGGGTTGATTTCTTTGTTGTAAAAATGCATGTAATATTGACTTGGGAAAAGATGACTTGGCCTCGAAGATGGAGATAGTGATGAAGTGTTTCATCTTTTGAAAAGAGTCCTAATGGTCTTTTTCTACATGCTTGACTTGAAGGGTCATTTGTTTTAAAGGTATGTTTTGTGGGCTTGTTGTTTAGTCCATCATTTGTATGAAAATGTAAGGCATGGAGGTGTTCAAAAGATGTGAAATATGTTTCTTTGTTGAAGCAAGAGTTTAGGCCATCCAGTTGTTGTCTATATTTATGTTATTGTTAACAGTTGTTGTTGACAACTTTTCAAACAGGTACAAATGAGAATTTTCTGGAGCAAGTGTACTTCACATTTGTTTGAGCCACCATGGATCAATGATCAAGGCAAAGAAGTTCAAACCACCTTCTATGACCATTTCAGTACAAGTTCTGCAGAAAGGAAAGGAGGAAGACAGTTCTTCCTAGGAAGACAAGCCCATCCAAGAAGGGAAGTGGTCAGAAAACTTTGGTTCAGAGGCTCTATGCAAGGCAAGTGTAGGGAGGCTGAAAGAAGAGGGTGAATCACTCTCATTTACTGTTTAGACTAGTATATCAGTCTTTTGGAGACCAAAAATTCTTTTAGTGGGAAGGCATGATCTGAAATGGATTTTGGATAGACTCCTAAGTCTAAGTGTTCCTCACAGAGGAAAAATGGAAGTCCAAGGAAGTTCTTGGAATTAGCCCCATTGCATAGATCGTCTCATTCTAAATCTAGTGCAACTTGAATGGGCAAAAATGGACTTAGGATGCGAAAGTTATGGCAGAAAGAAGATGTCCTTGCTTATTTGGAAAAAGAGGAAAATCTTCAAAAAAATGGCCTAAAAGTCTTTATGAAGAAAATCACATCGGAGGAGGTCCAAGGAAGACTTAAGCGGAAAGGGGAAGCACCCCTGATCACTGATCCCCGATATATCGGGTTAGAGGCAAGCATAGGCATATAATATGAGCAAAAGACCTGGGCTGATGTGACACTGCGATCGCCAATTGGCAGATCGACATCGGCGAGGGCATGGAACATAACGAAAGGACTGGGCCGATGTGATATCATGATCACTGATATCAATGGATTGCAACTGAAAATGGCATCATGCTTAAGGAGGGACCCCGTTTCTCTGTGATCTGTGACTGTGATTAATCGCATCGCATTATCGCATCAGAGCTATTAAAAGGAGCGGGGCCAATACCATATGCGGTGCAATATAGTCGGACCCAATAAAAGTATGAATGATATTTGATATATTTTGATATTAGGAAAACTGGGTTTTCCTTTGTATTTGCATTCTTCATTAAATAAACAAAATACGAAGGAAAAGCACTGATGCGATGAAACTGGACCCGAAAGGGTTTATGAATGCATATGTATAACATTTCAAGTCCGCCATAAAGCCCTTTTTTGATATTTTCAATGTTTAATGTATTTTTTTAATACAAAGGAAAAAAGCGAGATTTCGGGCGGCCTGTAGGTGGTAAGTGGTTTTGGCTGGGCTCCGCTCAAGCCCATACACTAGCTACCACGTGGCTAGGCCCTAGAGGGAGAAAACCACCCTTTTTGAGCAGTTGAACCCCATATGAATGAGCCGTCTGAAATGGATCACAGTCATTGGATCTAGATATCTCAGATCAACAGTGGAGATGTGATAAGCAATTAAAAGGTGGACCCAATAGAAGTATAGGGCAGAATTATGGATATTTGAAGTTCAATGAAAAATGTTTTGGTGGATTTTTCCCGTGTTTGAATGTATTCCTCTATGTAAATAGAAAATTATGTTTATGGGGATTTTGAAAGCCTGAT
This sequence comes from Pinus tabuliformis, assembly GCA_031772625.1. Lineage (NCBI taxonomy): Eukaryota > Viridiplantae > Streptophyta > Pinopsida > Pinales > Pinaceae > Pinus > Pinus tabuliformis. Next base: position 903,296,836 of record CM062813.1, read on the forward strand.
GACCCATTCCATTACAGAACAGGTGACCACAATACCTTGGGATTTTAGCAATGATTGTTAAATGCTCCAGAAGGAAGATGAAGGGATAGCGACCAGGAGCCAGAAAGCCCAAGAGTTGAAACAAATAGACAAGCACTGATAGGCTTAAAAGTCATTCAATGATACAGAAAGGGGGGTTGCTGAGTCTGAGAGCACGATTGAGAGGCATAAGCAGGTAGCATAGAGAGATGAAGGGGTAAGAAACGCTGAGAGTCTGATTGACAAGGAGCAAATCTATAGAAAGGTCGCTGGAAGGTTGTCGAGGATTGCTCGGAGGTCAAGCAGATCACAGAGGCATGCAGAGGCTGAGAGAGAGCTCAAGATAGCCAAATCCAAAGAGCTAGAGCCAGAGCCAGAGCCTAGAGCCAAGAAACAGAGAGCATCAGAGTTAGGGGCTAAAATGGTGTCTAAACCCATTGTTTCTACGTAAAACAGTGGAGTTGAGCCATGAGCTTGTAAAAAAAGACTTTGCCATAATCCTAGAGAGCCTAGTCGAGTTGACTAGGGCTCAAGGAGATGTAGCCCAAGGGTTTTGGGTGAACTACAAATTAATATTGTTGTTCTGTGTGTTTTACTGTTGCATTGTATCTGTTGTTTTTAATTGCTGCTATTTTCTTTATATCAGTTTAAGAAAATTAATTTACAGCACCTGAATAGTTTAAAACAAACATAAGCATACACTTATATTGTCAAACACACATTTAATTCCACATTGGTTAATAAATAAGACTTGGGAATATTTAAAGCTTTGGAAGTGGGAGAGGTTCTTGTAAGTTAGAAAAGAAGCCTAAGTGCCCCATTTTTAGATCAAGTTGCATCAGATCTTGAGATTGATTAACCTCACCTTCAAAGAAGGTTATATTAGAATGCTTGATTGACAGAGCAAATATTGCTTGTCTGAAAGGTGTTTGGGCAGTCAAGGATTGATTATCTGATTGATGGTATGCTTGTTTGCAGACTGACTATTGCTTGAGTTTGCAGAGGTGAAGGGAAAGCTATTTGATAGCTTGAACTAGGAAGGACAAGAAGGAAGGAGAGCTGAAGGAATTCTTCTATTCCCAAGGACCTCAAATAAATCCTTGAAGCACAAGAGGTTTGTTGTAAAAGGTTTCTTAATAAAGAACTTTATTAATCTTGTTTGAAGTTCTTTTGTTCATTGTTATAATGACAACTTCTACAAGTGAATCCTCAAATTCCTCCTTCATCAAAGGACTATATGATGGAGACTTGAAGTAAGACTTGTTCATCATGATGTAAAATGTGAGAGAAATGTATGAGGATGGAAGGAAGAGCAACATACTTAGAGAGAAATTGAATTCCATGAAGGAAGAGAAGCAATTTCTTTCCGACAGACTGCAGGAAATGGAGAGGCAACTTCATATTGCAAATATGAACCTAAAAAGGATGCATGAGTTGGAGTCACAACTCTTTGTTGCCAAAGAAGCCTTGGTCAAGTATCAGCTAGAAGAAGAGGTAAACCATTCCAGTTTGTCTTCAAATTCTTCTAAGAATGTTTATATTGGTTCCTTTAAAAAACATACTAGAGGCATAGGTTCCAAGCTAATGTCCAAGATGGGTTATGAAGGAAAGGGCTTGGGAAAGCATGCACAAGGTATTGTTGAACCAATAATAATTGAGGAAAGGCTTAAGTATTTGGGTCTTGGCTATGGACAAGCTTATGGAGAAAGTTCCAAAGTTGCCATGAAGACCATTAAAATAACTCCAAGAAGGAGTTGCATTGCAGGTCCTCAAGAGTGTGAAGGTTGTATTCATGAGAAATGGAATAGCTTGAAACATCATTTGCAGGATGCAGGAATTCAGAAACACACGCTTGAACCAGAGAATTATGGAAACTCTAACAACTTTGAAGATATTAATGGTGTTCCAAAGGGAGCCACTTCTGCATTAGCTTCACCTCCTCATAAAGGCAATAAGGTGAAAGAGGCAGGTATAAATCTGGTTCTAATCATATTCCTTTTGATTTTGAAAGGCATGGTAAATTTACATATAAGCATGGGAAAAAAATTGCATGTTCCTTTTGTGGCTTGGATAAGCATGATATTTCTAGATGTTGGAAGAGAATGGCAACACATAGGAAACTTCTGAAGGAAAAGAAGCAAGCAGCCCAAGGTCCATTGGACAAGGAAAATCATGCTCTCAAGAGGATTCACATGTGTTGCACTTACGGCCATAAGCAAGCGCATCTTGCTAAAAAATGTTGGACTCTGAATCCAGCAATGCTTCCACAAAATCTTAAGAAGGTGGAAAGAGAAGATGGTAGAAGATGGAAGGATAATTTTAGGGGCGAATGTTCGCCCTTTGGCGAAATTAAGGGGTTTTAAATTTTTAGTGGGAGAATATTTTGTATCATAGTACATTTTTACAAATCACCTCAAATAGCCCACCTTATTTTAAGGGAGAGGGTAAAAAAGGTAAATTTAGCCCTTGAAATTAGGACTTACAAACTTCCATTCGCCCATTTTCAAGAATAGGTTTTATTTAAGTGAATCCATTCGCCCATTTTCAAGAATAGGTTTTATTTAAGTGAATCCTATGGGCCAAATACCATATTTATAAAAGAGGTATTGTAAATTAATAAAAATATAAATAAATGAGAGGTATGGTAAATAAATAAAACATTTTTTATATTTACTCCATAAGTCACCTTATATACATGTAAGGGTGTAAACAAATAAAAATATAAGTAAAGTGGAGGTATGGTAAATAAATAAAACGTCTTTTTATACTTACTCAAAAGGTATGGTAAATAAATAAAAATATAAATAAACTAGACGTATCGTAAATAAATAAAACCTCTTTTTATATTTAGTCCATAACCCTCGTTCTATTTATGAAGGCTCAAGAAAGAGGTTTTATTTAAGTGAATCCTATGGGCCAAATACCATATTTGTAAAAGAGGTATGGTAAATTAATAAAAATATAAATAAACGAGAGGTATGGTAAACTAATAAAACATTTTTTTATATTTACTCCATAAGTCACCTTATATTTACGAACACTCAAAAAATGGGTTATATTTAGGTGAAACCTATGGCCAAAATACTATGGGACAAATACCATGGACTAGATTGTTATTAATACCATGCAAAAAACCATTATTAACCCTAATATTAGAATTAATAAAAATAAAAATGGCACATGGTATTGACCCATGGTATTCACCAAAATGGCACATGGTATTGACCCATGGTATTCACCTGGAATGTAGCCTTAGAATTAATAAAAATAAAAATGGCACATGGTATTGACCCATGGTATTCACCTGGAATGTAGCCTATTTAAATGGGGGAATTAAACCAGCATATAGCCTATGCTAAGATTCACTAGGACTTTACAAAGTTTTATTATTTAGTGAAAGACTCGCCAAGATCTTACAAGATTCTATAATTGAGTAAAATATTCGCCATGCCTGGTGAGAGATTCGCCAAAAAATTATATATACATATTATATTATTGATAAAATCGCCTTCCATTTTTCCTATATACCATGGAGATTCGCCCATTTATTATATTTATAAATTTAGGGGGGGTTCTTAAAATTTTCCCTAAATGGAAAGGAAGTTTCCATGATTGATGTGTCTTAGGATGATTCACATATTGATGTTGATGTGTAGGAAAAGGGAGGACCTTTGAAATGGATTGGTAAGAAATGGTTAGAGTTCTTATCCAATTAAATATTGCATGTCTACTGATGCATCTATTTGCATCTCTTTGTTGATGAGATGCAAGTTGCATGTTTCTACCAAGAAGGTGAATCAAAAAACGGTTGAGTAGGAGACTCACTTTGTTTCTGCAATATTATATTTCATTTCAACTTCAAAATTATAGTGTGCTTAAGTGAAAATTGAAGGGTGAAATACATGCATAAGCATGACGTGCATGAACACAGTGATGTTGACGTTTTCCTTGTATTTGAACATGTATGAGTAATTAACTTAAATGGTTGATTGATTTGTTGTAAACATGCATGTAATATTGACTTGGGAAAGTTGACTTGGCCTCCAAGATGGAGATAGTGATGAAGTATTTCATCTTTTGAAAAGAGTCCTAATGGTATTTTTCCACATGCTTGACTTGAAGGGTCATTTGTTTTAAAGGCATGTTTTGTGGGCTTGTCATCTAGTCCATCATTTGTATGTAGATGTAAGGCATGGAGGTATTCCAAAGATGTGAAATCTGTTTCTTTGTTGAAGCACGAGTTTAGGTCATCCAGTTGTTATCTATATTTCTGTTGTTGTTAATAGTTGTTGTTGACAGCTTTTCAAACAGGTACAAATGAGAATTTTGTGGAGTAGGTGTACTTCACATTTGTTTGAGCCACCTGATATCAATGATCAAGGCAAAGAAGTTCAAACGACCTTCTATGACCATTTGACCAGAAGTTCTACAGGAAGGTAAGGAGGAAGACAGTTCTTCCCAGGAAGGCAAGCCCATCCAAGAAGGGAAGTGGTCAGAAAACTTTGGTTTAGAGGCACTATGCAAGGCAAGTGTAGGGAGGCTCAAAGAAGAGGGTGAATCACTCTCATTTATTGTTTAGACAAGTATATCAGCCTTTTGGAGACCAAAATTTCTTTTAGTGGGAAGGCGTGATCCAAAATGGATTTTTGATAGACTCCTAAGTCTAAGTATTCCTCAAAGAGGAAAAATGAAAGTCCAAGGAAGTTGCTGGAATTAGACCCATTGCAGAGATAATCTCTTTCTGAATCTACTGCAACTTGATGAGAAAAAATGGACTTAGGATGTGAAAGTTATGGGAAAAAGAAGATGCCCTTGCTTATTTGGAAAAAGAGGCAAATCTTCAAAAAAATGGCCTAAAAGGCTTTATGAAGAAAATCGCATCGGAGGAGGTCCAAGGCAGACTTAAGTGGAAAGGCGAAGCACCCCCAATCACTGGTCCCTGACATATCGAGTCAGAGGCTGGCATAGGCATATAATATGAGAAAAAGACCTGGGCCAATGTGACACTACGATCGCCAATCGGCGGATTGGCATCGGCGAGGGCATGGAACATAAGGAAAGGATTGGGCTGATGTGATATCGTGATCGCCAATATTGGAAAATTTCAATCAGTAATGGCATGAGGCTTAAGGCGGGACCCCAAGTCAATGCAATATGCAATTGCGATTAATCGCATCACATTATCGCATCGAAGCTATTCAAAGGAGCGGGGTTGATACCATATGCGATGTGATATAGCCGGACCCGATAAAAGTATGAACGATATTTGATGTATTTTGAGATCCGGAAAATAGGGTTTTCCTTTGTATTTGCATTTTTCATTAAATAAATGAGATACGAAGGAAAAGCGCAGATGTGATGAAACCAGACCTAAAAGGGTTTATGAATGCATATGTATAACATCTCAAGTCTGCCATAAAGCCCTTTTTTTATATTTTCAGTGTTTAATGTATTTTTTTAATACAAAGGAAACAAGTGGGATTTTGGGTGGCCTGTAGGCGGTAAGTGGTTTTGGCCGGGCTCCGCCCGAGCCCATACACTGGTTGCCACGTGGCCAGTCCTTGGAGAGAGAAAACCACCCTTTTCAGGTGGTTAACCCCCATACAAATGAGCCGTCTGAAATGGATCTCAGCCATTGGATCTAGATCTCTCAGATCAACGGTCGAGATGTGATAAGAAATTAAAAGTTGGACCCAATAGAAATATAGGGTGGAATTATGGATATTTGAAGTCCAATGAACAATGTTTTGATGGATTTTTCCTGTGTTTGAATGTATTCCTCTATGTAAACAGAAAACGCTATTTCTAGGGATTTCAAAAGCCTGATGACCCATTTCGTTACAGAACAGGTGGCCACCATACCTTGGGACGTTAGTAATGATTGTTAAACGCTCCAAAAGGAAGATGAAGGTACAATGATTGGGACCCAAAAATCCCAAGAACTAAAATGAACAGACAAGCACCGATAGGCTTAAAATCCATTCAATGATAGAGACAGAGGGGTTGATGAGTCTAAGAGCATGATTGAGAGGCATAAGCAGGCAACACAGAGAGCTAAAGGGGTGAGAAAGCCTGAGAGTGCGATTGATAGGAAGAAAAGCTGTAGAAAGGTCGTTCAAAGGTTGTCGATGATCTCCTGGAGGTAAAGAAGATCACAGAGGCATGCAAAGACTGAGAGAAAGAACTCAAGATAGCCATAGTCGAAGAGCCAGAGCCAGAGCCAAAGCCTAGAGCCAGAAAGCCAAGAGCTTCATAGCCAGTGACTAAAATGGTGTCTAAACCGATTATTTCTATGTAAAACAATGGAGTTGAGCCATGAGCTTGTAAGAAAAGACTTTGCCATAATCCCAAAGAGCCTAGTCAAGTTGACTAGAGCTCAAGGAGATGTACCCCAATTGTTATGGGTGAACTCCAAATTAATATTGATGTTCTGTGTATGTTTTATTGCTGCATTGATGTATTGCTTTTAATTGCTGCTATTTGCCTTATATAATTTTAACCAAATTAACTTACAACACTTGAATAGTTTAAAAAAAACGTAAGCATACACTTATATTGTCAAGAACACATTTAATTCTGCATCGGTTAATCAATAAGACTTGGGAATATTTAAAGCTTTGGAAGTGGGAGAGGTTCTTGTAAGTTAGACAAGAAGCCTAAGTGCCCCATTTTCAGATGATCAACCAGGGACAAGAGAACATATATTCTCCTTTACCAACACCGCAACAAAATATCCCGCCAAATAAAAATAATGGTCAGGTGAATCTAGTGAAACCATCTCTCCCTTCACCGTAACAATGAGAGGAACAACCAAATTTGGTTAATCCTTCTAACGGTGCTAGGAAGAAACCTAAAAATAATAGAAAGGGAGAACTCGAGTAGGGAGGTAGAAATCAACAGCAACCCCCAAGGGCATCGGGAAGGGAGAACCCCAACCAGAACTAAAACCAGGCTACAAGCAACAATAAATCATAGAAACAATGCAAGAACACTAGTCTTCAAACTAATCATGCATGCACTATCTGCAGGAAATATGACCATTATACCCATCACTCTCCTCAACTTCCTGATATGAACTTTAGGATACAAGACAATAAGGGGCAAGGCAGTCAAGAAACTGTAGTCATGCAGGACCCCTTCCCCCATTAGGGAATTGTTAACACATAACAACAAACTCCCCAAACTCACCCATCTAGAGGGAACCTCAATAATGCTCCTAACCATGATGCCTTACTGACAAGAGAGGACATCCTCTTACAAAATAGGAATCGAACTTATGAGACTCCCATAGAGTCCAATTCATCCACCTCAGCTACAGCCATACCTATTGGATCGTTGACGATCACACAACCTTCCATAGATACCATGCCTAAAATGGTTGAATGACCCTTGCAATGCTTGTGAAATGCATAGGGACCAATTCAAAAGCTACCCATAGTTACAGCATAGTCGATGACTTAGCTCAATCACCATCATCTATGTCAGTGCTTGAAATCTTGTAGACATACCCAACCCAGTGGAAATCCATACTTTCCTCTTTAGGAGAAATCAACCCATATAATTCCCACCTCATGGTATTTGACTTTAAAAAATCTACTCCATGACTTCCCTTAATTGCTGCTTTCTGAATCCTTGTCTTAGTCTAGAATATCAACATCCATCATTGCATTGTTGACAAAGGGGCTTCCACATGCATCATGTCCAAATCCATTTGCAAAGAAATAGGATCCCATAAATTTAAGCCTTCTGACATAGCGCTCAAAGCATATGATGAACACCCTTAAGCCCTCGTTGGCTTATACCATAGCGTGCCAGTTAAGTTGGTTAGAAAAACTGTGTAAATAGGCATTGAAGTACTCAACACCCAATTGGATTACAACATCCTACAATGCCAAAGCTATATGTATGAAATTCTCACAGTCGCCTCATTGATGTTTAGAACAATGATGTTCCCCCATGATGGGAAGGTCATTACCATTGATCAACTCACATACTATTTGAAGGCAGCTACACTCACACTAGATGGTGTGCTTCCCTTAGAATCATCCTCCCAAGAGGTGATCACTACTTACACTGAGCTTAGCCTGGGCCAGTTTAAGCCATCAAACCTCCTAGGAACATTCCCAGGAGACCCTCTGGTAAGACAAGAGATTGTCCTAAATACCGGAGCACCAATGTGCATGATGACTTCATCAAACACCGTCCAAACCTTGGAATCAGTTCCAGACACCCGACTTCCTGCAAATGAAGCATTCAGTATTTTACCACCAACCACCACCTAGAGTCAAGAACCATTTTTGGATAACCACATTATTACCAACCCAAATTCCTTTCCTAGCTCTATCACCAATATACCTTTGTTATATCCACTATTGGGTTTTGTCTCGCACCAAGTCATGGCAACCCTCACATTACCAAATATGGCTCTCAAAAGACCAATTTGGTACCTAGTCCCCACGACCCTCTCGATTGAGTTAGGACACACGTAGGAAGGAAGCTTCCTTGTACCTCCACTTTAGGGGACCATCCCTATTCAATACCATCATGTGCCTACCACAACTGGAGCTGCCACAAGGGTGAAACAAAACAATAAAAAAGGAGAAACTTCCAACTCCTCTAGGACCATGCAACCCTACGCGTTATGTGAGGAATTTGGGTACCCAACACATATATGCCCCAAAATAGATGAGTTAAAAACAATCATGAATTCTTCTAAAACATTGGTAACCCCAGCTCCACCAAAAAGATTGAAATTCATACCCTTGCATAAAAAGGAATTATGCACCAACCATGTGCATGTTATATGTGATAAACATGAGCATTATACTCATCATCATCCTAATATACCTTAACTCCAAGAGACACTGAAAGGTGTCATCCAAGCCAACATGAATGAGCCCATAGTGCCAACCCAACCTCAAAATGACAATAAATTTCAAAAATATCTTCTACATACATGAAGAGACATCATCCAGCTCTACACCTGCCTACAACACACGAAGGCAGCATATGCAGTATTTCCACCCCTATACTTTACCATGTGCTATATGTGATGAACCTACTCATCCGGTAAACTGCTGCCCAAAATTATGGACACGTTACCAAGTCCAACCTACCACCAAAGAGGACCAAATCATAAAACCTAAGCATCAACACCATATATGCACTATATCTGAGGATAACCATCACAAAAGGCGGTGCCCTCACCTTCCCCAATTCTGCAAAACATTAAATTTCCTACGTAAATTCATAAAGGAAAATCCTCTTCTATTGGACTCAGATACGGAATCCACAAAACCCATCCCCCCACTTGGTGAAGAAGGACCCCTACACATCCTACGTGTGTTCAAGGATAAAATATGGCTACACCCCATCATTTGGCTTCCCATCACCATCACCATTCTAAACCAGGAAAAAAGTAATCAAAAACCATCTAGAAAAGAAATTTGCCCATCACATGTGCATTATGTGAGAAACCCAACCATTTGATCAATAAATGCCACACTCTAAGTAATTTCAATGACATCTTCCACTTAGTGGACCACATGCCCTATAAGCACCTCTCAAACCAAGAAAACATTATGTGGTGTTATTGTCGCATATGCTCTCAATTCCATCACGCAAGGAATTTTTAGTACCTTACATGGTTCCTTACAACAATAGAAGCACTAAAACCAATCCACACAAATAGGCCACGCCATAACAAGACCTCACCCTAGAGATGGATACCTCCACAAGATATCCTGTCACGCAACGACAACGAGGCATCAACATCCCACGCCATGAGTAGCACCACCTCTCATACAATCTATTCAGTTAGCTCCGAAATAATTTGGAGAAACCTTTACCATGGCACAATGGAAACCTTTATATTGCACGAGTTTTCAGAACAACAAAGACCACAAGAAGAGGGTCAAGGCCTCATTCGATGACAACATCACCCCTCGGAAAGTCACTGAGGGACTTTTAGTTCTCCACTATGACGTTGCCCAAGAAGCAATAGGACTAGGAAAGTTTGAAACCCTTTGGAAGGGCCCATACATCATCAAACATTGCCTCTGCAAGGAGGCATACATACTATCAGAGCCTGACGACACTTGCCTCAAAAATATCGTGAATGGTCTCTACCCTAAAAAAGTTCATCCATAAAATGTTAGAGTAAGCATGTATGTACAATGAATTATTGTTTATGATGTTCACCTCATCATGGATGCATTCTAAAAATTTCTCTCTCTTCTCATCTCAACAGATGGATCGTCCGCAAGCTTATCACAACACGTTCACTGACAGCGCATATCGATGGTCGCAAAATCTCTCTACTACAACATGGGCCATATACTCTCCTGACCAGACACCTCGTCTCCTTAATGGACCTTGTATTGTGTTAGCCACCAAAAATGAAGAAGAATATGATGTCGTGATAGGCCTCTTGGCTGATGCCCACCACCTAGGTATTTGTCACCTACATGTATTCCATAATTCTCGGCTTGTAGTATCATAGTTAAATAGGACGTTCCAGGTCCATGATCCATGTCTTTTTTGGAAGTATCTTCATGCACAAAGGTTAGCTATACATTTTTATCAAATCAAATTTACACATAGCTAGAGATCAAAATCATATAGTTGATCGCATCGCTAATCAGATCCTAGACTGGCATGCATTACATATATATAACCATCAAGATATATAAAAACATCAATACAAGATATATCTAGATGCATAAAATGCAGAAATACACCAGGAATTATGGACACATGTATCACATCACGAGAGTCACCAAAAATAGCCTCATATATACATCAAAAAATATATACAGGTACAAAAAATCACTAACCCACAAATAGGAAGAATAATTCAGCCAAAAATACAGGGGAGCATCCTCATAAATGGTTGCTTGCCCTTGTACATACATCATCTCGATTATAAAAGAAACAAAATCATAGTCAGCCTCCCTAGGGCCCTAGTGACCCAATCTCCACATCAAGAGCCAAGATGGGACCTATTGTAGCCACCGCCATAGCAATATGGCGTAAATTCTGTTGATGCTCCCTCTCCTGGGACATCGTTGTCTCAACCAAAACCTATGGAAGGCGAGCCCATCCCTCAAATGGCACACCTCTAATCAGGGACTCCACTCATCCCCAAGAGTCATGGTACCATTGTAACTCCACCACAGCAGCATATCATCACACCTTAGCCTCCTTAGCTCACACGACTAGTCTCTTTGTATCCATATCCCCCTCTCTAGAGGGTCCAACAATCTCAAGTCAAGGTCATTGCATCGATCACTTTGAGCCACCCCGAGGAGTAAGCAGTGGCCTTGGTACCTGAGGTATCTAAGGGACAAGTGCATCTGATCCAGATTTAAATAGGAAGGAAAAAAATTACAGAGAGAACCATAAACACAGAGATGCAACAACAATAATACTTCATTTCATTAATGTAAAATACTGAAATATGCTTACAAACAGAAATGGAAAAAAACCACTTAGGGTGATGGTAGCTTATCTCTAAGAAGAGATGTGGTAGCTACATGCCTCTAAACCATGTTACAATGAGGCTTGAAGGCCTATTTATTATTGAGAAAAAATGGAAAACCCTTAACATCCCAAAATCTAACCCTAGAAGATGAAACACCAAATTGTGGGCCCCGTTTTGGGTAAGTTGGTACATAAAATTCCTAGGGTCGTAACTTTGGCACCCAATATTCGTTTGATGCGTGCAATAGCTCATTAGAAATATCTATCTGAGAAATACAACTTTGGGAAGAGAAACATCCATCCATGGACCCATGTTGATCCGAGATTTCCCAAAAGATGTCGTTTAGGGCCTCAAAACAGCTCCAAAAGTTTAAGGCCTGAAAAACTGCTAAAAATAGTAAATTGTGCTACAATTACAGAAACTGAAAATCTGAAAGAGAAAGTTGTGGGGGACCAAGTGGGATAGGTGGGTGGACACCAAGATCCACTTGGATCATTCCTCCCCCCTTAGGAAGTAATGGTCCCCATTGTGTTGAGTTCCTCCATCCGCTGAGCTTGGTCCCTGGTGAGCTGTTCTACAATCTATGATGTGTCCAGTAATGGTGGGAAGCATGGTCGAGGGCATTCCACATTGAACACTCGATGCAAGTGAAGGAATGTAGGAATGTTGTGCTCCAAAGCATTATTTCCCATAGCCTTGGTAATGGTGAAAAGACCATGTCAGTGTGGTCGGAGCTTCTGATGGGCTCTTGTAAGGCATTCTTTCTACAAATGGAACTAGACTTTGTTGCCCACCTGAAGCTTGCGCGGTACCCCTGTGGGTGAGGAGAAGTTGTTCCTGTGTTCTTTAATGACTGTATCCCTCTATTGATGCTTGTTCTGCATGGAGGAACCCTTTACGAGGGTCATGGATGTGGTTACGATCTTCCCCTTACTTTGGAAGCGAACCAGATAGAAAATGAATTTCCTATTTTGGGAGATGAGCTTGTTGCCTTTCTTAGAAGCGATTAAAGAGGTGGCAGTAGGTGGGGATACCTCTTGTGTCCTGTATAATGAATTAACCAAAGAAATAATAACAATGCGAGGCCTTGACTCATACACAACATGTCGCCTCCACAAGCATAGTTGGCCTAATAATACATCACAAACATCCAGAGGTATAACATCACACAATACCTCATCTATGAAGGGTTTGATGCTATAGGGAAGGCAACACTACTAGCGAACTCGAAGATCTCATCCTTGGTGAAGCCACCTGATACTATACGGCTATGGGTGTGGTGTAGTCGGTATGCCCAACCGCTTCACGACCTCTGCTCAAATGAGGCTCTTTTGGCTACCATTGTCGACAATGAATTGCAGCGGTGAACCCTTCACCCACATCTGTGAGTGGAACAGATGCTCCCCTTCTTCTAGATCCTCAGGCTCGTTCCTATGGATCTTGGCAGTGGCAATAGTGGCACTGGGCTGTACATCAATGATCTTCTTCCCTTTTCCAATCCCCTTGTTGGGTTCTGACTCAGGGTTAGAACATGTATCTAATTTTGAATCCTTCAACTCAGCCACCAACGACTGCTTGGTCTAACACTCACTTGTGTTATGAGTGGGGCTCTTATGGAACTCACACTACTTTCTTGTTTCCTTCTTCAACTTCATGGTGTTGTTCTTTTCTTGTGGTTTTTAACGGTTGTCTTGGGTTGCCTCGCCTTGGCTTTGTCCTTTGGTCTTTATATTTGTAGGTCCAAAGTCTCACTTCTTTTGTTTGAACTTCTGCTCAATTTTGACAGCGTATCAGTACGCCATGCTGAGCAAGGAGATGTTCAGGAACTCCATCTCTTCTTGGATGTACCTATGTAGGCAACTACAGTATTTGAGTACCAAATGCAGCTTAGAATCCTTTATACCCAATTGTGTGCGAAGGGTATGAAAAATATTTGTGAACTTTGAAACATCTTGGTACCATCCCTGTCGCAGCGTGGTCCACTTTATGTATTTGTCCTCATAGCTTTTGAGAAGGTAGTAGTGCTCCTTGATGGCATCCTGAAATGAATTCCAAGTGGGTGCAACTAAAAATAGTGAGCCAGTGGTTTCATCCTTCTCCTCGCAGTAGGTTTCACACTAGTCCTTGACGTGGGGGGCTGCTTTGAGAAGAGCGAAAACAATCTTTTCCCGACTCGAAAATTCATGAACAAAAAAATGCCCTTCTAGCAGATTTAAGCATTTATCTATGGCATCTACATCTATTTGACCCTTGAAGATGGAGATTTCACGTTAACTTGTACCTTAAAGGGTGTGGTGTTTCTAGAGTAGTTGTTGGAAGTCGATACATCGCCTCTGGGTAGCCACTGAAGGATCTAGACAAAGTTGTCTATCATCGCGTTCCTTTGCCACTCGAGGGATTCTTCAAGCAATATTTTGATAGGATCTCCTCCCTCCTTGTCTTTCTTTTCATCCACCATGGGAGGCCCTTAGGATTTGCGAGGCTCATCTTACAAAGGTTCAACCAGATCAAGCCCTAGCTCCTTATATCCCGACCTCTTTGGGGACATCCAAAGAGAAACAAAGAAAAAGCAGATTGCTCTGATACCATTGATATAGATTTAAACGAGAATGTAACAAATTATAGATATAACCATAAACACAGAGATGTAGCGAAATAATACTTCATTTCACTAATGTAAAATACTGAAATATGCTTACAAACAGAAATGGAAATAAACTAGCTAGGGCGATGGTAGCTTATCTCTGAGAAGCGATGTGGCTGCTACATGCCTATGAAATGTGTTATAATGAGGTTGGAAGGCCTATTTATTGTTTAGAAACAATAGAAAACCCTTAACATCCCAAAACCTAACCCTAGAAGATGAAGCGCCAAATTGTGGGCCCCGTTTTGGGTAATTTGGTACATCAACTTCCTGGGGTCATAACTTTGGCACCTGATCTTCGTTTGAAACATACAATAGCTCATTAGAAAGATATATCTAAGCACCACAACTTTGGGAAGATAAATATCAGTCCATGGACCCATGTTGCTCCCAGACTTCCCAAAAAAAGTCGTTTAGGGCCTGAAAATGGCTCCAGAAGTTCAGGGCCTGAAAAAATGCTAAAAATAGTAAATTGTGCTACAATTAGGGAAAATGAAAATCTAAAAGAGATAGTTGTGGGGGTCCATGTGGGATAGGTGGGTGCCCACCAACATTCACTTAGATCAGCATCCCCTGCATTGCCCATGTGTCTTAGTTCGTGGCCAGCTAGATATGCTAGTGGATGTCCCCGCGACCCCGCATCTGCAAGTAAACAAAACATAGTGTCAATATCCTCATAAATCATAAATACATAAAAAAAACTTATGTATACAAATGTAGAAATAACAAACATATACCTGCTAGTCCCCAGGCAGCACCTGGAGGAAGCCCCATCTCTGAATCTCCCCTGAAGTCAACTTTGTGGTATGGGAAGTCTAGAATAAATTGGGAGTTGGACTCAAACCAATGTTGTACCACATCATCCCAGTAAGGACCCACCTCTCCTCTGCCCTCCCATTGGATTGCTCGTCCCTAACGGTGTGTGTGCGAGGCTCTCGATGAGGCCCCACGGGTACTGTAGAAAGAGGGTGGAGCATAGCCACCCACTCATAGAGTATGTTGCAAAGAACATTCCCATAAAAAAACTCTTTAGCATCAAATGTTGAACCTAGGTAAATTGAGACATCAACCCCTGATGCAACAATTGTGCACACACAAAGAACCCCCCTACCTGTAACCACTATAGAACTTATATATGTGACTAGATCACTAGTTGGGGGACGTCGACCACACATTCTAACGATCATAGCCAACACTGCTTCCTCGGCCAGATCCTCCACACATTCTAACGATCATAGCCAACACTACTTCCTCGGCCAGATCCTCCAATATTGTGATCCTCACACATCCATTTGAAATACTATCAGGGTTGTAGTTCCCATCAGCCCAAACCATCATGCCAACATCCCCTCCTGGAAGTGGATGGGAAGCACCTACCTTTGTGGCATAAAATCGGTGTCGAAATAGATATTGGTGTGCACCGATATCAAGAGGTCAGTATGAAGGATAATCATCAGCTAACAATCCACATCGCAACAGCTAACCAAATATCATAAGAAATTGTCGCGCGACTTCATCAATGGGTTCTAAAGAAACTTCAGTAACACCCACGGTGCTAGTTGATGCCTCACTAAAGCATCCGGTGACACAAAAGTACAGAGAAGCACCCATTCTCACTCTCTCCAAATCATCCTGCGACCCAGGATGTCATGAGTCAGAAAAGAGAACCCCTTAGATCCTCAAAAATAAAAAGGGGGCAAAAAACAATTTTTCCCCCACCGTGCATCTGTCTCCTAAACAAGTAAACGATGAGCATGCATGCCCCCTATTACAACGCAAAGTGCACCTGTTTATACCTCATACAGGCACCCACAGGAAACATAAAATATTGGGAAATCTGAAATGAGCATCGAAAGGGTTCATCATGCAAAAGCCAAAGCTCAAAACCACATAATGCGCATTTAAGTATTCCTTTCACGTGGGGTCTACACACAAAACTTAGGTTTTGTGCGAAGACCCTGCGACTCAAGGACAATTGTCAGTGCGATCACCTAGGTTGTCCTTGAAAAGGTCATACCGGGGACCCATGTATGGCCTACCTAACCTAAAAGGCTCGAAATCACAAAGGTTAGGGCTCAAGATCTTACTTATCTCTCTCTGCACAAATCCTAGGTCTAGAGGTTGACCACAATGGCAAGAAACACTCTAGGAAAGCTCTCTAACCTTTAGAGCTCAGCAATGCAAATGATTGATATTTGGGCCCCTTGGCCCTATCTATCACCCTTTTTCCATCTCTTGGGGTACATTACAGAAGCATGGGATTTCCATTGACAAAACCAAAATAGATGTGAAGATCAGTTCCACAACATCTTCATCATGGAACCTTCCATTCTGGTAAAATGCAAAAATAATTTTTTCAACTTATCACACATGTCGAATACTTCTCTAGCTCTATAATTCCATAACATTCATTGTATATGTATGTCTTCAATGATTCTTTCACTATGGGTTTTGGTTGTATCCATTTCAAGAATATCTCACATGGTCTGCGTCAACCAACAATTTTTCAAGAGAAAAGAGAGCATGTATCATTCTCCACTCAACATGATAGGCTTCTCCCTAAAAGTCTTTGCATATCCTAACATAATTTGTCTGAAATGTGCCTTACAGTCCATCATCTCGACCAACATTATCACCATCCCACACTTATACATGATAATCATTCACACCGATCGATAGAACCCCCCCCATGGATCCCTTCATCATTGTAGATCCTTCTTCACACAAAGGAGCCACGAACATTCACTCATGTTAGCCTCCTGTTGCGACAGGTGTTCATTTTTTCATGATTGACATTTTTACATGCCAAATATGTCATACTTTGCATGCTGCAGTGTTCCATATTTCCAAAAAAAAAGGGGGTTAAAGAAGATACTATGAAAGAGTGCCAATCCAAATGCCACTGCTGAATTCCAAATTTGATGACTCAACCATTTTTGTCCTATAAAAGGGAGGGCCAAATAGCTTAACCTTGGTCTCCCTAGGTTTCAATTTCCTATCTTAGAATATAGAGAATGATATCTATCCAAACAGTTTAATCTTGGCAGATTTGTAGATAGGTAGAGAATCAAAGGAGCCCAACTGCTTAATCTGGGCCCTTGGCAGAAATAAGTGTAGACTTAGATAGGATAACAGAAAAAAGAAAAATTTGTAAAGCTGGGTCTGCAAGTCTAACTGCACCCAAACCAAAGAGAAGAAAAAATGTCATGATGGTAGGCTGGGTAGGTAGTTTTTGAGGTTGCAAAATGATGATTCATGATCAATTTTGTGTTTCTAAGTGTTATATCTTTTCAGATCACAGCGATGATGCAATTTTCATATGGAGGAAGTCAAGCTGGACATAACTAACTCCCCTGTTCATTCTTATTCCCCAAATCACTCACTAATTTTCCCAAAGAGGTCAAGATCTACTTGATGCCTCTTAGTCATCATTTTCCACATCATTGTCCTTGGTGAAGATCTGCTTTACTCAAGGATTTCCATTCTTCTATTACAAAGTCCTATTCCCCCAAAATGGCCTAAGGTTCCTTACCTTAGCGCTTTCTCATCATCTATTTCCCCCTCCCCTACTAAATCTATACTAAATAACTCCCCTATATACATACCCCGCCCTCTAGCACTATAGCTATGTATTTATCAGTTCTGGGACATAATAGTCCACCTGGGACTATCATGAACCCATCCGCATCCTAACAGGAGTTAGTGTGACACCTGGTCATGCTAACAACCTTTTTCCCTAACCCTAGCCCTGAAAAACCCTCTTTTCCACCCTTAACCTAAAGTTGTGTGCATAAAACATTAACCCCACTCGTTAAACAACCCCATAAACAACATTTCCTAAGTTCTAAACCCCCCCGCCGCGGCGTATGAACATTCGCATATTCGCGTGCCCGTCCATTATTCTCCCACCAGCTCCGCGCTCCGTCCACCGTCTGATCGGGCCCTCCCCATCCGACGGCTCTCAGCGTTTTCGGAGGCGCCCCACTGCTCGGTCGTTAGCTTCCGATAGCAAGGCAGTTATTCCGCCATACCCAAAGACACTTGTCCACTTCCTATTGCATCAGAGGGGCTCTGACAGATACCGCCCCCGTACAGAAAGTGGTCCGATGAAACCGCTTTTCGCCCTCTGTACACTTGCCCCATGTTGCCTGTCCGATTCCACGTGTCTACCAAGTCACCTTCACCACGTCATCTGCGCACGTCGGCCCTCTGCCGAGTCACCCGTGCCACGTCATCAATCGTACATGCTGATGTCACCCTACTGACGTCACCCTGCCATGTCATCCGCCGTACCATGGTCCCACCCGCTGACGTCATGCTGACATCATGCTCACATCATCATCAATTTTGAGGCGAAAGGCGAAAATCGTGCTTAGGAGGCCCAGATTCAAATTCCGAGGTAGTTTTTCATGCGCGATTAGCGCCTAGTGCTAATCGTGCATGGCTACGGGAAAAGGGCCGAAATGGAAAATCCCTCATTACATAGCCCCCAGCAAGCCCAAAAGGCACCGAATGACCCGTTTTTCTTCGCGAGGCATGCAGAGATGAAAAAAAGACAATTCTAAAGAAAGCAGAGGGCCGAACAGCGGCCATTAAGTTTTGATTTGACCCACAGCAAGAGAGAAACCAGCCTAATTCATTTGTCAAAGAGTATCAGAGGAGAGATGAAGCGGCAAATAGTATCAGTTAATTTTTTAATGGAAATCTTCAGTTCCCAAGCCAGGTCAGCATTAATTGGCCTCCAGAAGAGTCAAGTCAGGAGGTGTAAGCCCATCCCAGCACTCAAATCACAGTTAAAGTACCTAAAGCCACCGAACTACAATGGAGCAAAAGTCCATGCTCAGTTATTGCAGAAGCACTTCACCAAGCCACTGAGGACAACACATTGATTCAGTTCTGATACGGTTGCTCTCAGTGCAGCTCATAGATATTTTTTGCATTTATAAGTTTAGGTTAGAGTAATCATTTACTTTCAGACCTGCCTAGGTCACAGCTGTAGTAAACAATTTTGGAGAATCTTCCCTATATATACCACCCACTGTATTGTTTCAAGTGGTTGGTTAATTGATAACCTTTCATTAGAGACTCGCAATGTATGTCTGATACTTTTCTTTAATCAAAGATTGCTGAAGAGATTGGAAGAATGACTGCCTGATCTGTTGTTACTGGTCTCTAGAGGCTGAATGATGGAATTCTTGTGCTGCACCATGAATCAATAAGTGCCTCTTACCTCTGTTTTCATTTTTCACCATCCAAATAGCAAAAAGAAAGATTAGCTTAGAACTTGTTTAACTGCACTCTAGGGTTAGTTTCTGCTATTTCTTTATTTTTTTTCATATGAAATGAACTGGACATGAATATGAATTCCTTATGGCTCATATTTACTCTTATTCACATGTGTTTGACAATTATCTAAGGATTCTTTACTGCCCTTAGATAGAGGTCATCCACTTTCCTCTGTTAAGCTGACTGAGAGATTCTTAATTGCTTCTCCTTCCTTAGCATTCTTTCCATCCTTTAAATTTGGAAAATTGTCCCATATGCAGCTACCTTGCTCCTTATTCCTCTTGTGACCAAGAAAATGCACCAGCAGTCTTACTTCCTTGACTCCATGCCCAATGGTTTGAAATATTCACACTACACTTGCCTCTTTACTTGAAAACATCAATTTTCCCACCAAAACACAAACAAAACACAAACAAAAATCCCGAACTCAATAGCTAGCCTAAAATCATCATCAACAAAGCTAAATCATAAAGAGAGAGCCCTCTCTGACTGCAAGTGGGCTAGAACCTGCAGTCCAAAGCTGGTTTGTGGTTACCTCGGCCGTATCCCTTTACTCTGACCTGGGGGACAACCTGAGTGATAACATAATGGCGACTCCACTAGGGAACATCCTTAGTTAATTTCACTCAGAAGGTTGGAAAAATCCACTAAGCGAATTGATTTTCTAATTACTGTATATCCCTTAAAAATACGGATGAAGCCTGAATGTCAGCCAGGAAGCCTTTGAAACTGTTCCTATTTTACATTAACAGAAGCAAATAAAAGTTGCTTCAGTCAATCTTCATGCTAGTTTTTAAGCTATACACAACCATTTCAAAATCTAACACTTCCTTGCCAATTTCAAAAAATATTCCCATAAAAATACCAAAAAAACAATGTTCGGAAACTGGCTCCCAAGAAGAATCCATGATATACAAGGTCAAATCCAGATCCAGACCCTCTGGCTGTTTTTGAAAATCCGAACCTAATCCCAAAGATCTTGAGGAAGCAAGAGAAAATACAAGATTTTGCTGATTTGAGTCCTGAAGCAGCTCCTCTGAGTTGTGTTCCAACCCCTGTTAAAGTTTTATTTCGTTCAACCCCTACTTCCCCTTATTCATCATCCACATCTCAAAGTACTCCATCCACACCTCCATTCACTGCACATACTACAAAAACTGCAGCTGCTATTCCAGTTACTTCAGTTACTCCTGTTATCCCTGTTATCCATGTTATCCTACTTATCCCTACCAATATGGCTAATAGATATGCACCCCTGCAATTGCCTGCTAATCCCGGGGCTTTACCTCAGGAGTTCCAATCTAAAATTACCTATTTTGACAGTACCGGTCCTTTCACAGCCCTTCAGCATACCAAAAAGATTCAAGACTATTTTGAAAACTACGAGATAGACGATGATAGCGTGAGAATGAGAATTTTTGTTCAAAGTTTAGCTGGTGATGTAAGAACTTGGTTTAGATCACTTGCTGTAAATTCCATAACTACTCCAGATGAGCTTTACCAATCCTTTACCAACAGATGGGAGAAAAAGAAAGACCCCTTGCACATACTAGCTGAATATGATACAGTTAAAAGAGGTCCTCAAGAGACTGTCTTGGAGTACTGTGCAAGGTTCAACAATGTCTATAATGCAATACCACAGAACTTAAGACCCCCACCTGACCTTGCCTTGTATAAATTTCCTGATGGATTGGATCCAGATATGGCATACCAGTTAAAAGAAAGAGCTCCTCAGACCCTTGCAAATATGCAAAATGTTGCTGTCAGCGTAGAGGCCAACCTAATTTCCAAAAGAAACAGAGCTAGAATAGAAAGAAGAACCACCTTTAAGGAAGAACCCTCAACCTTCGATCACAAGCTTGATGCGATTATCAGTGGCCTACAAAGGCTGGGAGAAAGAGTAGAAAATGTTGAGAGAATATCATCATGGGAAGCGCAACAGTCCAATACCATAAGGAACCCAAATTTTAGGAAAACGCAGAACACAAATGTTGGTAGGTCAAGCCCAGACCATGACATAAGACCCCCTTTTCAAGATAATTATGTTGAAGGATCTACATCCAATGAGCAAACAGAAGACACTCATATGAATCTGATGGATCTAAAGGGTGAGCATCAGACTTTTCTGAGCCAAGAAGACCAAGATGAATATAAATTTAGTCAATTTCAGACTAAGTCTGGCGAGTCTTTTGACTTTAAACAAGGATATGATACTGCTGTGTACGAAGTACACAAACAATACAAGCTGAGAACTAGAACCATTGACATTTCTGAACCTAACAAAATAAAGGATGGCAAACAGCCCAACAAGATTAAGAGCAAGGCTGTCATAACAGAACCAGCTGATATAACTGTCCCAAATCCGCATCAAGTAACTGTAGAAGACATCACATAAATGCAACCTTTTGTAGATCAGCTTTTGCCACTTTCTTCCTCTGAGCAAAAATCGAACAACGCTCCAAAAGGCCTTCCTAAAGTTGAAAAACCGCAAGTAATCAATTCCGATAACACTGATAAAAAAGAGCAAAATGCTGATAATTCAAATGAAACAAAAAAAAATACCAGCATCAATACCAAGACTCCATTGGAAAAGCCATTTAATTTAGAGGCAGAAATAGCCAAGTTGAAGATACCCATCCCCCTCTCAGAACTTGCCAAACATGATGTATATAGGCAACAAATTCAAAGATCACTTCAAATCCCAGAGAATAAGGACGATGTGAATGTCCTGGATGATACCCCTGAACTGTTGTTTGGCCTAGAAGTTAATGGAAAATCAACATATGGACCTATTCCGCCCTTTTATGTCAGTTTTCATATACATGACAAAGTTCTGCACAACGCTATGTTTGACTCAGGAGCATCACATAATATGATGCCCAAAGCAGTTATGGAAAAGCTGAACCTTGATATTACAAGGCCCTACAAAGATTTGTACTCATTTGACTCAAGTCAAGTCAAGTGTTTAGGCCTCATCAAAGACTTGTGTGTCTCCTTAGTCCAATATCCCAATAAGACCATCCTCATGGACGTAGTAGTGGCTGACATCCCACCAAAATTTGGTATGCTCCTATCAAGATCATGGGGAGCAAAGCTCCAAGGATCCCTTCAACTAGACCTCTCCTATGCTACTATTTCGGTCTTTGGGCAACCAAAGGGACTGTACAAAGAAACCCTCATGAAATATGTGGTGATTAGTGAGAGTAAGCCTGAAAATTTTCCCATTTACTCAATCGATTCTGATATGGATTCATTTATTTTGTTTAATGATAATACAAATTCTCTAACTGATGATGAGCCGTTGGCTGTAGAACAATGAGCACAAATCAATGAAGAATTGGTTGCATATACCCATGAGACTGTCACAACAATTAGTGCAACCAACATGATAGAAGAAACTCCCCAAACAGAAATTTCAACTCTGCCCAATCCTAACATAGCTGAAACTCTTGGCACAAACCACAAGTAAGAAATCACATGGTATTTAGAGTTTGATGGCTCTGTCAACAAGTTAGGAGCAGGGGCAGGTGTGTGGATTCACAATACACATGATAACCATGCGAAAGGTCATGCCTACAGAATGAACTTTAAATCTACAAACAACATGGCAGAATATGAGGCTTTGCTTTTAGGCCTTAAACTGCTCAAAGCTCTAGGAGCTGCAAAGGTGTCTATTTTAGGAGATTCTGACCTAGTCATACAGCAGATGAAAGGTAACTTTGTAACCAATGACAATAGAATGAGGACCTATAGGACTGTTGCCACTAATATACTCAATGCATTTACTGAATTCAAACTGGCCAAGATTTCAAGAGAGCATAACATTCATGCACACAGCCTAGCCACCTTTGCTAGTACATGCAAGCTTCCTTTTGACACAAACCATCACTTCACAGCTGAAATAAAACATAGGCCCACTGTCCCAAACAATGTGAAAGATTGGCAAGTGTTTGAAAATGACACCTAGATCAACAATTTCCTCACCCTTGAGCATGAGTTCTCTAATATCAACATTGACATGGATGCTATGAACGATGTCCAACAAAAAACAAATGAAAACCAGCAGGTTGTAACAACTACAACAGCCAAACAAATCCTAAACCCCACTGTTTTTTACAAAACAAGCATAGAACAATTGAAACAAATACATTTGGAGGAAATTGCCAAAACAGAGGTAGAGATCATTGACCTGAAGGATAATTTTATGCCTGCTGGCCTAACCCGATTAGAAGACATGTTTGACGCCAATGATGTTCCCAGAAAGCCAAAATTGCAACCATTGAACACTGCTATAGAAGAACACAACATTGGGACAGCAGAGAATCCCAAGATGATCAAATTGTCCAGAAATTTACCACTTGATCAAAAGCCCAAGTACATTGATTTGTTCAAAGAATTCCAAGATGTATTTGCTTGGAGTTATGAAGATTTGAAATCCTATGACACCTCGGTGATCCAACACACAATTCCCTTAAAACTAAACCAGAAACCTTTCAAACAGAAACTTAGGAGAATTAACCCTATGCTTCTTCCCATGATTGAGAAAGAAGTAAAGAGGATGTTTGAAGCAGGCATAATAGCACCCATCAGATTTTCTGAATGGGTATCCAGCCTAGTTCCTACAAGAAAAAAGACAGGTGAGATTAGACTTTGTGTATATCTAAGAAATTTAAACCAAGTCTCCCTAAAGGACCACTATCCTTTGCCCAAAATGGACCACATCTTACAAAGAGTAGTGGGGTCATCTAGAATCTCTTTGCTATATGGCTTTTCAGGTTTCAATCAAATACTTGTTCACCCGGATGACCAAGACAAGACAGTCTTTACCACACCCTGGGGAACATTTAAGTATGTTAAGATGCCATTCGAACTTAAAAACGCTGGTGCAACCTTTCAAAGAGCAATGGATATTGCTTTTGCCAAAGAAATACACGACTTCCTAGTTGTCTATCTTGATGACCTAACCCCGTTTTCCAAATCTGATGAAGAGCACCTCAAGCATCTTAGGCAAATATTCATCACATGCAGGAAATATGGCATTTCCTTGAATCCCAAGAAGTCTCTATTTGGCCTTGAAGAAGGCAAATTACTCGGTCACATCATATCAAAAGATGGGATTAGAATTGATCCTGAAAGAATCCAAGCCATCCTCTAAATCCCATATCCAAGAAACATAAAAGAGCTACAAGAATTCCTTGGGAAAATCAACTTCCTAAGAAGATTTATTCCAAATCTAGCTGAACTGATACGACTGTTAAGCAATATGTTAAAAAAAGATGCCAAGGTAAAATGGTCTCTTGAAACCAAACATGCATTTGAGAGTATCGAATCTGCCTTAACACAAACCCCTGTCCTCACCAGCCCACAATTTTACAAAGATTTTATCATTTTTTCTTTTGCATTTGATCATACTATAGCTGCTGTTGTTTTGCAAAAGGATGAGCAGGGAGCTGAAAAGCCGATTGCATTTTTCAGCTGAGCTTTAAGAGATACCCCTTTGAAGTACCCAATCATGGAAAAGTAGGCCTATGCACTTGTTAAGGCCATCAAGGATTTCAGAGTGTACATTTTATATTCCCATGTGATTGCCTATGTCCCACACGCTGCTATAAAAGACATATTGACCCAAGAGGGATTAGAAGGCAAAAGAGGCAAGTGGATAGCAAACATCCTTGAGTATGACATAGAAATAAAACCAACCAAGCTAATAAAGGGACAAGGTTTAGCCAAACTGATGTCCGAAACAAACTTTCAAGCCTTAGACATTAACCAACTACACAATGAACAGGAGCTGGCGACTCCACAGATCAGTGAGACCTTTTTGCAATCTCCTTGGTATGATGATATATGTTTTGTATTGTTAAACCTGTTTGCTCCCCCAGGATTGTCCAGAACCAAGAAAATATTTTTGAAAATGAAAGCTTTAAAGTTTTGTGTCATAGATGGTGCATTATTCTAGAGAAATCATGAAGGTATATTGCTTAACTGTTTAACCATGAATGAAACTAACAATGTCATAAAAGAATTCCATGCAGGTGACTGTGGAGGACATCTATATTGGAAGTCCACTGCTGATAAAATTTTAAGGGATATTTTTTATTGGCCCTCTCTTTTTGTAGATGTAAAGAATTTTACCATGTCATGCCACAAATGCCAAGTCTTTGAGGGCAAGAGAAAGTTGTTACCTTTGCCCCTGAAACCCATCTCTACCGAGAAGCCTTTTCAACAATGGGGTCTTGACTTCATTGGAGAAATCCATCCCTCTTCCTCAGGCCAACACAAATGGATCCTAATAGCCACTGACTATTTCACTAAGTTGGTCGAAGCCATTCCCTGCAGGCAAGCCAATGACACCGTCATTATCCAATTCCTTGAGTGCAATATCCTTTCTAGATTTGGCTGCCCTGAGAAAATCATCACTGACAACGCTGCTACCTTCAAATCCAAAAAGATGGTTAGTTTTTGCCACAAATTTCATATTACCTTGGGCCACTCTACAGCCTATTACCCTCAAGGCAATGGCTTGGCCAAATCATCCAAAAAGAGCCTCATAAACATCATAAAGAAAGTGCTGGAAGAGAACAAGAAGAACTGGCACAAAAAACTGGTAAATGCCCTATGGGCAGACAGACTTTCAAGCAAGAAATCCATTGGAATGAGCCCTTATGAGCTGGTATATGTTGGGTCGTTAATATGCCATTATTATTGCCACTTGTGAATATTTATTCCACCCATTTCTACCATTCTTCATCACGTCATTTATTATAATTTATTATTTAAATCCATGATTTATGCTCTTATGAATGAATATTATTTCTTCTCCTTTATTTCTAATAAATTAATGATTATGCATGATTTTATCAATGATAGTTTTAATAAATCAGTTTCAACATTATCTACCATTTTTAGCCTCCAAGATAATTTCTAGATTGAAGATTTGATCATTAAAAGTGCCAACTCAGAAATTCACTGGAATAAGAAGTGACGATTTTGTGGTTGAGAATCTGAGCAAATGAAGCAGAATCTAGAAACTCCGGAACATGGGTCTTGTCCAGAATGGGCCCAATTAACTTTATTGAAGAACGATTTGCCAAAATTCGGCTTGTACTGAGAGAAACACAGGGTTATTTGAGCACAATTTTCTCAGATTTATTATTACGGCCGTCCTCCAAATCTCAACTACAAAGCCAAATTTGCCTTGTTCTTGTTGATCAAATGGTTAGAAGCAAACCAATTTTGTAATAGGAATCATGTTTTACTTATCCTTATTGTAACTTCTCTCTGATCTCTCTCTATTTAAATGAAAACAGAGATCAGAGATGGGGAATTTATGGGATGATTTGGGGGATGGCTAAGAGAATGGAAAATGGATGATTTGAATTAGAGATTCAGAAGCAAGGCTTCATGATAGGATAGGAAGAAGAAGGGATTGTTGCATGTGGTAATCCTCAAGCTTTTGCTATTGTAATGATTTCATAAATTGATGATTAATACATGATTTGGGAGTTGTTGTTCATTCTGTTCATCTGAAGTAATCCAGCAGCATCTGCTGGCGGCTAAGGGCCCAGGCTCTGGTGGAGTACGCTGCTGCTGCTACTGTATATTATATTATTTTGTTTTATGCGTGGTTTGCTTATCAGTTTTACTTGGTAATCTGGTATGTTCTATTATTTTACATCACAGCTCTGTCACATAATCTCATTTTCTGAGACATAAATATCATATTAATTTTGCAACGCATTGCTGTTTCTTTAAGTGCTGATATAAATGTTTTTTACAGGATACCGTTGCTATTCAATTATGGATTGTCTGTGTTGTAACATTTGACCATTGGTATTATTGAATTCATCTTAGAAATTATATTTCCTTGCGATTGTTGAATCTATGAACGCTGCTGCTCCATTCTAAAAGAGAATCGTATTATTTATAACTAAGACTGACAAGTGGATTACCAAGATCAGATTGCTATTGAGGTGTGCCGTGTGTTAAGTTGTTATGCATTTGTATTTGACTTTCCATCGTTGTTTCATATTCATTATTAGTTAATGGTGTTCTATTTCTGCGTGTTGTTTGATTTCAATTGCTGGTCTATTTCAAGATTGTTGATTTGTTGTTTCATTTACTTGCCATTTCTTAAGGACAGACTCAGGCTATAGTGAGTGTCAGCTTCTGCTATTTGGCTCCCAGACCTCTGATCTGCTCCCATCAATTATGAAAGGGATAGGTTATTGCCACCAAACCCTTGGCTGATGTGTTGTTCTATTTCATTGTTATTTCCTTTATTTGCCATTTCATTTACATTCATCAAGGACGATCTTAGGCTGTAGTGAGCCCCAGCATCAGCTACCTAGCTCCCAGACCTCAGATTTGTTCTCATCAGTTATGAAAAGGATGGGTTATTGCTACCGAAGCTTCGACTGATGCAATGCTTGGTGTGATTTAGCCTTTTGAAGTAGTTAAGTTGTAGACATGCACCCATTTACTTTGTTGTTCATTTCTATTGATTAATTGCACTAGTTTGCTTTTAAAGAGTTTTCCTAGTTTACTTTCAATGGCAGCTTTAGTTCAAGTTCGATTTCCTTTTGATTGCTTTGAAGCAGGACTGTCAACTATAGAGAACATTGGTTATTGCTTCCTCGTTCCCAGATTGATTGTCTTGTTCTGTTTTGATTTCAATTGCATCAACCTCTAAGGAATGAGTTATTGCTACTGTATCCTCAATTGATGTTTGCTGAGTGAATAGTTGGATTTCATAGCATTTGAATTTATGTTATTGTTAGGTTTCTTCTTCAAGCATTCATTT
Organism: Pinus tabuliformis; assembly: GCA_031772625.1. Lineage (NCBI taxonomy): Eukaryota > Viridiplantae > Streptophyta > Pinopsida > Pinales > Pinaceae > Pinus > Pinus tabuliformis. Next base: position 903,325,069 of record CM062813.1, read on the forward strand.
ACTTTTGTAGCTTTTGAGCACTATACTGCAAAACATTACTCTTGTGTAAATAGCCGCCTCAGACTGAGTACACTCTTGAAATAAAAAGTCGTCCCTGGGTTGATAATTAATGTGAAGGTAATTAGAGGTGAAAAAGACCCTTTTTATCGCTCCACATTTTGGCGCCGTTGCCGGGGAGAGTGTAGCCATTTCTAAAGAGTAGTGTGAATCTGATGAGTGCCTACTAGGGAAGAGTTGGATCTTAAAAACGGAAGGTAAGAACCTGCGTGCGGAGCATGTAAAAGCCCTGCTCCATTGTCTGCTTTCCTAACAGATTTGTTGTTGCTTTGTTTGGTAGAAATAGATGTTTGAATTTTTGTGTGAATGAATTAAAAGAAAAAAAATAGAAATTTTGAAAAACAAATCTCATGATTTCTCTCAAGTGGTGATGTAAGCACCACCCATTTCACTAACCGATTGACAGGAACATTTGAAGAAGGGGCCTCGAAGAAACACATGAAGAACATCTTCTATTATGGTAAGAAATGGATCACATTTTTACTTTTGAATTTCCTATCAAAGATCTAGGAGGAGTGACACAAATGCACATAATTCCCCCATTGTCTCTACCAAGTTTTCATGGCTTGACAAATGAAGATCCAGATACATTCTTATTTGAGTTCGAAATACTTTGTAGAGGATATGATTATTGTACTAATGATCAAAGATTGAAAGTGTTTCCTCTTACTCTAAAAGGAGCAGCTCTTCGATGGTTCATGAGCCTAGGTGGGAATTGCATCCAATCATGGGAGGACATGAAAAACATATTCTTGAAGAAGTACCAAGACTATTGCAAATCCAATGAAGATATTTTCGGTATGATACAAGGGGAAGATGAAAGTTTGGAGGACTACGTAGATCGATTTCAATACAACCTTCAAAAATCAAAATATAAGCATTTGGAAAAAGAGATCTTAAAAACACTCCTTCTTAAAGGAATCAAAGATAAATTTTTAGAACTCTTAAATCTGATAGGAAAAGGTGATGTTTTTCAGTTGTCATATGATGATGTTTGTGAATTGTGCATAAGGTATTCAAGAGGAATCTCCAAGGCTGGTAAGAATTCTAGAGATGTTTGTTCTTTCTTTTCCAAATCTGCTACAAGAATAGGAGACATAAGAGCTGAAATCAATGATTTACTTGAACATTTTAAAGTTGATTTTATTACCTCTCTAAGCTCAAAATTGGATGCTTTGCAGGTTCATAAAAATCAAGAATTTGATGAAGTGTTTTTCACTCATGACCGAAAGGAGCATACCATAGATGGTTACTCTTCCTTATCTAGGATGGAAGTATCATATCAAAGAGGTGAGGAAGCTACAACAAGGTCAAAACCATGGAAATCATGGCCTACAGGTATGGTTCAAAACACTTCTTCTCCATTCTCTTACTTGCATAATCCATTATGGAATACTCATGTTCTAGGGCAGCCATATCAATTTCAATATAACCACCAATCTTGTTTACAAGTTGGGCATGGTTCATCTTATGATGGCATGACTACTCTCCCTCATCTTGTAGCACAAACATATTCTCCATATTTTTCACCAGCTCTTCCACAACATCCTGCTTGCATACCAAATTCATTCACTCAACCCAATCAACCACATCATCACAATGCTCCATTCCTTACACATTTTCCTGCTCAACTAATTCCACACCCTCACCATAATAAACCAGTAAAACATGCTTACAATGTTGAACTGCCAAATTTACCCACCCTTCCCACCCATTCTATCTCACATGCGCCATTAGAGAAAACTTATAATGAGATTCAGAATGTTTCAAATTCAAAAATTGTAGAAGCTATGGGAGAAAATGAGGTTTCTTATAGTATGTATCAACAAGCTATTTTAAAAGCTCAAGAACTTCATGATCTGATGGATATAAGAAATCAAGAAAGTAACGGATACATTGAACATTGGTTTCACTCCATCATTTGTTTGCAACATCACTCTATGCTTCAACAATTTTTGACACCATATTTTCAAGGGAAGTTGGCTTCTCATACCCTAATATTCATTAATATGCATTTTTCAAATTTGGGTATGTGCATACATGAGGCCTTATTTCTAACATGGTTCCACTGGAAATACTCTTATACATAAACATATTGGATTCTCAAAGAAGAGTAGGATAGTGGAGAAAATAAACTAAATAAAGAAATAAAACAAACACAATTTTTTTATTTTTGTAAAACTAGTTGTTTCTTTGGTTGCAACACACTATCGAAATCAACATCGATGATAAATGTTTCAATTCATTTGTGTATGTAGATGATTTATAATAAAAATAACAATTCTACAAACACTTATATTCATTTTTATCATCAATATGAAAAAATGCTTGAATATCATTTTTTTGGCTTGCGGGCTTGATGAAATTTCTGGAAAAACAGTCGGGACAGTCATGTTTTGAGGGACCAAAAGTGAATATTTTTAAAACCTATTTCTATCCTAAGTAGCCCTTTATTTTTACTTTCCAATCCAATTTGAATCACTCAATTTGGATTTGAAACGAAAAAGTTAGAACCGAAACATTGACAGGGTGTCTAGCAGGCAGCTTAGGAACAGAGTTGGGACAGTCAGTTTTTGGAGGCTTAAATGAATGAATTTTTAAAACCTGTTTCTATGGGAGATTCCCCTATGAATATAGTTTACAATGCAATTGGAATCACTCATTTTTGATATCGTATGGGGAAGTTATGATCAAAATACTGACTGCTTATCGTAAATCAGCACCCTTAAAACTATGTCTTTTCGGCTATTCCTTACAATATTTTACCTATCAATTATTCTTGTCTTCAAAACCTGTTTCTATTGGAGATAAATAAATGAACCTATTTTCATTTCCAATTTGAATCATTCGAATCCGACATCAAACGAAAAAGTTACGTTTGAAATATCAACTGTTGGTCTAAGCCAGGTAATCGACAATGACTCTATTATGCAGGTTGTTCTAACTAAAATTGACATATCATATCATTGAATCTTTAAAACTTGTTTCTACTAGAGATAAAACTTTGAATTATCTCTCATTTGCCTTTGGAATCACTCAATTTTGATGAAAAACAAAGAAGTTGTGATTAAAACACCGCTGGTTAGTATGGTCGACCACTGCTCTCCCGCAGGTGACAAATAAATTTTACTTTGTTATTTTCTCTGTGGATTTGTTATATAGAGTAACTACTTGTTATTTTTTTGCATTATTCTTGGATTAGGGGAGCCCGCGCACCTCTCTTTCTCTATGATTTAATGTTTTATTGCAGGTAGATACTCGTTTTTTGCAGGTCTTGGGAAAATAAAGAAGGTCAATTTATGGACGAGTGATTTTTGAAAGAAATTTTAAATAAAACAAAAGAATTTCATCAAACTCATTACCCAATGGATTCATAATATAAGAAATGAAGAATTGATTTCCATTTGAAGATTCGTGTCTTGTCACTGTTGCCAAAACATTTTTCAAATAGATCATTTTTTTACATAACATCATAGCTGTTGTAACTTAATTTACTTATTTACATACTGTTCTTTTAAATAAAATGTTGTTTCCTTTCTGATTTCTCTTATATTTTGTGTTTCATGTGTTGCTTCATTGATACTGTGACCCATCCTCAGCATCAATACAGTGAACAACTAATTCATTCTTTGCGTGCTTGCATTTCATGCTTGTGCATTTTGCCGTTCCTTTTCCACCGTTCATTTTGCCGTTCCTTTTTCACGGTTCATTTTGTTGTTCCTTTTCCATGGTTCATTTTGTCATTCCTTTTCCACGGTTCATTTTTCCGTTCCTTTTCCACGGTTCATTTTGTCGTTCCTTTTCCATGGTTCATTTTTCCGTTCCTTTTCCACGGTTCATTTTGCCGTTCCTTTTCCATGGTTCATTGTTGTTGTTCCTTTCCAAATGGAACAACACTTTTACACTTTCACGTTTTGCTGTTCCTTTCCGAATGGAACAACACTTCTACACTTTCACTTTTTGCTGTTTCTTTCCAAATAGAACAACACTTTCACGTTTTGTTGTTCCTTTCCAAATGGAACAACACTTTTGCACTTTCACGTTTTGCTGTTCCTTTCCGAATGGAACAACACTTTTGCACTTTCACATTTTGCTATTCCTTTCTGAATGGAACAACACTTTTGCACTTTCACGTTTTGCTGTTCCTTTCTGAATGGAACAGCACTTCTGCACTTTCACATTTTGTTGTTCCTTTCCGAATGGAACAGCACTTCTGCACTTTCATTTTTTGCTGTTCCTTTCCAAATGGAACAACACTTTCACGTTTTGCTGTTCCTTTCTAAATGGAACAACACTTTTGCACTTTCACGTTTTGCTGTTCCTTTCTGAATGGAATAACACTTTTGCACTTTCAGGTTTTGCTGTTCCTTTCTGAATGGAACAGCACTTTTGCACTTTCACGTTCTGATGTTCCTTTCTGAATGGAATAGCACTTTTGCACTTTCACGTTTCGCTGTTCCTTTTCGAATGGAACAACACTTCGGCACTTTTCATTTTTTCTGTTCTTTTTCCAAAGGAACGGCACTTTTCATTTTTGCTGTTCCTTTTCCAAAGGAACAGCACTTGTGTTTTTTGCTGTTCCTTTTCTAAAGGAACATCACTTTTCATTTTTGTTGTTCCTTTTCCAAAGGAACGACACTTTTCATTTTTTATGTTCCTTTTCCAAAGGAACAGCACTTGCGTTTTTTGTTGTTCCTTTTCTAAAGGAACAACAGTTTTAGTTTTTGCTGTTCCTTTTCCAAAGGAACAACACTTTTTATTTTTGCTGTTCCTTTTCCAAAGGAACAACACTTGCGTTTTTTGTTGTTCCTTTTCTAAAGGAACAACACTTTTAGTTTTTGCTGTTCCTTTTCCAAAGGAACGACACTTTTCATTTTTGCTGTTCCTTTTTTTGCTGTTCCTTTTCCAAAGGAACGACACTTTTAGTTTTTGCTGTTCATTTTTCCAAAGGAATGACATTTGCATTTTCACACTTTTTTTGTGTGTATTTTTGTTTTTTTTTGTGTGCATTTCCTTTGTTGTTCCCTACAAGGAACACCACTTTTTGAGTGTTTTTGCTGTTCATTCAAAAGAGCAATGCTTTGGGATTATTTTCGAGAGCAACCCTTCCTTCCTCTTGTGGGATTATTCCTAATTCATCTCAACCACATTTTAACTGACTCCCTTTCATGGCATGAAGTACACTACTTTTATAAGGACAAGAATTATGGATTCTATTGAAGCGAGTTAATATCATTCACGTTATGATCTTTAACAGGACAACTCCTTGATGATAGCTTATTTTCAAAAGGGACACAATTATTTATATACTACTTTACTACATTGTTTTCTGTTGAACATAATATTGATTGATCATCTTAATACGATGCTGGTTACACCCTTCCTGGTTATAATCTTCTCTATCTATAATAAATGAGATTATGGGTATATTTTTTTATATTGACATGTTCAACTTCTTCCGCCATCCCTGCTCTTAAGGAGTACTGAGCCTCCCTCATTTTATCATAAAAATATGTAATAACAACAAAATTTTGTTCGCAGATGGAGGATAGGGGGTCTCATTACGAGCCAGCCTACCATGTTCATAAGGTTGTAAGAAAGTGACATTCCCATTATGGCCACCACACCAGGGTTATGATCCATTGGATAGCCAAATTATCCTTGGAACAGGAGGTCTCATCACGAGCCGGCCTGATCACTTTTGCTACATTCTAGTGAATGGCAATGTGGTTATCTGGTTACCACGCCAGCACACTGATCTCTTCTGTAGAACAGCACTGTAACTCTCCATTTATAAATTGAGGATCTTGGCTCAGATGGGTTAAAAAGCAACCCTACCGAGGCTATGGACGCCTGCTGGCAGCAGCAGCTTTGCTTATGGTATTGAAGTTATATCTTATCGTCAATTATTATTATAATACCCTTTTCTTATTTTTTCTTTTTATCAAAGAAGTTATTTATTTAACTTTTTCCCTGTTTTGAACCTTTATGCATGACAAATGGTTTTATGATCAATCGCATCATTTTCGGCTAGCATACTATCAGTAAAGCATCTTATTGGCATATTGTTGTTCTTTTTCTCTTTTTCATCACTTATCATCAATTCAAAGTGTCCTATCTCTTATTCATAACTATCTTTACACACTCTGCTCTCATTATAACCATAACTCTCGTCGTCCTATCATTGATATGTGTACTCTACTTTATTCACTGCTATATTGTTCATTCCCTTGCCTTGCCATCAACACAACACCTCTCATATGCTTTATGGTCATGAAATTCCTTTTCCAATTGGAGGGGGAATGTATGCATTATGGGATTGCATGCCTTGTTGATTTGACAACATATTAGTATTGCATGTATACATAAGTTTTTCTAATTGAAATTTTGCATGCATCTTATCTTTTGCTATTCAAAGCTAACACTATGGATTCAAGAACATTGTATGCAAAATAGTGCTTTGTTTACAGGAGAACAACAAGTATGGGAAGAATTCTATTCGTAGCATGACCACACTATTGCACTTAACAGAAGAGGCTCGTGAATGTGAACAATTCTTCAGACGTGGTGTGCTTACTTGGATTCCACCTTTTGCATCACTTTCTGCACCAACTCAGCTTCAACAACTGCCAATCCATATATGTCATTTCACATTTTTCTTTTTGGAGGTAAAATTCGAGGTAAAATAGCATAATTTTCCAATTTATTACGAATTTAGGAGAATTTAATGAAAATCCATTTTGAGCATTATTTATCATCCTTCACACCACTTCCCCTTTTTCAGTAGCATATCATTTTCGAGTGTGGGGGAGTGTTCCTTCATTTCTTTCTTATGACCATGTCATTCATATTATTTATCATCCATTGCTATTCTTATTCATTCTCAACACCTCCCTTATTCCATGTTGTTTTACGCCAAGCATAGAATTCAACAGATAGTAGCAACCACCTCTATTTGTTTTCTAGCATCGCATGAGGGCATGCGAATTTTTCAAAGAGGGGGAGGAATTGCTACGCATGATGGATGTTTTCTATTTTCTTTCTTATTTAAGGCATACAATTTCAGTGTAGAAATTGATTTCCATAATATTTTTAAAACTATGAACTCAATTCTTGTGATCTCTAGGAAACACAGACATACTATTAAAATACACATACCTAGATAATTTCAAGATAAATTGGTTCATAAAATTTCGGAAATCATGCACTCTCATCTACAACCATTTTGTTTATATCTCATGATCCGTGCATCAAAATAGTCCGATTTTTGGATCATAAAAGCATTCATATATTATAAATTTACTTGCCAAATTTCAACAAAAGCTGGTTTGTAGTTTTTGAGAGAATGGTTAATGAAGTTTGTTGTTACTTATATCATATTTTGTTGCAACTTCATTTATACATATAGTCGAATGTCAATGTAAAAATTGTTATGCCTTCATCAAGTTTACTAAAAGTGAATATTCATTAATTAAGGAAGAATTCATTTGTTCTATCCATTTCATGAGCTGAGATGAACATATTTTTTATTGCTTGGTTAACACATGGGTTTTTGTCTTTGGGTTGCATGAGGACATGCAATATATTCAGTTTTCGTTGCATGAGGACATGCAACATATTGAGTGTATGGGTATGTTGGGTCATTAATATGCCATTATTATTGCCACTTGTGAACGTTTATTCCACCCATTTCTACCATTCTTCATCACGTCATTTATTATAATTTATTATTTAAATCCTTGATTTATGCTCTTATGAATGAATATTATTTCTTCTCCTTTATTTCTAATAAATTAATGATTATGCATGATTTTATCAATGATAGTTTTAATAAATCAGTTGCAACATTATCTACCATTTTTAGCCTCCAAGATAATTTCCAGATTGAAGATTTGATCATTAAAAGTGCCAACTCAGAAATTCGCTGGAATAAGAAGTGACGATTGTGCGGTTGAGATTCTGAGCAAATGAAGCAGAATTTGGAAAATCCGGAACATGGGTTTTGTCCAGAACAGGCCCAATTAACTTTATGAAAGAACGGTTTGCCCAAATTCGGCTTGTACTGAGAGAAACACAGGGTTCTTTGAGCACAATTTTCTCAGATTTATTGTTACGGCCGTCCTCCAAATCTCAACTACAAAGCAAAATTCGCCTTGTTCTTGTTGATCAAATGGTTAGAAGCAAACCAATTTTGTAATAGGAATCATGTTGTACTTATCCTTATTGTAACTTCTCTCTGATCTCTCTCTATTTAAATGAAAACAAAGATCAGAGAAGGGGAATTTATGGGATGATTTGGGGGATGGCTAAGAGAATGGAAAATGGATGATTTGAATTAGAGATTCAGAAGCAAGGCTTCATGATAGGATAGGAAGAAGAAGGGATTGTTGCATGTGGTAATCCTCAAGCTTTTGCTATTGTAATGATTTCATAATTTGATGATTAATACATGATTTGGGAGTTGTTGTTCATTCTGTTCATCTGAAGTAATCCAGCAGCATCCGCTGGCAGCTAAGGGCCCAACCTCTGGTGGAGTATGCTGCTGCTGCTACTGTATATTATATTCTTTTGTTTTATGCGTGGTTTGCTTATCAGTTTTACTTGGTAATCTGGTATGTTCTATTATTTTACATCACAGCTCTGTCACATAATCTCATTTTCTGAGACAGAAATATCATATTAATTTTGCAACGCATTGCTGTTTCTTTAAGTGCTGATATAAATGGTTTTTATAGGATATCGTTGCTATTCAGTTATGGAATGTCTGTGTTGTAACATTTGACCATTGGTATTATTGAATTCATTTTAGAAATTATATTTCCTTGCGATTGTTGAATCTATGAACGCTGCTGCTCCATTCTAAAAGACAATCGTATTATTTATAACTAAGACTGACAAGTGGATTACCAAGATCAGATTGCTATTGAGGTGTGCCGTGTGTTAAGTTGTTATACATTTGTATTTGACTTTCCATCGTTGTTTCATATTCATTATTAGTTAATGGTGTTCTATTTCTGCGTGTTGTTTGATTTCAATTGCTGGTCTATTTCAAGATTGCTGATTTGTTATTTCATTTACTTGCCATTTCTTAAGGACAGACTTAGGCTGTAGTGAGTGTCAGCTTCTGCTATTTGGCTCCCAGACCTCTGATCTGCTCCCATCAATTATGAAAGGGATAGGTTATTGCCACCAAACCCTTGGCTGATGTGCTGTTCTATTTCATTGTTATTTCCTTTATTTGCCATTTCATTTACATTCATCAAGGACGATCTCAGGCTGTAGTGAGCCCCAGCATCAGCTACCTAGCTCCCAGACCTTAGATTTGTTCTCATCAGTTATGAAAAGGATGGGTTATTGCCACCGAAGCTTCGACTGATGCAATGCTTGGTGTGATTTAGCCTTTTGAAGTAGTTAAGTTGTAGACATGCACCCATTTACTTTGTTATTCATTTCTATTGATTAATTGCACTAGTTTGCTTTTAAAGAGTTTTCCTAGTTTACTTTCAATGGCAGCTTTAGTTCAAGTTCGATTTCCTTTTGATTGCTTTGAAGCAGGACTGTCAATTGTAGAGAACATTGGTTATTGCTTCCTCGTTCCTAGATTGATTGTCTTGTTCTGTTTTGATTTCAATTGCATCAACCTCTAAGGAATGAGTTATTGCTACTGTATCCTCAATTGATGTTTGCTGAGTGAATAGTTGGATTTCATAGCATTTGAGTTTATGTTATTGTTAGGTTTCTTCTTCAAGCATTCATTTACTTTTGTAGCTTTTGAGCACTATATTGCAAAACATTACTCTTGAGTAAATAGCCGCCTCAGACTGAGTACACTCTTGAAATAAAAAGTCGTCCCTGGGTTGATAATTAATGTGAAGGTAATTAGAGGTGAAAAAGACCCTTTTTATCGCTCCACAGTATATGGCATGGAGGCTAGATTCCCATCATCCCTGGGCATTCCTACTATCAGACTGTTATAGGAAATTCAGGCTGAACCAAATGACATTCAAAGAAGGATAAATCAGACCATTCATCTTCAGCAAACCAGAGAAAAAGTTTATGACAGAGCTCAAATTTTGCAAGAAAAATTCAAAAAGATGTTTGATAAGAGAGCTAAGGCTGAGGATTTCTACATTGGTGACAAAGTTCTAAGGTGGGACTCACGAAGAGAAGACAAAGGCAAACATGCCAAGTTTGATTTTTTATGGAAGGGACCATTCGTTATTTCTGTTGTTCAGGGAAATAACACTTATTTTCTCAAGTCTGTAGGGGATTGTTCTATTGAAGAAGGCCCTGTCAATGGCCGTATGTTAAAACATTACCATGATCGCTTTTAAGGGACACAGTGCAACTTTGTATATATCTTTTGTACAACGATATTTGTATATATCAGTACTTTGTTCTCATTTTTTTTGAGATAGCAAACCTATTGTCAAGGGAGCAGCAGTAAATTTTGAGAAGACATAGCCAATACAAGTGCTCCAGTTCAAAAGCTCCATCTCTGCACTAACCTCAACAAAAAAAGAAAAATGGCACAGTCACATCACAACAACTCATGGTAAAGGGAAGTTGTTGGTAATCTTCAGTCAAAGGTAGCTAAACAGGCCAGTATTTCAGTACATATCAGCACCCTGGTCAAAGCAAAGTAAAGCAAACATATCAGTTTTGATCCATGTTTTGAAAATGTTTCAAAGGCAATGCTCAACCAACATTCTACATAATAGCTAGCACGCAGAAGAAAGCAGGCAGTGCTATGCATTGCACAATATTTTAGTTGAGGAAGAGGTTGTTTATATTACAGAGTTTTAATTATCTAACAACCAGCATAAAGAAGTTCCCTCAATCCACAACAACCACAGAAGATCAAGGCAGTCTGACCTGCTGTTCTTGGCTTTTCACAAGGAAAAGCCATCCCCAAGTGGAGCCACTGTTAGCTTCCTGTTGCGACAGGTGTTCATTTTTCATGATTGACATTTGTACATGCCAAATATGTCATACTTTGCATGCTGCAGTGTTCCATATTTCCAAAAAAAAAAGGGGTTAAAGAAGATACTATGAAAGAGTGCCAATCCAAATGACACTGCTGAATTCCAATTTTGATGACTGAACCATTTTTTTCCTATAAAAGGGAGGGCCAAACAGATTAACCTTGGTCTCCCTAGGTTTCAATTTCTTGTCTTAGAATATAGAGAATGATATCTGTCCAAACAGTTTAATCTTGGCAGATTTGTATATAGGTAGAGAATCAAAGGAGCCCAACTACTTAATCTGGGCCCTTGGCAGAAATAAGTATAGACTTAGATAGAATAACAGAAAAAAGAAAAATTTGTAAAGCTGGGTCTGCAAGTCTAAGTGCACCCAAACCAAAGAGAAGAAAAAATGTCAGGATGGTAGGCTGGGTAGGTAGTTTTTGAGGTTGCAGAATGATGATTCATGATCAATTTTGTGTTTCTAAGAGTTATATATTTCCAGATCACAGCCATGATGCAGTTTTCATCTGGAGGAAGTCAAGCTGGACATAACTAACTCCCCTGTTCATTCTTATTCCCCAAATCACTCACTAATTTTCCCAAAGAGGTCAAGATCTGCTTGATGCCTCTTAGTGATCATTTTCCACATCATTGTCCTTGGTGAAGATCTGCTTTACTCAAGGATTTCCATTCTTCTATTACAAAGTCCTATTCCCCCAAAATGGCCTAAGGTTCCTTACCTTAGCGCTTTCTCATCATCTCCATATTAACTCCTGACTATATTATATAGCCCCCTATCTATTTTCCCCTCCCCTACTAAATCTATACTAAATAACTCCCCTATATACATACCCCGCCCTCTAGCACTATAACTATGTATTTATCAGTTCTGGGACATAATAGTCCACCTGGGACTATCATGAACCCATCCACGTCCTAACAAGAGTTAGTGTGACACCTGGTCATACTAACAACCTTTTTCCCTAACCTTAGCCCTGAAAAACCCTCTTTTCCGCCCTTAACCTAAAGTTGTGTGCATAAAACATTAACCTCGCTCGTTAAACAACCCCATAACCCACATTTCCTAAGTTCTAAACCCCCCCGCCACGTCGTATGAAGATTCACATATTCGCGCGCCCGTCCATTATTCTCCCGCCAGCTCCACGCTCCGTCCACCGTCTGATCGGGCCCTCCCCATCCGACAGCTATCGGCGTTTTCGAAGGCGCCCCGCTGCTCGGTCGTTAGCTTCCGATAGCAAGGCGGTTTTTCCGCCGTACCTAAAGACACTTGTCCACTTCCTATTGCATCGGAGGGGCTCTAACGGATACCGCCCCCGTACAGAAAGCGATCCGATGAAACCGCTTTCCGCCCTATGTACGCTCGCCCCATGTCGCCTGTCCGGTTCCATGTGTCTGCCAAGTCACCTTCATCGCGTCATCTGCACACGTCGGCCCTCTACCGAGTCACCTGTGCCACGTCATCAACCGTACATGCTGACATCACCCTGCTGATGTCACCCTACCAGGTCATCCGCCGTACCATGGTCCCACCCGCTGACATCATGCTGATGTCATCATCAATTTTGAGGCGAAAGGCGAAAATCGTGCTTAGGAGGCCCGGATTCAAATTCCGAGGCAGTTTTTCATGCGTGATTAGTGCCTAGCGCTAATCGCGCATGGCTATGGGAAAAGGGCCGAAATGGAAAATCCCTCATTGCACAGCCCCCAGCAAGCCCAAAAGGCACCGAATGACCCGTTTTTCTTCACGAGGCATGCAGAGATGAACAAAAGACAATTCTAAAGAAAGCAGAGGGCCGAACAACGGCCATTAAGTTTTGATTTGACCCGCAGCGAGAGAGAAACCGGCCCAATTCATTTGTCAAAGAGTATCAGAGGAGAGATGAAGCGGCAAAGAGTATCAGTTAATTTTTTAATGGAAATCTTCAGTTCCCAAGGCAGGTCAGCATTAATTGGCCTCCAGAAGAGTCAAGTCAGGAGGTGTAAGCCCATCCCAGCCCTTAAATCACAGTTAAAGCACTTAAAGCCACTAAACTACAATGGAGCATAAGTCCATGCTTAGTTATTGTAGAAGCATTACACCATGCCACCGAGGACAATGCATTGATTCAGTTCTGATACGGCTGCTCTCAGTGCAGCTCATAGATATTTTTTGCATTGATAAGTTTAGGTTAGAGTAATCATTTACTTTCAGACCTGCGTAGGTCACAGCTGTAGTAAACAATTTTGGAGAATATTCCCTATATATACCACCCACTGTATTGTTTCAAGGGGTTGGTTAATTGATAACCTTTCATTAGAGACTCGCAATGTATGTCTGATACTTTTCTTTAATCAAAGATTGCTGAAGAGATTGGAAGAAAAACTGCCTGATCTGTTGTTACCGGTCTCTAGAGGCTGAATGATGGAATTCTTGTGCTACAACATGAATCAATAAGTGCCTCTTACCTCTGTTTTCATTTTTCACCATCCAAATAGCAAAAAGAAAGATTAGCTTAGAACTTGTTTAACTGCACTCTAGGCTCAGTTTCTGCTATTTCTTTATGTTTTTTCATCTGAAATGAACTGGACATGAATATGAATTCCTTGTGGCTCATATTTACTCTTATTCACATGTGTTTGACAGTTATCTAAGGATTCTTTACTGCCCTTAGATAGAGATCATCCACTTTCCTCTGTTAAGCTGACTAAGAGATTCTTAATTGCCTCTCCTTCCTCAGCATTATTTCCATCCTTTAAATTTGGAAAATTGTCCCATATGTAGCTACCTTGCTCCTTATTCCTCTTGTGACCAAGAAAACGCACCAGCAGTCTTACTTCCTTGACTCCATGCCCAATGGTTTGAAACTTTCACACTACACTTGCCTCTTTACTTGAAAACATCAATTTTCCCACCAAAACACAAACAAAACACAAAAAAAAATCCCTGAACTCAATAGCTAGCCTAAAATCATCATCAACAAAGCTAAATCATAAAGAGAGAGCCCTCTCTGACTGCAAGTGGGCTAGAACCTGTAGTCCAAAGTTGGTTTGTGGTTACCTGGGCCGTATCCCTTTACTCCGACCTAGGGGACAACCTGAGTGATAACAACTCCAATTCAAGAACCATCTCAGATGCATATATGAATGTTTATCCTCATTATGTTGCATTCGTTACACATTCACCTTGTTTGCCAATGCACCTCCACATCCTACATTTGGCCTATCATTCATCATCACATATCCCATTTGTACCACTTCACCTACCTCATCGACCTGACACAGAGACCAACCAATGGGACCCCCACCCTCGACAGATAAATTACACCTTCACACATGTTGCTATCACCATGGGGCACCTGTCTTCATGGATGTACCTCATAAAAAACCCCTACTCTATTTGCAAGTTTACAAATATGTTTTCAAAAAAAAAAATTCTCCCAACCACATTTGATTTTTAAAATTCATGGCCTTCTCTTGCCTTAGTCACTAATCGTATTTGGTCACAGCCTATCAGCAAATCACCCCCATTTTTCACGTCCATCAAAAATAACTTGCACTCATCCTGGAAATCCTACCAACTCTAGGATCATCCAAAGGCATGTTCTTGACTGTCATCATTTGCATATCAAGCTCTGACATCAGTATAGCTATCTGTATCCTCCAATATTGATATCCCTCACTATCATGACTATCTAACCAAATTTATTACAATCTGTTCATATATCACATTGATTTCTGACTCACCATGTCAGGCTAATGACAACCCTTTCTTTTCGACTTCAACAAATATATTCCAAGAAAGAGATAGTACCTTGGATACTCCCTCCCTTAATAGGGATATCCTTGGGTGGCACATTGGGAACCATTATCACCTAATGATTTCATCGGGACCCTTGACATTTGACATAAAATCACTCATTCATGTTAAGGTTGTGTCGTACTTAATTACTATTCCAGTTCATTCACATAGTCGAAGATGCCTGTATCACTAAGCACCTCATTCAACAATGTTTATATTATGATATGGGGGAGGTACCTACTGCCAAATACCTATGCATACAAAAACACCCATCAACAGATTGATGCTGTTAAACACACATGGGCAGTGAGAGAATCTGAAGGATAAAACATGAGAGTACATTTTTATTAACAAATGATTTACATTTATAGTACATGTTGTGACCATTGGGTTTCACATCCCAAGGTCTCTTGGACTTCTTTTGTCTATTCGGCTTACACACTAACCCATTGAGGATTAGGTGTCCAACATTCCCCCCTTAATCTGAAGGGTTATGTATGAGTCCAAGAAGAGAGATGTAATACAAAATGTGCAAAAATGCATGGCAGCACTAGGCTGAATGTGCTCTCTGAAATGCTGGTATAAAGGGTGGTGGTTTAAGGATGACCACCAACACTGGAACGCTTAGTGCAGTTCCCAGAACTCTTCCAAAACTAGCAGGAAGCTAAAATCTTTTGCTAGAGGAAGTGCTCCTATTGTTTTGAAGAGAGAAACCTTCAACCAATAAAGGGAGGTCTCACCCCACATAAAAGGGAGAACTTCAACTTGAAAAGGGAAGTCTCAACCTGTGATGGTTTAAGGATTACCACCAACTCTGGAATGCTTAATGCAATTCCTGGAACTCTTCCAAAACTGGCAAGAAGCTGGAGTCTTTTGCTAGAGGAAGTGTTCTCAATTTTCTTCCTGGAATTCTTCCAAAACTGGCAAGAAGTTGAAATCTTCTACTAGAGGAAGTGTCCCAGATTACCAATTGAAGGCATGCTCAGGGGCATCTTTATCTCTGGCTACAACTCTGAAAATGGTATGGCAGGTTGTGGCTCAGGCTCGCTTGATGTGATTTTGAAGCTTGTAGATGACCATCATTTCCCCCCTTGTTAGATACAAGGTGAGATGATGGAGAAAACTCAACTACAAGATTGTTCAATACTCTAGAACAAGTTCTGACATGTGTTTGGAATATCTTCTTGGCTGTTGATGCCCACTGCCAAGAAGGGATCCATCCAAGATGAATATTTGTTCTTGTAGGACTTTTATTTCTGAAGCATCTGTGTGAAGAATTACTGGTTTTATGACAGTTCTTACATGGATGAAGATCAAAACAGTGATCTTTCAAATGGCCAACTTGGTCACAGTGTTGGCATTTCACAATCTGTTGTTGTTGTTGTTGTTGTTGATGTGGAAGACGGGCAGAGTCTGAAACAGCTAGAGGTGAAATGTCATGAGGAGCAGGTGAACTGTCATGAATGAATCTAGCACTCTGAAACTGAATGGGCTTTGAGTAGTCTAGAATATGAAAGGACAAGCCCTTCTTATATCCAAGACTAGCTCTGTTCTTGTTGTGGACAAGCTGTTCCCAAGGTCTGATGATGGGCTTGGGAAGTGCAGACCGAGTTTCTGCATCTCCATGTACAACTGCTGCTTTATTGGATACTAAATCTGAACCAACTGTAACATTATTGACTTGCTTCTGATGGGTTGCAGTCTCAATGTTCTAAACAGAAACATGTTCAGAATGACTCCTCTATTTTAGTTCTTCTTGTTGTAGCTGAGTTTCGAGCTGCAAAAATTATATCTTCTCTTATGCATACTGCAGACAAGTTTTAATATCACAAAGAGAGTTCTTGCTAATGTTTATCATCCCTCCAACATTGACATGTATTAAAGTATTCAATAATTCTAATATATTATCAAGTCTGGTCATCTTCTCAACAACTCAAGTCAGCGAAAAAGAATGATAAAATGATAGACACCAACTTGACCAAATATCTCTGCAAACTTTGGTTTCGTAATCAAACTAATCCCAAATGGAATTGATTTCATGCATACATGGTGGATATCACCTCTGAAAGCAAAAGGATCTTAATGAATCGTGGAAGGCATCCTCTATCAACAAACAATGTCAAGTGTTCCAAAACAAACCTTGTTTCACCTATTTTTCCTATTGTAGTATCGCAAAGATTGCCCAAACCAAATGCCACCTCTTCTCATATATCAAATGTAGTAGTTGCCAATAAGTGCAATAGTGGGAAAACTGCACCACATAAGGAGCATGAATCGACAAGAAAAATGACCAACGCATATGCCAGATTGAAGAGCAACCACGGGATTTTAAGAGGCAAATTTCTTAATATATAAAACCTGACAAGAATAGAGAAGGGACAATGCTTTGAACTCTGGATTTAAAACCTCTCACACTTCCATTTCTTCATCAGGAAGGGATGCAGTTGAAACCATTTTTCATGGCCCACATGGAATGAAAAGTTGTTGTCACATTATTTGCAATCGTGGAATATAGTTAACGCCAAAGAAATGGATCGAATCACCATTTTCACACCATACATTGTCTTTCCATAAGCAACCTCCTTGAATGCATCATACGCAGCGCATACACTTGGGAAAGATTGATAAACACGGCCTCCTCACCTCTGCTTTACAATGCATGTTAATTATTTGGCAGGTTCTGCTGTTGATAAAACTGTGAACCAGAAGCCTGCATCTCTTTTCATGAGATTTCCTAGGGGATTTGCTTTGCCTTCAGAAATTGAATTTAACACAAAGTTTGCTCGGTTTGGTCCTCTAGATATATCTGAAACAAAGGTTTTCAGATGTTCAGGCTATGCTCAGGTTGCATTCAAAAGGTCTTCTGCGGCAGAATCAACTTTCAATTATATATCGGAAAATGACATTTTTGGATCAACAACAGTCAATTTTAGTCTTAGATATCCTTCACCTGAAACATAGGTAGACACAGCACAAAAGAATGAACGTGGGAAACATGGAAGAGGTAATTCTGTGTCAAAGGATGTATTCAAAGATGCAGATGGGCTTCAAGAGAATCTAGTGCAACCATCTGATTTGGTTGCTCTTTCTGCGGAGAAACTGAGCACTGTTTTAGCATTGAACATTGTGAACATAACAAGATTATTAATTAATCTTGATAAGTGTCTCAAGAACCAAAATTTGCTTGATTTTAAGCAGCACCAGCTCCCTTTCCGTTCTTTCTCTGTATCTTTTTCATGTAAAACTCAAGCTCACGACCCTCAAGAATATACCCATCAGCATGTCCACACTGGCCTGGACGTGAAGCAATTGTAGCCAAAAGCTGACCACTAGCAAATTGCTCTTCCAGATGTGTGTCAAGTTTGTGACCTTCATGTTGCTTCTCGATCTTCCTCAAAAGATGTTTGCCTTTTTTTTTTTCTCCTCCTCGACTATAGCTTCTTCCTCCTCAGTAGTCTCTTTCTTGGCAGCAACACGTGGTTTAGGGACTTCTAATGTTGTCAGAGTCTTCAACGAACATTCAAAGAACAATCAACACACATTCTTCCAATCATTCAACAGCTCAGTAAGGTTTTCCCATTTCTTTTAGTCAATCTTTCCTGGGTTTTGAAATGGCGACCTCTTTTGATGACTAGGGGCCTTATTATGAAGTCCTATGAAGGCTTGAGACCGGCTTTTCCCAGCAAGCCATCTATGGCGTCGTCCTCAGTGTCTCTCAGATGCTTTCCGTTGAGACATTACAAGAGAGCACAATAATTGGTAGAATTAACATAGGTGCATGTTCTTGGGGAGGCTAAACCCAGGTTTCTAACAATTTGAACATGAGATCTCGTCCGTCAGCCACACCAGCTGGAAATGACAGTTTTGGAATCCGTAGGAGTAGAGCAACTTTTCATTACAATCTGCCATCCTTGTGCAACCTGACATCGGCCCAAACGTTTCTTTGTCCCTCTGGTGCCATCCGTTACAACATTATCTTGCTAATGAGACTTATGGCCACACCGCTGAATTTCTTCTCTTGAGGTTAATTGATGTTGTAGCGAACCCTGACAAATCCAATGCGCGAGTTGGTGGTGATTACAAACAATGTTTCCTCAATCGACACCAAATCTGATTTACCGGATGTGAAACTGTAGATTACCAAGCCGTTTGTGGCATTACTGCTTGTCATTTTTTAAACATTATTACTTTGACACCGTCCTTCCATGGTGTTTGCAAAGTCATCTATCTTAACTATCCTTTTCTATGCTTCTGTCAGTGAAGAGCGTGGCGGTGCAGTGGTGCAAGAAATCACTCTTCTTTTCTTTCTAGATTTCCAGACTCCAACTCATTCTTGTATGTGGATTTGCGGTTCCTTTTGTCCCTTTTCTATAGAAATATCCCACCTGGAATCTGCCTCCATTGGTCCTGCAAGATATGAACCCACTATGTCGTAGAGCCGTTCAAATTATACAAATGAAGCCTGACAACAACACATTATTTAAGGAATCTCCGACAAGCTTGGCAGGGAATGACAACATGTCAGAGAATCTGGGATTACTTCAGGTCACATAATGGTAGATGCGAGACACGCCAGAAGGGTTGAGTAATTTTTTGGCCTTTTTTAAGGAAAACACCAGGCCAACAGAAGATTGAAAGACTGACACTGAAGAGAGAGCGTTTATTGAACGTTGGACAGAACATTAACCACAACTCCTTAGTCGCTGCACAAATGCAGAAAGCAACCAGATTCTACAATGTTACAATTAAAATACCCTTCCAAACTGTCCATCTCAAAATTGGAAAACGGGTATCCACCCTCCAATCCTAATTCAAATGAATACAAATAGCTGGAGAGACAGGGATGCACATTTTTTTTATGGAATTCACAAGGCATTTACAGCCTTCAAAATAATTCAACGCACCATACCAAACCTTACATATTTAGACAGTTCAATCTCCCCATACAAGGTCTTCAACACAACTCTGACAAAGCATAGTTTACAGTCTTTAAAACTCATTCAACACAAAAAATTCATACAGCATGGAACTCGTCGGAGAGGATCAATGCACATCTTGTCACTGCACCATAGGTTATCAGTCCAATGCACATATACACCAACATATAATCGGTCTTCAAAATATATGTGCCATCACCATCTCACATAAACAACCAGCATATAATCGATGTGTAGGTTTACACAGGCCACACAAAAACAAGTGGCTCACAAAAGATTGAGCAGATTATGAATGTACTTGCTTTGATACCATGTTAAACACACATGGGCAGCGAGAGAATCTGAAGGATAAAACATGAGAGTACATTTTTATTAAAAAATGATTTACATTTATAGTACATGTTGTGACCATTGGGTTTCACACCCCAAGGTCTCTTAGACTGCTTTTGTCTATTCAGCTTCCACACTAACCCATTGAGGATTAGGTGTCCAACAGATGCACCAGGATATGCATAGGAGAACAATATTTCACCTATTTGACCAAAAGGCATCCCTAAGGGTGTCATCAATTATCATCATCATCTATCAACATGTCAATGACCAACACGTTGACTGGACACAAATCAGTTGTTGTCCGATTTTAATTAGTTCCAATTAGCCATAATAACGAGCATGGTACATGCCCGCCTCGTATAGACACACCATTATTGTAGTTTTTTCACTACAACCTGTGTATCATTCATACTCAATTAACGGGTTTTTCTCTACTCATCTCTGCAACAACCTATCCTATCTCTTGAAACATTAGTCAGACTCTCCAAAGGAAATGAAAACATGATGTATTTCAGCTATATGTTTCCTCCGAACTTCATACATCAGGGGGAAATTGTTAACACCAAAAAGGCATACGCCTACTAGTAGAATCCAGAAGACATTAAAAGTGTCTAGAAGAATGCATAGATGGACATTTTTCTAGTTGAATACATTATGAAGATTTAAAAATAAAAAGTTCTCTTGAGGTCAAAATTTTATATGGTAAATTAATTAAGGTTGCAAGCCGCACGGTTGCAGAAATATATGACCCAATAGTCCGGGACCACTCTACACACTTGGAGTCGGTTTTTTGACATGAGATCAGCCTAGTACAGCCAAATTCAAGTCGCCTTGGATAAGTACAAACCTCAATGGAATCCTCTTGTCCTACTCATGTGTCTTTATCATACATGTACCAAGAGAGGGAAGAGCAATTGAAAAAACTCTATATAAACAGGCCATGGGTGAGCTAAAATAAGAGACAGTGTTATGCAGGCCAAATTGTTGTTTAAGCAAACCACCATTCCATTATTCAAACCAAGGAAGTGAAGAGCACTAGCATGATGGCCAATTTGCTTCTAAGTAACCCAACATCTTACTGAGTGAAGAGGAATCCACCCTTTGGAGAGTCTTCACACTTCTTTGAGAGAGAGGAGAAACTTGCAAAGAGATTGAGAAAAAGAAGCCCACTTGTTGAGGATTTTTGAGCTCCCTAGCTCAAAGAATTCCCTTCAAGTGTCTAATATTTGAGAATTGTTTTGTTTATGTACCTATTTGTTTAATTTTATGTTTATGTATGCATTGTCTCAACTATTTAAAATGTTTTTCTTATTTAAGTTTTTCCACTAACAACACCAATTTTTACTGTGATCCTTTGCGTGTAACAATCCACTACTAAGGGTTTTTTTTTCATATATTTGTGCTCCAAAAACACTAGAATAGATATCCTAAGATCACTCAAAGAACAAGGAAACAATGATGCAAAATCAATAAGTTAAACAAGACCTTAATCAAACCCCTACTAGCCATGATAGACATTTCGTTAAACATATCATCCACATACAGCATATAGGTGTAAATAATAGAATTAGGTGTAGGGATCTCATACTTATCTAAGAATATCTATTAAACGATTATTCCCTCATGTCATTTTCTGCATTATCATCTATTATGACATAGATACATTATCCATTCATTTACAAGTAAAAACATCCTGAGAGACATACATAGTTGCTGCCATAAAACACACATGTAACTAGCATAATAACAACATCAATACTCAAGAAGCTACAACCATATAGACCACATATAATCCATCAAATTACTCATACAAATATAAGAACCAATAACCTTTCATTAACTATGTAATAAACCAACTAGATATTGGACTACCATGTTCCACCCGATCATAGATTAGTTGAGCCAAGTCTCTCTTCATTCAATCACTCTTGTGCGATATTCCAAGCATGAATGTGGGACTCATAGAATACACAAAAACACCAAAGAATCATGGATTCCATCAGATTTCTCCACATACACCATGAGGAATTTGAGTTCCTCCTAGTCTCTCAAGATTTATCATAATCCATAGTCTAATCCAGGGATCACTAGGTTGTACATCAAGACACACTCTCTAGGACTTACCATACATCCCATCCTAGGACTACTATGCCCAACAGAGAGAAATACACCTCTTGGCTTTATTGTATATCCCGTCATTCATCAGCAAGGATTCGTAGGTCCACCAAGGCATAGAATCCTGGCTTTACTATAACCCACAATACATTTCATCGGTTACTAAGCCAGTGACTTTATCATGATCCACAGTCTCGTTTAGGGACCACTAGGCCATGTGTTTGTCATTTGGGAGATCCACCCCACTCAGTATTGAATCCATATAGCCATTCCACATTAACCGAAATTGAGAACCCAACTCATCAAGGCTATCCGAAAATGGGAAGGCTAGGCTAAAGAACACTGTCACATCTGGAAAAACCCATGCCATGATATAAAAGAACCATATGCAATACCATGCATACCAAATATGAAAAGGAAAATACACATGAAATTTGATGCTTGTAATGAAGCCTGTTGTAGCTTCTTGATCCTGCCTTTCCGTGCTTGATCTTTGTTTCCTCTTACCTCTTTTCCTTTATTGCTCCAATGCCAAAGTGCTCCATGAAAACTCTAAGTGCCCAAGAGAGAGAGAGAGAGCATAATAAGAGAGATCCAAAGCTAAACTAGAAAAAGGTTACTAAGTAATCCTCATAATCCATTTTATGAATTAGGCCTCCATTTTCCTCATTTTCCATTACCTTCCTTCAATTTCCTCCTCACATGCAACCTGTGACCTTTCGCCTCCTTTTTATCCCAATTTCCATTATTTTTATAAAAAAAGTGTGCCAAAAATGCAATTTCCTCATTTTAAAGCCTTATGAATTTCCTTTGCCAATTTCCTGAGCTATAAACAATGAAATGAACACCCCCGAGATGTCTTGCCCAAAATTCACCATGGAATAAGTGTCCCATCAACCATGGTTATTATTTTTAACTTTTATTACATGGAATTTTCACTAGGGCTATTGTAACCCCCCCGCTAAAGGACATCGTCCTCAGCTTTTAATCACATATATACCTCACTAAAGTACTGGAAATAAGATATACTAGTTATGGGGATTTATAACATAGCTCATGGATGTAGTTACATCCATATACATATGTAAATATAGAAATATCACCAAAAAATATACCAAGACATCATATCAAAACATATACCAGAACACCATATCAAACATGTACCAAAAAACCATATCAAAGCACATACAAAAACACCATCTCAAGACTTCTTTCCCTCAACCAACAAACAAGGAAGGATACATATCTCACATCTGATCCACCATATTACATGTAGCTTCACAGGGTCCAAAGTGCTTTTGTTGCATTTTAACTCGCTCAATTTCTTGGTTCCAGAGCATGAGTACCTTTCTTTTCAATATACATTGAGGCTCTCCCTAGAATTCTACATTTGGCTCAACCTGCAATGCAGACCATTGAATCACATGATGAACATATTTAACATACTTCTTAAGCAATCACACATGGAAAACATAATGGACTTTCATTGTCGGAGGTAGTGCAAGTTGATAAGCTACTAGACCAATCCTCTCAATGATACTGAAGGGTCTACAAAATTGTGGTGCCAGCTCGGTACATGATCTAATCTGCAAGGGGACATTCTTTAGCTTGATGTGAAAGTACACCTGTTCCCCAACCTAGAATTCCTTGAACAACTTGTTCCAGTCTTCAAAACTCTATTTCCTATCTTATGTTACCCTTAGGTTCTTCTTGATCACCTACATTTCTTGTTCCATGTCTGCCAACATATCTAGTCCAATCAACACACTCTTAAGCGGATCACTCCAACTGATAGAAGTATTGTAACTCTTCCCATACAATGCCTCAAAGGGATTCATTCTCAATGGCTCCTCATAACCATTGTTCTATGCAAACTTAACAAAGTGTCGAAGATACTCCTCCCACTTCCGATGTTGATGGATCACATACATTCTCAACATGTCCTCCAATATCTTGTTGACCCTCTCTCTCTATCCATATGTATGTGGATGATAGATATTTGGAAGGCCAACTCTATGCACAAACTTATAAACAACTCCTTCTAAAACTTGGAAGTGAACTTTGCACCCTTATCTGACAAAATTTCTCTTCAGAAAAGCATGCAACCTAATCACATCTTTGATGACTACCTGTGCCACATCGCTAGCTGAGAATGTATAATTTACTGGAATGAAGTGTGAAACCTTTGTTAAGCTATGCACAACAACCATGATGGAATCATGTTGTCTCACTTTCCTCGGAAACCTTGTGATGAAGTCAATGAAAAATACCTCCCATTTCCATTCTAGAATCATGAATGGTTGTAGCAATCCACCTAGATGTTTATAGTCTTCCTTCACTCACTAACAATCAAAACATCTAGCCTCATACTCTGCTACATCCCTCTTCTAATTGGGACAATAGTAAAATTCCTTCACTGCAGTCAATGTCTTTTGATTAATTGGGTGGCTTGAATATAGTTTCACATGAAACTCTTTCAAGATCACCTTCTTGAGCCCACTACTATCTCACACATATATCTTATCTCCGAATCTAACCAATCCATCTCCTCTAATATAATAATCCATACCCTGTGCACCTACACCTATACCTATACCTATACCTATGCATGTACATGTATTGCTATCTGTACCTATACCTATACCTATGCATGTACCTGTACTGCTAGTTGTACCTATACCACTACATGTACTTGTACCTGTAATATAACCTATACCTATACCAGCACCCTACTGCAACTTGTGCACAATCTCCATATACTTGACATTTTGTTGACCTGCCTGTAAGATCCTATCCTGTAAGTCTGTCCCATAGGAGCTCATAACTACCAAGTGATTTACCTGTACCCGCTTACTGAGAGCATCTAGCAATTTTTTCTCTTTACCTTTGATGTGCCTGATCTTGAAATCAAGGTCATTTATCATGACCAACCGTCTAGCCTACCTGGCTTTCAGATTTGGTTGGTTAAACAAATACCTCAACCTAATATGATCACTCATCAATACAAGCCTCCTGCCAAGAAGATGGTGTCTCCACATACTCAATGCATTTATAATCGCTGCATTTATAGTTCTGCTCATGCTTGTTTAGTTTCCATGACTCATAGCATACCTCCTATCCATCCTGCATAAGGACTCCACCAAGTCCTCTCTTGCAAGCATCTATGCATACTACAAACTCTTTGTCAGCATCTGCGATCTATAGCACTAGTGCATGTGTCAACAACTACTTAATTTTCTCAAAGATAGCCTCACACTCCTATTTCTATTCAAACTTCTTACCTTTCCTTTTCAATGATGTGATAGGATAAGGAATCTATGAGAAGTACTTGATAAACCTTCTATAATAGCCTACCAAACCCATGAAATACCTCACCTCATCCACACTCTTAGGAGCTACCCACTCCATGATGGCCCTTATCTTGTCTTGATCTACTGCAATTCCCTCCATGGACACTGTATGCCCGATGTAATGTACCTCACTCTCAAAGAAACTACACTTCCTAATCTTAGCATACAACTAGTGCTCTCTCAACAACCTCAATTTTGTTGCTAAATTCTAGACATGTTCTTGCTCATTTTTAGAATATACCAATATATCATCAATGAACACAATAACAAACTTATACAAATACGGACACAAAACACTATTCACCATGAACATAAATGTAGCAGGAGAATAAGTCAAACCGAATGGAACTACAACAAACTCATAACGGGCAAACCTGGTTTGGAGAGTTGTCTTGTAAATTTCCTCCTCTCTGATGTGTACCTGATGGTATCCATATCTCCGATCAGTATTTGAGAGAAATGTTTCTCCCTTCAGCTAATCGAACAAGTCATCATTTCTCAGTAAAAGGTACCAATTCTTGATGGTCACTTTGTTCAACTTCTTGTAGTCAATGCATAATCTGAGAGTTCCATATTTCTTCTTAACAAACAATATTGTTGTGCCCCAAGGTGATACACTCGGCCTAATTATCCATTTTCCAATATTTTCTTGAACTCCAAATTTAACTCTATCAACTCAGGTGTGATCATCGTGTAAGGTGCTTTTGATGCTAGAGCTTCTCGTGGCACTAACAAAATAGAAACATCTACCTCCTTATGAGGTGGAAACTATGAAATATCCTTAGGAAATACATCTTAAAACTATTGCAAAAATAGGTACCTGCTCAACACATATGCATCCTCAACCTCCTTACCATTATCATTAGAAATGTGCACTGCAAATAACATAAACCCTTTCCTACAGCTATGCTTTTCTTGCATGGATATCACCATCCTAACTAACATGGCTTTCTTATTACCTTGCAACACTCTTGGTTCCCCATTTTCATCAACACACTCAATGGCTTTGTCATAATAGTCTACCTTGGTTCTATGAAGATACAACCAAGCCATGCCCTACAACATATTGTATGATGCCAATGGTAATACATTCAAATGTGTTTCGGTTGGCATACCTCTCAAATCAAATGCACAAGAAATTACCCAAAGATGAACTCACTTCTTTCTACCTGTGGCCAACTTTACTAACCATGATTGTGCATGAAATTCCTTACTAAAACCACACTTATCCACCAAGTAAGCAATAATATAGCTATAATTAGATATAAGGTCAACCAAAATAGAAAAAACTTGATCACAAACATTACCATCGATCTCAATGACAGATGCACGATGTTCTTCTTTCTTGCTGTCCACAACCACATATATATGAAGAATGCTCTACCTTCCATCCCCAACGATATGCGCCTCTTGTGCACTGTATATCTTAGGCTTGCCACCCTGATGCTATGGACAATCTCTCCTAAGATGTTCCTCACCACATGTCCAACTCTCCAACCGACCAGTGCTCTCACCTCTATGTTGTTGCTGCAATGACCCATGTCCCTCTCTAGATTCATTACACTTATTTTACAGTGCCATATTTTCTTTCCCATCTACATTCTCAGGCGTCGTTCTCTTAGGCTACCATTTACCCTTACCTTTGTCCTTCCATTTCAATCCTTGCTGAGAATCATTCTTATACTTTGACAGTTCATAGCAATGCTTCAATTTCCCAATGGCTTCCTCAAGTAATCAAAGCTCATCATACTCAATCCTATCTCTAAATTCTAATGGAAAACCACTAAAAAAACACTAAAATTTATCCTTCTCAATAGTAAGATATGGTACATACCATAATAGCTCTAGAAACTTGGTCGTGTACTCTTCATTTTTCATTGGCCCCATCTTTAGCTCATAGAATTCTTTGGCCTTACTATCGTAGTACCTCTATGACAAGTAGTTCTTCTTGAAAATCCTCT
The DNA here is from genome assembly GCA_031772625.1 of Pinus tabuliformis. NCBI lineage: Eukaryota > Viridiplantae > Streptophyta > Pinopsida > Pinales > Pinaceae > Pinus > Pinus tabuliformis. The sequence continues at coordinate 903,352,588 of CM062813.1, forward strand.
TGAACTCCCACCAACTCAAGTCATCTGTCTTGATGTCTTTGACCTGCTTAAAATATTCCCACCAAATGTCTCCTTTACCTTTCAAGCTAAAAATAGCTATTCTATCCTTCATGTTATCTATGTACTCATGCAACTCAAATAATTTGTTCATCCCAAGTATCCAAGCCTCCTCCTCTTCTGACTTATTCACATATCCATCAAAAGTATCTGGCTTCACTTTCTTAAACTCATATGGAAAATACCCCCTATAATTCCTCCTATAAGGATGATAACGATGACGACCATGATGTGTATCAAAATCATAACTAGAATAATACTTGTACTGATTGACCCTTCTATCTGGAGTGTCCAACAACTTACCATCTCTCACCGTGTCAGATCTATCTGATATGTGTCTACCAAGATACCTAATTCCATATGCCCCATTAGTTCCATCCTCCTATCCATGGTTGATTTGAAGTGGCCCTTGTCATTACAATTCTGATAAATTCTGAAGAAGTATAGCATTAATCTTTGCTTTCTTCTCTTTTGAATGTATGATAATGTCATTATCTGCCTCACAACTCCTTATTTCTTCCTCTAAGATTCTCAATGTAACTGCCAAATCAGAATAATTCCCAATACCATATTTCTCTTCAGATTCATAGGGAGAGTCTTTGTAGTCAATAGTCAACCATATTTCTAGCCATTTGATATTTCTTTCCTATAATTCATAATATGTCAGATAAATTGAATCACAGTAAAAAAACGTACCTTAGTATAATTTGGAGAGGATACCTTGTCTGCAGTAACAACAAATTAGAGTGATACATGTATAACATAAACATAACAACATATAGACATACACAAATAAATTCATTAACACATAGCAATCATTCTAGTTAGGGTCAAGTCATCAATGCAAGGCCATATCAACAATTCATATTATGACCTCATGCATGAAAACAACCATTACTCCGTTGTACACAGCTCCACATGCAACCATCAACATGCATAAGAAAATCTAAATCAAGTACACATATGCATAAATGCATGTAGTCGACATAAGTGATCAATCCTTGTAACCAAACCTACAAGACTGATACTTGTAATCAAACATACAAAAATGAAAACTAACATAGAAGGATGTAATCAAGTGACATATAACAACATGTAAGCGGCATATGACAATATGTAACGAGTCATATACTCATGACGATGCATTTCCACAAAATCGAGATCAAATTTTCCATGACAACCTTACTACAGCCATAATTAATCATCAAGAAAATGCAACAAGAAGATGTAAATAAAGTGTAGGAGACACACATGCAAGTGACATGCATGCATGATAGACACACACTGCCCATCTAGTCAAGGGGGTGAACCATTCTCTGATTCCACTCTATAGCACCCTCCTCCCACATGTACACAAGTAACAAGCCAACCCGAGTAAACGCGTGACAAGAGGCTACTATGATTGGATTCAACCTCCTATGTGACCTTAAGGAAGTGGAATCGACAGAACACATCAACCAACCTATCCAAATCAACAACATAACCCTTAGGAGAGATCTCAGCCATTCAGACATACATACATTATCCATTCATTTACAAGTAAAAGAATGATGAGAGTCATACATAGTTGCTATCATAAAACACATATGTAACCAACATAATATTAACAGAAATACTCATGAAAGTACAACCATATAGACCAGATATAAGCCATCAAAATACTCATAGAAATATGTTGGCTTAGTGGGTCCTGACCGAGGTTCAGAGTTAACTTTTCCAAACAAACTCCTACACTACTAACCCTTTCTGCATCAACCCATGGAGCGCGGACTGAAGTCTCACCCAGACCAGTATGGGAGGATGCTGGAACCAAGTTTCTGCACCTAGAGATGAGCATGATGTCATTTTATGCCCTAAACTTTCCTTCACGCAAATTGATAAGTCCTTAAGGCTTATCGATACAACTTCCTTTTACCAGCCTTTATATCTTCCTGAAGGTATATGACTGTCTTTTGTGGACCCTAAACAGGTGAATCAACTACTTATGCACCTCTGTAATTACCCTTAGTTTTGTATTTACCCAAATTGACCTAATTATATGATATCTTTAACATGCATTAATATATTCTCCATGTAAATAGATATTAGTACTTGCATTCATATAATAATGTAAACCATGCCGAATTGTGCATCAATACAGTGTTATATCATAAACCCATCATTCATCATAACATAAATGCATTCATTCATAATAGAAGTAAACAGACAAAACACAGATATTTCTAGAATAATCTCTTTTTTGGTACTTCATTTCTGCTTACACACTCAAGACTACCATGTGCACTCAGTTGTAGCGGTCCATGCACTCAACTGTAGACTCTACTCTAGGCCTCTGCACACACAGTTTCAGAGCCTTTCTTCTACTCTAAGACTCTTTTCTCTTCACTTCTGAATGACCCATTACATTCATTGATCTCTCTCCTCTATTCTGAACTGCCTTAGACTCTTTAAGACTCTCCTTTTTATACAATCCCATGGTCCGCAGACCATGGGTAGGTCTATACAAGCCGACACAACTTACATGACAAAAGGGAAAAAAAAATTGTGATAGTTAACTATCTACACACTCCGTGACCACAACCTTTGGGGACTTTACACTTCACATAACAAAAAATTGGTCTTTTTTCCCAAAACTTGGGCTTTTGCCCCAAAATTGACTACAGGGGATTGTGTCCTAATAGGCCCCAAACAGAAATATAGTGACTCGCCCTTGAGTCGCTCTTCTAACATGGAGATATTAGAACAGGGACCTCCTAGCTCAACCTCTGCCACTGCTACCTCAGTCGTGCTCTGTGTGGCTTCTTGCTTGATCTGCTCCACCAGCTACTAGGTTGCTGGTCCCACACTATCTTCTCTTACCTTATGATTTGTCCTTTGTAGGCATGGCAACTTCTCTTCATTGGTGGCATAGATAACATAGGCCTCATCTAGCCAAGGCCACAATCTGGCCTGGAGGACTGCCTCTTTCTGTTGTGCTGCTTCCACCTATTCGAGAAACTACTTTGCCTCATGAAGCTTAAACAATCTTTTTGATATAGTGAAGGTACATGCTAGTGCTCGTGCTTCTTCATACTACTGTTGCAATTCACAGGCTTCTATGTTCAACCTCTACAGGTGAGGATGCTCCTGTAGAGTCATAACGACCTCCATAGATTGCTGAAAGAGTGTGGTGCAATCCACCACTGAGACATCTATTATTGTGACTACATCCTTTACAACTGTCGTGTGCTATTCTCTGATATTTGGTGGAGTTGAAGGCTATGAATTCAACTCAGGCTCTGCGATTTTAAGGTTTAGTTCAAACTAAACCTTGGCCACTTCTGTTTTTTCATCGCACATTCCTGCAGCCAACTTCCTAATCTTAGACTCCACCGACGCCTCTTCTAGTAATGCAGTTCTAGAATGGTTCTACATGGTTCAGCTGCTACTATTGTAATGCAATCATTCTTCTCCTGAAACCTCTTCCATGCTTCTAGTGCAACCGTCTTCTCAGGAAACATTTGTTCGTTGTTGACTTTCTTCTCGCTGATCAAGTTTAGCACGAGCTACTCCTAGGCCCTAATTTTTGTAATCACACTTGCTTGTAGTGTGTGAAGGAATTGTCTGAGGAGTGTGGCCAAGTTGAGGCCAACATTCCTCAAAGCACTGAGATTAGCCTTGTTAGTATCTACCTCCGTGCTTAGAGCTCCATCTAGTAGCACGACTGCCGAGAGATCTAAGGAGTGAACCAACTCTGCTACTTGAGTGGTCCCCATTGCCAAACTAGTCGATGTCATGTTTCTCTGCCCTATAAGCCTAGTTATTTGGATCTGTAGCTCACATAGACCCATCTGTATAGCGATCAGTGCTTGCTTTTATTGTTGCTCAAACTACTACAACAATTCTATTGTCCTGTCCCTTACCTTGTGACCAATATCATCCAAGTCACCCTATGTTAAGGTGATTGGATCTAGAGAAGACATGGAGGCTTTGGTATTCTTTTGTTGTCCCTTCTTTTCCTATTCCCTATGTCGCTTTATGCGGAAAGGACTGCTCTCTTGATCTCTACTGCTCTGTTTTGATTGTTCTTCATCCTCCATTTGGGGCGAAGAAGATTTTTAAATTTTTTCAGAGTCGTGATCTTCCTGCTCCTTTTTGTCACACTCCACTTCTGCATGGGCACCCTCCTCAGTCTCCTTCTTCCTCTTTTTTCACCCTATTGAACCTTCAATCAGGCTGCTTCCTTTTTTTGCTTCCATGAGGAATTGCTAGCCCCAGTGGCCAAATCCAATGGTGTGTGCCAATCTGCTGGCCAACACTCTAGGACTTATGCAATGTTATCATCCGTAGCAAAGTAGGGAAGATCATACCACTTCTAATATGGATCCTTCAGCGCCCGAATGTAAACACGGTAGTGGTCTACTTTGAAATCCGCATACCTAGACAACTGCTCGAACAGGGTTGGTGACAACTATGACTTTTGGTTGATGGCTGTGCGAATTCTTGCCTCCATCAGTACCTAAAAGAGTTTTCTTTTGTGAACTTTCACAACATCTTTGTGGCCTAGAGAGAAGCAAAATTGGCTTCGTCTGGTAAATTTGTCTTGACTGGAGGAAATTGGCTGTCCTCTGGTAACTCCCACGCAATGAACACAATTGATAGTAGTAGCCATGATTTATGGAAATTCTTGCTTTGGTCTTGTGCCTCTCTGCATTTCATGAGGAACTCGTTGCATAGGTAGCGCACCCAATTAAATTGTACACCCTCTGCACATTGGGCCATTAGCAAAGCCATTGTTACTAGCACCTTGTCCATGTGGCACTTTCTCATCACTTTGGCAGCCAAAATTTGAGTGGCCACCTTGATCGTAGGGTCTGTAATACTGGAAATGGAATACATGCGTGCTTTCTTGACAAGTTTTAAACTATCCTTCATCTTCTCAGTGAGGTCACGCTCGCCCATCTTTCGGCCAAATGCCTTGGATAGATTCAGTCCTAAATGAGGGAGTAATGTGATCCTATGGATCAACATATTGGTGATTGGTATCGGCTGACTCAACCACAAGAACCCTTCCTGCACAAGGCACAATAACTACATAGTGACTATCAAATTTATGGGGGTGTGGTGGTAGTGAGGCACCCATTGGCAGTTCAACAACCCTAACTTGTTTACCCCACAAATCGATTCCACCAGCTCTAGCGTGGTAACACTAGACTCCTTGTAGAAAATCGCTTCATGAAAGTATCAGTAGCCAGGTGGGGGAACCACTCTATGTCCCCCAAATCCCAATCTTCAAGCTTTAGGTGTGGGATGCACGCGAAGTCCAGACCTTCAAAATTTATGTTTTCTAGCAGCAAGGGTGTGTTAAGGAGGAACTTCTCCCTCATCTGGGTCCTTCATGACCTTCAGCTTACCTTGGCGCAGAGGGATATAATGTGATAGATTCGAAATAGGGTCTATGCCCTCAGTATTGATGTCTTCTACACCCTCTTTAGCCTCCAAGTCTACCACTTCGAATTTCTCTTGCGCGATTGGATATTCATTCCACTGTGCCTATGTAGCTACATGTTTCCTCAGTGACTCATGCACCGGTAATGTCTTCTTCTGTTTATCCTTTTTAGGCTTGGGAGCCTCTCTTGTTGGCATAGGCTTTAGCCTAAGCGACCTTGGCATCTTAGGCACTACTGCGGGAACCTCCATATTGATGACCTCATGTTAATTTATGGTCTGTTCTATGCTTATAATAGTTTACTTCTTTTTCTTATTATATTCCATAGATTAGAAATCACATGTACATAAAGTAAAGTGCAGATAGAACATTAAAAAATCTACAGAAAATAAGCCAAGACAAGAGACACAAGGTGTGGCAGCTAGCTAGGGACGAACCCCACAATGTGTGGGGAATCCCTTTGATCAAATATTCTTTTATCTTCAATAATTCAACAAAGAGAAATAGTACAATAAATCTGATTTATATCAGTAGTAGCAAACCCTAGATCAGCAGCATTAGTAAAACCCAGTCAGCCCTAAACAAGGGCAGCAAACCATAGATCGAACTTGTCAAGTCTCCACCAGTGAGTTGCACACCATGCACCAATCCAAGACTTCGCTGCGCACCAGTGCAAGATATTACTACACACCAAAGATAGATTTCATTGTGCACTAGTGAAATATATCGCCATGCACCGGTGCAAGATATCATTGCGCACTAGTGGAAGATATCGCCATTTATGAGAGATAGATTTCACCATGCATCAGTGCAATATATTGCCGTGCACCAGAGATAGATTTCGTTGTGCACCAGTGCAAGATTCGCCGTTCACTAGTGCAAGATATTGCCGCATACCAGAGATAGATTTCACCGCGCACCAGTGCAAGATATTGTCATGTATCAGAGATAGATTTCGTCGTGCACTAGTGCAAGATGTCACAGCGTACTAGAGAAAGATTTTGTCGTGTGCCAGCGCAAGATATCGCCATGCACCAGTGCAAGAGAGATGTGATGAGATGATTCCAAATGAGGAAAATTCCTCCTATATTTATACACAACGTTGGTGTTTGAATAGATGCGACTATTGGGCTTCTGAGCCTATGTGAGTTGTATGTCGGCTTGATAATAATTCCATAATCAAAATAAATTCATATCTCCATAAATACTTATCGGAATCAGATGATCTTTAGATCAATCATACACCTCTCGATGAGAGGAATCTAATAACAATATTATCAGCCATGAATAAGATGACCCACATGAAGTTTGGCCCTAGTTACCAATTTAGCACTCCCCCTCAACTAGGGAGAACTTCATCTGCAATCTGTCTATCAGTTGCTACTATTCATCCATCAAATGCACTGCCCTGTACAACCTGACCCTTGCCCTAATCTACTCTATTCTCCCTATTCTCCTTTGTCTTGTTCTGCCCTGTACTGATCTATATTGTTCTGCTCTGTTCTCCTCTACTCTTGCATTGTTCTGTTCTGCTCTTCTTTTGACCGAATTATGAAGAAGAAGAAATGATCGAGGATGTAATATATTGACTCAAAGTCAGTCTCAAAGAATGTACCACTAGTCCCCCACCAACCCGAAGTCAACGTTATAGTGAGTACAACTCCACTGGTCCCAGACCAGCATCATCCTCCACTGACTCAAAGTCAGTCTCAGAGTATGTACCACTGGTCCCAGACCAGTCTCAACCGACCCAAACTTAGCTTCATAGTAGGTACCACTCCTACCACTGGTGCTGGACTAGTATAGCAGTCTCAGAGAGTGTACCATTGGTCCCAGACCAGTCTTAACTGACCCAAAGTCAACGTCATAGTATGTACCACTCTCACTGGTCCTAGACCAGTCCTACACTGGCACAAAGTCAGTCTCAGAGTATGTACCACTCTCACTGGTCCCAGACCAGTCTCAATTGACCTAAAGTCAGTGTCATAGTATGGTACAACTCCTACCACTAGTCCCAGACCAGTATCATTGATCCCAAATCAATGGGGGTCATCCTAGAGTAGGGAGTATGGTAGATACAACGATGCATCCATTGGTACTACTTGGTCCATAACTTCATTTCCCTTCTCATTGATTAGATAAGAGGTACTTCCCATGAGTCCCAAACTGCATGGGTAGGATGTCTTGACAAGAGAACTTAATAAATAAATCCCATCCTCATAGGAGAACACATCATTCCTGCTACAATCTCCATGGAGAACACATCAATCTAGGCAGCCATGGAGAAGACATCAATTTAGGCCTCACAAGAGAACACATCAATCCTGCTACAATGGCCATGGAGAACACATCAATCCTGCTACAATAGCCATGGAGAACACATCAATCCAGGCCTCATAGGAGAACACATCAATCTTGCTACAATTGCCATGGAGAACACGTCAATGCAGGCCTCACTGGAGAGCACATCAATCCTGCTACAATCGCCATGGAGAACACACCAATATAGGCCTCACAAGAGAACACATCAATCCTGTTCCACAAGGGAGCGAATCATCTTGTCCCACAAGAGAGTGAATCATCTTGTTCCAGTGTGCACCACTAGGAGAAGGTGAGTCATGTTGTGGTCGTATGTTGCTCTAGTAAGAACGGCAAGCCCTCAGAGCTCTTAGAGCTCAATGTATGCAACATGCAAGACCCTTGTACAAGGGTTTCTTGATGACTCCAAGTCATTTGGGAAAATCATAGATTAGATCTTTCCTCGGGGCTTTGACAAGGTGTATCGACCTGTACATCATCTTAATGTGATGGAGCCTCCTTGCTCATCGACTTACCATATCCCAGATGATGTCTATCTGCTGGAGAAATCAATGAATACGAGATTCCTCAATAATCGAATCCCACGTCTGGTTGTTACAGAGAATCACAGTGGTATGTGTTCAAACAGCTCACTAAAGAGCTTACCCAACTAGGCAGCTTCATACAAGATCATACTCGTAGATATGTATCTGGTCTCGGTGGTGCTTATGGCAACCGACTTCTACTTCTTGTTCATCCATTATATTGAAGCACAATCCAAAGAGAAACAGCACTAGGAAGTGCTCTAGTGATCCTCCACACTACCTACCTAATTAGAATTTGAATAATCATGCAGTTTCATATTTCCAACAGTGTATCTCAATCCATGAGAGATTGTGTCCCGAAGACATCTTAGAAGATTCTTGGCACCAATCTAGTGAGGCTCAAGCAAATATGAGTTCACAATGCTAACTGCAAAACCTATGTTCAGAAGGAGGTTCACCAAGAAAATCAATGCGAATGAGTTTTTGAAAATCAGAGGCATTTCCCAAATCTAGTCAGACATCACTACCATATAAATTTTGAAAGTTAAGATCCTCGAGGTAGTCACAGGCTTGCAGTCCACCATACCAAATCTTTTCAGAATCTTCACCACATATTTTCCTTGAGATAGGACAATTTCCCTTGGTTTCTGCCACACTTCAAGTCCTTGGTTCTTCATTTCAAATTCAGAAGCCAACTCCCTCTTACATTTGTGAATGAGAGGGTATGCACCTATTAGAAAGAGGTCATCCACATACAACACCATTATGAGAGGCTTGTCATCTTCAACCCTAAGGTATAGGTAAGGATCAGCTTCACTCCTAGTGAATGTAGGTTCCATCCTTGTGAAGCCACAAGGGCTATGATCAAGTGGATCGTCGTACATCTGGCAACAGGTGCAAATATCACATCATAGTCTATACCTTCCTTCTAGGAGAAACCACGAGCAAAAAAACAAGCCTTATACTATTATGTACTTCCATCTACTACAACTTTATCTTGTAAAGCCATTTTGAAGTAACAATTGTCTTGTCCTAGGGTCTGGGAACTACTTCCCAGAAATCATTCTCCGGAATGGTCATAGCATCCTTCCGTACTTGATGCTTGATGGCATCTGAGAATGATGAAGGCTCATTTTGTATGATTCTGCTCATACTATCAGGTATCCCTGATACCTGTTGGGTTTCTTACTTTCATGGAAGGTTCCTCGGGGTGTATTATTTCTTTTAGCATCATCAAGTATACCCCTAAGCCATGAAGGCCTCTTCCTAGAAGAGGAAGGCTCAGGTGGATAAATAGGATCCATCGGTTCTTCCACATCAGGCATTGTTACATTATCTACCCATAGAGACAGCTTCCACAATCGTGCGGTGCCACACCATTCTACTCTTGAGTATGTGGTGTAGTAGTCTCCCTCTTAATGCCAACCTTAGGTATGCCTGAGTGAACCAACTTTAATATATCGGATGTCTTATTTAGGGTTGAGGGGAATGGTCCCCTTTTGAGCTTTCCTTTGGCACATCCCGAACATACACCTTCTTTTTCTACTCGGAATTCGGGAATCCCTATTACCATATGTCTTACATCGGGTAGATCTTTGTAATGAAGGTGGGAAAACCTCCAATGCCAAAGTTTGGACTAAAGATATGTGTCATAAGACATGACACCTACCTGACTTTCATCGACCTGATAATATGAATCAACATGAAACCCAAGAGTAAAGGCATCTTTAACATCAATTTTCAATACACATACCTTGCCATTGCTGAAGGTTACCTTGTAGCCTCTGTCTTCCATTGTCGAGATGGACACTAGGTTCTTTCAGAGGTCAGGTGCATTTAATACATCCTGGAATTTATAGCCTTCTTGAATGGTTTTCCTCTTCCTTAATTTCCAACATTCCTTTACCTTTTCTATTGAATTTTCCATCCCTTCGATTACCATGAGATAGATTTTGATCATCGTCATGGCGAGAGTCCTTTCTATCAGGGCATTCCCTTGCATAGTGACCTGCTTTATTGCAAATGTAACATCGTCCTTTTCTTCCACCCTTAGGTCCCAGTTTTGTTTTTTATTTAGACTCAAAATTATTTCTTTACTTAGAATGAGAAGAAAAGGCAATAGGAGGACCTTTATGCAAGGGCATTTCTTGCTCTTCTACCCTTGTTTCTTCTTGAATGAATCTAGCCATTAATTCCTTGAAATCAGGAATTACATGATTGTTCAGAATAGTAGTCCTGAACACGTACCATTCATATGGTAATCAGCCAAGAGTCATGAGTGCCATTTCCCTATCAGTAATAGTCTCTCCAATAGATAGGAGATCGTTCTTGATCTTGGTGATTCTTAAGAAGTATGATTGCATACTCTCATCTTTACCCTTCTTGATTTCCCTCAGCTTATTTCTAAGAAACAAAACTTGATTTGCATCACTAACTTTAAATAAACTCACCAGTCTATCGTAGATTTCCTTGGCGGTGTTCAAGTTAGAGACATGGGCCACCAAGTGCTTGTCGATAGAGACTCGAATGATCTTCTTTGATTTGAATTCTTCGTTTTTCCTTTTGTTCCAGGTAGCAGTGGATGCATTTGATGGAGGCTCAACAATATTTCCTCTCACATGGTCCAAAATTCCTTGTTCTTCTAGGATAGCCTTGCCTATCTTCTCTTCGGTGATTGCTCTTTCTCTTGTTCGAGCTTTATCTTCACCTCACCTCTAATACCATGTTAAGTTATGGTCTGTTCTATTCTTGTAACAATTTACTTCTTTTTCTTATTATATTTCACAGATTAGCAATCACATGTACATAAAGTAAAGTGCAGATAGAACATTAAACAATCGATAGAAAATAAGCCAAGAAAAGAGACACAAGCTGTGGCCACTAGCCAGGGACAAACCCCACAATGTGTGGGGAAACCCTTTGATCAAATCTTCTTTTATCTTCAATAATTCAGCAGAGAGAAATAGTACAATAAATCTGATTTATATCAACAGTAGTACACCCTAGATCAGCAGCATCAACAAAACCCAGATTAGCCCTAAACAAGTGTAGCAAACCATAGATCAAACTTGTCAAGTCTCTACCGGTGAGTTGTACACCATGCACCAGTCCAAGACTTTGCCGTGCACCAGTGTAAGATATCACCACACACCAGAGATATATTTCACTGTACACTAATGCAAGATATCGCCGCGCACCAATGCAAGATATCGCCACGCACGAGTGCAAGATATCGCCACGTATCAGAGATAGATTTCACCGTGCATCAATGAATATATCACTGCGCACCAGAGATATATCTTGCCACTGTATTTGACTAGTGTACTCCTCTTCTAGCTAGAATGAAGAGCCAGCTCACTTCTAGCAAGAGAGGGCAGACTAAAAACTTTGGATATGGGACTATTCTATGTTCTTTCTTTTTTGAGAGGGTCCCAGCACTCCGCCCTAGGGTAGCAGTTTCCATCAGAACCCCATGAGATCCACGCAAGGGCAAGTGGGCTGACCTGATGAAATTTCTACGGGGTGGGGACGTCCCACGGACTGCATTTGACAACGACTTCTTTACCTAGTCGGATCAGCAGATCATCGCCATAGATGACTACCCTTATGCTGGGTTTGATTTCCGAGTAGATCCTGATCTAGCGTTACCACCGACCACAACATGGGGCGACATTGGTAAGTATTTTTGGTTTTATGATTTTTTTTGGATTTTTCAAATATAATAATGAATTTTGAAAAAAAAATTGATGGGATTCAAATGACTAATATGATGATCATGTTCGAGATATTGGGCCGGTACGACCAGATGGGTTCCCGTGGCATGGACGGCGTGGCCGAGGAGCTGAAGAGGCAGCTACTGATACAGAACGACTTCTACATACAGTTCAGCGACACTTGGTGAGGCTAACTCACCGAGTACTAATGGTTGCCGTAGAGGACCTTCCTGAGGATATGCAGCGTCATGTGGTTGGCATGCCACGTGATTGAGTTCGCACTTTTAGGTGTGTGGCCAATGCAGTAGTTGCCTACTTAGCCACTCATCCTGAGCCTGGTCATTAGATATACTGGACATGATTATGGGCATTTGAGTCCCAATTTTGTATATTTTTTGGACAGACTTATGTACACTCGCGATGTTTTATGATATATATATATATATATATATATATATATATATATATATATATATATATATATATATATATATATATATATAGATATACTCTTCGACTTTTTGATGCTTGATTTTATTGTGATGAATGATTGATATGCGAGTCTAATGCTTGATTAGCGATAGAATCTTCTAACCAATTATGATATCTTGGAATGTGAAAATAATTAATATAAGTAAATGATCTTTGCAACAACCTCACCCTTAAATACTGGTGAAATAAACATGGATCCCTTACCCTATAAATGTTGTTCAATTGTGACACTATCAATTGTGAATCAAGATAAACTACCAACGAGTCGATTCCATAAGAAATTGCCTTGGATAGTAAATTAATGACGGTAGTATACTCAGCCATTTTGTTTGAAGCGGGACCAATGCAGACGCCCCTTGATACCATCAATTGACTAGTTGGATAGTAGAGTACCCAAGCTGCGGAAGCGAGATTCCGAGTGTACCGACTAGCACCATCGGCGAACCCAAAAAAGACCAAGTCGTCCATCAACACCTACCACAACAGACCAAAAAGTGTTGATATCAAAGAACTCTCGATGAGATATGTACAAATATACATAATGTATAAAGAATCCATTGCCTAACTCCTACTTAAGCAAAGTACTTCTTTAGGTAGAGCTCGTTTCGGGGCTCCGCTAACTTGTTTCCCTCAAAATCGATTAACTCATATGACCCCTTTTCTAAAATGCGTTTAATAATGAAGGGACCATACCACATAGGCTTAAACTTGCCTGCCCCCAAGGTGTCCTTATCTTGGTCATAGACCAAGACAAGGTCACCTTTAGAAAAGACTCAAGAAAGTACAACAGTATATGGACTAAACATTATAAAGAAACCATCTTCATATTATAAAGAAAGGTAGTTAGTTATGCAATTAAACAACCATTCACATATGAATTCTAACATGAATATCATAAACATGAAGAAGATTTATATCAGGAACAAAGACATGTGTTTCTTTTATTATAGACAAATAAAGTACAGAAAGGAATAATTTCACCTGAGTCATCCTTTCGTAGGCTCCAAGTGGAACCAACTTCCAGATTCGTCCAGTCTCAAGCCTTTAATAAACTACTTCCATGACTTACTCCATGATATCACAAGTAGTAGATGGACATCATCACACAGCGAAACAAGGGTTTCCTGTAAAAATGGGGGAAGTGCAGGAGGCACAAGGATTTTCAGACCTGGTCAGGGAAATCTTAGCATAATAACCTTTCTCTCTCTTCTCTCCTCCCTTAGGCCTTCCCATTGAAGCCTTTTTATACTTCTCCCAAAGTAGTTTTTTAGTTGGGAATTCATTGGGAACAGTTGGGCCACGGGCACTAACAGGTGATCAGTAGGTAAAACGCACGATCTCCGCCCAAAATTAAGGAGATTTAATTTTTTTTAAGTGTTTTAAGACATATAAGAAGGTTGGGTATACACAGACCCGTGTATACACATGTTTAGCTTAGGGCAATGTCACGTATAGGGAATAAAACACTATTTTTTACATTTTGGACCAAGTCTGGAAGGAGGGGTTGCCCTAGGCCATGAGTGCAACATAACAAACCATAAGAGTGAGATTTGGAGGTATAACAAATGCCCCCTAATATATGAGGTTAGAAGGGGTACATGATGGCCGAAATGTATTAAGTAAGTACATGGAAAGGAAATTTGTCAAAAACCGAGAAGGACTTCACTAGAGGTCAGCCTGCCAAGCCACAGAAGGAGATAAAAAAGGAACACAATCTGAAGTGCCCATACCCATGCTCAGAGAAAATACAACATGTCCGCATATCAAGTATAAGTGGATCCACTAATTATAGAAGTATAAATGACTGGAAAATACATAGTGGACCATCTGATCATGATCAAACAAGTACATGTTGAATATCACATATAAGAATGTCAATGATGCTGAAGGATGAACCGGATCAAAGACTGATCCCAAAAGGTACCAACTGAACATGATAGAATAGGATGGTAGTACACTGCAAACTCAGGTGCCAGCATATAGAATGTCGCCATGACTGACTGCAACACATAAGGTGGAATGGTATCAACTAGCAGCAATAGGAGCAATTGTCAAGTGAACCAATGACTGTTGATACAACCTGAGGTCTTCACCAACCACCGTGGCACATTTTTACACCATGGGAATAAATGATCTAAAGTCGACCATGTGAGAATTCATTTGATTACCGGCCATTGATGTATACCATTAACAAACATGAGACTACTCACCGATAATGATAATGAGCATCAAGGTACCCAGTACAATCTAATAAGTGTGAATAGATGAGCTGGAGTCAAACACCTGTAAGAATCTATCGATCATGAGACAATGATGGTTTCCCACTATCGATAGCGAAGGATCTGCCACTAATGACTGCCAACCCCAAGGTACTGCCAAATGGACTCTAGATCTTTGCCCTAGAGCAATGAGTCAGAGTCGATAGGGAAAGATCCGCTAGAAGGAAGGCATTAAGGCATCCTTCATCAACCTAGCGCGAGTGTAACCCGTAGGCCAATAATGTGGAAGGAATCGGACGAAAAAGATGTAGTAACCCGACCGAAGTACTTTTCTGGTGTACACAAGATGTGGCTAGCGCACACCAAAAACCCTATGAACCAACCAATAATGGAAGCTGACACAGAGGTGAGGTATCCACCAATAGGGTCAAATGGAAACCAAGGTACTGCATGAATCCCAATGTGTGATAATGTAAGCTGATGTTAAACACAAGGGAAACCACTCAGTCAAAGACCAATGATATTGATCGATGCTGAGCACAAGGTGACCTATCAATAATGAAAATAGGGCCGGGGTGCAGCTCTAGGCCTATCCTGAAAGAAAGATGTCGTCATTGATAAGGACAAGGCTCACCAGCAAGAAGTCAATGGAGACCTTCTCAAACCGGCATGAGTAAAGGACCAATATAACTGATGTGATGATAGACATGATACTGACAATCAGGGATGGCTGATTGAAAAATGAGTCAAGAGACACTACAGAGGCCGACTCAGGCTAACTTCCCTTGAACAAAAGCACGACTCAATGTGACTATATGGCAGCATATGATGATTCTGTAGAAGTTCGTCATGCAGGAGGCACGAATGAACCCTCCATATGACTAGAAGAGATAACCAATCAGGGGAAAACTGATTCAATAACAAGGTTAAGGCATACCTAAGTCAAACTAAATCCCACCCAAAACGGAGGAGACTTTATTTTGAGTGCTTTGTTCAAGGGTGACATGACTGACTCTAGCTGCCAACAATAAATGGAAATATTGTCCCATTCCCGCTCTTTTTGGAATATATAAATTTTTTGTCTTTTTCTTTTAAGCTGGAAAAAGAATAAAAGAATGCTATAGTATAGTGGACGGAACGAGTGTCAGTGAAACAGATGATCTAGTTCTTGGGATTGGAACGTTCCTATGCTCAATGCAGGGAGGTGAAAACTGGTCAGTGACACTCAAAGGTGTGTTCCTTCCACGGGTCAAGGTGCGTCAAGTTGCAGAAGTTAAAGGTATGCAACTTTGATTTTGCAGTTGGCATGGTCAAAAGTTGGCTTAAACACGAGTCCAAGTGAAGCTAGCTCAAGGCCACAAGGTGAAAATAGTCAAAATGCAATGCAGTGATACAACTCAACACAAAGGAGCCTCTAGGGTATAAGGCCAGAACGAAGCGAAGAAGTAAAGAGGAATGAGGCTTCATCACATAAGTCATGGTGGGACTACAGAGGACTCCCGAGCCTACTAAAATCGAAGCAGCATGGGCAACAAATTTCAGTGAAGTGCTAAATGCCATCGTGTCATGATTTAAAAAATTGGCGAGTGAAGATGGCTTACGAACCATAACACGATGGGATCGACCCTATGGCAGATGTATCGACAAATGGAGGCTAGAATGCATAATGCAATGGAAAAATGGCTTCCCTAACCTATATGCCAGTGAGAAAACGATACCTACCATGACGGGTCAGCAATCATGGAACCATCTCAAAACTGTCGAAAAAATGTCCAAAATGTCCTGAAAATCAAACCATTCTCGACATTCCAAGCTCTCAAGTTAAAAGTCACATGAGGCCTAACAAAATAAAATTTTGAAAAAATTTTGCATTTTCAAAACCTATAAAAGAGTTTTTGGACTCAGCATTTTCACCATTTGAGTTTGAGAGCAAAGAAGTGGAGCAAAAGGAGCAAACTTCCCATACATCAAATTCAACCGTTCAGATTCTTCCGAAACCTTCAGGTAACTCTTATACTTGTCTTGCAATCCATTGTGACTAGTTTTAGAATTTTTAATTAATGTTTTACCATTGAATTTTTTGCCAAAAATTTCACCGCGGCGTATACGTGGGTTGGTAATATGAAACCCGCGTAGACGCAAGCCCTATACGCGACTGTGTGTAAAGGGACCCGTGTATACACCATGAACATTTAAAAAAAAAACTGACGGTTGAAAATCATTTTTTCTTCAGGATGCCGGTCACTTGGCGAGAAAGAGAGCATACCACAGTGGAAGATGAGGTCATGAACGATCATGATGCTTTGGATGACCTACGGGGATGTGGTTTGCTTAAATTCTTCAAACTGCCGAATATGAAAGCAAACACACGTCTGCTTGAGATGCTCATTGATTACTGGAATATCGAGGAATATGCCTTTATGATTGACCAGATGCCACTCAGGATAGAAGTGGAAGATATCTATTTCATCACGGGCCTTTCCTGAAGGGGAGAGATAGTACATTCCCGGGGCAGGACATGGAGCAGTCTCTCGATTGAGGACTACGTACAGATATATTGCTTGAGACATCCAAAAAATGTTGGAAGTCAAATTTCCATCACACATGTTGTGAGTTTACCACTAAGGATAATCCTGTCCACCATAACTCGAGTGAACGGATCAACTTCTCGGCACCAAGCATCATGGCTAGCCATGAGCATGGCAGTTGACTGTCTGACCATTGTATTTGACTGGTGTACTCCTCTTCTGGCTAGCATGAAGAGCCAACTCACTTCTATGAAGAGGGGGCAGACCAAAAACTTTGGATATGGGACTATTCTGTGTTCTTTCTTTTTTGAGAGGGTCCCAGCACTCCACCCTAGGGTAGCAGTTTCCATCAGAACCCCACGAGATCCAGGCATGGGCAAGTGGGCCAACTTGATGAAATTTCTAGGGGGTGGGGACGTCCCACGGACTGCATTTGACAATGACTTCTTTACCTGGTGGGATCAGCATATCATCGCCATAGATGACTACCCTTATGCTGGGTTGGATTTCCGAGGAGATCCCGATCTAGCGTTACCACCGACCACAGCATGGGGCGACATTGGTAAGTATTTTTGATTTTATGATTTTTTTTGGATTTTTCAAATATAATAATGAATTTTGAAAAAAAAAAATTGATGGGATTCAAATGACTAATATGATGATCATGTTCCAGATATTGGGCCGGTATGACCAGATGGGTTCCCGTGGCATGGACGACGCGACCGAGGAGCCGAAGAGGTGGCTACTGATACAGAATGACTTCTACATACAGTTCAGCGACACTTGGTGAGGCTAACTCACAGAGTACCGATGGCTTCCGTAGAGGACCTTCCTGAGTATATGCAGCGTCATGTGGTTGGCATGCCACGTGACTGGGTTCGCACTTTTAGGTGTGTGGCCAATGCAGTAGTTGCCTACTTAGCCGCTCATCCTAAGCCCGGGCATTAGATATACTGGACATGATTATGGGCATTTGAGTCCCAATTTTTTATATTTTTTGGATAGACTTATGTACACTCGAGGTGTTTTATGATATATATATAGATATATATATATATACTATTCAACTTTTTGATGCTTGATATTATTGTGATGAATGATTGATATGCTAGTCTAATGCTTGATTAGCGATAGAATCTGCTAACCAATTATGAGATCTTGGAATGTGCAAATAATTAATATAAGTAAATGATCTTTGTAACAACCTCACCCTTAAATAATGGAGAAATAAACATGGATCCCTTAGCCGATAAATGTTGTTCAATTGTGACACTATCAATTGTGAATCAAGATAAACTACCAATGAGTCGATTCCATAAGGAATTTCCTCAGATAGTAAATTAATGACTGTAGTATACTCAGCCATGTTGTTTGAAGCGGGACCAATGCAGATGCCCCTTGATACCATCAATTGACTAGTTGTATAGTAGAGTACCCAAGCTGCGGAAGTGAGATTTCGAGTGTGCCAACTAGCACCATCGGCGAACCCAACAAAGACCAAGTCATCCATGAACACCTGCCACAATAGACCAAAAAGTGTTGATATCAAAAAGCTCTCGATGAGATATGTTCAAATATACATAATGTATAAAGAAGCCATTACCTAACTCCTACCTAAGCAAAGTACTTCTTTAGGTAGAGCCCATTTTGGGGCTCCACCAACTTGTTTCCCTAAAAATCGATTAACTCATACGACCCTTTTTCTAAAACTCGTTTAATAATGAAGGGACTGTACCACATAGGCTTAAAATTGCCTACCCACAAGGTGTCCTTATCTTGGTCATAGACCAAGACAACATCACCTTCAGAAAAGACTCGAGGATGGACAGCTTTATCATACTACGTTTTAACCCTTTTCTTATGAGCCTCATTCATTGTGGCGGCATCTCGACGCCGCTCATCGAGATTTTCCAAGTGAAGGAGGTGCTCTTCGAGACTCGAAGTCTCTCGAAGGAGCTCAATAGCTAAATTAAGAGATGGAATTTCACATTCAATAGGGAAGATAGATTCCATCCCATAAAGTAACTGAAAAGGTGTAAAACCAGTAGCAGTCTTCACGGAGGTTCGATATGCCAAAAGATCCGGATACAACATAAGATGCCAATTGGACTGATTTTTGTCGATTATCCATTGCAGGATCGTCTCAAGAGTTTTGTTAACTGCCTCGACCTATCCATTGGCCTGAGGATAATAAGGAGACGAATGCTCCTTTCGGAAACCCAATTTGAGAGCCAATTCAGACATCAGTTGATTCTGGAAATGACTTCCATGATCAGTGACAATCTCTCTCGTGATACCAACTCATGAGATAATCTGATTAAAAAGGAACAATGATGCCATGTCACTATCATTTTTAGAAGTGGGCATGGCCTCGGCCCACTTCGTAAAGTAGTCTACAGCCACCATAATGTACCTGTGATTCGCCGCTGAAGGCGGATTACAAGTTGTAAAATCGATACCCCACTTAGTAAAGGGACCGACCGCGACAACAGGAAAAAGAGGAATTGGATGTGTGCGCATCTTCTGAGTATAGATTTGACAGGGGTGGCAGCGTTTGACTGCTTCGACACAGTCTTTAAAGAGCGAAGGCCAAAAATAGTTGGCACGCAAGATGCGCTGGGCTGTAGCAAGCCCTGATAGATGACCACCACAAGCTCCACTGTTGCAGTCATTTAGCACTGAATCTGCTTCCTCTAAGGTTAAAAAGCATTGAAGGATTGAATCAACCCCTTGACAATATAATGTATCACCCATGATAACATAATTTTTGGCTAGGTGACGTAATTTCCGACGTTTATCCTTAGAGAAAGTAGAGGGAAACTTTGAAGTCTAGAGATAGACAATGATATCTCCACACCAAGGGTCGAGTGAAGAGATGAGGAATAAATGTTCGTCAGGAAAACTTTCCTCATAAATAGTATCCTCTCCAAAAGGCAGCTCTGAAATTAGCTTGGCAAAAACCATAGATTTCTTAGACTTGGCGGACAAAAACTCGAGATCAAATTCTCGTAAGATGACTATCCATTGATTATATTTGCCCCCAATCACTCACCTACTGAGGAAAAATTGAAATGGATTGACTGCCGCTAAGACAAAAGTTTTGCATAGTAATATATAATGGCAGAGCTGCTGGAGAGCATGGACAACTGCCAAGGCCAACTTCTCAACCGGAGAATAGCGAAGTCAGGACCTATCAAGCCTCGGCTCAAATAATAAATAACATGCTCTATGAGAGCATCATCTTCCTGAATGAGAACCATACCAATGGTTGATTCTGCTACAGCGAGATATAAAAGGAACTCCCTACCATAATCGAGTGGACTCAAAAGTGGGGCAGACACTAATGCCTTTTTCAAAGCGTCAAATGACCGTTGCGAAAAGTCATCCCATACAAATGGAACTCCTTTCCGTAGCGAACGCATGAACCCTTGAGTGATCTCGGCATAGTTCACTATAAACCGTCTTGGGAAATTAGCCTTCCCTTGAAGACTTTGAAGTTGTTGAATTGAGGATGAGGGAGGCAACTGAACTATTGCCTCAACCTTGAACAGATCAACCCGAATCCCTTCATTTGACACAATGAACCCTAACAACTGACCGGATATAACCGTGAAAACACACTTGTTGGGATTCAACCGGATTTTATAAAAATGACATCACTCAAAAACCTTTCGAAGATGACTAGGGTGATTAGTTCTCTTTCGAGAATGAGTAGCAAGATCATCCAAGTATACTTTGATGATATGTTTAATGTCGTGGAAAGCATATGACATGGCCCGCTGGAAAGTGGCTCCAACATTTTTAAGACCAAAAGGCATCTTTCTGTATGCGAAGGTACCCCAAGGACATATAAAGGTTGTTTTATGTTGATCTTTGGGACAGATAGAAATTTGATTATAACCGGGAAAACCGTCCATAAAGGAAAAAATTTCATTACCTTCACACTTGTCGATAATCTAATCAATCAATGGCACGGGGTAATTATCTTTCGGACAAGCCTTGTTTAGGTCCCTAAAATCGATGCATACTCAGATTGTTCCTTGCTTTTTATCCACAGGGACTAGATTAGAAACCCAATCAGTAAGAGGAACAAGATATATAAAGCCTACATTTAGCAGCTTCTCTACTTCAGCTTTAACAGCTGCCGCTTTCCTAGGATTAACTGGCCGAAGCCTTCGACGAACCAGTTTGGCATTTTCATATGTCTTGTTCTCATGTTGAACTATAGAAGGATCAATGCCAGGCATTTCTTCATAATACCAAGCAAATACATCTCGAAATTCCTTGAAAAGGTTGGTGTAAATTTGAATTTCTTCAGGGGAACATTCGATTCCGATGAAGAGATTCTCGATCACATTAGGGTCCCTAGAGATGTTTATAGATATCATTTTAGAAATCACCAACATATTACCTTCGACACGAAAGTGTGCTAGAGCCAAAGGATTTGATATCGTACAAACATCACTAGTAAAGAGCTTGGAGAACCTAGACTATACTTCCTGCAACGGAGGAAGAAAATATGACCGATGGTGTAATTCTTCCCAAGGTCGATCTACACCCATCATTACTTTGAGGATTGCTTCTTCAAAAGGCACAACCGAATCTAAGTAGTCCAAGGCAGAGTAGAATCAAGGCTCCAGGCAGGGGCCACATCACCATCTAACTCCTCTTCGGAAAAATGAGTAGAGTGGTCGTCTGCAGAGTTAATGATAGACTGATATCTAAGCTTAGCTGCAAACATAGGGAATGCCATTCCATTAACTTGTCCTTCATCTAATGTGGTCTTAGGTGAAGGCAAGGTCCAAGGGTCCGAAACATAACGAGTTTGGAAGAAATCTTCTCGAGGAGACTCCTTAGATGATGAAACGACATTGATTCTAGCGATAGGAGAGGGAAAATCAAAGGTACCCATCAATGAGGAATACATCCCAACTCCTAGATTCTCAGTCGCTGGACGAGGGTTATCCACTAAAGGAACAATAGAGTTAGATATTGCTTGAGGATCGACTGGAAAATAATCCAATTGATTGACCTAAACGATTTTCCCTTCATGAGGAAAGCAAATGAATGAAACAGAGTCGAAACAACAACGCCCATTTTGTATACCCAATTCCTTCCTAAGAGGAGATTGTAGTCTAGGTTAGCATCAACGACTTCTACTTCAATATTGATGACCTTCCCCCTAATACATATAGGAAAGGTTGGGATAATCCCATGCGGCTTATGAGAATGAACATCAAATGCAGTCAGGACGGTAGGTGAAGGAACAGCCGAAGGCGATCCAATAGCCTTCCAACATGACATCGACATGATGCACATGGAAGCTCCTTCATTAATAACGGTATGAAAAATGTTAATTTTCCGGTATGTAGACTTTATTTGGAAAGCCATATGTTGAGGGAGTTGCTTTTTGATAGTTAACATGTCGAAAGTGAGCACTAAAGAGTTAGTTGGATCAACTACCCCAATCGCGGAAAGTAAAGCACTTCGTTGAGCCAGACACGATTGAAGAACCTCTAAAGCGGACATGGCGCATGGACTCTGAGCTAGATCGTCAACAATGGAGTAGTTCTGGGTGGCCCTAGCATTAGGATTAATAGTCGTGCGTTTAGCGGAACCTTTTGGTATCTGTGGTATAGTCTCGACAGGGGGTCCCTCAATGTAAAGGTCAGTATTTCTAGGAGTAGTTTTATCCTTGGAAGTTTCGGCTTCACCATAATCCCATGACTGAGTAGCCACATGGACGTTAGAACTCATCA
The DNA here is from genome assembly GCA_031772625.1 of Pinus tabuliformis. NCBI lineage: Eukaryota > Viridiplantae > Streptophyta > Pinopsida > Pinales > Pinaceae > Pinus > Pinus tabuliformis. Next base: position 903,375,627 of record CM062813.1, read on the forward strand.
TGAAAACATTTGATGGTTTTCCCCTTCTTGGCTGCCCCTCGCGGAGGTTTCAGGGTTTGAACTCGTGCCAGCAAGAAGTTGTTGCCCTTGGGGAAAAGGGTTGGTTAACACAGCCTGAGAACTAGAATCCCCTTGCTACGGTAACAAGCAATGAGAATCTTCAATCTTGGGGTAGAGGTGAGTTAAATGGTCTCCACCGCACAACTTGCATGGAAACTTTACTTTCTTTCTAGACCCATTTCTACCACCACCAACATTATTGCCAGATTTATTTGCGTCAGCCTTCCCATGCTGGTTCTTTTTCTTACCTTGTCCTTTATTTTTCCCATTGGAATTTTGATTTCCTTTAGGGTTATTAGATTGGACGGCATTAATCGAAGAGGTTTGGGAAGCCGGAGGGTTAAACGATGTGACTTGGTTGTTAGGAGCAGTTTGCAAAGACAACTACTGCAATTGACTCAACAAGTTCACTGCATTTGTGTCTACCGACCCAATGATACCATCTGCGTGGGGACCTGGCTTCGACTTGGCTATATCAACCTTAGATCCAGGAGCATCTGGAAATTATTTTTGTAGCATCCCAAACTGAGAGTAGATCAATTCTAATTGTTGGGCCCTAAAAATGGCTTGCTCCTCCAAATAGACTCCGGACATGGAGACATCCTTAGAGATCTTAGATTGTAAAGATTTAAAAAACCATTTGAGACGGTACTCCAGAGGGATTTCGGCTTTAATGAGCCTCTTTCTTCGTCTCCATTCCTGAATATGGTCAGAAATGTGAGTTGCCTTATCCTAACGAAAAGTGGCTAGAAGTTCGGTTCCAGCATCATAATGGACAGGCAAATGGAAATGATTTAAGAAAATATTAGCTAAGTCAGCGAAAGATGTAAAGCTGCCCCCTGGCAACTCTATATACCATTTGGCTGCATTACCAGTCAAGGTGCATTGAAAAAGTCTCAACCTAATCGAGTCATCAATAAGGGAGTTCAATGAGCACCACAAATGGAATGTGGTTACATGGTCGCCTGGGTCTTCACCACTCTTCCATTCGAATTTTGGAATGTCCGAAGGGAGTTTGGTTTGGACTGGAGGCCAGGTCAGATTGTATTTGATTGGATCATTTGCTAACTTAGTGAGATCTGGCAAGTTCAAAGCTGCCAGAAATGGAAGCCTAGGAGGACCTTGGGGATTCCACCTAGACTGGCGCGGAGTTCCCAAAGTTTTGAAAAGATTGGCCTGGATTTTGGAAGGCACCAGGCTACCCTAAGTAACCAACAGAACTAGTTGAACCAAAAGGCAAACCTTGTGATCCAGCAAAATTCGGAGTTTGACCAACTCCGGCCGCAAAACCTCCTTAACCGGCGAAGCTTCCTCCTAAAGGATTATAAGGAGTCGATAAACCCTGATACAGATTCCAAGCAGAAGCTAAAGTAGGAATGCTTTGAAATGAATTAGCTGTGGAGTACGGCCTATTCCCTTGTTGGCCAAATAATGGATTCCTAGTTCCCATACCACTAAGCGTAGGGTTAGTCCAACCTTGAAAAGGATTGCTACTTTGTCCTAAAGAAGAGAAAGGCATAGATCCAATTGTTGGGTAGGAATGCGGTATATGACCACTTCCAAAAGGAAAACCCTGGAATGAAGCCAATCCACCCATCATGGATGTGGCGACACTAAATGGAACTAACGGAATACCCTGTGAATGGGTGTCAAATGGGAAGAATCCGGAACTAAAAGCATTGGTTTGGGAATTTCCACTCGTGGAAGGAATGGATGTAGACCCAACTAAAGATGTGCTAGAAAAAGACCCAAATAAAGGTGCAGAGGGGATGGAAATAGTTCCTCCCCCTTGTACTGATGTTGGAGTCTGCATAGTTGTAGCACTTGTAGTAGAAGCCATGCTTCCAGTAGTGGTCATCGATGGTAAGTGCGTAGTGTGAACTGGACTTGATGGTCTATGCATTGGAGACCCAACGTATCGTAATACTTCTGGATAACTAGAAGGTAAGGGAGAATTCAGAGCCGCTAAGGACTCTTGAACTTATTCTACTTCTATGTTATCTTCCATCTGATAGAGAACTCAAGAAAGAACTGGAGTGTTCCTCTCTTGTTCTTTAGAAGTACCAGGCCTATTCTGAACACTAATGCCCCCCGAGACAAGGATAAATCCTCGATGCGTCAGCTGCTGTGGGATGAAACCCACCAGCAGTATTATCCCTGCTCCTTCGAGGAGAAGGCTCTAAACTTGGTGGTGAAAGACCACGAAGTCTTCAAGATCATCTAGGTGATCTGTCAACCACTTTGAATTTTTGTTAAGATCTAACTAAAGACTCAAAAAATTGAAAGCGAGGCCAACTAAGAGCGCAGAGCACACACTATAAAGTCCCTAAAAGATATCAGCCAGTCAAACAACTTCCAAGTATTTATGCTCCGGGTGATCAGGACCGGAGACCAAAATACATGAAAGTGAATTAAGGGGCCTTCTGAAGATAGTCTGGGATAATCACGGCCCAGTCCTATCAGCGAAGGTAACAGAGGAAGTTGCACTGACCTTCTAACAACAGCCTGTGCTGGTGCAAGCCCGCAAGCTTCGCAAGGGTGCCCTCCAGTAGTACCGTTGAGAGTGATGCAACGTCGACCTCAGGTGCGACGAAATTCCCCTCCGTAGCCACCTGTGTAGATCCCTAGGAGTAGCAACTATGGATACCAACTCGATGCAGAAGCTGGGCAGAACAGTCATGAGGTAAGATCGAACAAGTAGGAGAGGGGGTATCTCTCCTCCCTGTCTTCAAAAACCCTTGTGCTTAACTCCCAGATCCGGAGCTTTCCTGGTCTTCTTAACGCTATTGGATTTTCACTCACTATTCAGACTCCTATGTTTGATAGTTTAAATGGCCCTTGAGAGTTATCTATCCACTCACCTAATCCAAGGCCCTAAAATATCCTAAAACTTGTTGGTGTGTCTAACTTGACAATTATAAAAAGTTCTAGTATATTTTAATTAGCGCTTGATTTTAAAATAGGCTTTTCTTTAAGTCAAGGGATAGCAGGAATGAAACTTGTGGTGTTTTGACACAAAAGAAATTAATAAAAACCAAACTACATGCAAATGCGCTTATTTTCATTTTTGGATGAAAATAAATTTCTACAAGATTCAGAGGGACTTCACATAAAACAAAATTTTATTTTATTTTCTTTAATTCAAGCTTCACACTCAAAAAAGTTAACAAAACTATGGATTCCTAAAAATATGTGCAAGTCTATCCTAATGCAACAAGTACATGCTGATGCAACACTCAAAACTACTCTTAAATCAATAAATGAAAGTTGCTTGTTTATCAAATTTTATTTTTCCACTTAAAATGTTTAGATAGAATATGAGCTGCTACCATTCATTTCGTATAAACACTAAAAACAAGTTTCAAGACAAACAAAAATGCAATTTCATTCACTTAAAGGAAACCAACTCAAAACAAAGTTCAAGAAAGCAAAACCAAGTTTTTTGAGAAAGTTCTTCAAAAGCAAAAACAAAAATGTCTTTTCAAAAATGCTCTCAACAAGACTGAAACTTTATGATTGAAGAATAGGCAGCAAACACTTTTGCAAGTTGAAAACACACAATGGATGAAAACTCAACAAAAAGAAATGTGTTTAAAGATGCTCTTAACAATTGAAAGTAGGAATGGAAGCTTTGGCAACAAACACCAAAAGGTCAAAAAGACAATTTTCAAGAAAGTGTCAATCAACAACTTTCATGAAACAAGAAAAGGAGATGGTCACAAAAAGCAGTTTTGTCAAGCAAACAAAAGGGTCACCAAAAACAAGATTTAATACAAAGATTGAGATCAATCTTCCTGCCCTGATGAATCGGAGCAGCCAAGATTCCAAGCAAGAAATCTTGCGTGCTTAAGCAAAAAACGATGACGCTTGCAAAAAAAAAAAACAAGGCCAACACTTCTCACAATCAGAGAGAATTTGAAATTAGATACTTGCTGTAAAACTAACAACTAACACTGGAAAGTAACTGTTCAAGACTGAATCAAACCAGCAGATAGACCTTCAGAGAGAAAAAGATTTAAAAAATCTTGAAAATTGCAAGATATACACGACTGTATTGATGTGCAGATTGCGTGTATACGCGACTGCACCTAAGGAAACCTGCATATACGCAGGTCAAATTAAGGAAACATGCGTATATACACTTTTGTAAACAAGAAAAACAGCGTATATAAAAGATTTCAAGAAAAAATAAAAAGCAGTCTGAAGAAACTGACCAAACTTACAATTCAAGTTCCTATAGGAACAGACTACACAACAACAACAAGCAAATAGACAGTTGAGCCCTGATTGGCTTGAACACACACAAACTAGGAACAACAATAGTGTTGTCCCCAGCAGAGTCACCAATTCTGTTAAGGGAAATGCTCCCCTAGGGTCTTGGGCTGATACCCTAGCAGACTGAAAGTTTCCTATACAAAGAAACACACATTCCATGCAGCCATAACACTAATATAAGAAAACTCTACGATAAGGGGCGTACCTGAGGTCCTACGTTTGAGAAGGTCCTTCAAGGGTCCAAACCCTTCTTGGAGTTCCTTTTGCTCCTTTGACCTGCAAAACAATCAATTCAAGAAAGTACAGCAGTATATGGACTAAACATTATAAAGAAACCATCTTCATATTGTAAATAAAGGTAGTTAGTTATGCAATTAAACAACCATTCACATATAAATTCTAACGTGAATATCATAAACATGAAGAAGATTTATATCAGGAACAAAGACATGTGTTTCTTTTATTATAGAAAAATAAAGTACAGAAAGGAATAATTTCACCTGAGTCATCCTTTCGTAGGTTCCAAGCGAAACCAACCTCTGGATTCGTCTAGTCTCAAGCCTTTAACAAACTCCTTCCATGACTTACTCCATGATATCACAAGTAGTATATGGACATCATCACACAAGGAAACACGGGTTTCCTGTAAAAATGGGGGAAGTGTAGGAGGCACAAGGATCTTCAGACCTGGTCAAGGAAATCTCAACATAATAACCTTTCTCTCTCTTCTCTCCTCCCTTAGGCCTTCCCATTGAAGCCTTTTTATACTTCTCCCAAAGTAGTTTTTAGTTGGGAATTCGTTGGGAATAGTTGGGCCACGGGCACTAACAGGTGATCAGTAGGTAAAACCCGTAATCTCTGCTCGAAATTAAGGAGATTTAAATTTTTTTAAGTGTTTTAAGACATATACGCGTGTATACACGTGTTTAGTTCAGGGCAATTTTGCGTATAGGGAATAAAACACTATTTTTTACATTTTGGACCAGGTCTGGAAGGAAGGGTTGACCTAGGCCATTAGTGCAGCATCACAAACCATAAGAGTGAGATTTGGAGCTATAAAATGCACCAATGCAAGATATCACCGTGCTCCAGTGCAAGATATCGCCACATACTAGTGCAAGATTTCACCGTGCACCAGTGCCAGATATCACCGTGCACCAGTGCAAGATATCGCCGTGTATCAGAGATAGATTTTACTGTGCACTAGTGCAAGATGTCACTGCGTACCAGGGACAGATTTCGTTGTGCACTAGTGCAATATATCACCGCGCACCAGTGCAACAGAGATGTGATGATATGATTCCAAATGAGGAAAAGTCCTCCTATATTTATACACAACGTTGGTGTTTGAATAGATATGACTGTTGGGCTTCTCAGCCTACATGAGTTGTAGGTCGGCTTGATAATAATTCCATAATGAAAATAAATTCATATCTCCATAAATACTTATCATAATCGGATGATCTTTAGATCAATCCTACACCTCTCGACAAGAGGAATCTAATAAAAATATTATAAGCCATGAATAAGATGACTCACATGAAGTTTGGCCCTAGTTTCCAATTTAACACCTCAGGGGTAGCTCCCTGAGAGGTGACAGTGCCCCCAATAACAGTGGTCTCAGCTGGTCTAGACATGAAGCTGTTAATGAGGTTATGATCAGACTTAAGATACTGCTTAGATGAGGTGCTCCCAAGAAAATTATCAAAGAGCTCATGTAATAGATAGAAACACTAAGAAATTATCAGAATGCAAAGTATTTCTCGCTAGATAGCCACCTATAATTTATAGGCAAATCAAAATTCAAATTCAATCGTTCCCACAAAAATCCGTCCATAAATGAAAGATTGGCGAAAATTTTCAAAATATTTCACACTTTATTTCAGCCTTAAATGCCTCAAATGCTAGCTAACTCTCCTCTTAACCGTATTTTGATAATCAAATCATGAATAGTGACAATAACGGTCACTTTTTGGCTACGCTGCACGGTCTCCACCCTTATAGTGCAGCTCGCTTCGTGCTTCTACTGGTACTGTGACATCCTCCTGTTTCATGGAGACCCCTAATGACATAGCTCTACAACACAGGTGATGTATTTTATAGTCTCACGCCTCCTTGCAGCTCCCTGGAGTGCTAAGATTGTGCTACCATCATATAGTCATCTGGTTGGATCCCCGGTGTATGGCTTCTATTGATTTCCATTTACCTTTCCCAGAAATGGATCTCCATTCAATTTCACACGTTGAACTCCACCACCACTGATAATCTCCTTGATAACATGTGGCCCCAACCAATGCATGTGAAAATTTCCTGGAAATTTATCAAACTTGTTGTCATATAATATAACTAAATCATTATTTTGATGGTGCACAGTTTGATGTGTCGATCGTGCAATGCCTTTTTGCGCTCCTTCTGAGCTTATTGATAGAATCCAACCAAGAATCCATCTTCCTTCTAAGGCTCCACATTCTTCCATACTTGTGAACACCACTATGCTTAGACTAGGCACAATATATTCCATCGACATCACAACAGTGACACCATAGACCATCCTGAAAGGTGTCTGCCTAGTCAACTTCTTACTAGTAGTTCTATAAGCCCATAACACCGTTGGTACACACACGTCTCAATCATTCCTCTACCCATTACAAACCTTTGTCAGCACATTCTCCAATATCTTATTAAATTCTTCCACCATTCCATTAGTCTAAGGATGATATGGCATTCTCTTTCGATGATAAACTTGGAACTCTTCTGTCAACACGCTGATCATTTCATTAAGGAAGTGCATGCCACGATCACATTAAAATATTGGGAAACCGAACCTAGTCAACACATATTCAAATAGGAACTTTGCTTCTATTGCCCCGATATAGTATTTCACGAGCTATGCCTCCACCCACCTTGTCAAATATTGAGTTGTGGCGATGATATACCGCACACCTGCCTTATTTCCTGGAGGCTTAATCGGTTCAAAAAAATCAATCCCCCATTTCTCAAATGGCTACAATGACATTTGTATATTTAAAGGCATCTCATCCCTACGTGATTGTCTGCCAGTTCTCTGACATGCAACACACACCCTACAATATGCTTTCGAGTCCTCATGCAATGTTGGCTACCATAACCCAGCACATAAAATCTTCTGTGCTATTGCTTTTCTTGCATAATGGCCTCCTGCAGCTCCTCCATGAGCTTTAGCAAGGATATTATTTCGTTCAAATTCAAGCACATATCTTCACAATATCTCATCTGATCCCATTTTATACAAGTGACATGCAATAATAGAAAAATCTGATGTGTAAAACACTAATTCCTTATTTTGTTGACTAGTGTACCCCTCTATAGCCATTCCCATAGTCAGGAAGTGGATGATATCTGCAAAATTATTGTCTGCCACACTCACCATGAAACATTGCATGTCAGGTAGTCCTTCCTCCAAATTAGTAGGTTCCTCTCAGGTTTCAATGTGTGACAGATGATCTGGCCCTGCATTCAATCACCCTGTCTTCACAATTACTTCGAAATCATACTCATGAAATAACAATAGCCACCTACATATTCGCCCCCCAACATAGGCTTCTTGAATATATATTTTAATGCAGAATGGTCTATGTATATCTTGAAGTTTCTGCCTAGAAAATAATGCCTAAACATCTTCAGCGCGTACACCATATCCAACCATTCGCGCTTTGTCATCGAATAGTTCTTTTCATCCTTAAATAGCTTCATGCTCATGAATGCTATCAGGTGATCCAATTCTCCTTCACTGACCTGCATCAGCATTGTTCCCAGCGCAATACATGACACATCCACATGCACATGAAATTCATCCTTCCAATCTGAGAAGACCAACATCGGTGCGGTGACCATATTCTCATTTAAAAAATCCAGGCCCCACTGACATTCTTCATTACAACAGAATGTAGCATCCTTCTTCAATAGCTTTTCCATCGTTCCAGTAATCTGATCATAACTCTTGATGAACTTTCGATAATAATTAGTATGACCCAGTGTTGCGCACAACTGTTTAACACTTCTTAGAGCCTCCAATATATTATAACTGCAATCTTAGCTAGGTCCACCGTTGATCCCTGTCTACACAATACATGTCCCAACAAGATTCTAAAAGGGACACAAAATAGATACTTCTTCAAGTTTAGCGCGATTTGATACCTCCAACATGTACCCAACATCAAGCGCAAACTAGCTACATGGCATTTTACCAACCCAAACACTGTCCAATTGTCAAAGTATACCTCCAAAAACTTGTGAATGAACTCTTTGAACCGTGCAATGATTATGAGTGAAAAGATTGTTGGCACTTTCTTAAGTCCAAACGGCATGACCATATACTGAAAGCATCCCCACTCGGTCGCGAAGGTAGTCTTACTCCTGTCTTTCAGCACAATCTTTATCAGATGGTATCCAGAGAACCCATCAGTGAATGAATAGGCCTCCTACTCGCCTACATTATCTAGCACCTCATCTGTGAATCGAGTTGGAAAGTGATCATGAACGCAAGCATCATTAAGTTTCCTGAGATCTACGCATATCCTTATCTCATCCTTCTACTTATTTTCCTAAACTACCATAGGACTTACGCAATCAGACTCCTCTACTAGTTCAATAATACCTGCTACCAACATCTTGTCCAACGCCAAGAAGACCTTTTCCTTGTACTTAGGATTAAGGAGATATGGCCTCTGCATCACAGGCTTCACATTGGGTCTCAACATTATTTTCATTACTCCTAAATTGCCTATTATCCCCTTCAAGTTTGAAAACTTTGTAGGGAACAAATTCTAGTATTCCTAGAGAAGCTCAACAACCTTATGCATCGTAGAATCATCCGAGTAGTCCCTTATCTTTGCAAACTTTGGCTCCACCTCTGTTGCAATGTTCACTAGTCTAGTTTTCAACGGCGTGGTGATATCTGGGTTCTCTATCTGCGGCCCCTAAACTTCATGGTGACCTTCTACTTCTGGGATATTAATGTTCCTTGGATACTCCTCTTCTTCTTCAACAGTCACATTGTAGCACTCCAACGCGTGGCACAACTGGGTGGTCCAATCTGGTTGAATCATATCAAAGAGATCCTGTAGTATTTTGAAGATTGCGGCCTTGACCTCCTGAAACCCTTCATCGATGCATTCTAGTCCATCCTCAAAGCTGAATTTCATCAAGAATCCTTGTCGCAAAATATCCCATTCATTCGTGCCATCACAAAGCTCTGTTTCCATGTACCAATTCATCGGTATTACATCCAAAATGTGACAGGAGAAATGTACCCACTCTGGTTGTGGTTCTACTCCATAAGCATCAGTCCATTTTTCTAAGTGATCATGCAGATCACTCCTCCCATCATATTTCTCTGTCAATTGCACATTTGGGTGACCAAACTGCACCCTCATCATTCTTCTATATTCGTGCCATCCATTAAACTTGTCATTATCTGTACCCCACCATATTGCAGGCATAGCACGTCACGCCAAGTCCAAGGCTTGGAAGCGATGCTTCTTTGGCACTTCCCTTTCAAATGCATCCAAAAATTTATCAACATCAGTTAGACCATCATAATAAGGAAAATTCCTTACCTCTAATGATACACAACACAACGATTTAGTCATCATATTACAGTGCAACATAGATAGTTCATGCAATCGATTCTACGAGTGTTCCAATTCCTCATCTGAATCTGATGTGTAGGGGCTTTCGTGGTCCCACACAATACGTCCATTAGCTGCCAGATTCACCCAATCTTGGTCTGGTGCCATTATCTTCTAAATCTCATCCAAATAGTCATCACTTTCATAATGGCGGAATGGTTGAGTATAACGCTCCTTCTTCGGGGTCCAAAGGCACTACTACGCAGAGCGATTTTCTTTCAAATGACATTGTCGCTTCTTCAAATTGATCACCTCATTCATTTCAATAGCCTAGTTGATCCCAAGGAGCAAGGGGTAGGGATTGTTAACATTGACAATCTCTATTACTTTGAAATTGGCCAACGCACTTGTGCCTTCAATATCCATTGTCACTACCTGTAATCATCCCATGGGGATAATTTTTTTTTGATTCACTGTTATAGACATTTTTGTGCCTTACATCACTGAGCATGAAATGTCAATAATTAAGGGATCCAAAGTCCCTAAACATGTTGTTCCTACCCCTAGAGGAACAAGGCCAGCAAACCACAGCAATTCACAAAAGTTCTCCACCTGAAAACACTCAAAAATAGGCCATTTCTGGATCATGTCAACTGCTCCACTGAGCATCTGCCCTGAATGTCAACTGCTCCACTGTCTACCTGCACTGAATGTCAACTGCAAAGAAGGCTACCTGTGCTGAGCATAACTGGACAAGTGGCAGACTCATTTCTCAAGGTGTCAATGCCCAGGAAGCTTCCAAAATGACACTTGGATCAGGGAATTCGACTGGTGATGAGTAAGAGGTTCCAAATCTCCAAGTGGAAGCAAGAACCTCCAAGTGGACTCAAGAACTGAAGTGGGAGAGGACACTAGTCAGCTCCATGCCACCCTCAAGTTGACTCATCCTTTCTCCAAAACTCCTACATATAGATCTCTCTCAGGAGGTCATGGGAGGCTAGAATATTGTAATTGCAAAGAATTGTTGTTGGATTGTGGTTAGATCATTGGGTGCTTATGCTTTGAAAGGGGCTGAAGAAGGAATTCCATTATGCTAGGAAGGAGATGCTGGGTTGGAACCTTATGGGTTGTATCTCTTCCTGAACCTTGTTTATCAATCAAAAAAGCTTCTTGGTTCTTTCCTATATGCTGGTGTATTTTGTATGATTTGCATTAGTGTATTTGATTTACTTCTAATCTTGAATCATTTATGAATATGTATATTTGCCTTTGTATTGTGTCCTTCTCTTGTTGCATGTAGCTATTCTCTTGTCACAGGTAGTTGTTCTCTTGTGATCTCGTGGGAGCAAAAGCGAGGAGGCAAGTAGCTGTGGACACACAAAGAGGAGAGGATCTAGATCGAGGGACAACCGAAAGATAACGGTAAGTCTACCAATCTCCTCTCTTTCATATTTCATAAAGGAAGAAACCGAAGTAGCTGTGTTCGTTTGTTGCTAAGGTACTGTCACACCTTAGGTGGATAGGATCGTCCTGCATAGGCATTTTTCCCCACAACAAATTGGCGACTCCACTGGGGAAGAACTTTGTTTTAGTCATTTTGTTTGTTTGCATCATTGTTTACCTCATAGACTTAACAGCAACAATCGAACTGCTTTGCAAAGTAGAATGTTGCTGCTTTGATCCTTCACTAGGTTTTTGCCTATGATCTCAACAATGGACTCACAAATGACTTGATGATCCTTTGTGATAGTCTTTAGTACCCTCTCAAAGCATCCCTCTGTTTATACCTTGCTTGTGTTTCTGATTTGGCCTGAAACAGTTGATTTTTGAGCATTTTATGACCCGGAAACCAAGAGAAACGAGAGTTTCTCCTTTCAGCGCAGACACTGTGAAGGCAGTCTGCATTTCAACGCAGGTCCCGTGAAGGTTACCTGCGCTAAATGTCAAACTGACAGTGTTACACCTGCGCTGAACCAGTGTGGCCTTGTGCAGTTGGGGTTCCTTGCTGTCTTTTGCCCTGTTTTGATCTCTGTTTTTTGCTGCATTTAACTAGCATAGGTACCACCTCTGATACCCCTTTTCTTTTCTTGCATTCCGCCTCATTTTTGTAAAAAAAGACTGTAAGTGGTTTTATGTGTTTGTGGCGTCATTTACAGTTTTCCTTTGCATGAGCGAAATAGTCATCCTGTAGCCTTGATTCAGATCTGATTGATTGATTGATTGTGATCTTAGGAGAGAGTTCATTGGCTGTTTGCAGTTTGATTATCATTCGCTTTTGCTTATTGGTTTGAATTTTTCACTTTTAAGTGTCGAAACAAGTATTTCTTTCGAAAAATCGCAAAGTGTTTGTAATCTCTTCTACCCTTGCTGATTTTGGGAAAAGTAAACTTGTTTATTTTTCGGTCATTTAAAAGCAAATTCAAAGTTGTACAAAAGCTTTCTTTGTAGGCATTTATACTAAGAAAGTGAAAACAAACACCTGCATTGTGCATTTGCATTTTGATAAGTTTGCATGTGTGATTTAGGAAGAGTGCATTAGAGTGTGCTGATTGCTCTTTGACAAAAGATAGTCGCTCTCTTTTCCCTTAGTAGCTAGGATTTTCAAAGTTGAAAGATTATAAAGCTTGCTTATCATCTTAGACTGCATTTAGGAATTTGTACCAATACATCTTGTGGTGATCCTGAAAGACAAACTTTAAAAAGATCAACTTAAAGTATATTGAATGAACCTAACAACGCTTTGCAACATAACGCACAACATAGAGGTCTAGGTAGAGATGTGTTCTGGCGTCGTTAAACGTAGTGACTGTCGATCTCTAAGAAGGCGGGTGATTCCTCCTGAGGGATGATAGCACTAATACGGACTTGTGCTCCCACGTACCGTCGCGTATATATTGGGAGACCCCTATAGGCATATATCCTTTATCCTTAGGAAGCCGTGTCGGCCGCCCTACTGATCGCAATGCAGTGAACACAGCGTTCACGAAGATCGACCACCCGTACCGTAAAAAGTATTCTGTGGTTTTGTGAAAAGTTTGGCACACCCTCTGCCTAGATCTCCAGAGCAGTTTCTTTTGGCCTTTTTCAGACTCTATAACAGAAAAATTCCATCCGAGCATTTGTCACTTCGGGCTCGTTAAAACATCGAAGGAGACTAGAGTCATCTTTAGCTTTTTCTCGACTCTTTAAAACTGAAAAAGCAAGTTGTGTCTAAAGCGTCGTTAACAATTTATTTTAAATGGAACAATCACCCTTATTCCCACGTTGATCTTTAGGTTGAAGAGATGGAGCACACCAAACAAGGAGTTCCCCTTGATGGGAATCCTAGTCCTTTCTCCTCTTGGGGAGATGTTGGTGCGCCCCACATGGCCACATTGTCACTTCCAGGACTGACAATTGGCCTACCAGTATGGCTCTTTTCAACCAATGTCGTTCAGAATACCACCATTCCTGAACAGTCGAGTCAACAGTTAGATCAGACAAGAGTTGCCCACCAGCCTTCCACTTCATCTTCCTCTCCTCCTTCCTCTTCGCTTGATGGAACTGGTCGTTCAAAGAACCGGGTTCCTAAGGAGAAGAAGGAGAAGAAGAAGAAAGAAAAGAAGCAGAAGGAGCCTAAGGCGACTGGGGGCAAACAAGCGTCATCTAACAAAAATCCACACACAGCACTCGTAAGGCCTAAATCGCCATGCGTCATATGCAGGGGAGACCACTTCCATAGAGATTGTCCATGTATCCCCCGGATACTAAGAGACTGGTCCCCCCATTTGCACAATTCGGTAGCATCGACCTCTGATAGCCATGTCGATTGTTCACCGTAAACTAGTGGGAGTGAAGCTCCAGGACAGAATGGGAAAGCTAAATTTCCCTGCAGACTGTGTGAAGGTGATCACGCCATCCACCGTTGTCCCTTCTTAGACGAGGCGAAAAGAGTTCTGGAAGATCGCCCGATATTACGAGCGAATCTTCCTCCTGGATATCAAAAACTCTTGCCAAGTCCCTCGCTAGTTGAGAATCCGGTTGACCCGCCCAGGTGGTCAGCCGAAGCACCTGTCATTGAAGATGAACCGCCTGAATCCATACCTGACGAAAGTCTAAAGGTTGAAATGGCAGTTGACCCAGTTTTGCCTTCAGAGGCTCTATCTTCGAATGACACCATCACAGAGGAGAGTAAAGACGACACCGTCCAAATTCTCTTCATCAGCACTGACTCTGATGATCAAAGGGGCAATGCCGCCATTCCTTTATCGTAGGAAGGAAGTTCATCAGAGCACTATCCGGCCGTTTACTCGGTCCCACCACCAAGGAACTTGGTTGTGTCCTTTGACTGGAACCAACTAGGCAGACCCCGCTTGCCAGCTAACATACCATTTAGAATCATTGTACAAATATACAGAATGGTAATGGCTGGTACAGTTATTGATGAAGGGGCATCTGTGAGTATCCTTTCCTCTATTGCTTGGAAAGCGCTTGGTTCGCCTGCGCTTTTACCTGAAATGAGAAATCTATCAGGCTTTGATAAGGGAACCAGTCGCCCTTTAGGGATCCTCCCCAATGTGCCAATAACATTGAAAGGGAAGACCATTCAAATGAACGTGATGGTCGTTCAAGGACCCTTGGATTATAACCTACTCCTTCGACGAGACTATATATATTGCATGGGAGCAGTAGTCTCCTCACTCTTTAGAGTAATGTGTTTTCCGCATGGAGGAAGAATGGTCAAGCTCGTGGACCAACTTTCGTTTCCCAGATCACACATCGCAAATAGTCATATACCATCCCTAAATGGTCTATTCACGCAAGAAGTGTCTCAACCCACGGTCCATCCTCCTGATGAGCGCGAGTAATCCGGGAGGATATGGCTGGAACCCAGGGAGCATGCATCCTGGTCTGCTTCGGCAGAGAACTTCGGGTATAAGATAGGATTTCCGCGGAAGAATATGACTAGTCCGTACCCCGTCCGTGGAGGAAAGAGGGTTGTTCTGGAAAAATATTCTTTTGTCAAAGTTATGTGAGTGAAATAATCTGTTTTTTGCCCACCTTTGTCTATTCCGGTAGACATTGCCAGGGAAGTGTTTTATTCGTAGCCGCGAACAAAACAATCCTTGGGTAACCAGAAAGAGGTAAGCCTCCCTCAGTAACACAAATTTTTTGTCTTTGAGTAGTGTTCTTCTCTTGTCGCAAGTAGCTGTTCTCTTGCGATCTTGCGAAAAATCTATTGAAAGTTGGACTAACGAGAAGACAAGTATCGTATAGACCCGTTAAAACTAGACTAGCAAGACGACAAGTAGCTGTGAACACCCAAAGAAAAGCAGAGGTGAGAAGGAGGAGGGGCAACCTTGAAATTGTATTTTATACCTGGGGGCATGCAAACCTTTTGGAGTGCAAGCTAAGAGCGGTTATTTATCTGCTTTTTGGGTTAGCCGTTTCCGAACTTGCATAAAGAAAGGATGAGGAGTAAAGCGCAAGAGAGATGAAGCTCCTTAAAAAATAGCAATCTCCATTGAGACACTCATATCATATGACTGGTATATCGAGCAGCTTTACCGCGGAATTTATGCTCGTTAAAAAATAGAAAAGCGAAGATCCGAGCAGTTTTAACGCGGAATTCATGCTCGTTAAAAATTAAACATAAGCTTGAGCAGTGTTTTGCCGCATTCAAGCTCGTTAAAAAATGAACCCATCTCGGTAAATAACCATTAAGAATGTAACCTGATCAACCATAAAAGCCTTGGTCGTGTTTGTGTACCGTCACCTCCACTTTTCATTTGGCCGATCATTTACCTCCATATGATTGTTTACCCATTTTGAGGAACAGCTGTGAAGAGTGATTTCACCTAGCCATCCTTGTGACACTGCCGTGATTGGAAAATTCCAACCTGTACCTGGAATCAGCTGCTAACCCTGTTCATCACTCGTTCCTCAGAAGACGAGTCTTCTTTAAGCTCTTTTCAACTGACTCGTAAAATATGAAAAGATTGCCGAGTTTTGGCCTTCCAGCTCGTTAAACGACCGGAAGAGCTATCCCTCCTCTAGATTTTAATCTTTTTGGACCTGAGGGATTATTGCACAAAAAGATCGAGCGCTTTTTTTGTTCGGCTCGTTAAAACTATCGAAAACTCATCCCTTCTATATTGTTTTATACTTTTTTGGACTTAAGGGATTAGATGACGAAAAAGGAATTTTGGAGTTAACTTTATGTACCTTTTCAGACTCTCTAAAAATGAAAAGGGTCGAGTTTTCCTTGTCGTTAGACTCGTTAAAATCACTAAATAGTGACAAACTTGTCTTTAGACGAGAACGAGTTTCACTATCGCTAAGCTCGTTAAAACATAGCGATGGGCTTGCCCGAAGGGCAGGTTATAGAACAAGCATATGTTATACTCCTCAAGCTTGACAAAAATAAAGAGGTACTGGTCAGCAATGACTGGGGAAAAATTGGGAAAAATCAAGAAGTCTTTGATGGTAGCAGGTCGCTCTTGAACATGACACTTTTCCTCCGTACCACATCGGGTTGGGTTGTTTCATTCACCGGTCACATCACCATGGTCTTTGCCACACCATCCATACTTGGGGTAATGCTACCAATCCATTGCATCAGTGTCGCCATATGTTCAAGAGAAGTCGTTCAGAAAGAGTCAACCAGGTCCCATCCACTGCCATACATTATCCTTCATCCATTTCATGACCGCCACACTGAATCATATGTTACAGATTGTTTTCACCTCCATTAAAATCATTAGCTCCGTTCCATGTCACTGATGTGGGATTCATTAAGGCCCTCCTTTGACGGATCGCTTCTTGTCGACATCAGCTCATTATCCAAGAAGTTGATCTAGGAACAACCCCTTCAGTACTTTGAAGCTTGCATGCCTCAATGGCAAGTTTCTCACTTCCGGCGATAGGTATACATCAATGACCTTCGACCAGAAGATTTTGCATGGTGTTCGACGCCAAGTCCTTTATTCACACCACGTGAATTGTACTGCAGTACCTTGAGGGTCATTATCATTATCGGTGATTCCTCTCGCGCTTGTTAACGGTTTACATCATTGAACCGTAATCAAGCGATGTCTTTCCATGTTCGACTTCAGCGCAATTCTCACATGGATCGACTTGTACTTAGAGTGAAGATCGAACGAGATTGAAGACCCCGGATCTAGTTTCATCCATCCGGGCTGCGATATATATTCAGGAAATATAAAGACATTTGACATGTACATCATTGCAGCAGATGATCATCCTACTCAAAGGATGATAGTTTCGCCAGAATTATCAGTCTACCATCAGACGATCATCTGTTCTATGTACCAAAATGTATTTATAAAGTTGAGTATGGGAATGCCCGCCTCAGCTAGATCATGAAAGCAGTATGAATCATAATGTATTGTATTGTATCTTATTACAGGTCTCCTCCCAGCAAATGGATGAACTTCGGACTCCCCTGGATAAAGCATTTCACCCGATAAACGGCCTCATACTTTAGGGGGCAACTGTTATAGACATTTTTGTGGCTTACATCACTGAGCATGAAATGTCAATAATTAAGGGATCCAAAGTCCCTAAACATGTTGTTCCTACCCCTAGAGGAACAAGGCCAGCAAACCACAGCAATTCACAAAAGTTCTCCACCTGAAAACACTCAAAAACAGGCCATTTCTGGATCATGTCAACTGCTCCACTAAGCATCTACGCTGAATGTCAACTGCTCCACTATCTACCTGCGCTGAATGTCAACTGCAAAGAAGGCTACCTGCGCTGAGCGTAACTGGACAAGTGGCAGACTCATTTCTCAAGGTGTCAATGCCCAGGAAGCTTCCAAAATGACACTTGGATCAGGGAATTCGACTGGTGATGAGTAAGAGGTTCCAAATCTCCAAGTGGAAGCAAGAACCTCCAAGTGGACTCAAGAACTGAAGTGGGAGAGGACACTAGTCAGCTCCATGCCAGCCTCAAGTTGACTCATCCTTTCTCCAAAACTCCTACATATAGATCTCTCTCAGGAGGTCATGGGAGGCTAGAATATTGTAATTGCAAAGAATTGCTGTTGGATTGTGGTTAGATCATTGGGTGCTTATGCTTTGAAAGGGGCTGAAGAAGGAATTCCATTCTGCTAGGAAGGAGATGCTGGGTTGGAACCTTATGGGTTGTATCTCTTCCTGAACCTTGTTTATCAATCAATAAAGCTTCTTGGTTCTTTCCTATATGCTGGTGTATTTTGTATGATTTGCATTAGTGTATTTGATTTACTTCTAATCCTGAATCATTTATGAATATGTATATTTGCCTTTGTATTGTGTCCTTCTCTTGTTGCATGTAGCTATTCTCTTGTCACAGGTAGCTGTTCTCTTGTGATCTCGTGGGAGCAAAAGCGAGGAGGCAAGTAGCTGTGGACACACAAAGAGGAGAGGATCTAGATCGAGGGACAACCGAAAGATAACGGTAAGTCTACCAATCTCCTCTCTTTCATATTTCATAAAGGAAGAAACCGAAGTAGCTGTGTTCGTTTGTTGCTAAGGTACTGTCACACCTTAGGTGGATAGGATCGTCCTGCATAGGCATTTTTCCCCACAACATTCACCATCCTCAATTGAATCACAGTCCACTGCAGCGCAAGTCTCCCTATTCTCTCCCATGTTCGTTTAGGCAAAACATTTTCATCTGACCCAAGATCCAAAATAACTTGGTCCATTTCATATTCACCTTTTTTTGCAGTGAGCATCATCTCACACCTTGTTCTTGCCTTATGCTTACCAATTTTCCTGACTATGCAGGTTACCTCAGGAGCATTTTCTTTACCAACACATTTATTGATCAACTCCTATAATCCTTCCATGGCCTTGCTATCACGTAGAAGCTTCATACAGGTCTCCCAAAAGGTAGTAAGCATGGATGGGTCCATTTCTTTAGACTGCTTATGTTGGCTTTCAGAGATATAAGCCTCAACGAAGATTTTCTTCGCTTTTGTGAAGGTTTCTTTCACGCACTCTAAATAAAACCCTATTTCTTTTTCCGAAGCTTTGCGGACCCATTCACTTTCTTGACACTACTTTCCCTTATCTTTGCGTAGCGCCATTCCACTTCACAGCGAGATATTCACATTAGGATCCTCTTTGCTGGGTTCATCCCTCATCATCTGCGGGTTCTAGGTAGGCTGTTGAGGTTGCATCCCCTTTTCTCGTATCTTAGCTATTAATATAGGGAAGTATTATGTCACGTAGTCAAACTAAGTACAGTATCCACACGACAGGAAAATTAGGTTACACATTCATGTCTGTAGTGTCTTGGCCCTCCATAATTGTAGAAAATAACTTGTCCCTGACCTCTCGTGGGTCCTCCTCCGCCTCAGCCTCGTTTTCACCCCTGATATCCTCCTTGGGCTCCCCCAATGCATTGATCCATAGGTCGAGTTTCTATCTACATCTGATACGTGGGCATTCTCTCCATCATTAACTCATAACTACAGCAATTGTGCTCATCATGACCTACTGATTTGTAGAAGTTGTAGAAGAGCTGTTGCGGTGTCTGTACAAATTTTTGTAGCAAGTGACAATTATCTGTCACATGTTTTCCAACTACCTAACATATAGCACACCACAGCATGGGCACTATACTTAGCCCTACCCGAGCTTCCTACTTCAGAGGCATCGACCCTCCTCCTACAACATAATTCGCAAAGAAAAGGAAATGATATTTATCATGCCCCTTACTCTTGCATTTCAAACACCAAACTTCTTCATGCACCTCAGGCCGAGCCGCTCTATCTTTCTTCCGACTTTGGAATTATAGGAAAATATTTTGCAACTCCACGTGAATTTGTTGAACTCCCAAAGCAACATCTTGAATCGGTGTCTTATGCAATCTCATCGCAATCTCCAGGGCTTCAGCCTGGGTCCCAATATTTTGTTGTGATAAAGCGGCCCTTAAATGAGGCAAGCACGAAGCCATGAACCATTTCCAGTGCTTCCCATCTATAAGATTCACGTTAGCTTCGTGATCTTACATTTTAGTATCTGATCCAACTTCCAGGGTGTCTTGCTAGGCTTCATCATGATTTCCTTGAATCCAATGATTGATTGTGATTTAGACTTGGGCCTACTGAATTCCTTATTCAGTGTAGTCTGAATGTCTGCAACACAGCTGTCAGGTTATCAGCAGAATACTTAATGTACCACGTTAGCGTGCGATCCTGTAAAGTAGTAACCAATGTTGCTTTCTTCATCTGATGATCTGTAATGTTCTGAGATTGCCACATAGCCTTCACAATGAACCAAAACTTGTCCAACTCCTAATTTCCCAAGCTCTTGAAAATGGGGAACTCCACTATATTCGCCATATTGAACGGTGGTGGAGGTGGTGGCGGTGTGGGAGAAGATGTGTGCATTGGAGGTGAAGATGGGGGTGGTGTGGGGAATGGGGTATTCACGGCAACCCTTGCCTTATTAACTGGACAACTCTCTGCGGTGAAGCCTATGCTGCTTCTTCATTGTCACTCAGATGAGGCTCAATGAACGAGCTATATTTAGGACCTATTCTCCTTCTATCCCTGAATAACTTTCCATTTCGCGTATTTCCAAACATCAAGGCAATTTCATAACCTGCTTTTCACACAAGAGAATTTTAATCAAAGTATTCAAAGATATTAAATACTTACCTCATGGTCCCTTGAAGAAGCATCATTCTGCTTCACAATAGCTAACCAAGTTATTGACCGCGAACTTTGTGACAAATCCTCCGATGACACGATCAAGCCAATGATCGATAGCGTGCATGATCTTATCTTTAGAGGCTTCCAATCTCTGCACTAACTCCAGGGTCTACACTATTAAACTGTCAAGCCTCCACCTTCCCTGGCCATCTACCAATTTAGCAATCCACTCGTATAGCTCGATCGAGAAGGAACAAAAGAAAAATTTGTGTATCTCTGTGTACAGATACATATCCAACAACTGTTCTTTTGTCAATTGCAGATTTTTTTTCTTCCATAGCAAATTCATGGATCTTTCTATCTAACCAGCCTTCAATTTCTTTCTTTATTGGATTCCAGTGATGTGACATCACACATCTCTTTATGCAGGTCCTAGTCTCGGCAATACAACCATTTGTTGGCTTAGAGGGTCCTGACCCATGTTCAGAGTTAAGTTTTCCAAACAAATCCCTAGACTACTGGCTCTTTCAGCATCAACCCGTGGAGCACGGACTGAAGTCTCACCCGAAGAAGTATGGGGGGATGCTGGAACCAAGTTTCCACACCTAGAGATTAGCATGATGTCATTTTATGCCCTAAATCTACCTTCACACAGATCGATAAGCCCTTAAGGCTTATCGATATAACTTCCTTTTGCCAGCCTCTAGACCTTCGTGAAGGTCTACGACTGCCTTTCGCGGACCCTAATTAGGTAAATCAACTACTTACGCACCCCTGTATATTTACCCAGATCGACATAATTATCTGATATCTTCAACATGAATTAAGATATTCTTCACCTAAACAAATATTAATACTTGCATTCCTATAACAATGTAAAAGATGCAGAATCACGCATCAACACAATGTTATATCATAAAGCCATCATTCATCATAACATAAATGCATTCATTCATAATAGAAGCAAATGGACAAAACACAAATATTTCCAGAATAATCTCGTTATTAATACTTCAGTTCTGCTTACAGGCTCAAGACTACCCTGTGCACTTAGTTGTAGGGGTCTACACACTTAGTTGTGGAGTCTACTCTGGGCCTCTGCATACATAGTTGTAGATCCTTTCTTCTACTCTAATACTCTTTGCTCTTCACTCCTTAATGACCCATTTCATTCATTTATCTTTTTCCTCTATTATGAACTACTCTAGACTCTCTAAGACTCTCCTTTTTATACAATCCCATGGTTTGCAGAGCATAGGTAGGTCTATACAAGGCAACACAACTTACAAAACATAAGGGAAAAACCCTTTATGACACTTAACTATCTATGCGCTCCACGACCACAACTTGTGGAGACTTTACACTTTACATAACAAAAAATTGGGTTTTCTTCCCTAAAATTGACCACAAGGGACCATGTCCCAACAAAATACAAGGATAAATAACCTTTCATTAACGATGCAATAAACCAACTAAATATGGGACTACCATTTTCCACCCGACCATAGATTGGCTAAGTGAATCCTCTCTTCCTCTAGTCACCCCCATGCCATATTCCAAGTATTAATTTGGGACTCATAGAACACACCAAAAACACAAAACAAGTATGGATGCAGCTGGATTTCTCCACCTACAACGTGAGGAATTTGAGTGGCTCCTAGTCTCTCAAGCTTTACTGAAATCCATAGTCTTATCTAGGGATAACTAGGCCATACACTAAGAGACACTGTCTAGGATTTACCATACATCCCATCCTAGTACTACTAGGCCCAATGGAGACAAATCCACCTCTTGGCTTTACAGTATATCCCATCATTCACTCGCAAGAATTCCTAGACCCAATGAGGCACATAATCCTGGATTTACTGCAACCCAGAGTTTTGTTCGGGTCTTACTAGGAAGTGGCTTTACCGTGATCTGTAATCTGGTTCAGGAACCACTAGGCCATGTGTTTGTCATTTTGGAGATCCACCCCACTCATCTTCCAATCGATTCGGCCATCCCACATTAACCGAATATGAGAACCCATCTCATCAAGGCTATCTGAAAATGGCAAGGCTAGGTTGAAGAACACTATCACATCTATCAAAACCCATGCCATGATATAAAAGAACCACATGAAATACCATGCATACCAAATATAGCAAGGAAAATACACATGCAAGTTGATACCTACAATAAATTCTGGTCTATCCACTTGATCCAACCTTTCCCTACTTGATCTTTGCTTCCTCTTGCCTCTTTTCCTTTCTTGCTCCAATACTAAAGTGATCCAAGAAAACTCTAAGTGTTCAAGAATGAGAGAGAGAGACAGAATAATGAGAGATCTCCAAAAATAAAATAACAAAAGGTTACCAACTGATCCTCATAATCCTTTTTATTTATGAGGCCTCTATTTCCTACATTTTCCATTATTTTCCTTCAATTTATTCCTCACATGTAACCTATGACCTTTCACCTCCTTTTTCTCCTAGTTTCCATTATTTTTATAAATAGATGTGCCAAAAACACCATTTTGCCTTTCCAAATCCTTAGTCATTGCCTTTACCAATTTCCTTATCCATAAACAACCAAATTAACATGCCCTAGGATGCCTTTCCCAACATTTAACTTGGAATAAGTGTTCTATCAATCATGGTTATTATTTTTAACTTTTATTACATGGAATTTTCAGCAGGGATGTTACATATTCAAAAGGACCTAGAACTACATCAAATTGTTATAAATGGCTAGAAGGTAGGGGTAGATGCTTAGCCAAACATTGTGCTCATTTCAATAGTGATTCTAGTAAGTCCAAATTTAGCACCTTGTTGTAAGAATGTACTTCATACATACACCCTTGGAACAAAGCCATATGATTTGTTAGATGAATTGGATGGTAGAAGTGAAGAATACAAGAAGGTCAACGTTGAGCGCTTTGAGGTCATGAGGAGAGATGTTGAAAGTGTACTTGGAACTGGTTTTTCTCAAGAAAAATGTGAGGTGAAGTTGGTGGGTACACCATTAACACACCAACATTTCCTTCAGCGAAATGGAGGTACATATAGGCCTGCAATTCACACAGGTGAAATTCCTGGCATGGGAGTTTCTGACTTGGGGAATAATGAGACTGCAAGAGAAGATGAAGGCAGTAATGGTATAGAAGAACATCCAAAATCCAACATTCAACCATGTGATGATGAGAGTAATGAAACTGTAAAACCTCATAGTAATCTTGCGCTCCATCCATTTGATGGCAAACCTCAGTCAGAAGGTTGGACATGTGCAACCGACTTTCTTCCTCTACAATGGCTAAAGATAATGTTTTTGAAGATTAAACAGTCTTATGGGGTTGCTTCAGAATGAAATGTGGTAGATACTTCTTATAAAAAAAATTGGAAATTAAACAAGTGACAATGAAAACACTATAGTCCACTATGACTCTATTTGAAGGCCTATCATTGGTGGTGCCTAGAGGAGATCATTTTTTGATGATAGGTATAAGTGGAAATGGAGAAACATCCCTATTGAAAGTTATTGTTAATATATGGTGCTTGGATGAAGGTTTCATTAGACTCCTTACAAGACATATCAATGAAGAGCCCAATAAATCTATTGAGAACACTATAGATAGGCCGCTATTAAATAAGTTTCTAGATGATTACTTGAAAGAAGAAATCATTACCAAGTCTAGTTTCTTGGAAGAAGTTTTCAAGGATACTTAGTTAATTAGGCCATGTTGTGACCTTAAGCCTATGGTATTAGGAAGTTATAATCCATATTTTGTAACATGTCAAATCCAAATTGCAAATGAAGAAACCTTGCCATTGAATCAGTCTCCAATTCCTTAGTCAAACCATACCTTTGAGGCACACATTTATGCTGAGAATGTTCCTAAAAGCTTCCTACTAGCAGCTAGATCTCTTAATAAATATTTCCCTTCACCCATATCAACAAAGGTTGGAATTGAGACAAGAATTAAAGAAAGGGATACAATCAATGTACCTTATGATCCAATGATAACTAAACTATCAACCTGGGAAGGAAACCGAGCATGAGCATGGGTTAAATTAGAGGACCGCATGTCAATGTTTCATATTGCTAATGTACCAACTAATGTTAATTTCCTTGAAGGCCTTGCTAGTCAATGTACCTTTTTAAATGGCCAAGTTGAAACAAATTTCATTGGGAACATCACAAGCAGCTTGTTTCCTAGCTACAATGAAAAGTTAGTAAATTCAGAGCTAAAGGATGTTAGAATTATTGCTTCTTTCACTATTGTGTGTATTCGTGAGTGTGAATATATAGAAGACAAAGGTCTCTCCAAAGGGAGATTGGCTTCACTATGTTATGTTGCTCCAACTTTCTAAATTAGCAATAAATGGGAAAATGGAAGAATTAACAAGGACTCCGTACCAGTGGGAATTATTTTTAACAAATGGGAAGGAGAAGTACTATCTTGAGATTGAAGATAGAAGTTACTTTGTTTTCTGCCTTTAGGATTAAAAGTTGATGGTACATTAGCTACAAAAATTGTATATATGTTTTCATAATGTTATAAGTTAGGTGGTTGGGCTATTTGTGTCAAGATGACAAGTGGGATTTCCATAAATGCAAAGAAGGTTGACATCAGTAAGGCATCGCTATCTACAACTGCATTTCCAGATACCCATCGGGAAAAAGTGCAAAAAATCCCAATGTGACTCTTTCAAGCATCTCCATCTTGGTTTTGAGGCAAGGGATACTCCAAAGGACCTAGAACTACATCACATTATTATAAATCACTGGAAGCTAGGGCTTGATGCTCAGCCAAACGTTGTGCTCGTTTGAATAAAAACTATGGTAAGTAAAAATTTAGAACCTAGGTGGAAGCATGTAATTCATAGATACACACTTGGAACAAAGGCATATGATTTGTGGGATGGATTGGATCTTATAACTGTAGAATAGAAGAAGCTCAAGGCTAAGTGCTTTGAGTTCATGAAGAGTGATGTTGAAAGTGTACTTGGAACTAGTTTTTCTCAAGAAAAATGTGAGGTTAAATGGTGGGTACACCATCAGCAGACCAACAATTCATTTAGAAAAATGGAGGTACATATATAGGCCGTCAATTCATGTAGGAGAAATTCATGAAATGGGAGTTTATGACTTGGGGAATAATGAGACTGCAAGAGAAGATAAAGGCAGTGATGGTATGGAAGAACATCCAAACTCCAACATTCAATCATGTGACGATGAGAGTAATGAAACTTTGAGACCTGTTAGTAATTTTGCGCTCCATCCAGACGATTAAAAGGCTCAGTGAGAAGGTTGTAAATGTGCAACCGACTTTCAACCTCTAAAATGGGAAAATATTTTTTTTTGAAGGTTAAACTGTCTTATGGGGCTGATTTAGAATGAAATGGGTCAAATAATTCTTATAATTTATTTTTTTTCAAAATTAAACAAGTGATAATGAAAACTCTATAATCCACTATGACTCTATTTGAAGGCCTGTAATTTATGGTCCCTAAAGGAGATTGTTTGTTGCTGATAGGTCCAAGTGGAAATGTAGAAACATCCCTATTGAAAATTATTTTTGATATATGGTGCTTGGGTGAAGGTGTCATTAGACTCCATACAAGACATAACAATGAAGAGCCTGATAAATCTATTGATAATGTTATAGCTCGACCACTATTAAATAAGTTCATGGATGATTAATTCAAAGAAGAAAGAATTACAAAGTCTAGTTTATTGGAAGAAGTTTTCAAGCATACTCAATTACTTAGGCCATGTTCTAACCTTGAGCCTATGGTGATAGGTTGTTATAATGCATATTTTGTAAGGTGGAAAATCCAAATTGAAAATGAAGAAAAATTTTCATTTAATCAGTCTCCAATTCCTCATTGAGGCCGTGCCTTTGAGGCACACATTCATGCTGAGAATGTTCGTAAAAGCTTCCTACTAGAAGCTAGATATCAACAAAGGTTTCAATTGAGAGAAGAATTAAAGAGAGGGATATAGTTGGTGTACCTTATGATTCAATGATAACTAAATTATCACCCTCAGAAGGAAACCAAGCAGTAACAAGGGTTAAATTAGAGGATTGTCTGTCAAATTTTCTGATTGTTGGTGTACAAGTTAATGTTAATTGCCTCCAAGACCTTGCTGGTCAATGTACCTTTATAAATGGCCAAATTGAAACAAATTTCATTGGGAACCTCACACGCAATTTGTTTCCTAACTACAACAAAAAGTTAGTAAATTGTGAGCTGAAGGATGCTAGAATTGGTGTTTCTTTGACTGTTGTGTTTATTTGTGAGTGTGAAAAGATAGAAGACAAAGATCTCTCCAAAGGGAAAATGGATTCACTATGTTATGTTGCTCCAACTTTCTGAGTTAACCATATATGGAAAAATGGAAGAATTAACAAGCAATGCATACCAGTGGGAATTCTTGTCACACATGGGAAGGACACGTATTGTCTTGAGATTGAAGATAACAATTACTCTAGAATGATAACTAGAGGCATTACAGTTGTTGGGGAAAACAACTCTAATTTACATGTTGATGGGGTTACCATGAGTGTATCCTTGGCAGTCTATTCTCAGGTTTTTGTTGAACATATACATACTTGATATGGCGACTACCACCATCAATTCAAGCATAATACAATGAAATATCACAATGAAGAGGATGATGGTTATCTAATATGTTTGGTGTATGATGAGAACACTAGGAAATCAAAGATCAATGAGTTAGATGAAAAAACCAAGCCCCCTGAGAAAGTTACTATTATCTATCCTCTAACAAGGGTACATTATAGTAGTGGGGTCACTGACATTCCACCAATCCAAGAGAAGGAAATTGGAATCCTAGGTAAGATTGTAACATTTGAGGGTATATATATAAAACACCAAATTTCATTGCTATATAGGGTGGTTGTCTTAAAGATATAATGAGAAATACACATGTGATGGCCATTTTCCGTATATGGAATTGAAATCTAGGAACATTTGTGGAAGAAGGTCTACAATATGGTGAATTATTTTGTAGCATAGTAGGGAGCTATAGCTGTGAAAAAATTAATAGGACCAGGGAAACACATTACTTATGTTTGAAAGCATTCTGCAAGCACATTTGGGACCTTGGCGTTTAGCCAAACCAACCTGAGTAGTAGAAACATATGGTGATATTGCTTGAGGTCAGACAATTTTTTTGGGGGGGGATTGTGATATTCCCAAATTTTGTGCATACAAAATGAGTTAGGAATTTTTCAAAAAATTGGAAATATTTAAAAGGGGAAATATTATTTTCTGAGAGAAGGAGAAACTATTATTTTAATGAGATGGTAGCAAAATAGTATTTTATTTAGGAGGAAAACAAATCCTTAGTTTAATAGTATGGTGGAAAATTAATATTTTATTGGAGAAGTAAGGATAATTATTATTTTATTAGAATGGTGGAGAATTATTATTTTATTCAAATGGCAAAAAAAGTGGAGAATGGGCCTCATGAATAAAATAATAGAGAAAAAGGAGAATATAAAAGCTAGAAGGAGGCCCAATGGAGAATTATAATTCCTATATATTTAATTGACAATTGAAGAGCTCAAACGAGCCTCAAGAGTTTCAAGTGAAACTCAAACTAATTTTGGTGCACTTTGAGTGCCACTCATATCATTGGGAATATTATTGTGGATCCTCCAATTGTGCTTATTGTAGAGAAACTTCAACATCTGATCATAATTATTTGTAGGAAGAGAAATTATTGTTAATCTCATTCTATTATCTCCAGTAAGAAGGGAGGTCAAATTGTGCTGCTCACATAAACCTTATTGTGGGCCAAATTGAACAAAATTCCACCATATTTGCATGGGTCAAAACTTAAAGTTATGGGTTAAAATTCCTTTAGTGAAGAGGACTCCTATATTTGAACCTTTCTGGCTCAAATTCCTTTGTGAAAGGTGGCACACATTCTTCTTCTAAATAGGAAAGTCAAGCTGCTTGAGCAAGGGTTGAAATAAGTGTTACAATTGTTGCAAGTGGTAGATGATTTTGATGTGTTGAGGAGTTGTTTATCTTGTCACCACAAGGATGTGGTATTTTCCCTTACATCTGGATGAATTTTTGGCATTGTGAAAAAGGGTATACCTTCATCCATTGAGCCATTAAGGGAGCATGTATGGAGGTATTTTTACTAGTTTGTGAGAAGCATATAGAGGGCCATCTATGCTTTCAACAAAGGTTATATTTTACCCACAGGTCTGAACATTTCTCAAGCAATTAACTATTGATATGTGGGGTTGCTCCTTCCTGTAGATGAGCACGAATTAGCTTAAATTTGGCACTCTATAGTAGCATATACATACATACATACATACATACATACATACATACATACATACATACATACATACATACATACATACATACATATATATATATATATATATATATATATATATATATATATATATATATATATATATATATATATATATATAGATATATATATATATATATATATATATATATATATATATATAGATATATATATATATACCATGTTCCATCTATCTGTGATTGTATTTTTCAATCATATTTCAAAGGTTAAAATGGAGAACATATATATTTATATATATAGATGTGGGTTTGCAATATAATTCTTATGAACTAGTATCTTACCTTCTATCCATGTATGCCCATGATTATATGATATTTCAAAGTTCAATACATGATACACTGATTAGCATGATGTTTTGTTTCAAGAACCACCATGCAATGAAATTGAATAGTGAAAACAAACTTGCACAAACAACAACATACCATTAATATATTTGATAAAATTATTCAGTTCAAAACTTATTAAAACTAAGGAACACCGTGATTACTTGGGTGACTTTTCCAAGTGGGAACATTACACTATTTTTCATAATTGCAAAACCCCATTATGAATGAATGTTCTAAGTTAGTGATCAACAAGGTGAAGTACTTGTGCACAAAATATGGATATGTTTGTTATAAAAGCTAGTTTTTGAACTTCAGGGAATCCATAGGAAATAAAACATATATATAACTAATAAAGTGTTGAATAAGATCTAACTTAAAGTCCACAACTTAGGAAATCATCTGTGCCATTTAGTAATATGTGACATAATATGGCATAATACTACACATTTTTTGCTCAACATCATGAAGATTATTAGTAATGGGTAGTTAGTATGCATTGATTTCAATTTTCAAGCATCATGAGGATCTTGACAGCATGTCCTACCATAGATTTTTTCCTACTTATTTCTATGGTTCTAATGCGATGGATGTCTTGTGGTAGAATGCTTGAACATGGTGAGTCGTAGTTTTCATGTTGAATTTTTGTTTTATTTCTAATTATTTTTCTGTATAAAATGCCTCCTTTAGTTATCAATAAAATATATTACATATTAGTAGTGTCACACAAAATGGTGTGCAATTGAGAAACCTCAACAATTAAGAAAATTGGTGTGAAAATCCCTAGTATCTATCAAAAACATCCAAAAAACATAAAGCCTATAAAAATTGACACATGGACATACATTTTAGAGGAAACATTTCTTAAAAGCTACTTGACATAAACAAAAACAAAAAAACCAAAAGTCTTGCCATAAATCCACAAGATCAGTGTTCACACATTTCCAAACAATTCACTAACTATCATGATGAAACCTACAATGATGAAGATTGGTTACCTTGAGCATTTTTTCTACTTAGGGAAAGAGACACATTCCCATGTCTGAGCATCAAAAATGTCTTTGATATTGTTAATGCGTCTTTTGAAAAATGAAAGGACCAAGAACCATGCCATCTTGACTTTTATTTTATAAAGTAGGATGAGGCCACCATAAAGAGTGACTATTTAAAATAAACTAACTTCAAAGCCTTGGCATTTCTAGTTCCATCATCTAGACAAATTTCTAGGCTCTCAAAATGCTCCAAGCAATAAAAGTCCCTTTCAAACTCACAATGGTTGGGTTAACGATCAAAGTGTGTAAATTTAAGCTCTGTGCATGTGACATCCATTGTTTTGCATCAGTAGAAACTTGCAGGACTCGAAGCAGTCAGGCACTAGCTTCATGTAAGGGTTATGATGGTAGATGTACACTTATTATAGTCTCACCAGATGAGGTGACTTAGAAACTCAAATAAAGAAGAACGTAACTGAATCTGCAACAAATATGCCAAACATTCACACAACTAGGACTCCAAATCCATACTTGTTTCCTGCTTCACGATTTTTTCGCAAACATTTATGTGTAAGATGCACCGTATTTATGGATACATTTGTAGAAAGAATTTATGTACCATGAAATTAGCCTACTTGACAAATATCCAATTTTAAAAAATATATACATAAAATATTTGAATATTATTTTCTACAAATAATTATGAGTATTGGTACCATGAAGCTAGAATGCTTGACAAATATTCAAGTTTTTCTACAAAAATATGAAATCTTTCATTTTAATTTTACCAGACTCTAGTGTGGGAAAATTACAATAAATTGGATTGGAAAAAGGATGGGGAGACAATGCAGAGAATCTCTTGTAGATGATTCATTTGTTGTTGGAGATCCTTTAGGCACCTAATCAATCGACTTTGGAAATGTTTCTAGGAAGGATTCCTCACAGATTCCTATGTTTTTTAATCTTATGATTCTTTCACCTCGTCGTTATTTTGGGCAAGAAATTTTAGGAATGCCAAACACTCGTGGATAGGTAAACAAACTTTTTATAATTGCAATGCCCATTCCATGTTATCCTCTCTTTATTGTTTGATTGTATTTTGAACTTTTACTTTTATTTTGTTTTTTCTTTTAACTATAAAATTGAAAATACTTGTACCATATCCATTTAAACAACATCCAAAACATGAAGATAATATTAGTATTGTCATTGTTTTGTGTTAAAAGACTTTCAAATTCAATGTTTATAGATATAA
Source organism: Pinus tabuliformis (assembly GCA_031772625.1). Classification (NCBI taxonomy): domain Eukaryota; kingdom Viridiplantae; phylum Streptophyta; class Pinopsida; order Pinales; family Pinaceae; genus Pinus; species Pinus tabuliformis. Next base: position 903,407,156 of record CM062813.1, read on the forward strand.
AAGATAAAAACAAATGTCAAAGCCTTTGTTTGATTTTTACTTGACTTTGGTGTGGGAAACTTACATGAAATGTGATTGGAAAAAGGATGGGGAGATAATGCAGAGCATGACTTCAATATGATTCATTTGTTGCTGGAGATCCTTTAGGCACATGAGTGATGGAGTATGGAAATGTTTCTAGTAGGGATTCATTTGGTTTTTAATGTTGTGAATATTTCACCTCATTGGTTATTTTGGACAAGAAAATGTTTTAGAAATGTGAGAAAAGACATCAGTGGACAGGTAAACAATTTTTTTATAACTGCAATGTCCATTCCATGATATCCTCTCTTTACTGTTTGATTGTATTTTGAACATTTATTTGGATTGTTTTTGTCTTTTCACTATGAAAATGAAAATACTTGGTATCATATCCATTTAATCAAAAACCAAAGCTTGAAGATGAAATTAGTATTACACGATATTCATTGAAATTATTTTAGCTATTTTGTGTTAAAATATTTTCATGACTATCAGAAAATTTACTTTCGTGTTGTTATTTGAGTGAATGTTGTTTATAAACATAACCAAGTTCATGTGTTAGAGAATGAAACATTGTTGCGAATAAAACAACAAGGATTAGGCATCACACCTTATATTATTTGTTTTCACAAGTTATCTACAACTTGAGCTTTTTAGCATGCTACTTAGTTGACATGATTATACCTTAATATTTCCCTGAAGTTTGAATACTAAGTTACTATTTTTCCTTTTATATTGTGATGTTTTATTTTCTTTGTTTATATAGGTCATCTGACCACTATCACCCAAATGAAAAAAAAATTCTTCGAGTTCTAAATTTTATGGGGAAATATGGCATTGACATTACTGAAGTTGATGTATATGTCATATAAATCCTTTATACTCTACTTTAGTTTATATTTTAGTGTTCATCGTCTTTCATGTCTTACACTACACTATATTTTCTTTTGTTTTCAAAAAGGAATTCAATATTGATGGTGAGAAGCAATAATTGAAGAATGAGACGAACAATAACACTGGGGTGATAAATGAAAAAAGAGAGAGAAAAGACAATTGGTCTAGTGATACCCTTAGAGCCAATATCCCACATAAGGCACACACATAGAGACTGATGGTAAAGTCTTCATAATTGGTGAATTCACCTGCAATGCCTTGGAAACATAATGATAATGTTTTGAAGTGATGAAACAACATTTCATATGTAAATTTTACTCCAACCAATATTGAGTTGGAAACTCATATTCTAATACTTGACATTTTATATAATATAATTTATGTGCTTGGAATTATTTATCGTTATACTTGATATTGTTTAGTATAGTAATTAACATATGTAACTTTGCATTTTTATATTAGATGAACATGCACATTGTATGATTTTTTTTAATTTAGTTGCAAAATCATACTGATTAATTTATGTTGACTAATAATGAACACATAAAATAAATTTAAAACTACTAAATTAGTAGTTTATATTGATTAATGATGAACACAAATAAAATGAATATACGACTAAATTATTTGTTTATAATGATTATCTATGAAAGTAAATGAAATGAATATGAACTACTAAATTAGTCGTTTATATAATGAATATAAAAATACCGAAAAAAAGATAAATGACTACTGCAAATAATAAATTTCTGATTAGAAATGACGACTAAATTTTGCATATCTATGAATATTAGTGGCTAATTTATAATATCTTATAACATGACCAAAATTTAGTCATATTTCTTTGGTCAGTAACTGGTTTCAAACAATGACTAAAATTTTTGTATTATGGCTATTAGTAGCTAATTCGCAATATATTATAACACGACCAACATTTTGGTCATATATCTTTGGTAATTAGTTGGTTTTTTATGTTTAATTTGCAATATATTATAACAAGATTGACATTTTGGTCATTAGTTGGTTTTATTGGGTGATCATATCGTAATATATTTTGTTGTATATTTGGTCATTAATTATGGCAATTACTGATTAAATCAATGGCTAAATTAATGATCAAATTTATGACTAAATATACTACTAGATGACGAAATTGAGACAACCAATTAATGACTAAGCTAAAAATGAAAAAAGGTTGGTCGCATTATAGGATATTGTAAATTAGCTACTACTGGTCACCGACTGAAAAATGGTCTTTTATATGAAAATTGTAGTAATTTTTTTTAGTAACTAATTAGCCATTTTGTACTAGTGAATTTCAAGGGACACTGGATCTTAAAATTGGATTGGCATGACCGTGCAACTAGAGGTGGTTAGTGAAATGCAAGAGGAGGTTGCAAGGTGCATAACCAACGAGGGCATTTGGAGTTGGCATCATTTAATGTGATTTGACGACTATGCAACCTGAGGTGATGGTTGATAGGTCACATGATCACATTATGAACTACTTTGAAAAAACTCGAATATATTAAACTGTGATTGTGAGACTACAAGACATGAGTGTAAATCACAGGTCGCAAGGAGGAGCCATATACTTATGAGAAAATTGGCCGCATAGTAATGCTTATGACTTGTGACTTACGCAAAAGTTATGACCTAGGGTAACAGGGGATAAAAATAAATCTACGCCTTGGTTGTTTCGTCTCGCACTTGGCACTTAGAATGAACTAGGGAAGCAGGGAGGAAGGAAATATTTTTTGGGGCTTGTCATTTAGAGATAAGGCGGGGGAGAGAATGGGAATTGTGAAGTTGAGAGAACACTAGTAGAAAATGAGAAAATAGTGACTATGTGACTAAAAAACTTAGTGACCACAGATTCTATGAGTGGAATACTACCAAACATGAGAAATCTTAAATGAACCATCTAAAAATGACTAATTTAGTCCCATGTTGAAATATATAACTAGCTAATAAGTAATACAACTAAAAATGACTAACGTGAATGACTAATTTAGTCTAGGAAAAAAAATATGACTACCTAACAAGTACTACAATACTATGAATATGTTGTTTATGTTAGTAATAATTCGAGTCAATAGCCTTATTTTAATTCCCCTAAAATTGTTACATAAATAATAAGGTATGAAAAGTCTAGCTATTTTAACCATTATCCCAAATTGGGATGCCCTTCTTTCTCTCTGACCTTACATCTATAACGAGGAGCCTACCCTCCCTCTGGCCTTTCACAATTATGTGGGGAAAATTCCTTCTATTGACTAAAACATTTCAAGATTATATATATATATATATATATATATATATATATCTTAGGAATTCATGGGGTATTCAAACAATGGCCTAAGTACCTTTGGGGCATTTCTTGCAGATGAATTTTATGTTGGATTTAATAAAATTCACCAGTACATATGGGTGGAAAACCTGATGTTGTATTTTGATAGTCCGATTGTGTTGTTGGATTTTACTTGCAAATTATTTTAAAAGCCCCGACTTTCATCAAATATTTGTTGGACACAATTATCCTCGTATATTCTATAATTGTTAGTCATATGTCTGACACTAATTATATTCCGAGGAAAATTGAATGTTTACATAATATCCCACAAACATTCACTTTTTGTATGAAATACGACATTTGACCATATCAATCATCAAATAAACTTAACATAATACATATAACACTTTATAAATCACTATTTTAAAAATTAATTTAATTCATTTACATTTACACCACTACCCATTTTTTATTTATCCTCATGTAATTTGTGAGCTTAATGATCCAAATATTTGAAGTTCATGACAAAACTCCAACAATAAAAGAGCAAGAACTAGATGGAAAAAGTGTTGTGAACCAACCGTCATGGGAACCATCTACTCAATGCTGGAAAAGGGGCTGCAAAATCAGTTTCCATAAAGCAAAAATTAATTTTCCCTTGAAATTTTCAATAAAAATTTCTACTCCAAAAGCATACTTAAAGTATGTGTGAAGTTAAAGGTTTTCACATTGAAACCTCTATATTCTTGAACATCCGGAAGCCTAGTTGCAAATTTCAGTGGGGTTTCAATTTTTTTGTGTTCAATCTCAATAAAATCAAACTAGTTAAATTTCATACACCCAATGATGAAATGATCTTCTTATCGATTTCAGTAAACTCAAGGACACGAGCTCAAGAAATTCCATATTGTTATTAGGGTTTAAATTATATAGGTTTTGTATTATTGATGTTAAGTTGCAATTGACACTCCATAATTGGTAGGTCAAACCCAATTCGTTGATTGGATTTTCTTAGAAAATTTTGTCTTATATGAGAGGTATTCCTCGATCCCCATAGTATCATTAGTTGTGATTGAAACCAATTGTGTGTACATTGAATGATATTCCAATCATATTGAAACATTATGAAATTTAATTATGTGAATTATTTATTAGCATGTTTACATCTATTGTCTATTTCTGCATGACTATAAACTTGTGCTGACTATAGGCATACAAATGTCTGGATATGGGATGTTGGTTTCATTCTTAAGTTTGCATTTTCTTATCATGATGGTGTATATTTCTATGGGCATAATTAAATGAAATTACTTCTCACCAATAACTTTCATGACACTTCATGCATGCTGATTTGGTTGGTTTCATTTCAAGGCCTTAATTCATTCATTAATAGAATTTTTATTTTAATATGTCCTATATTTTTCCATTGAGAACAATACTCTTACTAATTGAAAATGTTTCATATGCACACCATTAATATCTCTCCCTTCTTATTTGATAGAGACAAAGACAATCAACAACTAATGCTAGGGGTGGAAACTAGTATTTAATATTCTAAGTCACGAGTTTGTTGGGTCATAAAAAAAAACAAAACTAGGGCAACATTGGTAGTCAAGTGAAAAAAAATTGGAAGGGGGGGTTTAGGCCGAGAGTCCAAATTCATAGAAAAAATTAAATCCTTTATTGATAGCTTATAGTCCTAAAATAGACATATAATTGAACTGATTTATTGGAACCCGGGGTATCTCCACATTTTGTGTTTGGCATCACACCTTGTCGCAGTAGCTTTGACAATATTCAACCGTAAACCACTTTTTTCATATTTTCTCTCCAATTGGGAGAAACTAGCTATCCTATTTCTTCCTAGCTATTGAGGGTGGGGCACTTTTCTGCTGGAAGTGTAAGTATCTAACGCCCAATTCTTTGGACATTGTTTGCATGTGGACAGATATGAAGAATACACAAGTTAATTACTGCTTTTTGAAATTAATGGTTGAAATCAAATAGTGAGGCCACATAAACATCAAATTATGTCTATGATTCTAGATGTCATAGAGGATATCCACTCTCAATAGTTATGTAGTGTGAAATGGTGATAGACGACTGTGTGGTAATTCCTAGATGTTTGACAACCAATCTAAGTGGGAGTCTAGGAGGGATTTGGCTGAAGCATTGATTCAATTCCATGCAAACAACTAAGTTGAAGAATGAAAAGAGATGTAGATCCAACTGTTCCTTCTGACAAATTATATAATGTGGGACAACATGTATATGTTAGAGAGATCTTGATATAAAAGGGAACATGCTAAGAAGTCCTTTTTGAACTCTAGGGAAATTTTCCAAAAATAGTTGAATTATGATAACCATGTCCAATAGGAACTACACATCCCCATTATAACCATGGAAAAGTCCCAGGTCATGGTGATCTCAATATAGAGTTCCCAAAGTGGTTGGCGTGAACATCATAAGAGATGATGAGAACATGGGTGCATAATAAGAACATAATAATGTTCAAGCTCTAAGTCTCACCAACTCCAAATCAAAATCAATTTTCACTTTTGAAACTTCATCTTGTCAAATATAAATGAGATAATTTGTTTAGTAAATGGTTTAGTGAAAATTCTGAGCAACATTAAGATTAATTGGTAAAATTTTATAGCAGAAAATTGTGACACTATGAAAGAACAAATGTATTCCTTGGGCTTTTGATTAATGCATATATTATTTGTAAATAAGGTTGTTAATATTCAAAGAATGTTTCTAGAACCTAGAAATATCAACATTATTTTTTTGATCATTTTAAATTTGTTAGTTTGAAATCACGTGCATTTCTCCCTTTATCATCCTCTTCTGCATACACGTTAAAACAAAAATATTTTTGAAGATGTTTAGGAGCACTGGTATTAACGAAACAGTAATAAGGGTGGGATTTTTCTTGTGTAAATCTTGAGATTTGTTTCTAATTTCTACCTGAATTTTTCTTTATGAAAATATATCAGGTTTCCCAGTTTTCATTCCTTTTTCTCATTATGTCATCACTGTCATATATATCTATATCTATATATATATATATATATATATATATATATATATATATATATATATATATATATATATATATATATATATATATATATTCTGCACAATTTCCTCTTACAATGTTGTTTTGTATATGTAGATATACATGATTCTTGAGAGTAGCTAGAAAGGTGATCTTCACCTTTACCAGGCATTGAATTTTCCTGTTGAGTGGAGAATGGAGAAGGTGTTTCTTAAGAATTTTCTTGTAGGAACTTTCTTGATCCATTATAATGAAAACTATTGGCTTTTTGGATTAGATGCTAGTCAGTTTGGTGCAATAAAAAATGGAGAGTTGGAAATCTGGTGTGCTAATTCACCAGTTGGCTCTTAAAACATGTAACTTAGTTTGCATGATTATGCCTAATATTTTTCCTGAAGATTGAATACTAAGTTCCTAAGGTGTTCTTTTCTATAGTGATGATTTATTTAGTTTTTTTATACATGTCATCTAGCTGCATGGTGGCCACTATCTCCCAACTAAAGAAAACTTGTTCAAGTTTCTAGTAGCGATTCCTATGGTTTTTGATGTTCTGATTCTTTCACCTCATGGTTATTTTGGGCAATAAAATGTTTTAGGAATGCAAGAAAAGACACCGGTGGACAAGTAAACAACTTTTTTATAATTGCATTGTTCATTGCATGATATCCTCTCTTTATTGTTTGATTGGATTTTAAATGTTTCTTTTGATTTTTTTTGTCTTTAACTAGGAAATTGAAAATAATTTGTATCATGTCCATTTAAAAAACAACCAAAGCTTGAAGATGAAATTAGTATTACACTTCATTAACTAAAATCCTTTTAGCTATTTTGTGTTAAAATATCTTCATGACTATTAAAAATGTTTAATTTCATGTTGTTATTTGAGCACACGTCGTTTACATACTTAACCAAGTTCATGTGTTAGATAATGAAATGTTGTTGCAAATAAACAACAAGGATTAGACATCATACCTCATATTATTTGTTTTCACAAGTTATCTACAACTTGAGCCTTTTAGCATGTAACTTAGTTGACATGAATATTGTGCTTAAGATTTCCCTGAAGGTTGAATACTAAGTTACTTAGGTGTTGTTTTCTATGGTGATGCTTTATTTTCTTTGTTTATACACATCATCTAGCCACATAGCAGCCATTATCTCCCAACTAAAGAAAAATTATTCAAGTTTCTTTCTTTTACGGGGAGAAATGGATTTGACATTGCTGATGTTGAGGTATATGTTGTATATATCTTTTATAGTCTACTTTATTTTATATTCTAGTTTTCATGGTCTTTCATGTCTTATACTTTGCATTGTATCTTCTTTTCTTTTCAGAAAAGGAACTTAATATTGATGGTAAGATGTAACTATTGAAGAAAGAGGAGAAAAATAACACTGGAGTGTGAAATGCAAAAAGAGAGAGAGAAGAGAATCTGTCTAGTGATACCCTTAGAGACAATATCCCACATACGATAAGCACATAGAGACTAATTTTCAAGTATTCAGAGTTGGTGAATTCATGTGCAATGCCTTGGTAACACAATGATAATGTTTTGAAGTGATGAAACAATATTTCATGTGTAAATTGTAGTCCAACCAATATTAAGTTTGAAACTTAAATTGTAATACTTGACATTTCATAAAATATAATTTTTGTGGTTGAAATTATTTATAGCTACACTTGATATTGGTTAGTATTGTAATTAATACATGTAACTTTGCATTTTAATATTAGATGAACATGCATATTGTATGATTTATTTTTAATTTAGTCGCAAAATCACAATAATTAATTTATGTTGATTAATAATGAACACATAAAATAAATCTAAAACTAGTAAATTAATAGTTTATATTAATTAATGATGAACATAGGTAAATTTCATATATGACTAAATTATTCATTTATAATGACTATTAATGAAATTAAATGAAATGAATATAAACTACAAAATTAGTTGTTTATATAATGAATATGAAATTACCAAGAAAAGTTAAATCAATACTGCAATTGATAAATTTGTGACTACAAATGATGACTACTGTTGGCTTGTATGGGCCTGACCCAGGTTTAGAGGTGAACTAGCCAAGCAAATCCCAGTACTACTAGCCCTTTCGGCAATAGTCTGTGGAGCGCGGACTGAGGTCTCACCCAAAGTAGTATGGGAGGGTGCTAGAACTAGGTTTCCGCACCTTGGGGATGTCTCATGTGCTTCTGGAGGTTCGTGGTCCGACCCATCGCTACACGCACTTGTTAGTCCTTCGCAACCCGTGGTGTTGTTTCCGCTTAGCCCTACTCAGGGTGTGACCCGTATAAAAAAGTTCCTTTCTGATTAAATGATTACTTAGCTTGTGCGCGTAATATTTATGGTTATTACAGCATATTCTGCAATCATATCAGTGCACGCGATACATAAACTAATACAAACATAAAGAAGATAATGCACAATAAATACACAGAAATAAGAATCAAATTCTCTTTTTTAATCTTCAATCTCGTTACAGACTCGACACTTCCTTGTGCACTCAGGTGCGGACTCTACTAGGCCTCTTTGCACTCAGCTGCAGAGCCTCTTCCTACAACTATGAACTAATACATTTAGAATCCTACTCTATGCTCAAACCATTCCTTCACTACTCACTCTATCCTCTCCTCCCCTTTCAACTTAGAGCCTCACTGTATTTATGCAATCCCATGGTTTGCAGACGATGGGTAGGCCAACATGACTTTACATTACATTACATTACTTTAGGGCGGACAACCCTATGACTTAACCTCTACTTCACGCTCGGTGCCTGCAATTCACGGAGTTTTACAAAAATTTTGACCATAACTTGGGCTTTGAGCCCCAAAACCTGCTGCGGGGGTTTCCATGCCCAATAGGCCCTTAACACAATCATCATGACTCATCTTGAGTTACTCTACTAGTGTGGCTATCTTGGCACGGAGCCCCTCCAATTCTTCCCATACTGCTCGGAGGTCCGCGGCGCACTGTTCTACTATTTGTTGGACTTGCTCCATGTTCTCTTCTGTTGCTTCTTTGTGAGGTTCCTCTATCTGTCCTAGCACATATAGTCCCTACATCTGCATGAGCTTGCCCTCAATCTCAAACGTAATGGTGAAGGCCTCATCAATCCAAGGTTGGACGTGTGCTTTGAGAAGGGCCTCTTTCTATCTTGCAACATCCACCTATTGCTTTAGTTCCCTTGCATTTTTCATCTTTGCCAGCCATTGGGTGAGGACGACTGTCAGCGTCATTTTGTTGACACTGTCATACTGCTGCTGTAGTTCATGCACCTCTGGTTCCATGCATTGTATGTTGGGGTCATCCTGCAAGGATGTGAGGACGTCGAACTCTTGGTCCAACATACTGGCTGCACCGCCCATCCAATTTCTTCCAATCTTGTCTGAATTGTGCTAATGCATTATTCTTTAACTTTTGGAGGAGTGGAAGGTTGTGCCCTCATATGCAACTCAGCAGTCTGGAGGTTCAACTCTAGCTGAACTCGTGTTGTTTCCTCGCACACGCTTCAGACTCTACTTTCCAGACAGTGGATCCACATCTCGGTTGGTCGGTCTGCGGAAATGGATAATTTTGGAACACACCGACATGCTTCATCCACTGTTTGTGTGATTTGCTGATTCTATGACACTAGCTCGTCACACTATAGGTTGAGTTATTCGATGTTGATCTTTTGCTCACTCAATACTTGGATTGCACGGCCTTCCCAGGTGTGTAGCTCTATTGTTATGTCATCCTGCAAGTGATACAATGTGTCTCACAGAAGGGAAACCAAATTTAGGCCATGTCCCTTGATCTAGCCCACCTCTGTCCTCCTTGCTCTCCATTGTTAGTGCTCCTTCTGGCAATAGTATGGTGTTTGCCATTTTTTCGCGCAGCAACTGCTCCACTACTGGTGTACCTGCGACACCACAGGTGGCTATTGTTCCTTCCTATGAGGGCCACACTTGAAGTTCCTACAGATGTGCCATTAGGGCCCCCAACACATTATTTTTCTCCATCATAGCTTCCTGGAGCGCTTCTCGGGTGACCTCGTGAACCATGTCACTGATGTCATAGAGGTCAGCCTCTGTCAATGTAATTGGTTTGATGTCTAGTTTGGAAGCCTTGGCCTTCTTTCATGGGCCTAATCATTCCGTAACGCATGACCATTTCAGTTGTGTATATCTTTTGCTCAGGTCTGCGCCTTCTGCTGTGTCCTTTGCTCCTTATTCTGTGGAAAGTTCGAGCCCCCTTCCCCCTGTGTCAAGGTGGCCCCCATTGCCTATGCTGCTACTGCCTTTTCAGTAGCCTCAGTCTGCTCTGTGGCTGCCTTCGCTACCTCGCAGGCAGTCCTTACCTATTCGGCCAACTGTTCGTTGCGCTTCTATTGGGCCAGCAGCTTGGTGGCATCCTTCTACTTTTGTACTGCTATTCTATCTTGCTCCGCCAGATTATAGGCACACCACTTGGGAGGCCATGATTCAAGCACGTAAAAGATGGCATCATTAATTGCGATGAAAGGAAGCTTGGTCCAGTTTGACACTAGATCCTTACGCTCCTTGATATGCACATTGTGCATATCTGCCTTAAAGTCTGCAAAGCTCTGCAGACTGTTGTACACTTTGGGGGATAGGTGTAGCCTCCTGTTAATCCACATCTAGATGCTCACCTCCATGAGCACCTAGAAGATATTAGTATCGTGGATCCATGTGGCATCATTCATGGCCTAGAGCGATGCATATTTTGCAGCCTGTGGCAAGTCCTATTCAATATGAGGGAACTAATTGTCCCGAGGCAATTCCCTTGTCACCAATAAAATAGACAAGAGAAACCATGCATAGTGGAAGGTCTTTCCCTATTCTTGAGCTTCCTTGCAGCTAATTAGGAATTCTTCACAGAGGAACTCGACCTAGTTGAATTGGACCCCCTCCGCGCATTGTTCTGCTAGCGCAGCTACTGGTGCTGGTACCTCGTCTCCAAGGCATTTTCTCATCACCTTCCGGGCTAGGATTTGGGTGTCTATGCGCACCCCTTTATCTTTAATGCTACTAATTGTGCAGCTCCTCTTCTCCTTTTCCAATTTGTACTTCTTCTTCATGGCCTTTGCGAGGGCCAAATCTCCGCTTTTGCCAGCTATCTCCGTGGGGTTCTTTCCCTTACAGGGAAGCTGGGAAATCCTATGGATAAGATCCATTGTGATGGGAATAGGCTCCTCCAGCCATAAGTACCTGTCATGCACTAGGAAAAGCAGTTGCCTCATGACGAAAATTGTGATAGGTGCACGGTGAAAGTGTGGAATCCATAGTAGGTGGAGTAGTCTGGCCTTCTCCACATTGCGCAGCCATTTATGCGGCTCTAACGTTGTAACGAACCCCTCTTTTCTCTATTTCATGAGGTTCTCAGTCTCTAAATGTGGGAAATTATCGCTATCCACAAGGTCCCAGCCTTCAAAATTCATTGTGGGCATGCGGCCCAGGGCCGATCACTCAAACAAAATTCCATATGGGAGGAGTGGGGTTTGGAGTATGCTCTTAGCGACATCCAAATCCTTGGGTACCTTAGCTTTCCCCTTTTGTGGAGAAACGTAATAACGTAATTTTGCTGTAGCGCGCACCAACTAGATGTCTTCTTCCATTTCTTCATCTAGGTCTATCTCATCTACGAGAGCTTGTAGGTCCTCCTCCTCATCATCTATCTCAATGGTGACAGCATTCGGCCCTTTTCTTCCATGGAAAGTTTACCAAACCGCGAATTTCATGGGGAGATGCGGACTAGTCATGTTGCCTGTTTATCCTTCTTGGGCCTTCGCGTCTGAGGTGATTTGAGAATTTCTGTCACATCTCAAACCTGCACCATAGGGTTCTACACAGCTTCCTCGGTGGTAGTCTCTGCAAAACCCACACCTCTCCTCGTAGTTTTCATCTTGTTCTAACTATTTATGGTTGTTCGCGAACTTGAGGGCTCAAATATCGCTTGGCACTCAACACTCTTTGCTCTTCGAGGTAGCTCAAATCTCAAATGAACAAATGTTGTCTCGTGGCTATCGCTTGGATTTTTATAGAATATTTTGAATTCGAACATGACTACTCCCCCCACTTCTGAGTCATTAATGTATTCTTGGTGGCAGATCGTCCCAAATCTAGCTCTTAATTCATTTCTTAATTGTTCGTCGCATGCTCCCTTTTGCCTTAAATTGGACATCTCGTCATGAACAGTTACGCCAACAGTTACTTCGCAGTCTACCCGCACGATAGTGCAGCCCCCCATGCGCGGGTACGACACTTTTGTCATGCTATTTCTGTGCACACCTCCCTCACCGTGCAACCCCAAAACTGAATCTTTTAGAGTCCCACACTCTCTTTCAACTATCTGGAGTGATGAGACAGTGCTCCCTACAGCTAGTCAGGTGGTCGCACCACCTGTGTGAGACTTCAAATCACCTTCCTGCATAGCCCAGAAGACTCCTCAATTGTCTGCGTGACCACTGGCATTGTGCGTTCTACCATATGTAGTGCACTCCCCTGGTTACTGCATTTGGTGAGGTGCATTTGTAGCCATGGCAATAAAGTCATAAATTCATGGTGACATTCTTCTAATGCAGTGGTACAATCACCTGTATCTTACCTTGTCATCCTTGGTTTATCGGTGAGACATGCCTACGTGATCTTGTTTTCTAGCCACTTGATCTTAGTGTCCATCAAAATGCTTTTCTTCTTCAATTGTACCTAGTCTTCTTCAAGTTCACGAAGCCTAAGGTTCCCTCATCGAATGCCCTCCCGAATCCTTATATGGTTATCCTCGCGTAACTGTGTGATTCCTTTGTCCTGGTCTTTGCACACTGCCATAAATGTGGGAGCTATTACGTGTGGATTCCTTTTGGTATTCCCTTCCAAAATTTCAGTTCCTACTCTGTTTCGCACCTTTGGAATCATCTCCATGCTCAGGTTTTTGCATATGGTCCTATAGGCCCATCGAACCGCTGGCACGTGCAGGTCCCAATCAGTTCGTCTCACCTGGTGAACCTTGTTTAGTACTCCACACACCATATCAAATGCCTTGTCGTGGACAATTGGTAGTGCCCGTCACCTATCCTGCTGTTGTGATTTGTTCCGATTCTCTAAGATGGGGTTAGTGTGCACTTGTGCGGACTATATAGCATATGTTTGTACGCATTGGGAAAGGTGGGCACACAAGTTGTTTCGCCCCTGCTGATTGGCTTTCATTCAGAGCTGGGTTCTTCCAAAATGTAGGCACATCATCCTTTTGCATCTGCGTCAATCCTCAAAAGTTCCTTGATTCGTACCCCACCATCATGCAGGTGTTGCACGCAATGCCCACTTCAGAGCATCAAACCACTAGTGTTTTGGAACTGTGCTTTCAAATTTGTTGAGGAATTCATCCATTGCTAATAGTCCATCATATGTTGATAGCTCCCTTGCCTCTTTTTTTACGCAACACAATGACCTAATCATCATTTTGAAAATCAATGTTGTTACTTCATGCAGCCAATTCTGCCATCACTCTATCTCTTCGTTTGAATCCTAAGTGCATGAGCTTTCGTGCTCCCACGAAATCCTTCCATCTACAGTCAGATTCACCCAATCCTCTCCTTATGCAGTTATGTTGTAGATATAGTAGAGATCATCATCATTATCATCGTCGTGGACCGATTTAGTGTATCGCGCTCCTTCGGCTAGGTCTAGCGGTACTACTATTCATAGTGCTTTTTCTCAAAGATCATTTTGTGCTTCTTCAGATTTATGACTCCGTTCATATCAGTAGCCCAGTCTATTCCTAGTAACGCGGGATAGGGATTGTTGTGATTGACAATCTTTATCACTTCAAAATCCGCCTATGCACTCGCGCCTTCAATATCGACTGTAAACCCTTGCAATCTTCCCATGGGAAAAATCTTCTGTTGGTTCGCCATTCGTAACTAAACAGGGGACCATTTTAACACATGTATGTCCATCCATTCCCATGTTTTCTTTGGTAGTACATTCACGTCCAAACCCAGATCCAGTACTACCTGATCCATTTCATACTCTCCTATTTACTCAGTCAACCTCATCTCCCTTCTTGTGCACAATGCATGCTTTCCAAGTTTATGAACCATGCACGGTTCTCCTTGCGCATGTAGTGATAAGTTCTTGTAGTCCTTTGATTGCCTTGCTATCACGCAAAAGTTTCATGCATGTCTCCAGAAAGATAGTGACCATTGAAGGGTCCATCCCTCGTTCTAGTTGATCCTTACTACGTGAAGTGGAGGCCTCCATGAAGCTCTTCATAGCTTCCATGAATGTCTCCTTCACGCATTCTAAGTCAAACTCAGGTTCCTTTATAGGAGCCTTGCAAACCCATGTGTTGTCTTCTAGTTGCTTCCCTTTATCATCTCCTTGCACATACCGCCCCTGAGCATCATGTTTACATTTGGGTCTTCTTCGCACAGTTGAGATCTCATCACTTGTAAATTCTGGGTTGAAGGGGGCTAGAGTACCCCTTTTCACACATCTTTGCTATCAGCGAAGGGAAATCTTCTCCCTCATGATCAAACAGATTACATTACCAACATGATATCCTAGTTGGGTTCATATAATCGCGGGCATAATGCCTTGGCCCTCCACAATTGTTACAAATTATTTGGCCGCGACCCCTTCCTAGTCGAATTACACCTCGACCTCGACCGCACCCCTAAAACCTAGCACGTGCCATCCCTGCATTTGGGTCAAGGGCTCACGTTTCGGCTTGGACCCTGTAGGCAGGAGTGTGATCCATCATTATTTCGTAGCTTCGTCAGGTGCGTTCATCATGGCCTACCAACCTATAGAAAGTACGAAACAACTGTTGGGACGTTTGCATATACTTCTGTAGCAGATGACAATTATCTGTGGCGTGTTTTCCTCCTATCTGGCAGATCACACACCATAATGCAGAAGTCATGCTCATCCCTACCTATGCCTCTAGTCTTAATGGCATTGGCACCCCCCTACCAAGTAGTTCACAAACACTAGACAGTGGTCCTTGTCGTCCCCTTAGCCTTTGCATTTTATGCACCATACTTGCTCGTGCACCTCCAGCCGAGTTGTCCTGTCCTGTTACAAACTTTGCATCTCCAGACATAGATTCTATAGTTTCATGTGGATTTGTTGGACTTCCAACCCAGGGTCTTTATAGGGGTCTCATGCAATCTCATTGCCATCTCCAACGCTTCAGCCTCAGTGGAAATTTTTTGTTATGACATCGTCCTCCTTAAGTGTAGCGTAAGTGAGGCCACAAACCATGTGTGATGTTGTGCATCTATTAATGTCATATTGGCTTCGCGGATTGTACTGTTTAGCCTTTGGTCCATATCCCAGGGGGTCTTGCCTAGGAGCATCGTGATCCCCTTAAACTCGATGATTGATTGTGTCTCTAATTTTGTCTTGCTAAATTCCCTATTCAGCATGGCCTAGATCTCTGCAATTATTGCATTCCAGTGGTCATTAGAATGCTTGATATACCATGTTAATGCGTGATCCTGCAGCGCACTCACTAGTGTAGCCTTTTTAATATTATCATCCACGACACCCTGTGCTTTCCATACTGCTCTTACCATCTACCAAAATTGGTCCAGATCTTCATTTCCTACTCCTCTGAACACCGACAGTTTGATTGCACTCGTCACACTGAACTGTGGTGGGGGCGGAGGTGGAGTGGGTGGAGATGGAGGTGAGGGGGGTGAAATGGGTGGCGGTGTTGGTGTGGGTGGTAAATGTGGAATTATTTGTCTTATCAAACTAACCACACTTCTCGGAGAAAATTTTATGAGCTCCTCCTTGCTTTCCCATGAGGGTGAAATTAAGGGACTATTTTCCAACTCCCCACTACTTCTACTTCTATAGATCTTCCCACTGGTGGTCCCTTGAGAAAATGTTGCTCTGCCTCACTATAGCTGATGGTAATATCTACCACGAACTCAGTGATGAATCCTCCTATTATTTGGTCAAGCCAGTGGTCTACAGCTCACGCTATCTTATCTTCTGATGCTTCTAGCCTGCACATTAGTTCCGGAGTCCACACTTTTGGTTTCTCAAGCCTACACCTTCCCTAACTGTCTTCTAACTTCACGATCCATTGATACAGTTGAGATGGAAAAGATGCAAAGAAAATTTCATGGATTTCCATATAGAAGAAGTGCTCCAACCACTGTTCCTTAAATATTGGCGGATTTATGTTCTCGTGTGCCACGAACTCGTGAATCTTTTTGTCCAACCACTCTTCAATTTCTCTCTTTGTTGAATTCCAGTGGCACGACATCAGACATCCTTTATGTAGATTTCTATCCTAGCAATGGAACCATTTGTTGGCTGGTATGGGCTTGACCCAAGTTTAGATGTGAATTAGCCAAGAAAATCCCGGTACTACTATAGCCCTTTTGACAACAGTTCACAGAGTGCAGACTGAGGTCTCACTGAAACTAGTATGGGAGGGTGCTAGAACTAGGTTTCCACATAGTGGGGATGTTTGATGGGCTTCTAGAGGTTCACGGTCCGACATGTCGCTACGCGCACTTGTTAGTCCTTCAGAACCTGTGTTGTTGTTTCTGCGCAGCTCTACTCAAGGTGCGACCCGTATAACACCCAAGTTCCTTGCCAATGAACCAATTACTTATCTTATGTGTGTAAGATTTATGGTTATTACAGGATATTCAGCAATCATATTAGTGCGTGTGATACATAAACTAATACAAAAATAAATAAGGTAATGCACAACAAATACATAGAAATAAGAATCAACTTCTCTTTATTAATCTTCAATCTCGCTTACAGACTCGACAATGCCCTGCACACTCAGTTGCAGGGATCCAGGCACTCAGTTGCGGGCTCTACTAGGCCTCTGTGCACTCAACTCTAGAGCCTATTCCTACTACTACAACCCAATACCCTTAGAATCCTACTCTAAGCTCGAACCATTCCTTTGCTACTCACTCTATCCTCTCCTCCCCTTTTGACTTAGAGCCTCGCTCTATTTATACAATCTGATGGTCCATGGACCATGGGTAGACTGACATGACTTTACATTTTGTTACATTACTTTAGGATGGACATCCCTATGACTTAACCTCTACTCACAGAGGAGTGGGGTTTGGAGTGTGCTCTTAGTGGCATCCAAATCCTTGGGTACCTTAGCTTTCTCTTTCTGTGGAGGAACGTACTCAGGCAATTTTACTGTAGTGCGCACTGGCTAGATGTCTTCTTCCATTTCTTCATCTACCTCTATCTCATCTACAAGAGCATGTAGGTCATCCCCATCATCATCTGTCTCAATGGTGATAGCCTTGCCCTTTTCTTCCATGGAAAGTTTACCAAACCACAAATTTCGTAGGTACATGTGGACAGGTCATGCTACCTGTTTATCCTTCTTGGGCCTCAGTGTCTGAGGTGATTTTAGAATTTCCGGTGCATCCCCAACCCGTACCATACATTTTTTTGTGGCTTCCTCAGCGGTATTCTCTGCAAAATGCACACCTCTCCTGGTAGTTTTCATCTTATTCTAACTGTCTGTGGTTGTTCGCAAACTTGGGGGCTCAAATATCACTTGGTGCTCAACACTTTGTGCTCTTCGAATTAGCTCAAATCTCAAATGAACAAGTGTTGTCTCATGGCTATCCCTTGGAGTTTTATAGCGTCTTTTGAATTTGAACTCGACTGTTCCCCTGACTTCTGAGTCATTAATGCATTCTTGGCGGTAGATCGTCCCAAATCTAGCTCTTAATTCGCTTCTTAATTATCCGTCGCCTGCTCGCTTTTGCCTTAAATTGAACATCTCATCATTAACAGTGATGCGAACGGCTACTTCCTAGTCTACCTGCATGGAAACGTAACCCCCCATGCATGGGTACAACCATTATGTCATGATGTTTCTGTGCACACCTCCCTCATCACGCAGCCCCAAAATAGACTCTTTTAGAGTCTCATGCTCTGTTTAAACTCTTTGGAGCGCTGAGACTGTGCTCCCTACATCTAATCAGGTGGTCGCACCACCTTTGTGAGACTTCAAATCACCTTCAAGAATGTTAGGATCCCATATTGTCTATTTTTGACATTATATTTTGTCATTATATTACCCTCTTCAACCTTTAGTTGAAAGCCTTTGCTAGTGTTTTGGATTAATCATTCCAAAAGGTATATAGTAACTCTCCTCATTGTTATATGTTTAATTATTCAACACGTAATCATGTTATCTTTATAATTGATCCTTGAAGTTGACTAAGTTGCTGAACAACTGTTGAAACTGCCTAACTAGCAGAACCACATTTTGCAGTTGCTGAAACAGCGGAAATAGCACAAACCGTGAAGCTGAAACAACAAGAACAACACGAACCTCGAAGCTGAAACAGCAAGAACAACATGCAAACTTCGAGGAGGCAGTTGAGATTTGCGTAACAAATCCGCAACACTAAAGGAGTCTGACCGATTACTATATTGGTCATAATGATCATGATCCACATGACTGTAACAACATTCTGTTAACAAGAGTTGATTTCCCTATTTTTGGTACAAAGGGTTGAACCAGAATGTATAATGAAAATAATTTGTAATAGATGTCTCCTCTATAAAGAGGAGACATCTACATTAGAGAGGGATATAGACGTATAGAGAGGGGATGAACAAGCTGTAACACAGGAATTATAGTGAAGGAATGAGACTGAATCTTTCTTGTAATATGGTATATTGACAGATGAATAAAGTTCTGTTCTGAGTATTTCATCTTAGTTTCTGTGTTCTGGGGAATCTTGTGAGAAGGACAGGGCCCACCTTCATCACAAGATTCACCCATCTTCTTTCTGTTGTGTGTTGTGTGTGTGATTTCTGTTTATATCTTATTCACGAGTACTGCTTCTAATGATATTTTACTTTTGTTGAAACTCTGTTTTCCTTTTAACTGATTGATGTTGTATATGAGTGCCTCACTGGTGATTAGGATTTACAGAGTGCATTGGTGAACTGGATAACAGAGGCAGGTGCTGAAAGTCCTTACTCTGAGGATAGGGTCTTAATCCTTTGTTACAGGACAGCCATCACTCCCTTTTGTAGATTTGTTTTCTTTAATTATCTGTTCTTATTCCATTCCTGCAACAGGTTGTAACTGTTGTAACACTGAGTAGGGGTTTAATAGAACGTGAACTATTATACTACAGATTTTAATACTATTAAGATTGAGTACATACAGTGCATAGTCACCTTTGGAATAATCAGACTTTCCCAGGTTGATAATTTATGTGGCACTCAACCATTTTACTAATAAACAATTAAAGTGACCAACATTTTGGCGCTGTTGCCAGGGAAGGCGACTGAAGATTTTAAAAGTATTAACGATTTTCTTTTAGAGATGCAGGATGCATGAGAGGACACAGGAAGGCTAACCATTCAGGCGGCAAGGGCAAAGGAGGAGGAAGAAAAACTTTTATTGACGATATTATTTCAAAAGCTGAGACATGCTAGAGGTTAAGCTCTCGAAGGCCACAGACCCAACACTCCTCCGAGACAGATTATCAGACAGAGGAAGTAGTGGGACCAGAGAGGGTTATAGAACCATCAAAATATACTGAGGAACCAGTGGAGGAAGACGAACGACCAGTAGAAGAGCCAATAGAGGAAATTAAAGTGGAGGAGCTAGTGCAGGACATTGAAATTCCAACAGAAAACTCTGAAGACCGGGCAAGCGCATCAGGAAAACAACCAATGGAGGATAAAAATGAAGGACTTTTCGGTGGAGGTAGCAGAGTAGAAGGAAGGGGAGAGAATTCTCTCTCCACCCTGGAATTCCCTATTGGGGATCTCCCTAGAGGAGCAACTCCTATGAAGAATATCCCAGTTTCAGCATTACCCAATTTCCATGGGTTATCCACAGAAGATCCTGATGAATTTCTTTTTGAATTTGATATATTGTGTAGAAGCTATGACTATGTTAATGCTGCTCAAAAATTGAAGTTGTTTCCAGCTACGTTAAAGGGGAACGCATTAAGATGGTTCATGAGCTTGGGAGCTCATGTGATTATGACATGGGACCAGATGAAGGAGAAATTTCTGGCCAAATACCAAGATTATTGTCGAACAAGAGAAAGGAAGGAGGAATTATTCAAGATGACTTAGAAGGAGGACGAAAGTCTGGAGGACTTCATGGAATGGCTACACTATAACTTGCAGCAATCTGATCATCCTGATATGAGTAAGGATATTCTCAAGTCAATATTGCTAAAAGGGGTATGAGATGATTGTTTAGATATGTTGATTATGCTTGGAAAAGGAGACATACCTAAGGAATCATATGATGAGATTGTCAATCTTTGTAAAAGATGTTCGAGAGGAGCAGCAAGCAGACCAAAAAGCAAAGATAGTACATACTCAAGAGTCCAGAAATAAGCAAGTGGAGGAGCAACACGGGCCGAAATAGGTAACTTACTTGAAGAATTTAAAACTGAAATGTTAAGCTCTTTTGCTTCACAAATTGATACCTTGCAGGTTAAAAGGAAGCAGGCAGAAGCAGAAGCTGCTCTGGCTATTTTCTGCTCTAAATGCAGAGAAAAACACCCACTAAGGGAATTCCCCCTGCACAGGGTACCAATTTGCACTATCTGTGAAAGGAACCATGAGACTCAACAATGCCCTTATTTGCTAGGAATAAAAGTAGCACTGCAGCCAACTGAAGAAGAAGCTGAAGCAGTGTACCTGCTCACACAGAGGAGGCGATGGCAACCACGAGGACAAGGTATGAATTCTAACATGTCATTTAATCGTTGGAATAATCATCCTCCTTTTCAAGCAAATTACCTGCCCTTCAATCAAATGTAGTACCCACCCTTTAATCAAAATGAATTTCCCACCCATGCAGCAACTGAATCCTCCTTTTGTTGATCCTACAATATGGAATCCCTGGGCTCTACAACAAACCTATTTTAATCAATGTAACCTAAATTGGACATCTCCACAAATTCCATTTCCAAACCAACTACCTCAGTATCAGCAATCTCTCTCCTTACCATCAAATGCTCCACCAAATAATCAGACAATGAGACCCCAGCTGCCTGTACAACCTAACCCAAATCCAAATAACAATAAAGCTCTATAGGTAATTGATATTGAAGACCAACTTGTTTCCCCTATGCAATGTAATTATATTCATTTACGCTCTGGGAGAATAGTTGAACCTATTATTGATGACATTACTTCTTCCGATTCTGATAAAGAAGAAACCGGAAAAGAAAAGTCATCTAATAACAATGTTGAAACAGTTGGATCATCTTGCAATAACAATGCTAAAACAGTTGAAACATCCTCTAATAAGACTGCTGAAGCAGCAGAGCCACCATTCCCTGAACGTTTGGCTCTTACCAAAACACTTGAGCCACCTGCTTTTAATCTTTTAGGAGAACTGCAGAATTTATATGTTAAAATTCCACTCTTACAAGCACTGAGAGATGTACCAATTTATGCTAGAACTATTAGAGATATTTGTATTAAGAAACCTGGAAGAAAAGCTAAGGACCCTCTCACAGTTCATGTGATGGGTCATCTAGCTGCTCTAATGTCAGAAAAAAAACCTCATGTGAAATATGGTGACCCTAATCTATGGTGACCCTGGTCATCCTACGGTCACAGTACAGGTTGGAAAAACTTTTGTTTCTAGAGTTCTAGTAGATCTGGGTGCTGCAGTAAACATCATGACACTTGAAACTGCACAGTTATTACAGTTAAAGGATGTAATTAGGGAAACCCCAACCATTCTAGAGCTAGCTAACCGCTCCACAATCAAACCTGAAGGAGTCATTGAAGACCTGATAATTTCAGTTGAATCTTGGAACTACCCAGCTGATTTTGTTGTATTACAGACCAAAACAAAGTTGGGGGGTCATCCATTGGTTTTATGAAGACCTTGGCTGGCTATAGTAGATGCCTTCATTAGCTGTAGGTCAGGTTCAATGACAATTTCTAATGGATGTGAAACCAAACAGCTTACTCTTTACCCTCATGCTACACCTAAGATTAATAATGATAACTCTGTGTGGTTAGATTATGAGGACGATGAGACCAAACCCATCTTAATTGTTGGATAAGCTCTAACTTTTAAAGATTCAACTGAAGATGAATTAATTAGTAGCTTTATTTCTGAACCTTCTTCGGTTAACTCTGAAATACATGATCACTTGACTACAATCTTGGAATCTAAATCCCAGCAAAACCTTAGAACTGAAGATTTATCTCAGACATCAGTTGACACCCCCTCCAAAAGTATAACAGTCGAAATCGGGCCTGGCAAAACATTAAATATAAACCCTAACCTAATAGATGCTGAGACACAACAGTCAATGAAGCTACTCCGTGAGAATAAAGAAGCATTCGCATGGGATTACACAGATATGAAGGGAATCTCTTATGAATTATGTACTCATCGTATTTATATTAAAGAAGGATCTCGCCCAGTCTGTCAACCCTAACGACGAATGAATCCCAATTTAAGGGAAATTGTGAAGGAAGAACTTCAAAAATTGTTGAATGCAAGATTTATATATCCTATATCTGATAGTGAATGGGTTTCACCATTTGTAATAGTACCTAAGAAAAATGGGAAATGGAGAGTGTGTGTATATTACAGAGCTCTAAATAAGGCCACTCAGAAAGATCATTTCCCCTTACCATTTATTGATCAGGTACTAGACAATTTGGCAAGTAAGAGATTCTTTTCCTTTTTGGATGGATTTAGTGGATATAATCAGATCAAGATTGCACCCCAAGATCAGGACAAGACCACTTTTACTAGTCCATGGGGAACTTTTGCCTATAGAGTTCTTCCATTTGGACTATGTAATGCCCCAACAACATTTCAAAGAGAAGTGATAGGAATTTTTTCTGATATGCTTAATGATTCCTTAGAAATATTTATCGATGACTTTACTCCTTATGGTGTGACTTTTGAAGATGCATTAGAGAACCTTGAAAAAGTACTTAAATGATGTACAGAAGCACATCTTGCCTTAAGTACTGAAAAATGCCATATGATGATGAATCAAGGTATTGTATTGGGACACTTCATCTCATTCCTAGGAATTCAAGTTGATCCAGCTAAAGTACAAGTAATTCAGACTCTTCCTATCCCTAAAACACAAACTAATGTAAGAAGTTTTTTAGGACATGCTGGATATTAAAGAAGATTTATAAAGGATTTTTCTAAAATAGCTTCTCCTTTGTTTGTGTTGCTTATGAAAAATGTTGAATTTAAGTGGACTGATGGTTGTCAAAAAGCATTTAATGAACTTAAACTCAATTGTCTACAGCTCCCATTTTAAGAGGAGCTGACTGGGCACTCCGCTTTCATATATCCTATGATGCTTCAGATACTGCAATTGGACCTATCTTGGGTCAATAAGAAAACAATCTTCCCTGTGCTATCTATTTTATTAGTAAAAATATGACCCCTGCTGAACTTAATTATACATTCACCGAGAAAGAATTCTTAGCAGTCATTTATGCTATTAATAAGTTTCGACATTATAGTACTGGTTATACTACTTTTGTGCATACTAATCACTCGGCCATTAAATATTTAATGAACAAATTAGTTACAAATGCTCGAGTTACCAGATGGTTATTATTAATACAAGAATTTGATATCACAATTGTAGATCGACCAGGTAAAGAAAATGTAGTTGCTGATTTTCTTTCTTGGTTAAAAACTGATGAAAATATTCCAGTAGATGATTCTTTTCCGGATGAATATTTATTTGTAGTATCTGCTCACTCACCTTGGTATGCAGACATTTCCAATTACTTAGTTGCAGGAAAACTATCGTCACACCTATCGCACAAAGAGAAAACAAAGATCGTTCAACAAAGTGCTAGGTACAGCTGGATAAGTGGGTGTCTTTTTCACATAGGACTCGATCAAGAAATTCGGAGATGCATCAGAGAAGATGAAGTTTATGATATATTGAAGGCTTGTCACGATGGCCCTTGTGGAGGGAATTTTGCAGACAAAAGAACAGCACACAAAGTTCTTAGAATGGGTTACTATTGGCCCTCACTTTTCAAGGACACAAAGAAATATGTTAGGGCATGTGATAGCTGTCAGAGAATGGGCCAGCCTAATCACAGGGATGAAATGCCACTTAACCCCCAGGTAATACTTGAACCTTTTGAAAGATGGGCACTAGATTTTATAGGTCCCATCAATCCTCCATCCAATCAAAGAGTTTATATATTGGTTTGCACAGATTATATGACTAAGTGGGTAGAAGCTAAGACACTCATCAAAGCTAATGAAGAATTAGTGTTAAATTTTCTATTTGAAGAAATCTTTGTTAGGTTTGGTCTTCCTAGAGAGCTAGTTACAGATGGAGGACCCCCTTTTAATTCTCATGGCTTCAAAGATACACTCCAAAAATATCACATTAAGCATAAAATGACTACACCTTATCACCCCCAGGCAAATGGGCAAGTGGAAAGTACAAATAAAGTCATAGAAGCCATTTTAACAAAAACGGTCAAGGAGAATAGAAGGGACTGGTTTCAAAGGTTGCCTAAAGCATTATGGGCTTACAGAACTACTTGGAGGAACATTACGGGTTTTTCACCTTATGAATTAGTTTATGGTAAAAGTGTTGTTTTTTTTGTGGAATTTGAAATCAAAACCTTAAGGACTGCTTTAGCTGTTAACCTTGACTTGAATGATGCATAGACAGCTAGGTTGCAACAGCTTCAGGAATTGGATGAAAAGAGGTTGGATGTCATCCATCAAAAAACCATGATACAACAACAAAGAACCAGGTGGCATGACAAAACTATTAAGCACAAGCAGTTCCAAAAAGGTAATTGGGCTCTACTGTATGGCTCCCGTTTTGAAATTTTCAAGGTAAATTAAGAACAAGGTGGCTAGGACCTTATGAAGTAGATACT
This sequence comes from Pinus tabuliformis, assembly GCA_031772625.1. Taxonomy (NCBI): domain Eukaryota; kingdom Viridiplantae; phylum Streptophyta; class Pinopsida; order Pinales; family Pinaceae; genus Pinus; species Pinus tabuliformis. Next base: position 903,432,362 of record CM062813.1, read on the forward strand.
GCTTTTCCAAATGGAACAGTCAGACTCCTAACGATTGATAATTCTAGAACACCATTATTAGTGAATGGGTATCGACTTCGTTTATATCAACAACCTATTTTGAAAGAGGATTTCAAAGCTACTTACATGACAGACATACACTATGCCTCTTTGGGGGAACCTGCTATCCCTCAATGCACTTAATTTTCTTTTTATATTTATTTTTAGATTAGATTTCTTAACTATTAATCCTTGTCAAGCATTGCCATGTTACAATTAATTATTTTGTAGATCTTAGCTTTGGAGGGTGGCTAAAAAGAAAAATTCCAATATAGGAAGAACTAGTTTGTAGATTAGAAAGCATTTCCATGTCAGTTCAGATCATAATTCATTCCCTCCTATATTTCCCGTTGCTGAAATACCATTTCCCATTGCTGAAACACCATTTCTCGTTGCTGAAACTCCATTTCCCGTTGCTGAAACACCAAATCCCACTGCTTAAACACCAATCTTTTCCATTTTTCCTAAAAAGCACCAATGTCCCCATTTTTGTTCCCGAGAATGAACTATTACTTCGATAGAAACATATAATTCTTTATTCGAATGAATCAACCATTTATCTTGTTAATAATGTCCCTTCACTACTACCTCTTGTGAATAATAAAAACCTTGTGTATAGAAACCCTCATACCTTACAGACCCTTTCTATAATGATCATCGACCTATTAAGGATCAGATAACACTTTTCGGCGCAACAACCAAAGGTAAATGTAAAGGTATGCGTGTTTAAGTGTGAATATTAAATTGTAGTTAATGAGGAGATAATTGACACGACTGCCGAAAGCGTCGTACCACCAACCATATCATTCAGCCGTAGCTGGGGGGGATTACCAAAATATCGTAATCATTATATGACACGTCGATCACTGCCATCTTTATTCCTCACGGTAGTATCTAATCCACCTCGTCTATACCTTATCACATCATAATTTCATTTGTAACGTTCTGCTCTGTTTCAACCTCGGCAACTCGGCTCTGCACTTTGTATTTTGCCTAAAACAGTAACTATGGGAGGAGATGCTGTTAGACATGAACAGGGCTCGACGACATTACTGGAACTCTACTAGGAGGCATACCAAATCTTTCTATAAGCAGGATGGGTGGACTACTTCAAAAGACTTCCAGATTTTGATTCACAGCAGGTTCTGGAATTTGCATGCAATTTGAGGGAAGGGTACTCTACTGTCCGAGGGGTGCGAATTCCAGCAACAGAAGAGGAAATAGCCCAAGTTTTGGGGCTTCCAACCAATGGTATTCACTAGTTCAGCAGGAAACATCTCATTCTCAATGCACAGCAAGATTTCCTATTACCAGGGGAGCAGGTTGAAACCAAAGGCAGGGTGTTGCACTTCGATCACTACCACCTCCATGGCCAAAGGTTGCAGAATTTGTTAAGCATTATTTCACTTGTGAGGGCCCTTATCAGGTAGTCTACCAACATGCCTTTGTTTTATTAAATCATTTGCGGCATGGTCATCTAATAAATATGCCCTATTATCTGCTTGGATGTTCAAAAAATATGGCACACTATACCTTGAACGCAAGGCACCAACTCCTCTGCCTCACGCACCATCGTTTGGTCCAACTCCTAATAAATAGAGGCTTCACCCTGCATAATCCACCTCCCCTCAATAACCCTTCTCAGCAAGATGAGGAAAATCCTCAGCAAAATGAAGAAAATTCCCAACAATCCGAGGAAAACTCCCAGCAAGCTGCTGAAACTCAGCAACCAACAGCAGAAACACCCCAATTGAGCACTCGAAATTTGCAGCATACCTCACCCCCTGATAAAGCTGAACCATCCACCCCCATAGTCCATATCCCTACCGATGGGATGATGATACCCTCATCGCTTTCCTTAAGAGGAAAAAGCACCAGAAAGCTGCAACCCCACTAAAAAGAAGAACCAGGGCCTCAGTTAAGGAAGCCACTATTTCTGATAATTCCCCTACCCTGAGGAAAAGTGCTCACAAGAGAAAAAATACTGCCTCTCCTGATTCCCTACCACGGCAACGAACAAGGTTGTCTGCAGCAACTGAGGCCATTATCCCAAATGTCCCTCCTATCACTCTAAATCCCCATATCCTACATAGCCCTGAACCTTCACCTTCTTCACCCTTAGGTGCCGAAATACAGAGCGTTCACAATTTTGTGACATCATTTTTCTCAACAGAGGCAGCTACTCCACAAGAACCAGCTACCGATACATCTAAAGTAGACACCCAAGATGATATAGGGCATGTGGCTGTTACACAAGAACCAGCCACTGACCCAACAGGTGCCACACAAGAACCACCTGTTGGCGAACAAAAACAAGATGACCTACATATGGTTGATACATAAGAACTAGCAACTGACCCAACAGGTGATACACAAGAACCACCTATTGTGGACACAAATGATGAAGTTAATATTGAACAACAATTCTCTTTTCCATTGGAATCGGCAACTACAGAAACCCCGGTTACTTTAGCCTCCCTGCAAGAAGAAAATGAGTTTTTAAAATCAGAAATTAAGGCTTATCAGAAAGAGTTAACAATGGCTAGGGAAACCTATAAAAAGGAACTCAATCTATACATGTTAGCTTAGGTAGCATCTCAAGCTGAAAAGAGTGCAGAGAAGGATCAATACAGTGAATACATGTGAAGTGAATGTGAGGATATCTATACTCAAGCAGGATATAAGATAATTGTAGTTCCGTTGACTAGATCCAGTCCTGTTATAATAAAAAAGGAACACCCTGCTGTTACACAAGAACCAACAGCGTCTTCAAGAATTTTAGAGGAAGAAACATAACCACCCGGGCCTACCCAAGTTTTTGATGAACAGAAACCAGAACCAAAGTCTTTTACAACTGTGCATACACAAACTGAACCTCCCTGCGTCAACAATGCTCATGCACAGACTTCTAGTTTTCAGGAACTAAGTAACACATGGAAGACAGAATATGAGCTCTCCCAAGGAAAGGCATTTCAGCAACAGAAGTCATTATGGCTCAACTATGCATACAAAAATTGGTAAGTACTTGAACAGTCTCATGCACAACATAAGGAGAATAAGCAATTAAAAGCCAGACTGTCCCTCATCTTTGATTTGGTCCAGTGGTTACTTGCTACAAGGAAGCCTTCTTTTAACTATTCTGTATTTTTGAGAGAACGTTTAGCATTCCTCCAATTAAAAGTAATTAAGGATGGAGGACCCCACCAGGTCTCTACACCACAACAATTTATTGAGACTTTTGCAGAAGCACCAAATAGTGACCAGAACTTGCTGTGTGAACTCTATCTTCACAATGAGGCTATGCCTGAAGATAGAAAGTTTAGTCTACTTCCTCTTTGTGGTGATATCCAAATAAGATCCTTTATTTCCTTCTAGGCCAATCAGCTTACTTGGCAGAATGCTTTTATGTCTGCAGCACACAATGAGGAGAACTGTCTTCTCTTGATTCATTTGGAACCGCAGAATGCAGCCATCTTCATTGCAGAACATCAACAAATTCTACGAGAACCAGGGATGACCAATCATATTAGGAATCTGCAAGCAGCAGTCTTGGAAGACTTCCAACATTATGTGAAAACTAAAGGAGCTCTGGCAATAAAAGCAAATAACCTATTCTGGGAACACTGTCCTAAAGAAAGATGGGAATATCATCCCTACAATCCCCTCAATCTTCAGGTGTCGATCTCACACATACCTGATTATTTTAAATGCATTCGACAGTGTGCTGAACGATGGATTGGTCACCACTTTCATTTCCCTCTCTTATGGCTTCCTGGAGAACAATATAAGGCTCAATTTAAATTGACTAAAAAGGAAGAGTTGGCAGCATGGAAGAAACTTTAGAGTGTCCACGGGTTTAGAGACATGGTTGACAGCACCTTCTACAGTTACTGCATAAGCAATTTACACTGTTCATCCCAGTATTCTGACTCAGATTCAGAGTAGACGTTGCATGCGGACATGCAACATTTTCAGTTGGGGGGGATGTTAGGATCCCATATTGTCTATTTTTGACCTTATATTTTGTCATTATATTACCCTCTTCAACCCTTAGTTGAAATCCTTTGCTAGTGTTTTGGCTTAATCATTCCAAAAGGTATATAGTAACTCTCCTCATTGCTATATGTTTAATTATTCAACACGTAATCATGCTATCTTTATAATTGATCCTTGAAGTTGACTAAGTTGCTGAACAATTGTTGAAACTGCCTAACTGGCAGAACCACATTTTGTAGTTGCTGAAACAGCGCAAACCGTGAAGATGAAATAGCAAGAACAGCACGAACCTCGAAGCTGAAACAGTAAGAACAACATGTGAACTTCGAGGAGGCAGTTGAGATTTGCGTAACAAATCTGCAACAGTAAAGGAGTCTGACCGATTACTATATTGGTCGTAATGATCATGATCCACATGACTGTAACAACATTCTATTAACAAGAGTTGACTTCCCTATTTTTGGTACAAAGGGTTGAACCAGAATGTATAATGAAAATATTTTGTAATAGATGTCTCCTCTATAAAGAGGAGACATCTACATTAGAGAGGGATATCTATACGTATAGAGAGGGGATGAACAAGCTGTAACACAGGAATTATAGTGAAGGAATGAGACTAAATATTTCTTGTAATATGGTATACTGACAGATGAATAAAGTTTTGTTCTGAGTATTTCATCTTCGTTTCTGTGTTCTGGGGAATCTTTTGAGAAGGAAAGGGCCCACCTTCATCACAAGATTCACCCATCTTCTTTCTGTTGTGTGTTGTGTGTGTGATTTCTGTTTATATCTTATTCACGAGTACTACTTCTAATGATATTTTACTTTTGCTGAAACTCTCTTTTCCTTTTAACTGATTGATGCTGTATATGAGTGCCTCACCGGTGATTAGGATTTACAGAGTGCATTGGTGAACTAGATAACAGAGACAGGTGCTGAAAGTCCTTACTCTGAGGATAGGGTCTTGATCCTTTGTTACAGGACAGCCATCACTCCCTTTTGCAGATTTGTTTTCTTTAATTATATGTTCTTATTCCATTCCTGCAACAGGTTGTAACTGCTATAGCACATAGTAGGGGTTTAATAGAAAGTGAATTGTTATACTACAACTTTTAATACTATTAAGATTGAGTACATACAGTGCGTATTCACCTTTAGAATAATCAAACTTTCTTGGGTTGATACTTTATGTGGCACTCAACTGTTTTATTAATAAACAATTAAAGTGACCAACAAAGAATAGCCCGAAACACTCCTCAATTGTCTACGTGACCGCCAGTGCTGTGCATTCTATCATATGTAGTGCGCACCTGTGGTTATTGCATTTGGTGAGGTGCGTTTGTAGCCATGGCAACAGAGTCATAAATTCACGGTGACATTCTTCTAATGCAATGGTAGGATCAGCTGTATCTTACCTTGTCATCCTTGGTTTATTGGCAAGACATGCCTACGTGATCTCGTTTCCTAGTCTTTTGGTCTCAGTGTCCATAAAAAAGCTTTTCTTCTTCAATTGTATATAGTCTTCTTCGAGTTCACGAAGTCTAAGGTTCCCTCATTGAATGGCTTCTCGAATCCTTATAATGCCATCCTCGCGTAGTTGTGTGATTCCATTGTCCTCGTCTTTGTGTGCTGCCATAAATGTGGGAGCTATTACATGTGGATTCCTTTTGGTATTCCCTTCAGAAATTTCGGTTCCTACTCTGTTTCACACCTTTCGAATCATCTCTGTGCTCACGTTTTTGCACATTGTCCTATAGGCCCATCGAACAACTGGCACACGCAGGTCCCAATCTGTTCGTCTCACTTGGTGAACCTTGTTCAGTACTCTACACAACCTAACGAATGCCTCGTCATGGAGATTTGGTAGCGCGCATCACCTGTCCTGCTGCTGTGGTTTGTTCCAATTCTCTAGGTTGGGGTTGGTGTGCGCTTGTGTGAACTATATAACGTATGTTTGTACCCACCGAGGAAGGTGGGCACGTAAGTTGTTCCGCCCCTGTTGATTGGATTTCCTTCAGAGATGGAGTTTTCCAAAACGTAGGCGCATCATCCTTCTACATCCGTGTTAGTCCTCAAAAGTTTCTTGATGCGTACCCCACCATTGTGCAGGTGTTGCGTGCACTGCCCACTTCAGAGCATCAAACTGCTGTTGTTTTGGAACTGTGCTTTCAAATTTGCCAAGGAATTAATCCACTACTGATAGTCCATCATAAGTTGGAAGCTCCCTTGCCTCTATTGTTATGCAACGCAATGACCTGATCATCATTTTGTAGATCAATGTTGTTACTTCGTGCAGCCGATTTTGCCATCGTTCTATCTCTTCATTTGAATCCTAAGTGCAGGAGATTTCATGCTGCCACGAAATCCTTCCATCTGTAGTCAAATTCATCCAATCCTCTCCTTGTGTAGTTATCTTGTAGATACAATAGAGATCGTCATCACTATTGTCATCGTGGACTGATTTAGTGTATTGCTCTCCTTCGGCTAGGTCCAGTAGTACTACTACGCATAGTGAATTTTTCTCAAAGATCTTTTTCCGCTTCTTCAAATTTATGACTATGTTCATATTGGTAGCCTAGTCTATTCCTAGTAGCACGGGATAGCGATTGTTGTCATTGACAATCTCTATCACTTTAAAATCCGCCTGTGTTCTTGTGCCTTCAATATCGACTGTCACCCCTTGTAATATTCCCATGGGAAAAATCTTCTGTTGCTTCACCATTTGTAACTGAATAGGGGACCATTGTAACACATGTTTGTCCATGCGTTCCCATGTTTGATTTGGTATTATATTCACGTTCGAAGCCAGATCCATGATTACCTAATCCATTTCGTACTCTCCTATTTTCGCAGTCAACCTCATCTCCCTTCCTATGCGCAATGCATGCTTTCCAAGTTTACAGACAACACACGATTCTCCTAACCCTGTGTACCTAGTGATAAGTTCTTGTTCCTTTGACTGCCTTGCTTTCCCGCAACAGTTTGATGCATGTCTCCAAAAAGATAGTGAGCATTAAAGGATCCATCCCTGGTTCTAGTTGATCCTTACTACGTGAATTGGAGGCCTCTGTGATGCTCTTCTTAGCTTCCATGAATGTCTCCTCCACGTGTTCTAAGTCAAACTTGGGCTCCTTTGTAGGAGCCTTGCGAACCCAGGCATTATCTTCTGGTTGCTTCCCTTTATCATCTCCCGTGCCCATACCATTCATGAGCATCATGTTTACATTTGGGTCTTCTTCGCACAGTTTAGATCTCATCATTTGCAAATTCTACGTTAGAGGGGGCTAGAGTATCCCCTTTTCGCTCATTTTTGCTATTATCGAAGGGTAATCTTCTCCCTCATGATCAAACTGATTACAGTACCAACATGATATCCTAGTCGGGTTCATACAATTATGGGCATAATGCCCTGGCCCTTTGAAATTATAACAAATTATCTGGCCGCAACCCATTCCTGGTCGAATTCCACCTTGACCCTGACCGCACCCCTAAAACCTAGTGCATGCCATCCCTACATTTGGGTCGAGGGCTCGCGTTTCGGCCTACACCCTGTAGGTAGGAGTCTGATCCATCATTATTTCGTAGCTTCGGCAGGTGCGTTCGTCATGGGCTACTGACCTGCAGAAAGTACAACCAACTATTGGGACGTTTGCATATACTTCTGCAGCAGATGACAATTATCTGTGGCGTGTTTTCCTCCTATCTGGAAGATCACACACCATAATGCAGATATTGTGCTCATCTCTGCCTGCTCCTCTAGTCTTAATGGCATTAGTCTCCCCCTTCCAAGTAGTTCAAGAACACTGGACAATGGTCCTTTTCATGCCCTTGGCCTTTTCATTTTATGCACCATACTTCCTTGCGCACCTCCGGCTGAGTTGTCCTGTCCTGTTACAAAATTTGCATCTCTAGACACAGATTCTACAGTTGCACACTGATTTTTTGGACTCCCAGCCTAGGGTCTTGTATAGGGGTCTCATGTAATCTCATTGCCATCTCCAATGCTTCTGCCTAGGTGGAAATTTTTTGTTATGATAGCGTCCTCTTTAAGCATAGCGTAAGTGAGGCCACAAACCATGCGCGATGTTGTGCATCTATTAATGTCATATTGGCTTCACGGATCATACTCTTCAGCCTTTGGTCCAGATCCCAGGGGGTCTTGCTTGAGAGCATCACATTCTCCATAAACCCGATGATTGATTGTGTCTCTAATTTTGGCTTGCTAAATTCCATGTTCAGCGCGGTCTAGATCTCTGCAATTCCTACGTTTGGGTGGTGATTAGAATGCTTGATATACCAAGTTAATGCACGATCCTGTAACACAATCAATAGTGTAGTCCTTTTAATATTGTCATCCACAACACCCTATGATTCCCATACTGCTCTTACCATGAACCAAAATTGGTCCGGATCTTCATTTCCTTCTCTTCTAAACACCAGTGGTTTGATCGCACTCGCCATACTAAACTGCGGTGGGGGCGGAGGTGGAGTGGGTGGAGATGGAGTGAAGGGGGTGAAATGGGTGGCAGTGTCAATGGGGGTGGTAAATGTGGAATTCTTTGGCTTATCAAATTGACTGCTCTTCTTGGAGAAAATTTCACGAGCTCCTCCTCGCCTTTCCGCTAGGGTGAAATTAAGGGACTGTTTTCCAACTCCCCACTACTTTCGCTTCTGTAGATCTTCCTACTCGCAGTCCCTTGAGAAAACATTGCTCTGCCTCAATGTAGCTGATGGTTGTTTCTACCACAAACTTAGTGATGAATCCTCCTATTATTCAATCAAGCTAGTGGTCCACAGCTCACGCTATCTTATCTTCTGATGCTTCTAGCTTGCACATTAGTTCCAGAGTCCACACTATTGGTTTGTCGAGCCTACACCTTCCCTCACTGTCTGCTAACTTCGCGATCCATTGATACATTTGAGATGGAAAAGATGCAAAGAAAATTTCATGGATTTCTGTATACAAGTAGTGCTCCAACCACTATTCCTTAGATACTCGTGGATTTCTGTTCTCCTATGCCACGAACTCGTGAATCTTCTTGTCCAACCATTCTTCAATTTCTTTCTTTGTTGAATTCCAATGGCACGACACCAGACATCCTTTATGCAGATCCTGTTCCCGTCAATAGAACTATCTGTTGGGTTGTATGGGCCTGACCCAGGTTTAGAGGTGAATTAGCCAAGCAAATCCCAGTACTACTAGCCCTTTCGGCAATAGTTCGCGGAGTGCGGACTGAGGTATCACCTGAAGTAGTATGGGAGGGTGCTAGAACTAGGTTTCTAAACCCTGGGGACATCTGATGGGCTTCTAGAGGTTTTCGGTCTAACACGTTGCTACGTGCACTTGTTCGTCCTTCGCAACCTGTGTTGTTGTTTTCGTGCAACCCTACTTAGGGCGCGACCTGTATAACACCCAAGTTCCTTGCTAATAAATCGATTAATTAACTTGTGTGTGTAAGATATATGGTTATTATAGGATATTCGACAATCATATCAGTGTGCATGATACATAAACTAATACAAACATAAAGAAGATAATGCACAATGAATACACAGAAATAAGAATCAAGTTCTCTATATTAATCTTCAATCTCGCTTACAGATTTGACACCACCCTACACACTCAGCTGCAGGGGTCCGCGCACTCAGTTGCGGACTCTACCAGGCCTCTACGCACTCAACTGCAAAGCTTCTTCCTACTACTACGACCCAATACACTTAGAATCCTACTCTAAGCTCGAACCTTTTCTTTGCTACTCACTCTATCCTCTCCTCCCCTTTCAACTTAGAGCCTCACTCTATTTATATAATCCCATGGTCTGTGGACCATGGGTAGGCCAACATGACTTTACATTACATTACATTACTTTAGGGTGGACATCCCTATGACTTAACCTCTACTTCGTGTTCCGCACCCACAATTCGCGAATTTTTACAAAAATTTTGACCAAAACTTGGGCTTTGAGCCCCAAAACCTGTTGTGGGGTATGCCCTGCCCAACAAATACATTTTTCGTATATATATGACTATTAGTAGCTAATTTAAAGTATTTGATAATATGACTGAAATTTAGTCATATTTCTTTGGTTATTAATTGCTTTCAAGTGATGATTAAATTTTTCATATATATGTCTATTAGTAGCTAATTTACAATATCTTATAACAATACCAACAATTTGGTCATATTTGTTTGGTCATTAATTCATTTTCTAGGGTGTTCATATAGTAATATATTTTGTTGTATATTTGGTAATTAATTGTGACAATTAATGACTAAATCAATGACTAAATCAATGACCAAATTAATGACTAAATATACTACTAGATGAGAAAATTGAGACAACCAATTAATGACTAAGCTAAAAATGGCTAAAAGTTGGTCACATTATAAGATACTATAAATTAGCTACCACTGGTCACCGACTGAAAAATCGTCATTTATATGCAAATTTTAGTCATTTTTTCGTAACTAATTAGCCATTTTGTACTAGTGCAATGAAGGAGAGTCATAAGGCCATAAAGCCAACTCGAGCATGCAAAGATGGGATTTTAGAATACATAGTTGTGTAGTGGGAGGACTGGTAAAGTGATGTAGTTGGGAGTAAGGTGATATGGCTGGGGGGTTTTATTTTCCCTCCCACATGAACTATAATACCAAGATGGAATGTGTAGGATTGGGTTGGGGAGAAGTCGAAGAAGTGGAAAATTTAGTGGAAACAATAATTGCAAGGGAAACGAAGAGATGAGTACGTCATGGTCACGAGCGTTTCAGTTGGTGGGAGTAAAGGATCTGTGTGCCAAAGTGCAGAGTTCAAATGAAATGATGGATAGAGGAGGCATATTTATAAAAGAAATGTGCATGTGTGAGGAGAGCGGTTTCACCTAGAGGGTGCTTGTGTAGTGGGTTGCATGTGACGAGGACCAAGTGGTGGTTTCTAATAGAGGTTGCACAGGAAGAAAGGCCCCATGTGACCTTCTTATGTGAGGTCATAGACGGGGATACGAAGGGGGCTAGGTTGCGTGTGACTAGCTCAAAGGTAAGCTTGAAAGGAGAGAGTGTGTTGGGTTACAATTCACGCCTAAATGAAAATCACAAGTCTCAAACCAAAAGGGGTCTCAATATTGTTGATTTCCTTCGGTGTGAGCATGTGACCATGCCACCTAAAGATAACTTAATTTCTAGAGTGATGGTTTCATGCAATTTAGAGGAGGGATAAGTCACAAATTTCAACAACAAAACTTAACCTAAGGTCTCGTAGTACGACTAGCAACCTATAAGAAAACTTATGATTTTGGCCCTGAAAGTTAAGATTTCCTCAAGTCCTAGAAGGACTTGGTGATCCAAGGGAGCATCAAATGTCATTGGATGCCACAGACAAAGGATGAGAGTCCACCATGGGAGGTTCTCCAAAATTTTGGAATGGGAATTTTTTTTGGATTGTTGTAGAGGCTACAACACACTCCTATGGACACATTTCCAAAGCTTGCTTAACACATATTTATCTCTCCCTTATTGTCAAGTTTGGCATTCAAAGGAAACATTCCATTAGTGCAACAAATGTGTAATTTTTTTCTTTAAGTGAATAGGTTTTAACTTTAAGAATTTTATTTTATTTTTATTGCGAACCTCTTTGAATTGCTTGTTATTTCATAGCAAATTTCAAATGAATTATTTAGGTTTGTGTTTGGCTTACTAACTTTTATTTTGAGATTTGTGAACCTTATTAAATAGATTCCACAGAAACAACAAACTTCAAATTTAATCGAGTTTAATCACCAAATCCTATAACTTAAAATACAACTATTACATTTCTTATACTAATGATATCAATATTTATAATCTATTTAAAAATCTATTTATTTATATTTTTAATTCAAATAAAAATATAAAAAAATCCACAAATACACTAACTTATCATTTTCTTAATAACATGTTACATGTGGTCATAGATATTACCTCAAAAATTAGACTCAAGATGATGTTTACTTCCCTAGGAAGTTTACATTTGATTATGTTTGTCATTTAGGGGAACTATTCACCCGTTCCAATAATAAATATTGGGCTTTATTTTTATTTCTTATCTTGTATGAGGGGAAGTAGATATAGATTGTGAATATACCACTTTGAATATAGTATATCTATATAAAATTTTTATAAATAATTATTTCTATTTTTTTCTTATATTTTAAAATTAATTATTTCTAGAATAAAACAATCAAAAATATGCATTTTTTCTATATTCTTAAACTTATTGTTTATAAATTAAAACAATTAAAAATAGCATACATTTATCATACATTTATTAAACATTATATAATTCTATTAAAAAAAACCACAAAACATATATTTTTAGAGAATATAACAATTGAAAATTATAACTGTTAATATAATTTTTAAGCATAAAACATAACTTCATTACTGATTAATAATAAAAACCTAAATCTCTTTTTCGAGATTTGACATTTTGAGCGCGATCTTATTAATTAATAATGAAAACCTAAATCTCTTTTTGGAGATTTAGCCCTTTGAGTGGATCCCATTAAAAACAAGCTTTCACTGATTTATTTTTCTTTAGGGATTATCTTTTTCTATTTATCATATGTATTTATAAATAAAATATTTAGCAACTACAAACTTACTCATTTCTACCATATTTTAATATGGAATTTTACTATTTCTCATAATGCAACTTTTGTTAATATTTAATTTACTATTTACTATATTTATAATATAAAGATTTTGGCCTTTTAATTTTATAAATATTAATTTTTTTATTAATAAAAATATTTACCAAATTAAATCAAGCATGTAATTTTTTTAATATAAATATATATGTTTTTTAATTTTTTAAATATTAAATTTGATATTAATAAATATCTTTACCAAATTCTATCATCATTATAATTTTTTTAATATATAATTTACAATTTACTATTACTTTTACAATTACCTTACAGTAAAATAAAATAATAAATTTTAATACAATTTTTTATTTTTTAAATGTTAAATTTTAAAATTAGTATCATTGATTTTTTCAATATATATTTTACAGTTTACTATTACTTTAAAATGAAAGAAAATAATAAATTTTAATATATATATTCTTCTTTAAATATAATTTTTCATTTTTTAAATATTAAATTTTAAAATTAATATCATTGAATTTTTTAATATATAATTTACAGTTTACTGTTACTTTACAATAAAATAAAATAATAAATTTTAATATATATAAGGCTTTCCGTATTACCAGAAAATATTGAAGGCGTTTTCACAATGGATTTTGGAAAAATTATGTGGGCATGCTACCTTCTTCTATTGGTGGCTTTGTAGACCTATACAACCTACACAGAAGCAGCCCCTCGAAATGCATGAATCATGTTTGTGCCTAGCTACAGCAGTAGCCTTCCGTCAGATCATTATGGAGGGCAGGGATAATCTTCATCTATATTTATTTTGATTGTCAGCTAGTTTGAAGTCCATTGAAGTTAGAATTCTGTGTCGATTTTGCCTCTGAACTCTGGTGGAATGTGCGAGAAGTATGCTGAAAGGTAAGAGTCTTTCAAATGGTTTTTGGGCTAAAGCAGTGAGTACTGCGGTTTATTTAAAAATAAGAGTCCTACAAGAAGGCTTGAGTTTAAAACTCATTTTGAAGCTTTGTATGGATATAACCCTGTAGTGAAGCACTTAAGAATATTTGGATGTAAAGCATTTTTCCACATACCCAAGGAAGATAGAAAGCAATTAGACTCAAAAGCCATTAGATGCACTTTTATAGGGTATTGTTCATCATATAAAGCATACAGATTATTTAATCCCTTTACTCACAAGATCATTGTTAGTAGAGATGTTAAATTCCATGAGCAGGATAATTTATAAAATGATTAGCACTATGATGGATGGGACATTCCGTATTTTGAAGAAGAGGATGCAGAGAACAATCAAGATCAACAGCGAACAAAGGCAGAGGATGAACAATAGCAACAACAGCAACAGCAACAACGACAACAACAACAACAGCAACAAGAAGAAATAAGGTTTGAAACCACCACCCCACCACTCAGGAGATCAGGTAGAAAAGCTCAAATGCCTTCTAGGTATAGGGAAAATGCATTTATAACTAGTATGATGGATGTTGTTGAACCGTCTAGTTATAAAGAAGCAAACTAAAGTAATGAATGGAAAATAGCCATGGAACAAGAATATGATTCAATAATCAGAAACAACACTTGGGAATTGGTAGAACTCCCTAGAGGAAAACAGATCATAGGTTGCAAATGGTTATATAAACCGAAAATTAATGCAGATGGAACTATAGAAAAAATGAAAGCTAGGTTAGTTGCAAAGGGGTAGACACAAAAAGAAGGGATAGATTATGAAGAAACCTTCGCCCTTGTAGTTAAATTGAAAACCATCAGAATGTTAATTTCCTTAGCTACCAAGAAACATTTGATGATGCAGCAAATAGATGTAAAGTCTCCATTTCTGAATGGGGAACTGAAAGAAGATGTTTATTTAGAGAAACTAGAAGGGTTTGTCCAGAAAGGAAAAGAACATTTAGTATGTAGGTTGAAGAAAGCACTCTATGGACTAAAACAAGCTCCCAGGTCATGGTATGAGAAAATTGATTCATTTTTTCTACAAGCTAGCTATAATAGAAGTAATAATTACACCATGAAAGATGAACAAGGGTGCATAATGCCAATTTCATTATATGTAGATGATTTGATAATTACAGGTGATGCTATATATCTAATTGATGAAATCAAGCAACAGATGTCACAGATGTTTGAGATGAAGCATCTCAGTGAACTTAGATACTGTTTAGGTCTTGAGATCTGGAGAGATTCAGGTCAAACATTTTTGTCTCAAGCAAAGTATGTCAAAGGCTTGTTAGAAAAGTTTAGAATGGATCAATGTAAGTTTGCACTGATACCATTGTAGCAGAATATCAAATTACAATGTCAGGATGGCTCAAAAGAGGCGGATGCAACACTTTATAGATAGTTGGTTGGGAGTTTGTTCTACCTAACCACCACGAGACCTAATTTGGCTTATGCAGTCAACGTGTTAAGCCAATTTATGTCTAAGCCACTTCAAAGCCACTAGAATGCAGTGAAGAATGTTTTGAGGTATCTACAAGGTATTGTAGATTATTGAATTATTTACACTGACTCTTTTGATGTTAGACTCACAGGATTTGTACATTCAAGTTGGGCAGGAAATGTAGATGATCACAGATCTATAACAAGTTATGCATTCAGTCTTTGATCCGGGGTGATCACTTGGAGTAGCAAGAAGCAGAACACGGTCTCCTTGTCCTCAACAGAAGCAGAGTATCAAGCCATGTGTGCAATAACATGCGAGGCGGTTTGGTTGTGGAGACTTCTCCAGGATGTTGGGGAAGAACAGATAATCGCATCAACAATCAAATGCGATAATCAAAGTTCAATCAAGCTGGCCAACAATCTGGTGTTTCACAAAAACACAAAACATATTGGTACTCAATTCCATTTTGTAAGTGAGAAAGTGCAATCTAAATAAATTCATCTGGAATATTGTAATACATGTGATAATACACCCAAATGATTCAAAATGCCTCATTAACAGTAATATCTTGCACGTGCAGGTCCTTTTCACTTCCTCCTGCATTGGGGTGGCCCCTGTTACCTGTGTTGCTACTGCTTTTTCAACGGCCTTGTCCTGCTCTGCGGCTACCTTCGCTACCTCTCAGGGAGCCCTTACCTACGTGGCCAATTGTTTGTTGTGCTTCTATTGGGCTAAGGGCTTGGTGGCATCCTTCTGCTTTTGTGCTGCTATTCTATCTTGCTCTGTCAGATTCAGGGCGCGCCACTCGGGAGGCCATGATTTGAGCATGGAAAAGATGGCATCATTAATTGCGATGAAAGGAAGCTTGGTCCAGTTCTGAGCTGGATCCTTACGCGCCTTGATATGCACATTGTGCATATCCACCTTGAAGTTTGCAAAGCTCCACAGACTTTTTTACACTGTGGGGGATAGGTGCGGCCTCTTGTTAATCCACCTCCAGACACTCACCTCCATGAGCACCTAGAAGATCTTAGTATCGCAGATCCGCGTGGCGTCCTTCGTAATCCAGAGCGACACATATTTTGCAGCCTCAGGCAAGTCCTGTTCAACATGAGGTAATTGACTGTCCTAAGACAGTTCCCATGTCACGAATAAAATAGAGAAGAGCAACCACGCGTAGTGGAAGGTCTTGCGCTACTCTTGAGCTTCCTTGCAGTTAATTAGGAATTCTTCGCAGAGGAACTCAGACCAGTTGAATTACACCCCCTCCACGTATTGTTCTGCCAACGCAACTACCGGCACTAGTACCTCATCTCTGCGGGATTTTCTCATCACCTTCCTGGCTAGGAGTTGAGTATCTATGTGCACCCCTTTATCTTTAATGCTATTGATTATGTAGCCCCTCTTCTTCTTTTACAATTTTTACTTCTTCTTCACATTGGCCTCTGCGAGGGCCAAATCTCCACTTTTGTCGGCTATCTTCACGGGGTTGTTTGCCTTACAGGAAAGCCAGGAAATCCTATGGATAAGATCCGCCGTGATGGAAATAGGCTCCTCCAGCCGTAAGTACCCATCATGCACCAGACAAAGCAGCTGCCTCATGACAAAAATTGTTATAGGTGCATGGTGAAATTGTGGAATCCATAGTAGGTGGAGTAGTTCGGCCTTCTCCACACTGCACAACCATTTCTGTGGCTCTAACGTTGTAACTGACCCCTCTTTGCTCTATTTCATGAGGTTCTCAGTCTCTAAATGTGGGAAATTCTTACTATCCACGAGGTCCCAACCTTCAAATTTCATTGTGGGCATGCAGCCCAAGGCCGAGGCCTCAAACAGAATTCCATCTAGGAGGAGTGGGGTTTAGAGTGCGCTCTTAGCGACATCCAAATCCTTGGGTACCTTAGCTTTCACTTTCCATGGAGGAACTCACTTGGGAAAATTTTGTTGTAGCGCGCACGGGCTAGATGTCTTCTTCCATTTCTTCATCTGCCTCTATCTCATCTATGAGAGCCTGTAGGTCCTCCTCCTCATCATTTGTGGCAATGGTGACAACCTTGCCCTTTTCTTCCATGGAAATTTTACCAAACCGCAGATTTCACGAGGACATGCAAACTGGTCATGTTGCCTGTTTATCCTTCTTGGTCCTCAACATCCGAGGTGATTTTCGAATTTCCAGCGCATCCCCAACCTACACCGTGGGGTTCTGCGTGGAAAAACCCACACCTCTCTTGGTAGTTGTCATCTTGTTCTATCTATCTGTGGTTGTTCGCGTACTTGGGGGCTCAAATATCGCTTAGCACTCAACACTCTGTGCTCTTCGAAATAGCTCAAATCTCAAATGAACAAGTGTTGTCTTGTGGCTATCCCTTGGATTTTTATAGTGTCTTTTGACTTTGAACTCGACTGTTCCCCCCACTTCTAAGTCATTAATGCATTCTTGGCGACAGATGGTCCCAAATCTAGCTCTTAATTCATTTCTTAATTGTTTTCCACCCACTCCATTTTGCCTTAAATTAGACATCTCGTCATGAAAAATGACACCAATGGTTACTTTCCAGTCTACTTGCGCGGCAGCACAGCCCCCTGTGTGTAGATGTGACCCTTGTGTCATGTTGTTTTTGTGCGCACGTCCCTCACCACGCAGCCCCAAAACAGACTCATTTAGATTCCTACGCTCTCTTTAAACTGTTTGGAGCACTGAGACTGTGCTCCCTACGGCTAATTAGGTGGTTGCATCACCTGTGTGAGACTTCAAATCACCTTCTAGCATAGCCTAAAACAATCCTCAATTGTCTGCGTAACTACCGATGCTGTGTGTTGTACCATATGTAGTGCTCTCCCCTCGTTATTGCGTTTGGTGAGGTACGTTTGTAGCCATGGAAATAGATTCATAAATTCACGGTGACATTCTTCTAATGCAGTGGTACGATCACCTGTATCTTGCCTTGTCATCCTTGGTTTATCGGCGAGACATGCCTACATGATCTCGTTTTCTAGCCTCTTGATCTCAGTGTCCATCAAAATGCTTTTCTTCTTCAATTGTACCCGGTCTTCTTCGAGTTTGCGAAGTCTAAGTTTCCCTCGTCGAATGGCTTCCTGAATCCTTATATGGTCGTCCTTGCATAGTTGTGTGATTCCTTCGTCCTGGTCTTTGCGCACTGCCATAAATGTGGGAGCTATTACGTGTGGATTCCTTTTGGTATTCCCTTTAGAAATTTGTGTTCCTACTCTATTTCACACCTTTGGAATCATCTTTGCGCTTAGGTTTTTGCACATGGTCCTTTAGGCCCATCGAACTGCTGGCACACGCAGATCCCAATTAGTTTGTCTTGCTTGGTGAACCTTGTTCAATACTTCGTACACCCTATCAAATGCCTCGTCATGGAGAATTGGTAGCGTGTGTCACTTGTCCTACTACTGTGGTTTGTTCTGATTCTATAGGCTGGGGTTGGTGTGCATTTGTGTGAACTGTACAACATATGTTTGTACCCATCGGGAAACGTGGGCACATAAGTTGTTCTGCTCCTGCTGATTGGCTTTCATTTGGATATGTGGTTTTCCAAAATGCAGGTGCATCATCCTTCTGCATCCGCATCAGTCCTCAAAAGTTTCTTGATGCATACCCCACCATCGTGCCGGTGTTGCATGTGACGCCCACTTTAGAGCATCAAACTGCTGATGTTCTCAAACTGTGCTTTCAAATTTGTTGAGGAATTCATCCACTGTTGATACTCCATCATATGTCGGCAGCTCCCTTGCCTCTATTGTTATGCAACGCAATGACGTAATCATCATTTTGTAGATCAATGTTGTTACTTCGTGTAGCCGATTGTGCCATCGCTCTATCTCTTCGTTTGAATCCTAAGTGCAGGAGCTTTCATGCTCCCACGAAATCCTTCCATCTGCAGTCAGATTCACCCAATCCTCTCCTTGTGCCGTTATCTTGTAGATACAGTAGAGATCGCCTTCACTATCGTCATCATGGACTGATTTAGTGTATCGTGCTCCTTCGGCTGGGTCTAGCAGTACTACTACGCGTAGTGACTTTTTCTTAAAGATCATTTTGCACTTCTTCAGATTTATGACTCCGTTAATATCGGTAGCCCAGTCTTCCTAGCAACGCAGGATAGGGATTGCTATCGTCGACAATCTCTATCACTTCAAAATCCACCTGCGCGCTCGCGCCTTCAATATCGACTATCACCCCATGCAATCTTCCCATGGGAAAAATCTTCTATTGGTTTGCCAGTCTGATCCAGATTTAAACAAGAATGCAACAAATTACAGAGATAACCATACACACAAAGATGCAGTGGAAATAATACTTCATTTCATTAATGGAAAATACTGAAATATGCTTACAACAAGAAATGGAAATAAACCAGCTAGGGCGATGGTGGCTTATCTCTGAGAAGAGATGTGGTGGCTACATGCCTCTGAACTGTGTTACAATGAGGCTCGAAGGCCTATTTATTGTTGAGAAACAATGGGAAACCCTTAATATTCCAAAACCTAACCCTAGGAGATGAAACGCCAAACTGTGGGCCCCGTTTGGGTAAATTGGTACATCAACTTCCCGGGGTCGTAACTTTGGCATACGATCTCCGTTTGACGCGTACAATAGCTCGTTAGAAAGATCTATCTGAGCACTACCACTTTGGGGACTGATGTCGTCCCTAGATTTCCCAAAAAAACATCGTTTAGGGCCTCAAAACGGCTCCAGAAGTTTAGGACCCGAAAAACTAGTAAAAATAGTAAGTTGTGCTACAATTAAGGAAACTGAAAATGCTGAGAGAAACAATGGTGGGGGTCCAGGTGGACCTGGAAGGTGGCCACCAATATCCACCTGTATCATTCCTCCCCCCTTAGGAAGCAATGGTCCCCATTGCGTTGAGTTCCTCCATGAGATGAGGAAATTTTTGCTGAACTTGTTCCCTGGTGAGCCACTTGCCCTGCTGAAGGAGTTGGCCTGCTTTGACAACTCGATACAGTTGGATATTATGTTGGCAAGTGTTCTTGATCTGTGTGTCCATGATCCGATCAGTTGCAGCTTGTTCCATGCAATCTGGATTTAATTCTGTGGGTTTGAGTTGTTCTGCAATGTCGGATGTGCCTAGCAATGGTGGAAAGTATGGCCGAAGGTGGTCCACATTGAACACTGGGTGCAGGCCAAGGAATGGGGGAATGCTGAGCTCAAATGCATTATCTCCCATAGCCTTAGTAATGGTGTAAGGACCATATCAGAGTGGTCTCAATTTTTGATCTAGGCTCCAGTGAGGCGTTCCTTTTGAAAATGCAACTAGACTTTGTCGCCCACCTGAAACTTGTGTGGCACCCGATGTTGATCATGTCGCTGCTTGTACTTGGCATTTGATTTCTCAAGAATGTCATGGACCTGCTGGCAAATATGTTGGATGCGCTCAATGAAGCTAGTGGCCTTATCTGTTTCGGACTGGACATGAGCTGAATTTATGTGAGTAGCTGCAAGTGGCATGGCCACATCAACAGGCAGTACATGATCTGATGTACTTCCCAGCATCCTATCGAAGATTCGGCCAATAGAAATAATTTTGTAGTACTGCCACTGTTTTCTCGACCCTAAAATGCCCAGTAGCCCAACTGTAGTGTGCTTCCCAAATCATCTTGGCACGCTTGCTTGAAGGAACACAAAGGTGACCCAGGTGGCATAACAGGGCATCCTGGAGGTGAAAATCTGGAACATGCCGACCCTCCAAGAGTGTCTAGTATGTGTGGCTGAATTCTGGGTCGCTTTTGTAGAGAAGTGGCCAATCAGAAGTCTCGTGCCCACAAGAGTTGAGCACGGTGGTTAACGCCATGATCGGTGGTCGACTGAGGCAATCTGCAACATTATTGGTGCTGCCCTTCTTATACTTGATATTCAAGTGGAAATGTTGCAGGTATGTAGACCACTTCTGATGGCGATCATTCTGCAATTTCCCTTGGGTCTTTATGAACTGCAGGGGTCGGTGGTCTATGTGGATGACCGTTTCCTTCCCCAAAATGTAATGCTTCCATTGTCGGCAGGCCTGTATAATGGAATACATCTCTTTATCATAAGTGGGGTACTTCCGGACTGTGTCTAAAAGTGTTTCGCTGTGATATGCCACTAGATGTCCATGTTGAGTAAGGACTGCCCCGATAGCATAGTCAGAGACATCTGTCTCGACCTCAAATGGTTGTTGTAAATCTGGTAACGCGAGCACTGGTGCTGTGCAGAGGCGATCCTTTAACACCATGAATGCCTTCTGTTGAGATTCAGACCAAAATAATTTTGCTTTCGCCCCTCCCTTGGTGACTTGACTCAAAGGCCAAGTAATATGAGAAAACCCCAACACGAACCTGCGGTAGAAGTTGGCAAGACCTAGAAAGCTGCAGAGCTCTATTAGAGTGGTTGGAGATGGCCAATCCCGAATGACTTGGATCTTGGCTAGATCGACATGCACCCCCTGTTCATCAATGATGTATCCCAGATACTGAACCTGGGTCATGCCAAAAGTGCATTTCTCCAAATTGGCACATAGCTTGTGTTGTCGCAGTGTTTGGAGAACCTGTCGGATGTGGTGGAGGTGTTCTTCCCAACTCTGGCTGAAGATTAGAATGTCATCCAAGTATACTACTACAAAGGAGTTGGTGAATGGCCGCAAGATGTCATCCATTAGCCTCATGAAGGTTGCAGGAGCATTTGTCAATCCGAAAGGCATAACCAACCATTCGAAAAGGCCCTCCTTGGATTTGAAGGCAATCTTCCACACATCAGAGGGTTCGATTGGTACCTGGTGATATCCTGACTTCAGATCGATCTTGCTGAAATATTTCGCCCCCTTTAGCTGGTCTAGGAGGTCATCAATCCGCAGGATCGGGTACCTGTTACGGACAGTGATCTTGTTCAGCGCCCAATAGTCAATACAGAGTCTCCACGTCCCATCCTTCTTCTGTACCAACACGATTGGGCTCCCACAAGGCGATGAACTTGGACAGATGTGACCTTTCTGCAGGAGCTCCTGAATCTGCCTCTTGATTTCATTGTTCTCCAGAACGAAGTGCCGATAAATTGGTCCATTGGGTAGCGGCGCACCTGGGGTCAGATCGATGGAGTGCTTGACCTGACAGTGCAGAGGAACCCCTGTAGGGGAGGTGAAGATGTCCTCGTACTCCTCCACAACCTTGTCCATCTGTAGTTGTCGTGCAGAGGGATCCCGTCTGGAGGCCGCGGCCACCGTCTTCTTATTTCCTTGAGGGCGTATCATCAGGAAAACAAATTTCCTAGTTTTGGAAATGATCTTACTACATTGTTTTGCAGCAATCAAAGAGGTGGTGGTAGGTGGTGCTACCTCTAGTATCCTGTACAACTTATTTCCCAATGTAATAATAACAGCACGGGGCCTTGATTCATACACAGCATGTCGCTTCCACAAGTATGGCTGTCCTAATAATACATCACAAAATTCAAGGGGAGCAATGTCACACAATACCTCATCCGTGAAGGGCTTGATGTTGTATGGAAGGCGACACTGCTGGCTCACGCGAAGATCTCGTCCTTGGTGAAGCCACCCAATGGTGTATGGTTGTGGATGTGTTATGGTCGGTAAGCCCAATCGCTTCACGACCTCTACCGAAATGAGGTTCTTTTGACTCCCGCTATCAACAATGAACTGTATCGGGGAGCCCTTTACCCACATCTAGGAGTAGAAGAGACGCTCCTCCTCCTCTAGATCTTCGGGTTCATTTTTCTGGATCTTGGTGGTAGCAACAGTGGCGTTGGGATCCGCATCAATGATCTGCTTCCCTTTTTCATTCCCCTTATTGGGTTCTGACTCAGTCAGAACATGCATCTGATTCTGAAAACCTTTAGCTCAGCCACCAGTGACCGCTTGGCCTGACACTCACTTGTGTTGTGAGTGGAGCTCTTATGGAATTCACACCATTTTCCAGTGTCCTTTTTCGGCTTTGCAGTGTTGTTCTTTGCTTGCAGCTTCGACGGGTTGTCTTGGGTTGTCCCGCCTTGGCTTTGTCCTTTGTTGTGTGGTTTAGGGGCACGTTTCCCCTGCTTTGGATTCGCAGATCCAAAGTCTTGCTTCTTTTGTTTATACTTCTGCTCGACCTTGACGACATATCGGTATGCTGCGCCGAGCGAGGAGATGTTCAGGAATTGTATTTCTTCCTGGATGTACTTGTGCAGGCAGCCACGGTATTTGAGTATCAAATGTTGCTCCAAATCCTTGATACCCAACTTTGTGTGAAGGGTATGGAAAAGATTGGTGAACTCCGGCACGTCTTGGTCCCTTCCTTGCTGCAGCGTGGTCCACTTTATGTATTCATCCTCATAGCTTCTGACAGGGTAGTACTGCTCCTTGGTGGCATCCTGGAATGAATTCCAGGTGGGTGCGGCTGAAAATAGTGAGCCAGTACTTTCATCCTTCTGCTCGCAGTAGGTTTCCCACTAGTCCTTGACGTGGGGGGCTGCTTTGAGAAGAGCGAAAACAATCTTTTCCCGACTTGAAAATTCATGAACAGAAAAATAACCCTCTAGCAGATTTAACCATTTATCTACGACATCTGCATCTATCTGACCCTCGAATATGGGGATTTCAAAATTAACTTGTACCTTAAAGGGCATGGCATTTCCAGAGTAGCTGTTGGAAGCTGATGCGTCGCTTCTGGGTAGCCGCTGAAGGATCTGGGCAAAGCTGTCCATCATCGCGTTCCGTTGTCGCTCGAGGGCTTCTTCGAGCAAGATTTTGATGGGATCTCCTGCCCCCTCCTCTTTCTTATCATCCGCCATGGGAGGCCGTCAGGATTTGTGAGGCTGGTCTTGCAAAGGTTCAACTAGTTCAAGCCCTAACTCCTTATATCCCGACCTTGTTGGGGACATGCAAGGAAAAACAGAGAAAAAACAGACCGCTCTGATACCGCTGATCCGGATTTAAACAGGAAGGCAACAAATTACAGAGATAACCATACACACAAAGATGCAGTGGAAATAATACTTCATTTCATTAATGGAAAATACTAAAATATGCTTACATCCAAAAATGGAAATAAACCGGCTAGGGCGATGGTAGCTTATCTCTGAGAAGAGATGTGGTGGCTACATGCCTCTGAACTGTGTTACAATGAGGCTCGAAGGCCTATTTATTGTTGAGAAACAATGGAAAACCCTTAACATTCCAAAACCTAATCCTAGGAGATGAAACGCCAAACTGTGGGCCCCGTTTGGGTAAATTGGTACATCAACTTCTCGGGGTTGTAACTTTGGCATACGATCTCCGTTTGACATGTACAATAGCTCGTTAGAAAGATCTATCCGAGCACTACCACTTTGGGAAGGGCAACATCGGTCCATGGACCCATGTTGCCCCCAGATTTCCAAAAAAACATCGTTTAGGGCCTCAAAACGGCTCTAGAAGTTTAGGACCCGAAAAACTGCTAAAAATAGTAAGTTGTGCTACAATTAAGGAAATTGAAAATGCTGAGAGAAACAATGGTGGGGGTCCAGGTGGACTTGGTAGGTGGCCACCAATATCCACCTGGATCACAGTCATGAATGAATAGGGGACTACTGTAACAAATGTCTTTCCATGCATTCCCATGTTTCATTTGGTAGTACATTCACATCCGAACCCAGATCCAAAATTACCTGATCCATTTCGTACTCTCCTATTTGCGCATTCAATCTCATCTCCCTTCCTCTACACAATGCATGCTTTCCATGTTTTCGGACCATGCACGGTTCTCATGACCTTGCAGACCTAGTGATAAGTTCTTGTAGTCCTTTGACTGCCTTGTTGTCTTGCAATAGTTTCATGCATGTCTCCAGAAAGATAGTGAGCATTGAAGGATCCATCCCTGGTTCTAGTTGATCCTTACTACTTGAAGTGGAGGCCTCCATGAAGCTCTTCTTAACTTCCATGAATGTCTCCTTCGCACGTTCTAAGTCAAACTCAGGTTCCTTTGTAGGAGCCTTGTGAACCCATGCGTTGTCTTCTGGCTACTTCCCTTTATCATCTCCCATGCCCATACCGCTCCTGAGCATCATGTTTACATTTGGGTCTTCTTCGCGCAGTTCAGATCTCATCATTTGTAAATTCTGGGTGAGAGGGGGCTGGAGTACCCCCTTTTCACACATCTTTACTATCAGCGAAGGGAAATCTTCTCCCTTATGATCAAACTGATTACAGTACCAACATGATATCCTAGTCGGGTTTTTACAATCGTGAGCATAATGCCCTGGCTCTCCGAAATTGTAACAAATTATCTGGTCGTGACCCCTTCCTGGTCCAATTCAACCTAGACCTTGACCACGCCCCTAAAACCCAGTGGACGTCATCCCTGCATTTGGGTCAAGGGCTCACATTTCGGCCTGCATCCTGTAGGTAAGAGTCTGATCCATCATTATTTCATAGCTTCGGCAGGTGCGTTCATCATGGCCTACCAACCTGCAGAAAGTACAAAACAATTGTGGGGATGTTTGTGTATACTTCTGCAGTATATGACAATTACCCGTGCCATGTTTTCCTCCTATCTCGAAGATCACACACCATAATGCAGACACCATGCTCATCCGTGCTTGTGCCTCCAGTCTTAAAGGCATTGGTCCCCCCCTACCAAGTAGTTCGCGAACACTAGATAGTGGTCCTTGTCGTGCCCTTGGCCTTGGCATTTTATGCACCATACTTCCTCGCGTACCTCCAACTGAGTTGTCCTATCCTGTTACAAAATTTGCATTTCCAGACACAGATTCTGCAGTTGCGCGTGGATTTGTTGGACCCCCAACCTCGGGTCTTGTATAGGGGTCTCATGTAATCTCATTGCCATCTCCAATGCCTCAACCTGGGTGGAAAGTTTTTGTTGTGACAGCGTCCTCTTCAAGTGTAGCGTAAGTGAGGCCACAAACCATGTGCAATGTCCTGCATCTCTTAACGTCATATTGGCTTTGCGGATTGCACTCTTCAGCCTTTGGTCCAGATCCTAGGGGGTCTTGCCGAGGAGCATCTCGATCTCCTTAAACCCGATGATTGATTGTGCCTCTGATTTTGGCCTACTAAATTCCCTATTCAGCATGGTCTAGATCTCTACAATTCCTGCATTCAGGTGATCATTAGAATGCTTGATATACCATGTTAATGTGTGATCCTGCGACGCACTCAGCAGTGTAGCCTTTTTAATATTATCATGCACGACACCTTGTGCTTCCCATACTGCACTTACCACGAACCAGAATTGGTGAGGATCTTCATTTCCTACTCCTCTCAATACCGGCAGTTTCATCGCACTCGCACACTGAACTGCGGTGGGGGTGGAGGTGGAGTCGGTGGAGATAGAGGTAAGGGGACTGAAATGGGTGGCAGTGTCAGTGGGGGTGGTAAACGTGGAATTCTTTTTCTTATCAAATTGACCATGCCTCTCAGAGAAATTTTTGCAAGCTCCTCCTTGCTTTCCTGCGAGGGTGAAATTAAGGGACTGTTTTCCAACTCCCCACTACTTCCACTTCTGTAGATCTTCTCGCTCGTAGTCCCTTGAGAAAATGTTGCTTTGCCTCACTGTAGCTGATGGTTGTGTCTACCACAAACTCAGTGATGAATCCTACTATTATTCAATCAAGCCAGCGGTCCACAACTCATGCTATCTTATCTTCTAATGCTTCTAGCCTGCACATTAGTTCTGGAGTCCACACTATTGTTTTGTTGAGCCTACACCTTCCCTCACTATCTGCTAACTTCCCGATCCACTGATACAACTGAGATGGAAAATATGCAAAGAAAATTTCATGGATTTCTGTATACAAGTAGTGCTCCAGCCATTGTTCCTTAGATACTCATAGATTTCTGTTCTTCTGTGCCATGAAATCGTGAATCTTCTTGTCTAAACAGTCTTCAATTTCTTTCTTTGTTGAATTCTAGTGGCACGACATCAGATATCCTTTATGCAGATCCTGCTCCCAGGAACAAAAGCATTGTATGGGCCTGATTCAGGTTCAAAGGTTAATTAGCCAAGCAAATCCTAGTACTACCAGCCCTTTCGGCAATAGTTCACGGAGTGCAAACTGAGGTCTCACTCGAAGTAGTGTGGGAGGGTACTAGAACCAGGTTTCCACACCCTGGGGATGTCTGATGGACTTCTGGAGGTTTGCGGTCTAAAACGTTGCTACGTGCACTTATTAGTCCTTCGCAACCTGTGTTGTTGTTTTTGCAGAGCCCTACTCAGGGCGCGACCCATATAACACCCAAGTTCCTTGCTAATGAATCGATAACTTAGCTTGTGTGTGTAAGATATATGGTTATTACAGGATATTCGACAATCATATCAGTGCGCGCGATACATAAACTAATACAAACATAAAGAAGATAACGCACAATGAATACATAGAAATAAAAGTCAACTTCTATTTATTAATCTTCAATCTCGCTTATAAACTCGACACCGCCCTGTGCACTCAGTTGTAGAGGTCCGCACACTCAGTTGCGAATTCTACTAGGCCTCTGCGCACTCAACTGCAGAGCCTCTTCCTACTACTACGACCCAATACACTTAGAATTCTACTCTAAGCTCGAACCATTCCTTCGCTACTCACTCTATCCTCTCGTCCCCTTTCAACTTAGAGCCTCGCTCTATTTATACAATCCCATGGACATGACTTTACATTACATTACATTACTTTAGGGCAGACATCCCTATGACTTAACCTCTACTTCGAGCTCCGCACCTGCAATTCATGGATTTTTAGAAAACTTTTGACCAAAACTTGGGCTTTGAGCCCAAAACCTTGCTGTGGGAGGATTCCATGCCCAACAACTACATTTTTCATATATATGACTATTAGTAGCTAATTTAAAGTATCTGATAATTTGGGTGAAATTAAGTCATATTTCTTTGGTTATTAATTGGTTTCAAGTGATGATTAAATTTTTCACATATATGTCTATTAGTAGCAAATTTACAATATCTTATAACAAGACCAACAATTTGGTCATATTTGTTTGGTCATTAATTCATTTTTCTAGGGTGTTCACATAGTAATATATTTTCTGGTATATTTGGTAATTAATTGTGACAATTAATGAGTAAATAAATGACTAAATCAATGACCAAATTAATGACTAAATATACTACTAGATGATAAAATTGAGACAACCAATTAATGAATAAGCTAAAAATAGCTAAAGTTTGGTCGCGTTATAAGATACTGTAAATTAACTAGTACAATTATCTACTACTGGTCACCGACTGAAAAATTGTCATTTATATGCAAATTTTAGTCATTTTTTGTAACTAATTAGCCATTTTGTACTAGTGGAATGGAAATCAAGTGAAGGAGAGTCATAGGGCCATAAAGCCAACTCGAGCATGCAAAGATGGGATTTTAGAATGCAGATTTGTGTAGTGAGAGGACTAGTAAAGTGGTGTAGTTGGGAGTAACGTGAGATGGCTGGGGGGTTTTATTTTCCCTCCCACATGAACTAGAATACCAAGAGGGAATGTGTAGGGTCCGGTTGGGGAGAAGTCGAAGAAGTGGAAAATTTAGTGGAAATAAGAATTGCAAGGGAAACGAAGAGATGAGTACCTCATGGTCACAAGTTTGTCAGTTGGTGGGAGTAAAGAGTCTATGTGCCAAAGTGCAGAGTTCAAATGAAATGATGGGTAGAGGAGGAGCATTTATAAAAGAAATGTGCATGTGTGAGGAGAGCGGTTTCACCTGGAGGGTGCTTGTGTAGTGGGTCGGATGTGACGAGGACCAAGTGGTGGTTTCTAATAAAGGTTGTATAGGAAGAGAGGTCACATGTGACCTACTTATGTGAGGTCATAGATGGGGATACGAAGGGGGCTAGGTTGCGTGCAACTAGCTCAAAGGTAAGCTTGTAAGGAGAGAGTGTGTTGGGTTACAATTCATGCCTAAATCGAAATCACAAGTCACAAACTAGAAGGGGTCTCAAGATTGTTGATTTCCTTCAATGTGATCATGTGACCATGCCACCCGAAGATAACTTAATGTTTAGAGTGAGGGTTTCATGCGATTTAGAGGAGGGATAAGTCACAAATTTCAACAACAAAGCTTAACGTAAGGTCTCGTAGTACGACTAGCGACCTATAAGAAAACTTATGATTTTGGCCCTGAAAGTTAAAATTTCCTCAAGTCCCAGAAGAACCCGGTGTTCCAAGAGAGCATGAAATGTCATTGGATGCCATAGACAAAGGACGAGAGTCCACCATGGGAGGTTCTCCAAAATTTTGGAATGGGAAAAATTTTCGGATTGTTGTGGAGGCTACAACACACTCCTATGGACACGTTTCCAAATCTTGCTTAATGCATATTGATCTCTCCCTTATTGTCAAGTTTGGCATTCAAAGGCAACATTCCATTAGTGTAACAAACGTGTAATTTTTTTTTTAAGTGAATAGGTTTTAACTTTAAGAATTTTATTGGTTTTTATTGTAAACCTCTTTGAATTGCTCGTTATTTCATAGCAAATTTCAAATGAATTATTTAGGTTTGTGTTTGGCTTACTAACTTTTATTTTAATATTTGTGAACCTTATCAAATAAATTCCACAGAAGCAACAAACTTCGAATTTAATCAATTTTAATCACCAAATCCTATAACTTAAAATACAACTATTAAATTTCTTATACTAATGATATCAATATTTATAATCTATTTGAAAATCTATTTATTTATATTTTTAATTCAAATAAAAATATAAAAAAATCAACAAATACATTAATTTATCATTTTCTTAATAACATGTTACATGTTGTCATAGATAGTACCTCAAAAATTCAACTCAAGATGATGTTTACTTCCCTAGGAAGTTTACATTTGTTTATTTTTGTCATTTAGGGGAACTATTCACTCACTCCAATAATAAATATTGGGCTTTATTTTTATTTGTTGTCTTGTATGAGGGGAAGTAGATATAGATTGTGAATATACCACTTTGAGTATAATATATCTATATAAAAAAAATTAAATAATTATTTCTATTTTTTTCTTATATTTTAAAATTAATTATTTATAGAATAAAATAATTAAAAATAAATATATTTTTTTATATTCTTAAACTTATTATTTATAAATTAAAAAATTAAAAATATCATACATTTATCAAACATTATATAATTCTATTAAAAAAACCACAAAACAAATTTTTTAGAAAAAAGTAGCAATTGAAAATTATAAATGTTAGTATAATTTTCAATCATAAAACATAACTTCATTATTAATTAGTAATAAAAACGTGAATCTCTTTTTGGAGATTTGACTTTTTGAGTCGGATCTTATTAATTAATAATGAAAACCTAAATCTCTTTTTGAAGATTTAGCGTTTTGAGTGGATCCCATTGAAAACAAGCTTTCAAAGATTTGTTTTTCTTTAGAGATTATCTTTTTCTATTTATCTTATATATTTATAAAATAAGATAATTCTATTAAAAAAACCACAAAACAATTTTTTTAGAAAAAAGTAGCAATTGAAAATTATAAATGTTAGTATAATTTTCAAGCATAAAACATAACTTCATTATTAATTAGTAATAAAAACGTGAATCTCTTTTTGGAGATTTGACTTTTTGAGTCGGATCTTATTAATTAATAATGAAAACCTAAATCTCTTTTTGAAGATTTAGCGTTTTGAGTGGATCCCATTGAAAACAAGCTTTCAAAGATTTGTTTTTCTTTAGAGATTATCTTTTTCTATTTATCTTATATATTTATAAAATAAGAGCAAGTGTCTGATTCGTTTCTCCCGTGGGAAGGGTTTCTGCAAAGGGTTTTTGCAGAAATACTCAACATTATACATGGCATAATCGTATTACTACTATCCGGTTCGAAGGGTTTCTGCGGAGGGTTTTGCTCTTCACGATTCATCTCTGCGATAAGAAGGGTTTTTGATTCGTCTCTTTGGCGCGAAGGGTTTTTTACCGTGAGAAAGGAAATTCAAATTTTTGGGAGTTGGATCTGATCTGCGGTTTGAGCTGCGGTATAGATCTGCAAATTCTTGCTCGTGTCAATTAGATCTGCGGTTTGAGCTGCGGCTCGTATCGATCTGGTGCAGATCTGCGTAAAATATGGCTCCGAGCTTCGCAAAAATAACTGGTGGCTCATCCGCCTCTGGAGGGCAATCTCCTGCCCATATCGTGAGTGAAGCCCCAGCTCCCACTATCCAAGTGGTCCAGGACTCACTCGATGAAGCTTTGAAGTTCTCCGAAAGTGCCCTAATTTGCCGGTTCAATGGTTTTTGGCCGCGGCTGATAGCACTCCACAATTGGATCTCGGAGGTATGGAAGCCTATCATTTCTGATGAAATTAATATCTACCCCTGTGCTAGAGGTTTCTTTATAGTAGATTTTGAAAATCTTGAAAGCAGACAATGTATTCTAGATTCCGGCCCTTGGTTTTGGGAAAAATCAGGCCTATTCATGAAGCCATGGAACCCATCATTCGATCCCTCTACAGCAGTGATAACCTCAGCACCAGTTTGGGTGAGATTGCCAAGTCTACCCTTGCATCTCTGGAATCTCTCCTCGCTAAAAGCCATCGGAAATGCAATTGGAAAATTTTACTGCAGGTGCCCAGAAACAGAGGAATATGCCAGAACCACCTATGCACGCATCTGTGTGGAAATGGATTTCAGCGCCGGATTCCCAGCTGAAATAAACCTGACAAGTAAAGACTATGTGTGGAACCAGAAGCTTGATTATGAAAGTGTCCTCTTCAGATGTCGATCGTGCTTTGAGACGGGGCATCTAGCCAAAAATTGCCCAAAAGCCTCTGAGAAAAATTTTGCTAGAAAAAACCACCACAGATCTACATGGTGGGAAGGAGCACAAAAAGAACACTACACTGTCATCAAAGAAGAATATTCTAGAGAAAACTCTGAGTCACAAGAAATCAAGGAAGAAGGAAACAACTCTCAAAGCAAGCAAGGAGAAAGCCCGCCCCAACAAATCAACAGTTATGAGGATTTGAATACCGCAGAAAATAAATCTTCATTTAACAGCAAAGCAGATCTCCTAAACCAAACTTCTCCGACTATAGATCGCGAAGCTAAGACACCAATGTCCCAAGAACCAGAAGAGATGAAGGAGATGCAAGACAAAGGAAGTTGGAAGACCGTAGAGAAAAGAAAGAAAGCTACAACACCAATCTCGCCAAGAAAGACGAGGAGCCAGACAAGTAAAAATTAAGAAAATTGTAGGTCCGATAGACCAATTTGGTCTCAGTGGACGTTAACCATCATCATCATCATCATCATCAAATAAAATATTTAGCAACTGCAAACTTATTTCTACCATATTTTAATATGAAATTATCCTATTTCTTATAATGACAATTTTGTTTATATTTAATTTACTATTTACTATATTTATAATATAAAGATTTTCGCCTTTTAATTTTGTAAATATTAATTTTCTTTATTAATAAAAAACTTTACCAAATTAAATCAGGCATATGATTTTTTTAATATAAATATATATGTTTTTTAATTTTTTAAATATTAAATTTTATATTAATAAATATCTTTACCAAATTCTATCACCATTTAAATTTTTTAATATATAATTAACAATTTACTATTACTTTTACAATTACCTTACAATAAAATAAAATAATAAATTTTAATATAATTTTTTATTTTTTAAATATTAAATTTTAAAATTAGTATTATTGACTTTTTTAATATATAATTTACAGTTTAATATTACTTTACAATGAAATAAAATAATAAATTTTAATATATGTATTCCTTTTTAAATATAAAATTTTAAAATTAGTATTATTGAATTTTTTAATATATAACTTACAGTTTACTATTGATGATGATGATGATGATGGTTAACGTCTCCTGAGACCAAATAATAGTCTATGAGACCTAAGGAAACAAATTATCTATTACTTTACAATGAAATAAAATAATAAATTTTAATATATATATTCTTTTTTAAATATAACTTTTTATTTTTTAGATATTAAATCTTAAAATTAGTATCATTGACTTTTTTAATATATAATTTACAGTTTACCATTACTTTACAATAAAATAAAATAATAAATTTTAATATATATATATTCCTTTTTAAATATAAAATTTTAAAATTAGTATCATTAAATTTTTTAATATATAATTTACAGTTTAGTGTTACTTTACAATGAAATAAAATAATAAATTTTAATATATATATTATTTTTTAAATATAAAATTTTAAACCTAGTATCAATGAAGCGAACAGTATGGGCGTATTTTCTATTTTTTCTAGCCAGTGCTACTTTGGAACTTGTGGTATTTTCTAATTTTTCTAGCCAACATTGGGGAACTTGGTAACTAGGGTTTTACCAGTCACTCTATAAACAACTTAAATTCATAATCTTATGAAAAATTATCTCTACCTGATTCCTAAGTAAAAATACAAAACTACTACCAATTAAACTGACTCCTTTGAAAAATCTATATATTGGAAGTTCAAGATTCAGCAGACCTACCACGAAAGTCTTAATTCAGAGGTAAGCTTTCACTATAAGCCCAACAGTCCTTTAACAGTTAGAGTACTGCAAATCAAGAGGTTTCATGTCTATTATCATCGGTTCTTCAAGGCTTTGAAGAATCGAAGTCTTTACGGGCATTCGAGAAAAATTTTAGAGTCGATTTCAGCGAAGCTTAGGATAGCTAAGATCAGACATAAGCTCATTCTTTTGACCTAAAATTCAGTAAGATAATAAGTTCATTCTCAATTTTACTCGGAGCCCGGAAATGCTTATTTGAAGCTTAAATTGACACTCTCTTGTGATAAAATATTGAATTTCCTAAAGCCGTTGAGTTTTCGTATTTCATGTTAAATTTCTATGATTGGAACAAAGCATTTTGTTATGGCATTAAATCTTTTGTTCGGAGGTAACTTTGTCTAAACTTAAGTATTCTTTAAGCAATTGATAAGAGCTCGAGTTTGATTGGAGAAGAATTCGAGATTGATAAAGGCTAAATTTCCTATATGGCAGCAGGCTTTCCGTATTAAGAGAAAATATTGAAGGCGTTTTCACAATGGATTTTGGAAAAATTATGTGGACATGCTACCTTCTTTTGGTGGCTCTGCAGACATATACAACCTACACAGAAGCAGCCCCTCCAAATGCACGAATCACATCTGTCCCTGGCTACAACGGTAGCCTTCCTTCAGATCATTATGCAGGGTAGGGATAATCTTCATCTATATTTATTATGATTCTCAGCTAGTTTGAAGTCCATTGAAGTTAAAATTCCCTGACGGATTTGCCTGTGAACATGTTCTCAACCGTGACCACGAAATTTCTCTACAATTATTGTAGTGTGTTTACAATGATGTTATTTATTTATTTATATTTCTTCTGTGTAGATATATAAAGATAGATGAGACTAGTGGAAAGTACCTCTATTACTATTTTGTTACATCAGAAAGAAATGCAACGACAGATCCTGTTGTTCTTTGGCTGAACGGCGGTCCTGGTGCCTCAAGTTTTGATGGCTTCATATACGAACATGGTTAGTTAGTCATTCGATTACATTGTTTGAATATTCTGGAATCAAACAGACATGGGGGCCGTCAATTTTTTTTGATGGGGCTGAATCAAGCTCAGCGATTACGTTCAACTTTTTAAATTGACTATTTATTTATAACTCTAGATAGGTAAACTATTTAAGTTAAGGGGTTAAATTTCCTACTCACTAGATAAACCTACGGGTAGATCTAAGGATTTATTCGGATTATTACCGTGGATGTAAACTATGTAAATTCAGATAAATTATATCGAAATAAAAAATTAAAATTATTTAAAATAATTAGAAAGTAGAATTTGTATCCCTCTGAAGGAAAATGGGGTTAAATTTCCTACAAACTAGATAAACCTACCGGTAGATCTAAGGATTTATTCGGATTACTACCGTGGATGTAAGCTATGTAAATCCAGATAAATTATATGGAAATATCATAAAGATAAGAAATATCATATAATAACTACATGCTTATACATTTTTTTCTTTTCCCACCCAAATGGTTCATAGATCACCCAAATGATTCAGAATGCCTCATTAACAGTAATATCCTGCACGTGCAGGTCCTTTTAACTTTGAAGACGGAGAGAATGGAAGTTTGCCGAGACTAAAACTGAATCGATACTCTTGGTCAAAGGTATTTTCAGTGATGTTTTTATATGGATGAAGTTATTATCTGTACAGCTTTTTTTTTCTAGTGACTTTTTTTTTGTTCTAGTTGATTCATTCATTTATAAAAAAATTGATCTAGGAGGTAAGTCCCATGAGGTTACCTCGATCGTGGATAGCTTTGATAATGAAGAGTTAAGTCCGAAGAAGTTTATGGCTAGCAGGTCAGATTTAAAAAAAGAAAAGTTAAAAACACAAAGTTTAATGATTAAAGAGGAAAATATTGTTGGAAGAATTATCCCACTTTTATGGAATCCATAATTTCCACTATGGGGATTTTAGTCACTGGTTTGGAAAGTTTACCAACCTCTCTTAGTCACTGGTTTGGAAAGTTTACCAACCCCTGCCGGTTTTGATGTAACAGCGAACTTCCACATGGTATCAGACCCTTGACCGAGGTTCAATTTCCTTTAAGGGGGTGTTGGAAGAATCACCACATGGTATCAGACCCTTGACCGAGGTTCAATTTGCTTTAAGGGGATGTTGGAAGAATCACCACACCTCTATGGAATCAGTGATTTCCACCCTTGGCATCCTAGTTACTGGTTTGGAAAGTTTACTAACACCTATGGGTTTTGGTGTAACGAAAACCTCTTCATGGTATCAGAGCCTGAACCCAGATTTGATTCCTCCGAGTTGAGTTTGAGGGGGTGTCAGAAGAATCACGGCGCCCCTAATAGAATCAGTAATTTCCACCCTGGGATTGTAGTCACTGATTTGAAAGGTTTACCAACACTTGCTAATTTTGGCGTAAAACCTCCACAAATATTGACCTAAACCACTCTTTGAGTGCTAGGTAGGATTCAACGACCAAAGGAAATGGCTAAATTTTCTGGTCAGTCGAATTACAAATCAAATTCTAACGATTACATTATTCTTTTATAATCCCAGGTATCAAATATTATCTATCTGGATTCGCCATGTGGAGTTGGTTATTCATATTCTGAAAACGCCAGTGATTATATTACTGGTGATGCGCAGACAGCTTCAGATACGCATCATTTTCTTTTGAAGGTCTTCATATTTTCCTTGAAAATCAATTATATTACTATTTTCAGATTCACCGGTATTCGAGTTTTTTGATTGAAGTATATTTCGTAATTCTGCAGACACCATGTACTTTAGTAGAAATGTAGATATCTTAGTGCTAGTTCTACTGTGGAAAGAAAGCTCATTTCATTTCATTTATGTTCAAGCAGTGGTTTCAAGAATATCAAGAGTTCATTTCAAATCAGTTCTACATTACGGGAGAATCATATGCAGGAATCTATGTTCCAACTCTAGCGTCAGAAGTGGTTAAGGGTACGGCAATATGGTTTTGTTTCAAAAGACATTAGATACAGGTTTATAATATACGAAACCTTCACTCACCTTTTGTGCCTTCTATGATTTTGTTAATCTACAGGAATTCAAGCTGGGATAAAACCGGTTTTGAATTTTAAGGTAAATTGGTTTGGATTATTTAGCATTGAAATTGCAAACAATCTTTTAGTCTATATATGTTCTATAAAAGTTAGGCTAATTTGTTTTTACTGGATGCTGAGTTTTCAGGGTTATGCAATAGGAAATGGGATAGTTCATGAACCAAGATTTGATAACAATACGCGTGTACCTTTTTTTCGTGGAATGGGGCTTATATCGGGAGATCAATATCAAGTAATTTCTCTGCTAATTTTTTTATTTTCTTTTTTAAGTAACATTTTATTAAATATTTTATTTTATTTTTGTGTTTTTCCACAATTTTTAAAATATTAAATCATTTTAAAATTAATACTTAATGTTTAAACACTTAATTTTATATTTTTATAAATTGTTTTGAATAACATTGTGTAAATTAGTCAATACTTTTTATTCCATACATAGTGCAAGTTGTCTCTACCAATATCGAATATCTAATTGCATCAATCACAATAATTCAAAAAAATAAGAAGACCATTTTTATTGGTTATCTTTTCAAAGAAATTGGATTTCAGAAATTGCCATTCACACAAATTGCTTAATTTAATTAATATAGGGTTAGATTCTAAAGAAAATTAATAAACAAGTAATAAAGCATTCAGAAAATAAATAGTAGAAATATGTCCAAACTACACATGGCGGAAAAGGCATGAGAGGCTTTCCTGTAGTCTCACATTCTCATGAATTTCCTTATATTAAATAATGTTTATGATAAATATAAATACATGAGCAAGTTGTCTCAAGATAGTAATGTTTATGATACATATTAATACATGAGCAATTTGTCTCAAGATAATGCGTCTATATTGAATAAACTTGGTTTAGATACATTCTTAACAAAACACTAATCTACCAGAACTAGTTGAAGAGAATCTCTCATCCTAATTAAACTCCCTAGTTTCAGGAACTAACTCCTAATTCTCAATATTTGATTTATTTAATTCTAATTTTGGATTTATAATTGTTTTATTATGAGAGTGAGCCTAGCATTCCAACCCTCAATGATAAATCCAAAATAAGAACAAGGAACTCTCTTCCAAGTTCTCAAGTTGATCCTCAAAAAACATTTGTGTGAAAAAACCGCCAAAGCTAGATGATGAAGAAACTGCAATATGAAGAGACCATGAGTGAGTTGCATGTCTCATTCATCTCTGAATGTCGTTTGACAACTCCATTACGTGCTAAGCTCCAAAAGGATCCAACTGTCCTTTGCTTGAAATGAGCATTGTGTGTCCAGTCAAAAAATTTGATGAACGCCCACTCGGATATTTGTTTGTCCACTCACAAAAGTTGATGAACGCCCATTGGCGAATCTGCTAATAATGATCGCCCACTTGCAGATGATTGTTGATTTTGCTGTGTTTGAAAACTGCACACTACTGACTTTGTTGTCGATTGCTTACTCACGAATTTGTTGATGCTCACTTGCTCATGAAAATGCCCACTCGCTGCTTTGCTGATGTTGTCGAGTCTTTCACTCTCACAACCACTGTCAATTTCATTGACATTTTCCCCCCTTTATCGGCTAAAAGGAGAGACAATTATTTTCACTTGATTTCTGAACTCCCCCCCTTCAGGTGTAGGAGAGTTTCAGTGGTCTACTCCCCTGTTCAACTGCATGAGAGTACCGTATTCATTTTTACTATTGGCTGTAATATGTGTGAGCCAATGCTATTGTAAAACTTATACAATATTCTGACCGTGGATGACCATTCTGAGGGATCAATCCATGAATAATTTCTCTTCAATCTTATTGATTGTTGTTGTTTGCTGCATTGTGCTCATGAATGATTTGACTTGCCACAATGGCGATAAGGATGGAGATCAAAACGCACATCTTTGAGATGATCAGTTCTTTAACAATGAAGGCATTTTGGTTTGACTGCAACTTCATTGTGTGTGCATGTTTGTTTGTTTTCAACTTCTGTTTGTGTGTATTTTTGTTTGTCCTCAACTTTCTCAGAACTAGCCGTTGTGATTTGTGTAAGAAACCCGACACTGTCAAATTAAATGGACCTTGAATAATCTGGGATATGCAAGTTGGCATCATATTTGACATATCCTAAGCCTCATCGATTTCTATTAATTTGGATTTATTCTCATGGCTTCGTGATTGGTTTGGA
Source organism: Pinus tabuliformis (assembly GCA_031772625.1). Lineage (NCBI taxonomy): Eukaryota > Viridiplantae > Streptophyta > Pinopsida > Pinales > Pinaceae > Pinus > Pinus tabuliformis. The sequence goes on from CM062813.1 coordinate 903,471,235, forward strand.
AGAAAGTTGAACTCGATCACGGACCACTTCAACACTTGAAGTTGGTTGGATCAATGACTTGGAATCATCAGCTATATTTGTATTGTTCATAGACTTAGAAGCATGACAATTCTTTAGCAACTTAGATCTTTGTAGTTGTAACTCCAGTTGAAGGAACTCAATCATTTCATGTGCATGTTGAAGATCCACTTGAATATCAACAAGATTTGTTTTGTTGATGTTCAACATGTCGCGAGCTCATGATAAAATCAAATTGTTAAGAATTTTGGACAATTGAATGTGTGTCGCCATGTTAGCTTGCTCACTTTGAATTCAGGCTCGCTTGTACTGTTTCTTATGGCTGATGCTTTAAACACTTGCTAGATTTCCATAACATGGTTTCTGGAACTCTTGATTTCACGCTCGCTTGATGACGAGCGCTTTTCTTGAATGCTTCAATCAACTTCACACTGGCTCATTTGTTGTAGATATCGTGCCTTGAACTTTCGCACTTGATTTTGACATGCTTGCTTGCTTGGAACACATGCTAGCTTGCTTTGTTATTTGAATGACTCCCTTGATTTATTTCTTATTGCACTTGCGTTAAACACTGGCTTGATTTGATGCTCTCTTGAAGAATAGAATACTAGAATTCAGACTTGTTTAATGATGATTGCTTGCTAGATGGCTTACTTGAACTTGCTTGATTGATTACTAACACTTTGTGCTTTCTTGAATGTACTCACTGAATGTGCTGAGTTTTTAAAAAAGGAAGGGTGTCGAACAATGTCGAAAATGCACCCAAGAGACAAATGACAAGTTCAATCTTGATGACTCAGTTGAAGACTTACTTGACTTAATGTATTCACCTTAACAATTCAAATTCAGGTGTCGGTTACAACAGAGGATGCACCCGTACAATTCAATTAAAAAATGTTTATCTGCAAGTGATACAAAAAGTGTTGATGATGTTGATGTCATCTTGGCTTGAAATTCTTGATTTTGTAGCATCCTTAACTTGATTCCTTTGATTATATGATGTGAAATGTGCTTGCTTGGAAGATCATCTTATCAAGTTGATGATATGACGCTTTGTGCTTGCGTACTTAAACTTGATTACAAGAGCTTGATTAAGCGTTCTTATACTTAAGCTTGCTTATGTGAATGTAGTTGTTTAAGCATAATACAAGGAGAGCATTTTGGTAATTTGAACACAAGTCATCCACACGCATTCATTACACACGATGTACCTAAGATCCCCTTATTCAATTTCAGGCAGATCTAGGACACAAGCACCACAAAAATTATGATTTTATTAATTACTTGAATACATCATTCTTCAATGTCACAACTTTGTCATGGAAACTTCTCAATGAGAATGTCACACTTGCAAACTTTGGAAGCAAATTTCCTTCAAAAGTTGCCTCCACTGACTCAATCGCTTTCTTCAACAAAATATTAAAATGAATTCTGTAACAAATACACCTTATCACTCCATTACAAGGAAATAAGCCCTTACTTTATAAAATTCCCACTTGTCACTCCATACTAAAAAAATGCACACTTATCTCTCCACTTTTAAAAATTGCACCTTCCCTTAAAATTCACTTATCACTCCAAATACAAAAAATCACTTCTGACTTCATTATTATAAGTGACACTTTCCATTATGTTTCCACTAAAGCCACACCCGTCACAATTTGTCTAAAATGTATGCAGGTCACTTTAAAAAGTGAGTGGTTGTGACTTGTTGAAAAGTCACTTCCATTAAAATAATGTTTATGAACACACTTTAAAGAAAAAATGAATTGAAGTTTCAATTTTAAAACTTTATGCATCAAAAATCAAATTTAGAGCCATACTTATAAAGATACAGGTTCAACGATCTCACTTGCACATTCCACACGGAGGGCAATGAAAATGAGTTTCATGTAGGCTATACTTGGCTCAACGATATTTCTTCAATGCTTTAATCCAGTCCTCCTCCACGTAGGTTTCAGAAGGTGCAGAAGCTACAAATGTCAGGCTCATTTAGAAGCTAAAGCCATTTCTTTCTTTCACTACTCCTCGCAATTGCTAAGTACTCCAGTGCTTTTATGCTTCACAGTTGGGCAATGCCTTCTGCTGCATTCTAGCTAATGCTACTTAGCTTAGTATATTTTGCTTCCTCCCTCATTGTGTGCTTGTTGTTCACTGTAGCCTTCTCTCACAATGTTGCCTTCTCGCTAATGCAGCCTCCAAGGTTCACACTGCCCATGGCTCACACTGCCTTTATCACAGAATTCTATGTGGTTTTTGGTGCCTTCAATGGCTTATAAACTAATAGAAAGAGGCTTACAATACAGAAGTCAAGATTTCAATCCTATGGATTTTGTCACATCACTGCATTGCATAGTATTAGAAATCTGAGCACAGGGCAACAGGTTCTACCAAGGGCTTAAACCAAATGAGCAATATCCAGTAGTTACCCAATTTATGAATGAAGCATAGTTTAACTTAATGGTCACACCATAAATATATTGCCTGACCTTAAGACATAATTAAAACCTTAACAAATACATTGGTGCAAGATTCTCAAACAAATACTCACAGTTTCTTGGCCTGTTCCAGTGATCGCGCATGCCCAAAGTGAAACAAATCATAAATTCCATCCGCATAGACCCTAATGGGTTTCTCAGTCCACTCGCCCTTCATGGGATCTAGAGATGGGTGCGATTCGAATCTCACTAGCGGATAGTAGACGACCCAATGTATGTAGGGCTATGAAGTCTTTTGTGCAATCAGGCCCGAAAGGAGCCAACGGTGCTGCATTCAACCTCGTGACTTACGTAAAGGGTGGCTCCATGAATGCCTTACACCGAGAATGGCTTGAGGGTTTCAATATGAAATCAAAGTGCTAGCTATGGGCTTATGCGAAAGAGGCACACACCTGGATGTATGAGACCAAGTGTTTTAAGTGGAAGAGCTAGTAAGTGGAGATATTCCCGTAGAGTGACCTAACGGATGTTATCAAAATTTATTAACTATGCCATACATCGGCTTGGTAGCTTGTGTGAAGACTGCGGTGCCTAGCAGAGAAGAATGGCGCGTGGGAAGAGTTGGCCACAACAAAAAATACCCAAAATTGTTTATGAAGTGTACTACATATAGTAAGCGATAGAAAGAGCCGAGGGGTCAGGGATGGTGGACAAACAAGTCAAATTTGAGGCTCTGCAGATGCTCAACATATGCCAAATCCTCCCTAGTTTGATTGTCTTCGATCTCGACTACATTCTCTTTCACTGTATAACTAAACATGTAGACCACAAGTTCTTCTCATCAATGGTAGCTCTGTGCAAGGATATTTATAGTGACACCGAGCCAAAAAACATAGAATTAACACAACCGCTTAGGAGGAGAATTCTGTGGCTCTTTTTGTTGGCTTTCACAAGAAAATATCGATGCAATTTGCATATCAATGACCTATGAGTTGATCGATTCGATTTCATGCACAATTCTCCAAATGGTCTCTAGACTACGCCTTGGTCAATCTGCCATTCTTCCACATCCAATTGATGATGAGTCCGATGATCAAATTAGTCTTTGCATACCCATTCTAACATGCCCTTGTGATTTATTCAAGAAAGTATGGTTGCAGTATTTTTGAGAGAGATTTATGAATATTTTTTATGACAAACGGATCTGAGAAACAGAAGAGAGCAAAGCCAAAGCTCAAGTCTTGCACCCATATCCTGATGACTTGATTGATTTCTGTGGGCTTCAGTGATCCGGTATATGAAAAAGCATATGTTACAGGTGATAATAATAAACTGCACAAAGAATATGCTGCAAAATCTTTGCCTGGAATTGGTGGGCGATCTTAAACCGAAAAACTTTTAAGCTTTAACAAGAAAGTTAAATGTGCAGAACTACATAATTCTTTAGGAGCATGATCATTTTTTTATAGCCAAAAGTCAAGACAACACACGTCCTTCCACGGAGGTGACTTGGATCAACCATAAAGCTTCCATTCACCTCAAACTATATCTATCAACCATGGTAGATTTTGCCTGTCTGGTCGAATAGGCCGCGTTTGTTTCTATGAATTCCACAATGAGACTTTTGGGTGACAATCAAAGGTGGAATATGGATGAGACTCCTAGTGTGTGAAGATTTGAACTTTGACCCATTGTAGATTCGCTGACCCGTTATAGATTCCACATGACTAACGAGGTCGCATTGCATCAACTCGATGCTCCACAGTCAACTTTGGATTCTTTGCACTCTTCCTGGTCAACTCCCGACTTTACCACAAGTCCTCGACTATATGCAGGTCCAACAACACTAGTATCTCCAACTACCAAAACACTCCACAGACTTCGTGATTCATAGCAAGTGCTTAAAAACTTTGCAATAATACTAATAAAGGACAACACAACTCAGTACATAGAGGCTTACATAGTTCCATGCACTAATGAGATATTTTAACCTTTCTCTGATACCAATTGAAGAAATTTAATAAACAAGTAATAAAGCACTCCAAAAATAAATAGCAGAAATATACCCAAACTAGACTCGGCGGAAAAGGCATGAGAGACTTTCCTGTACTCTCACATTCTCATGAATTTCCTCATATTAAATAATGTTTATGATACATATAAATACATGAGCAAGTTATCTCAAGATAGTGCACCTATCTTGAACAAAATTGGTTGAGATACATTCTCAACAAAACACTTACCTAGGAGAACTAGCTGGAGGGAATCTCCCATCCTAACTAAACTCCCTAGTTTGAGGAACTAACTCCTAATTCTCATGATTTGATTTATTTAACTCTAATTTTGGATTTATAATTGTTTTATTATGAGAGTGAGGCTAACACATTCATTACTTGCATTGGAGCATGTTATTTGTTGTCCATCATAACCTAATGGTTCATCGTGCTCATTGTGGTGTCATGAACTAAAATGGCATGAAATTGCCTGAAATTACCTAGCTAGAGAGTTTACATCAAGTGTATATAGAATATGTTTTCCACCTTGTACTTCTTTCTCATCTTCATCATAATGTACAAGAGATAATGCACCTCCCTCTGTAATAGATTTATCTATGTTTCCAACCAAAGCTTTTTCTTTCTAGTACTAAACATCCCTACTAAAGATATACTTCTTGGATGGAATTATAGAGTCAGTATGCATTAGAATTCTCACTATATAAAATAAAAATACAGTTCTCACTTTTGTCATCTAACTTATTTCTCAACTATTTAGGAAAATGTACATAAGAAGCACACCAAAAAATTGTTACCACTCCAAGATTTTTTAAGAACTCCATCTCTCTTTAGTGAGTCTTATGTTAAGAATATAAAAAACAAAAGTAACTCCATTTCTCGAATATTCGTCTAGTAGATGTTTTCTTGAAAATATAATTACTACTTGTCTCATTTGTGATCATTTTGATGTAAAGGACTTTGTTACTATTCTCTAGGAGTTGTTTAGATCTAGTCAATTCCTAGATTGGTGTGTCGTTGAGATATTATGTGTCAAAGACAATTTCCCTATATTGAGACAACACTTCATCTATATATGTAATATTATTTGACCAATATAATTTAGTGTGCATTATTTAATTTTAAGTTGGTATAAGAGCGAGTCTCGTACAAATAATAAAGATTTATTTTTGTTTTTGACACCATTTTGAGGGCATCGATGTTTCCACTATTACGAGGCTATATTTGCTATTGGAACTTATGCGTAGGCCAAGTTTGCTGACTCGAAAGTCCTACTGGAAATTTCTGCTTGCGTATGTCAAATCTACTTCACTACACAATCGATATGGTTTGTGTAAATTGATAGACAATGCTCTGATATGACCAACTCAAAATTGAGAGATTGTGTATGTAAATATGAGTTTGGCATTGTTCTATGTGATGAGAGCCCAAGGCTAGGTTTGTGAAAGAGAGGAATTGACCGTGTTATGTTGCTGAAAAGGTGAGGCATGTTGGATACTTTGACGGTGAGATCGTGGATCTGTTTGTTGTAAGTTACGTGCTCTGGAGAAGAGCTAATAGTGGGTAATTGGTGTGGCTATTGATTGTTGATCCAATATGTGCGTTACTGTGTGCTCTAGAGAAGAGCCTATAGTGACTCATTGGTGTGGCTGCCGATTGGTGAGCCAGCCTGTGCATGGAGTAGACTAAGTGTTGGTAAGGTTGTTGGAAAACTACTCTCAAATACAGCATTAAATAAAATTACAACACGTATACTTGTGGTACACAAGTAAATCAAGCAAGTAGACTTTATTTACAGGTTGTGGATTTTGTTTGCAGGCTTTGGGACATGGGTTAAATGAAGTTTTGAGTGGGAGTACAAATCAGACCATTCCGCAACACATAAGATAATTAAAGCACTTAATGAAGGGTTGGTGAATAATTATGGTCAAACATTTATTCTCCAATTATTACTTACACTCCTTAACATCTGCAAGTTCAAAAAATAATTTATTCCGTAAAATCACCCATAATGTCTTAATACTTTGACTTTCTCATAAATTATTATGTTGAAATGTATTTTTTAATATACATGCGAAGAATTATTTAGTTTAGTCGAGGGTGTGAGGTCAAGAGGAGAAAATCGTAGAGAAAATTTTGGCGGGTGCATGAAAACAAATAGTCACTACTCCACAACCCCTAGTAAAGTGTAAATAGTCATAAGAACTTTAGCTGCAACCTCCATGTGAATGTATTTCATGCATTAAGAATTATATTCTAATTTTTTTTTTGTTGCTCCAAATTTTTACTTTGTTCTACTGTGCATCAGTTTTTTTGTGTTTTAAGCTCCTATCTAGTTGCGATTTGATCTCAACAACTCAACTATTGAGGGAAAGACTCCTCTGCTATGCTCCTCCTAATATTTCACATCATATTAGAGTAGGTGACACTGTGTAAGTTTAAAAATAAGTGCTTTTAGTGGGAGTTAAAAATTGTTTTGAAGGGACAACTTTTTGAAGCGTATTTAGCAATGGGGAGGGTTTTTTTTGCTCTCAGAAATGGAAGCATCAAGAAAAATCTTGTTTAATCCTCAAATACCTCATTTTAATGGGAAAAATTATGATTATTGGGCTATTACAATGAAGGCTCTCTTTTCTTCCCAAGATATTTGGGATTTGATAGAGAATGGTTTTCAAGAACTAAGAGACGCAACATCATATAATGCTTTAACACAAGCATAAAGGGATTTGTTGAGGGACAATAGGAAGAAGGATGAAAAATCAATCTTTTACATATTTCAAGTAATTCTTTAAAGTATTTTCCTAAGGATTACAATGTCAAGAGAGTCGAAGCAACCATGGGACACCCTTCTAGATAGCCTACCAAGGCATGGCAAAAGTGAAGACAACAAAGCCACAAATGCTAAGCAGAGATTTTGAGATAATTTGTATGAAAGAGTCTAAGGATGTAGACTCATCTTCTATGCACGTAATTGTACTAGTTACTCAAATAAAGTCTCCTAGTGAGACATTTGAGGAAAGGAGAATAATTCAGAAAGTTTTGTGAAGTCTGCGAGTAAGGTTTCATGCCACTTTGTTATAGCGGCTATAACCACCCTCCAAAATTTTTCCTTGGCTTCATTTTGGTGCCTCCTGACCAAATTTTCACAGCATGTTGTCTTGGTTCATCAAGTACACAAGCTTCATTGTTTTTCTTGTAGAAAGGCAGCCTGCCGATCAAAGCTTGATGCATTTCCCTCACAAGTTGTTCATTCAGACTTGGTCCAACTGTAGGTTGAGTAGGTCCCCCATGAAATTGGGCAATTCTAGAGGGAAACCAACCTTCCCTCTAGCATTGTGCAATTCTATTTGGTATCTTTTTGGGTTGTAGAACTGTGCAATCCCACTAATGAGGCATCACCCAGAAAATTACGCTATCCTTCCCAGCAAGGTTTTTCAGCCCAGGAATTGTGCAATCCCGGGCATCAGTTAGTTGAACTACCCATAAATTATGCAAATCTCCAGGGAAACCAACCCAGCTCTGATCCAAAAATGTACATTTCCTCCCAGTGGTTGAGCAGACTCATGCATGAGCAGTTGGGTTGACCAGTTCCACCCAGAACCAAGGAAACTTGACTTGTATGCATGGTTTTCTTTTCCTGGAATATGAAAAGGCAACATGCAAAAATAATCCCTTGATTAAGGGAGCTATGTTGAGTAGTTGGAGGTTACATGGAAAGTTAGTTTAGAAGCTTTCCTCCAAGTGTCACTTTTTCCTAGATTTTTGGGATGAGTATCATGATCTCAAACTTTTTTATCAACGCATTAGAGCTCATTCTTTCACATCGATCTTGGAGCTTTGACATCCCACATCACATCTAGGACTCTTTGACACATCTGACTCACCTATTCATGGGGTAGGTGGCCTCGACTTGTCTTTTTCAACATTTTTGTCTCTTTTGTGCTTTCGCTTGTGTGGGTGTTTTTGGATTGATTTCTTTGAATTCTTGCTATCTTTTACATGCATACTAGCTTGTACTAGCACCGTTTCAGTTTTCATTGCTATCTCATTACTGTCACATGCATGAAATTGATTTGCACGAATGGTCATCGATTCGATGACTCGCTTCACCCACATGCATGTTGATCTGTTCACTGAATATTTCATTCAATGTTTGCATGCATGATCAATCACTTTTTCTTTCACTTAGTGTCGCAATGCATTCACTTTCACATTTTATTTTAGTTTCCCATCGGCGAGTCTCACTAACCTTAGCCTAGACTCTGCCTTCACCTACAAAACATTGCATAATCCAATGACGGAAGGCTCTATATTCCTCTCCAGAAATGCACATTTCTACCCAGGAAATGTCCTCTAGGATTGTTTTTCACATTTCTAAGGGACAATGACTGTTGGCCGAGAAAATTGCACAATGTTGTCCCAGAGCCTGCAATCATTCCCAACTGGAATTATGCATTGCACAATCCCAGCGGTCACTAATCAGCCTTGATTGCACATTTTGAACATCCAGTAGCCAGCCAACCTCCTGAGATAGTCCAAATTTCTTTTTGTGCAATTATGCCAACCAGCCTCCCAGCCTCCCAGAGGAAATTGTGCAATCTTGCCTATCAATTCCCAGGTATGTGTTATGTTATTCCCTGAATTTGCTTTAGTTCTTACGGACAGATATCTTGCCATGCATGTTGCTTTGTCTGCATATCTTTTAGGTGTTCATCCACCTCTTAGAAGTACATGATTAGTGGCCCCCAAGAGAGCGAGATCAAAAGATAGTGATGGAACTGCAACTTGAGAAGTAGCTAAATGGGTGTCCGCATGTCTACTGATCTAGGAAGATACCAAGTTACTTCTAGACAATGACATCAAGATGAAATGGAAAGAGTTCAATGAAGCATTTAGAGGCTCTTTTGAGGAAGACCTCAAAGACCATCAGGTGCATGTGAACATTCACAACTTCGGCTTGTACCAGGTTGCATGTAGATACCCAACAGTCCCATGCATAGACATGATACACTGAAGCATCTCTAACACTAATCCCAAGACAATGACTTTGAGTAGTGTCAATGAGACAAATCTTGCAACCTTTTGAGCACAAGATTATGATGACATGTATCGGATGTCAAAGCTCATGACTATCATGGAGACTCCCTTTAGCTTACCTAGCATTAGTGATAAATCCAGAGACATTCTGGAGAACTGGGTAAAGGAGTCGTTTCGATTCAGGATGACACCCAACTAGATCTACAAGATGAAGATATTGCAGAAGTCGTATCAATACTTGGTCATATTTCCATGTCAATTGTATGGCCAAGAAAGCAAGGAAACCTTCCGACATAGTAGGGTGATTGCGATGGACCAACTGGCCAGAGAAGGAAAACCATGTAACTTGTCAAACATGTTGGATCATTAGCTAAAGGAACAGGTAAGAAAGGCTCAACTATCACTTGGAGGTATGCAAATAGAGATCTACATGTCTACCTACATCCTAGATACAATTTGTGTCGGACAAGAGTTCCTGGGCTTGGAGTGGACATGGTCACTGATGAAGACTGTTGTGAATGCATATTGTAAGTTGTTGTCCGAATGGAGCTATAGAGGAGTTATCACACGACTCTCCGATCATTTTGTCACCCCAGTTTACAAGATGATATTCGAACAGGATCCACCATGCATGTCGAAGGAAGAAATGGAGGCGCTGTTAGACATTGCTGATTGGTATGCCTCAACGTTTGACACCTTCATACGAATGTTCAGCACGAAGAAGCCTCCTCATGTTCTACTGATGTTTTCCTTGGATATACTCATCATGTAGGAAGTAGCATATCACATCTCGATAGGATTGATAGCTAGACAACACCGGAAGAAGAAGGCACCTTGACCCGCTCTTTTGTTGTGGATTGGGTTGTATGAGATCCAGAGTTTCAACAAAGTATATGCTAAAGAAAAATAGATGAAGAAGTACCCATTCAACCTCCAAAGTTACAATCCGTATCACCCACATTGCATTATGAATTATCACTACATGAGAGTACAATTCAATTGGATCCACGAGGCATTTCATTGGGTCGAGGAGGATCCATGTAGGTATTGCTACAGTTTCTCTAGACCCAATGAATAGGTTGGCTTCGTTGTGGAGCGGTTAGCAAAGCAACATGAAGCAACATCCAGAGAACACCAGCACCAACACCTATAGTAGTAGAGGAAATCATACTAGTGCGTGACAAGGGCAAGAGGAAGATCGACGATCACATGGAGGAAGAGAAAAGCTGCAAGTTTCGAGGAGATCCATTGGTCGAGAAAAAAGCTATGGCTATAGAGGTGAAGAGGAAACAACACGACAGGTGAATTTCACAAAGGAAAAGGGAGAAGAGAAGAATGGAGGAAACATAGAAGGAGTTGCATGAGCTGAAGAAGCAACTCCAGAAGGAAAAAGAGTTGCGCAAACAGGAGAGGGAAGTGCAGCAACAATAGGTACAACATGGTGGGAAACATATGAAAAGAGATGAAACTATGCTTGTATAGGTAGTGGATTCATCAAAAGAGCTGGCATTAGGTAGATAGGGTGAACCATCACAGGAGCATGAATTCGCTCATGAGATAGAGCAAGCATTTCAATGGTTGGATACAGACATGAAGCACCAGGATTTGGAACAGGAAACTGACCTCATGGCTAACCACCAAGAGGTCAACCTACTAGCTTCACTGCATCCAGATGATGAGCAAGTCTCAAGTGACCAAGGAGGAACTTAGATCCTTGGAGATCAGACAGAAGGGGAGATGCACAACATTTCATTCGATGAGTCTCAACATAGAGTTGTGTAGTCTCGCAAAGTGTCAACTCCAGAGGATCATACATCTCCTGTGCAAGTTGAGGAATGAGTGATCATTTCTAATGTGTGCAAACATCTAGTAGCCTTGGCTGATGAAACCATAGTGTATGCTGAAATGACTAGCTCAAGTGTTCATTGTCTGATAGCTGAGAATGAGCGAATGGCTAAGGAACTTCAGACGACCAAGAAAGGAGGAGAGTTAGTGATAGCATCCACCCGAGCTGAATTGAAGAAGTCAATACTAGATGAAGTATTGTACCTTGATACAGTTATGCAAGCGTTGTACTCTAAGTTTGGCACCGTGCATAAGGTAGTCGTCCATCTCAACATATGGCAGCAACGATGTGCTAGAAGAACATATATCTTGACAAACTTGCATGCTAATATCAGTCTTTCAAGTTAATCACATCGCTAGGATTTGGTCGACCTTTCGAACCAGCTAATGTGGTTCATCCTCAAGACGAGGTGAGATACAAGGGAATACCGCTTCACTTGCCTAATATGGTGAAGGCTAGTGTAGTCGAGCTAAAGGCATGTATCCAGAGTGAGATCTGGAGCTATGAAGTGCTCTTGCAGCTCATCACTCATATGCAAACATCCCATGCATGTGTATTCAAGAGTATGGATTTTTTGGTGTGCACACATCCGATCCCATCTATTGGGACTCTCACCTAGGCAAAGACAAAGGTAGGGTCTGACTATAGCTTGAATCGTACTTTGACGAGTTGACGTGCATTACCACCAGCCCTAACTTTCCCATCAGTGCAGACATCATGCACAATTATGTTGTTGGTCTAGCCGCATTGAGGACAATCATGTGCATGCTTACATGCAAGTTGGACAATGGAGCCCGAGTAGTGTACCCGGATTCTATGGAGGCAAGAATCAAGTTCCAAAAGATGTCACCTTGGAGCTCACATACACCATCAAGGACTACCAATCTTGGCATCAGTATGTTACTGTTGATTAGCACAAGGATGTTGAGGAATTGGTCTTCCATGGTTTTCTAAGCCATAATGATGTCTAGCATAGATTGCTCAAGCCATTTCTCTCTCACGTGTACAAGTGCATTGTAATGTAATGTATTGTCAAGTGTAAGTCAAGTGTCGATAATTGGATGTAAAAGTCATAGAGTAGATGAAGAGTCATGAGGGTAGATGAAGTATCACAAAGGGAAATGTGAAGGGCCACCCCAAACTTTTCTATAAATAGCCCCTCATAACTCATTGTATGGGCTTTTGGTCAGCCAAGCTTCTGATAACACTATCTTGGATAGATCTTTGACAATATCATAATGAGCCTTGGCTTCTCCATTGTGTAGAGCTAGTACATCTCTTTGGAGGAGCAAGCAGTCGTCGTTGTAATGTTCTACTATTAGAACTAGTGGTTGGACATGGATGTATTATATGGCTGGAAATTACACTTCTTAATATAACAAGATTCAACATGTTTCATGCATATGTTGTATTGTATTGTATTCTATCTGGTTTACTCTAAATGATATATGTATTTGTTTGCTTACGCATGCATGTATAGACTATTTTGTATAAGTATGTATGAATCTTTCCAAAATGTGTTGTTGGTTTAACCATCACTTTGGGTTGCTTGCTAACTTTCCTTCCATGTTATGATACATCTTCGCTCGTGTGTTCCCTTCTTAACTGCATGCTATCATAAGTTTCCAAGGGCCTTACATATCTCAACCCTCGTGTGATAGAACCTCTCATGCACCTTCCTTGGCTCACTACACCTGTCACACCCTTGCTACCAACAAAGTTATCTTACTTGCTTCTGTCCGACATCGTAGTCAAAGCATTATCGTACGACACACTGTTGGGACTCCTACACCAAACGATTTATGGTCTAATTGGGACTTTTTACTGGGGAGATCCCCTGACATGTTGGTGGGTCAACCACTGTCAACATTTCTGGTGCTAGAAGGAGGACAAGATGACAGGCTGTGTCCTCTCATCCTATTTTGAACCTTTTCATATTTATCATGGATTCTTGCACTCTTCTCCCTACACGAGGTTTTTCGAATCATGAAGATGTCACCATCATGAGGGAGTTTCTCGATCACTTTTCCACTTACACATATGATGGTGAAGGCGAAGTGGCCTGTCCTGAGTTCTTACATGACTTTCTTTCCATGCTTCATGAGGAAAATGGGTGTTCTGGTGAACGTGCCAGCTTTCTTGTTGTATACACACTTCGTGAATCTCTGCTTCGGTGCTTGTGTAGCCTACCGGCTGAGAGCATGCACTCACTTGAGCACTTCTACGATATCATTGAACACATTTTCTATCATTTTGATATAGACCATCTTGACCAAAAATTGTTACAAGAACGGAAGACTCTGCATGAATCAATTATGGATTTTTGATAGCGCTTTCATTATTTCTGGGAAAACTAGAGTCTTCTTAATCGACTAGCCCTCTAGGTTTCGTAGCTACCCTAGAAACAATATTTTAATGCAATTTTTGATTTATTCTATGTATAATAGACAAGAGAAAAACAAAGGAACCAACCTAGATCTTCCGCTTAACTGCTTTCTTGATCTCCCTCCCCCTTGACAGAGCTTACAACTCCTCTCCATACATATCCCACTTGGAGAGTACCTACAGAAACACAGTAACAAAGAACCATCAAAGTATCTTGATCTATTATATCATAAGCATTACAGAATCAGAAATGTGATGAACATACAATGGCATTCATAAACAATAACATTCATAATTGCATAGTTATATGGAAGAAAACTCAAAGAAATTTATTAACTAGAAGGGAGAATTACAAACCAGTTGTCTAATCTAGCATCATCCTCCCAGCATCAAAGCCCTCTTCACCTCATGAAAAGCAAGATCATGCCAACAATACAATGCTATTTCTCAAATACAAACTATCAGCACTTCCTTACAAATTACAAAATTCCAGCCTCTAGATCTCTCAGATAAGGGATTCATTTATAAATGTGTGCAAGGTTGTGAGTCATCTCTGGGGTTTTAGCTAGTGTCATTCCACTTGTTGAATTTGGTTCCACTTGGAGATTTCTTCAATCTCTTACTCATCCCTAGGCAAATTCAAAGAGGCAAGTGCCATAGGAGAAGTTTCTAGAAGATTCCATGAGCATCCACTTAACAAACTGTCTCAGACATTTGTCTATCCTCGCTCATCGCAGTGTACAGAAGGCCTCATTAGTATGCATCACACCTGGCTAGTGTAGAAGTCAGTATGCATCACACCTTGAAAGAGGAGTAGTCAGTATGGTCTAGTTTAGGCCAATTCTAGATGGTTTTTCAGGTGGAACTTTTGGGGAATGATGTAATTAGTTGACCATGATATTTTAGGGTATGAAACATCTCTTTTAGGGGTTAAAGAGCCCTAGTTTATTGACATATAAGATTGGGGTTGAAGTGCCCAAATATGTCTATAACAGTTGCCCCCTAAAGCATGAAGTTGTAAATATTTGATGTCGGGTGAAATGCTTTATCATGAGGATTTGAGGTTTCAAAACTGGAAGGTGACCTATATAACATACAATACAATACATCATCATAATATAATTTTCATGATCTAGTTAAGGCAGGCATTCCCATGCTCAACTTTATAAATTCATTTCATATACATATAAAAGATAGTTGTCTGCATATGTAAACTGGTGATCCTTCAAATGTAGATTCATCATCCCTGGCTCGGATGACCATCTGTGTAGCTTCAACGTACATTTGATGTCTTTATATCCCTGAATATATCGCAGCTCGGATGGACAAAACTAGATCTGGGGTCTTCAAACTCATTCAATCTTCACCCGATGTACAAGTCAATCCATGTGAAGATATGTTCTGAAGTCGAACATGGAAACACATTGCCTGATTACCAACCAATAATGTGAGCTGTTACCAGACACGAGAGGAATCATCGATAACAATAATGACCCCCAAGGTACTACAGTATAATTCACATGGTGTGAATATATGATCCGATGTCAAACACCACGCAAAATATTTCGATCTAAGGCCATTGATGTTAACTTGTCGCCGGAAGTGAGAAACTTGCCATTGAGGCATGCAAGCTTCAAAGTGCTGAAAGGGTTTCTAAGTCAACTTCTTGGATAATGAGCTAATGTCAAAAAGAAGTGGCCCGTCGTAGGAGGGCCTTAATGTATCCCACATCTACGACACAAAACAAAGAAAATGATTTTTTGGAAGTGAAAACGATCTGATGACACAAGGTTCAGGAAGGGCGGTCATGAAAAATGAGGGTGAAGGTATTGCAGTGGAGGAGGCATTAACTGGATGGTGGCTTCTCAACTGAATGACTTCTCTTGAACATATCAGTGATACTGAGATGGATTAGTAGCGTTAACCCCAATATATGGATGGTATGGAATACCAATGTTCAAGTGACTGGTGAATGGAATAACCCAACCTGACTCAATCAAGGTGAGGAAGTGAAAGTGTCATCTTCAAGAGCGACTTGCTAGCATAAAATTCTTCAAGCTTTCTTGCCTCGTTCCCCAGTCATTTCTGACCAGTACTTCTTTATTTTTGTCAAGCTTGAGGAGGATAACATATGCTTGTTCTATAATTTTCCCTTTGGGCAAAACTGTCACTATGTTTTAACGAGTCTAACAACAGTGAAACTCATTCTTATCTAGGTGGACAAGTTTATCACTATTTGTTTTAACAAGTTTAATGACAAAGAAAACTCAGTCCTTTTCATGTTTAGAGAGTTTGGAAAGCGAAAAAAAGGGGACTCTGTCTTGCCTTGGGTAGACGAGATTTTCGCTATTGTTTTAACGAGTTTAATGAAAAGGATAAGTTGGTCCTTTTCATGTTCATAGAGTTTGAAAAGGAATGAAAATGAAACTCCAATAGTTCTTTTTCATAGGATAATCCCTTAAGTCTGGAAAAGGATAAAATAATACGAAAGGGATGACATTTAGATCACTTTATCGAGCCAAAAAATACAAGTGCTCGAACTGTTTCATGAGATAATCACTTAGGTCCTAAAAATATTAAAATGTACAAGAGGGATGGCTTTTCGATTACATTAACGAGATATAAAGGCCAATTGCTTGACAATATTTTCATATTTAATGAGTCTGAAAAGAGTTTAAAGGAGACTCATTTTTAAGGAACGAGTGGTGTCTAGGGTAGCAACTGGTTCTGGGTAATCTTGGAAATTCTCAAAAAATGGTGATGTGAAGAGGTTGGCTAACAAAACCACTCGTTGTGGTTGTTCCTCAAAAAGGGGTAAACAATCAAGTGGAAGCGTATGATCGACAAAAAGAATGGAGGTGATGGTAGGAACACAACCAAGGCTCAAAAGACTAATAGCATGGCAATCACAATGGTTATTTACCAAAGGTGAGTTCATTTTTTAACGAGTTTGAACCATGGAGACCTATGCTTGGTCGTAGGTTTATTTTTTAATGACTTTGAACCATGCGATAACATATGCTCAGTTTTTTAGTTTTCTTTTTATGCAATTTAAAACGACAAAACTAAAAAAACTAGGAAAGAAAAAACTGATAATTTGGAAAAACTAAAAACCTAAGGAAGTACGGAGGTTAGGTAGGATGGTTTCATCCACAGAATAGACAAAACACTTCCTTTGCTTCATCCATAGGATAGACGAAGGTGAATGGTGTGTTGAACCAATCACCTAATCTAAGAAGCTAAAAAGCTAAAAAATGAAATTGAAAAAGGTTTGCATGTCCCCAACATGATGAAAAGGAGAGTCTCTTGTAACCATATGGAAACTTCTGTGGCTACATAGGATTGTTTCATTCGCAGAGCAGACAAAACACTTCCTTGGCTTCATCCAGCAAACAAACAAAGGTGAATGGTGTGTCAAAACAATCACATAACCAACAGGGAAACTCATATGGTAGGATGTTTTCATCCACAGAATAGATAAAACACTTCCTTGGCCTCATCCGCTGAATGGACAAAGGTGAATGGTGTTTTAGACCACTCACACAACCTATAGAGAAACTTATCTTTTCAGATGGGTTCGTCTGCCAAATAGACAAGGGTGCATGCCCCCTAAGCTTCGTTACATCGGCCAGACTACTCGTGGTAATTAGGTGGATGAGAGGAAGGTTCAAGTGACATTGCTAATGTACAAGGACCTATTAGGGATGATGGTCAACTTGAGCTATGCTTGAATCGGGAAATGAAAGCTGGTCAACAATGATGATTTTGCCTTCATGCAGGAAAAACATCATTTGGAAGAGTGTTGAAACGATAGCCTCCGTGTTATAATCATAGTCATGTCCAAGGAGTAGATTGTAATCTAATGGTCCTCGGACTACCATCATGTTCAAGTGAATAGTTTTCCGTCCCAAAGTTATCGGTAACTTAGGAATGATCGCTAATAGTTGACTGGTTCCTTTGTTAAAGCTTGACAAATTCTGTGTAACAGGCATAAGCGATGGCGAACCAAGCGCTTTCCAGGTAGTTGACGAAAGGATACTCACTGATGCACCCTCATCTATGATAGTGCCTGACATGATCATTTTGTAAACTTGTACTATGATCTAGAAAGGTACATTAGAAGGAAGGCAAGATCTTTGTAGTCAATTCGAATCAAAAGAAGTGACTAGACTACTTGGAGGGGGTACCGAATAAATGGGAGAAATAACCTCTTGAGTCGTGAGAACTGGGGAATTCTCTTCTTGTTGTGAAGGAACGGACGAATTTGCCCCAAGTTCATCGGACTCTAAAGTAACAAAAATAATTTGAACAATATTCTTCTTACTCTCTTCAGGAAGGCTATGATCTTTTGAAGGTAAAACTAGGTCAACTATCACCTTGACCTGTTGACTTTCATCGGGTATAGACACAGAAGGTTCAATTTCAGCAATAGGTGTTTCGACTGACGGTTGAGTTATGTCAGTCAGATTTTCAACTAGTAAAGGACTTTGGGAGAGTTTCCTGTATCTTGATGGAAGTCGCTGCGGTGAAGTAGGATGGTTATGCAAGACTCTTTTGGCTTCATCCAAAAAAGTACAACGGGGAAGGGTATGGTCCCCTTCACATAATCTACATGGAATTTTGACCTTTCTTTTCTGTCCATGAACTTCACTATTACTAGTTGATGGTGTGCTGTCAACATGATCACCAGAGGTTGATGACACCTGATGATTCGAATGGGGAGACCATTCTCTCAAGATCCAAGGAAGGCAAGGACAATCTCGATGAAAATGGTCTCCTTTACAAATTACGCAAGGAAATTTTGGTTTAGGAGATTTAATGTGTGGATTTTCACCAGATGATTCATGGTTTCCCCCTTGCTGAACCGGCTTCTTCTTCTTCTTATCCTTCCCTTTCTTCTTCTTCTCGGCCACCTGGTTACTAGCATCGCTATTTTCACCAAACAAAGAGGAAGAAGGGGGAGGACAAACAAACGAAGAAGAAGGTGAAGGGTCAACTTCAGTATCAACTAGATGCTGATTCGATCGCGGAGGAATCATGGTATTTTGAACCACAAAGGTTGAGAAAGCCATATTGGCAGGGCAATTGTAATTCCCGGAAGGGACAATGTGGCCATATACAGGGCACCAACATTTCCCCAAGAAGAAAATGGAATAGGATTCCCCTCAAAAGGGATTCCTTGGTTGATGGACTCCATTATCTCAACGTAAGATCAACGAAGGAATAGGGATGTTATTCCGAATTAAATAAATTTTAATGACGCTTTGACACAACTTTTCATTTTCAATTTTTAAGAGTTGAGAAAACACTAAAGATGACTGTAGTCCCCTTCAATTTTTAATGAGCCTGAAGTGACAAGTGCTCAGATGGACCTTTTCTTTTAAAGAGTCGAAAAGGAATGAAAGTGACTACTCTAGAAATCTAGACAGAGGGATTACCAAACCAATCGCAAAACTACAATATACACCTTGGTGATAAATGAGAGAGAAATTGCCAAGGACTTATGTACAGCAGTCAATCTTCCCGGATGGTGTGTTCAGTGCATTACGTTCGAAATGGCGGTAGACACGACCTCTTGTGGATAAAGGATATAAGCGTATTGTGGTTTCCCAATATATACTCGACAGTACGGGGAGCACAAGTCCATTCTAGCACTTGTCATATGAAAGAGGAGGAATCAACCAACCTTCGATGAAAACGATAATTACTAGTTTTTACGATGCCAGAACACATCTATAGCCTAGACCTCTAGATGTGTTGCGTTAGGTTCCAAATTGTTGTTAGGTTCATTGAGATTTATTTTAGAGTTGATCTTGGTTAAAAGTCTGTCTTTCAATGGCTCACTGCATGATGTTGATTTGAAATTCCTAAAAGTGTAATCTATAATGATAAACAATTGTTGTTTATTTTGATCAATGAAAATCCTAGCTACTAGGGAAAGAAAATTACAATTCTTTTAAACAAAGAGCAAAGAGCACACACTAGTGCATTTTCCTAAATCATTTTTCGCACAAAAAAAAAATGCTAATGCAAATGCATGTATTTGTTTTTCGTTCCCCTTAATGTGAAAAATTCCAAAAAGGAAAAATAAGTATAGTAAATATCTGAAATGATTCACTCAAAATGACATTTTCAACAATTTCTTTTTCAAAATAGAAAGGAAGACTAAACGACACTATTCAATTTCAAATAGAAAATTCTTTCGACACTTCGAATAACAACAAATCAAATCAAATACATGACAAAAAGTTCAATTGACTATTCAGAGAAGGAAGACTCCACGACACTTCTCTTTTTTGACACAAAACGATAGTTACGACACTTTTTGTACCAAAACGACGGATCGATTTAAGCAATTTTTGACAAAGGATTGTAAATGATGGACAAATACATAAAACATTTACTAATCCTAATCAGTGGAGGCTGATCTACGTGATGTAAATAGGCTTGAGTAAGGATGCACTGTTCATAGGTAGCAAATCAACTAAATAGAACTAAAAACAAGGGAAAAAAACCCCAAATTTAAGGGAAATAGGCTCAGTTAGTCATTGCACTTGGGCTTCACAGAAACAAGGATGAATTGCACTAATCAGGCTTGTGATGTGTGATGCATACTGGTTGACAGTGACAAACAGTATGATGGGCCAGGGAGTGCAATTGAGGTAGGTTTTGGCTCAAATTTCCAACTGATTTCAATGAGTTAAGCTGAGCTATGATTGACAATAAAGAGAAAAATATAGAGGAATGATCTTGGGGGGTTACTGAGCTACCAAAAGGGCATCTAGAATTCTTGTAAGTCAATGTTCGATTCATAAACTAAACCAGAGGTTGATTGAAGCAACATTCATCTACTATGCAATTGCAGAGCAAGAGAAGTTCGAAGGCTACCTCATTTACATCAGGCTCCGTCTATAATTTATAAAACAAAAAACAACAACAAGCAAACATCTATTCGATCCCCAGCGGAGTCGCCATTTTGTTTCTGGGAAAACTAGTGTCTCTTCAATTGACTAGCCCTCTAGGTTTGGCGGATACCCTAGAAACAACAGTTAAAAGAAATTTTTGATTTCCTCTATGTATAATAGACAATAGAAAAACAAAGTAACCAACCTAGATCTTCCACTTAACTTCTTGCTTGATATCTTCCCCCCTTGACAAAGCTTGCAACTCCTCTCCATACTTATCCCGCTTGGAGAGTACCTGTAGAAACACAGTAACAAAGAACCATTAAAGTATCTTGATCTATTATATCATAAGCATTACAAAATTAGAAATGTAATGAACACACAATGGCATTCATAAACAATAACATTCACAATTACACAGTTATATGGAAGAAAAATCAAAGAACTTTATTAAATAGAAGGGAGAATTACAACCCAGTTTTTTGATCTAGCATCATCCTCCCAGCATCAAATCCCTCTTCACCTCATGAAAAGCAAGATCACACCAATAATACAATGCTCTTTCTCAAATACAAACTATCAGCACTTCCTTGCAAATTACAAAATTCCAGCCTCCAGATCTCTTAGATGAGGGATGCATTTATAGATGTGTGCAAGTTTGTGAGTCATCTCTGGGGTTTTGATTAGTGTCATTCCACTTGTTGCATTTAGTTCCACTCGAAGATTTCTTGGATCTCCTACTCATCCCTAGGCGAATTCAGAGAGGCAGGTGTCATAGGGGTTGTTTTTAGAAGATTCCATGAGCATCCACTTAGCAAACTGTCTCAGACATTTTTCCATGCTCGCTCATTGCACCCTCCAGAAGGCCTCATCAGTGTGCGTCGCACCTAGCTAGTGTAGAAGTCAATATGCATCACACCCTAATAGAGGAGCAGTTAGTATGGTCTAATTTAGGCCAATTCTAGATGGTTTTTCAAGTGGAACTTTTGGGGAATGATGTAATCAATTGACCATGATCTTTTAGGGTATGAAACAACTCTTTTAGCAGTTAAAGAGCCCTAGTTTATTGACATATAAGATTGGCGTTAAAGTGCCCAAATATGTCTATAACATCCGTAACTAGCAAGTTCAAGCTCTGAACAGCCAGATGAAAATTTTCTATCTTTGGGACTGATTCAAGTATTGTGTTAAGAAATCTGCTCATTCAAAGAAGAAGTTTGAAATCAAGCCTCACTCAAAATTCTTCAGTGATGGAGCTATGCAATCTCAGATGGAAATGGTCACTGTCATGAGTGACTGTCTACCGTCCCCTCATAAAACAACTCCACCACTCTAGAGTGATGTCGAGGATCATGCTCACACACCCTTCAGCTACCACATCCTCCCAACATCACTTCACTTAATTTTCGCAAAGTTTTGGTTGTTAGGCCATCGAGTTGTGGTATGCATTATGTTCCACAACCTCCATCCTCGCAATCGGCTATTCCTCTTAATGATATTTTCTTGTGTTCTTCCATTTTGGACTCTACTCTTGTTCGAAACGAGGAACAATCCATTGACGGTGTTGGTGTTCGACAACCAACATGCGATTTAATTCATGAAGAATATCAGTGGGAGATTGATCATCAACACTTGGAAAAGGATGACTCCCTTCCATATGAGCCTCCTCTGTTGTTTCGTGACATCTTTGGTGAACCTGCCATCTATGATTTTGCATGTGTATCTTCATCCATAGATGCACCCATTGTTGATCATTCGCACGACACATTAGATGTCAGTCCATCATTCGACAATGGAGAGGATAAGTCATTCATTAAAAATATAATTGATCTTCCATCTTTCTTTTCTGGAAACAAAGACGATGAATTTGTTTGCTTTTCATCTACAACTCTATTTGTTTCATCAGATCATGAGGATGTCAATGAAATCATTGATTTTTCTGATCATGGATGTCGTGATCATTTACTCTTATATTCAATCATTATCATGATCTTATCACATTTGATTTTTTGATGGAACCGGTCTATCATTATCTATTTGACTATGAAATTGAAACACCCAAGACTATTGAGGCACTTCAGCCCAAGATGAAGGTTATGTCAGGTTGCTACTCTCTTAGGGTTAGTCTCACTTCTGATTAGGAATCTGTTTAATCACCCAAGGCTCCTCACCACTCATCTGTATGCATTGAAGATCAATCTCACACACAGATCATGTTTCCTCCACTCGAACTTCATGATCCTATCACACATGCATTGGAGGAGTCTTACTTTGCAAGCACATATGCATGAAGCAAATTATCTTTATTTCTTTCATTTTCTTGCATGTCACAATCAAAAGTGGGCATATTCTTCAAAGCTGCATGCAGTGTCCCACAACACCATGATAAGTCCATGAACTGTTTGTCATGCACTTGCACTCATTTATGTACTATGGGCACTTTGAAACCAAGATGAACTAAGAAATGAAAAATAATTTTGAATGTTTTAGACTTTCTTTTAAAAAGCAAGGTCCATTTAGAAAGTTTGAGTTCTACCAGTGTGTCAGCTAGTGTTTTAGCAGCTACAACCACCCTCAAATTTTTTTCATTAGCTTTGTTTTGGAGCCTCTCGACCAACTCTTCATAGCACCTTGTCTTGTTTTGTGAAGTACATAAGCTTGAATGTTTTTCTTAAAGAAAGGCAGCATGTCAATCAAATTTTGATGCATTCCCCTAACAAGATGTTCATCTAGACTTGGTCCAACTGTAGGGTGAGAATCTCCCATAAGAAATTGTGCAATTCTCAAGGGAAACCACCCTTCTCTCTTGAAATTGTACAATTTTGTTTGGAAACCTACTGGGCTCCAGAACTGCGAAATCCTTCCTATTAGGGCTGCTTAGCCCAAGAATTGGGCAATCCTGGGTAGGAGTCATCTGCTCAGCCTAGGAATTGCACAATCCTGGGCAACATTCAGTTGCTTTGCCCCAGAAATTATGCAAATCTCCTAGGGAGCGAGCCTAGCCCCCATTCAGAAATGCGCATTTCCTCCCAACAGTTGAGTAGCGTCATGCATGAGCATTTGGATTAACCATTTCCACTAGAGACCAAGGAAACTTGACTTTCATGCATGGCTTACCTTCTCCTGTAATAGAAAAAGGCAAGATGCAAAAAGCATCCCTTGATTCAGAGAGCCATGTTGAGCAGTTGGATGTTACAAGTAGAGCTAGTGTCACCATGCGTTCACGTTCACAATTTCTTTCAGTTACTCGTCGGTGAGTTTGGCTAACCTTTGGCCTACCTTCACCTAGACAACATTTCACAATTCGGGGAAGCAAGGCTTTCTTTTCCTCTCTAGAAATGTACATTTCTTCCTAGGCACTGTCCTCTAGGAATTTTTTGCGCATTTCTAAGGGATAGTGACTGATGTCCCAGAAAATTACGTAATGCATTCCCTGAGCCTACAGTAATTCCCAATTGGAATCACACATTGTCTAATCCCAGCAGTCAGCAGTAAAAAGACTAGATTGTGCATCGCACAAATCCAATGCCGAATCAGCCTCCCCAAACAGTCCATAGTTCTTTTTGCGCAAGTCTGGAAACCAGTCTCCCAGCCTCCCACAATAAATTACACCATCTTTCCTATCAATTCCCAAGTATGTGTTATTTCATTCCCCGAATTTGCTTTGGCCTTCACTAAGAGATTTCTTTCCATGCATGTTGCTTTGTCTCTAGATCATTTATGTGTTCATCCACCTCTTAGAAGTACATGATCAATGACCTCCAAGAGAGTGGGACCAAAGGACATTAACGAAAGTGCAACTGGAGCAGTAGTTGAACAAGTGTCCGCATATCGATTGATCTATGAAGATACCATGTTGTTTCTAGACCAGGACATCAAGCTGAAATTGCAAGAGGTCAATAAAGCATTTGTAGGCACTTTTCAGGAAGACCTCAAAGACCATCTAGTGTATGTGAAAATTCACAAGTTTGACTTGTTACGGATTGCATGCAGATACCCTGCATTACCATGTGCGAACATGATATACTGGATTGTCTCTCACACGGATCCCGAGACAATGAATTTGAGCAGTGTCAATGAGACGAAACTTGCAACCTTCTAGGCACAGGATTATGATGAGATGTATTAGATGTCAAATCCCATGACTATCATGGAGGATCCCTTCAACTTAACCAGTAGTAGTGCTAACTCCAGAGACATTTTGGAGACCTGGGTAAAGGAGCCGGCTAGATTCAAGATGACACCAAACCAAATATACAAGACAAAGATACTGCAAAAGGCATATCAATACTTGGTCATATTTTCATGTCAACTGTATGGTCAGGAAAGCACAAAAACATTCCCACAAAGTTGGGTGATCACACTAAACCAACTAGCCAGAGAAGGAAAACCTTGTAATTGGTCCGGCATGTTGGCTCATCAGTTGAAGGAACATGTATGAAGGGCTCAACAGTCACCCAGAGGTATGCAAGTAGAGATCTACATGTCTGCCTACATCCTAGATGCAATTTTTGCCCGATAGGAGTTCCCGGGCTTGGAGTGGGCATGGTCACCGACAGACACTGTTTTGAATGAATATTATAAGTTGTAGTCTGAATGCATCTTTAGAGGAGTTATCACACGGTTGTCCAATCATTTTTCCACTACACTTTACAATATGATATTCGAACAGGATCCACCCTACATGTCGAAGGAAGCAATGGAGGCACCGTTAAAAATTGATGATTGGTATGCCACACCGTCCAACACCCTTATACAAATGTTCAGCATGGAGGAGCCTCTGCATCTTCTACCAAAGTTTTCATTGGATATACTCATCATACATGAAGCATCATATCACATCTCGGTAGGAGTGACAGCTAGACTGCATCGGATGAAGAAGGGACCTTGGACCCCTCTTCCATTGCAGATTCGGTTATATGAGATCTGAAGTTTCAAGCAAGTGGATGTCAAAGTAGAACATATGAAGAAGTACCCATTCGACCTTCAAAGTTACAATCCGTATGACCCACATTATATTATGAAAGATCACTCCACGAGAGTACGGTTCAATTGGATCGATGGATCATTTCATTGGGCAGAGGAGGACCCATGGAGATATTGTTATATTTTCTTCATACCTAATGAATATGATGGCTTCATAGTGGAGTGGTTTGTGAAGCAACATGAAGTAGCATCCCAGAGAACACCAACACCAGCATTAGTAGTAGCAGAGGTAAGCATACCAGTGCACGACAAGGGTAAGAGGAAGATTGTCGATCGCATAGAGGAAGAGAAAAGCTACAAGTTCTGAGCAGATCCATTGATAGAGAAAGAAGCTTTGGATATAGAGGGGAAGAGGCAAAAATGCAACAAGAAAATCATGGAAAGGTAGATGGATAATAGAAGAATGGAGGAAATAAAGGAGTTGCATGAGCTGAAGGAGCAACTCTGAAAGGAACAATAGTTGTGAAAATAGGTGAGGGGAGTGCAACATCAATAGGTACAGCACGGGGCACAATATGTGAAAGCACATGAAACACTACCCGTATAGGTAGTGGATTCATCAGAATAGTTGGCATCAAGGAGAGTGGGTGAACCATCGTAGGAGTAGGAATTCACTCATGAGATAGGGCATGCATTTTAATAGTTGGATACAGATATGGAGCAGTAGGAATTAGAACAAGACACTGACCTCATGCCTCACCACCAAGAGGTTGGCTTACCTACTTCACCACATCCAGACGATTCACAAGTTTCAAGTGACCAAGGAGGCAATAAGATCCTTAGAGATCAGCTAGAAGGGGAGATGCAGAACATCTCATTTGATGAGTCTCAAAATAGAGTTCTGCAGTCTTACAGAGTGCCAACTCTGGAGGATCATTCATCTCCTATGCAAGTTGAGGAAACCTCCTTTACATTACACAAATCAATAATTCTTTGATGATACAAATGAAAATACCTCCTTTCTATATATAGGAGTCTAAGTGGTCATAATGTAATCAGAGCTGGCATAACAATAATAATGTAAGGGCACAATAATAACAATAGTGGGCTTCTATGGGGCACAATAGTAACAATATGGGAACTATATGGCTACAAAAATATAATAATGGGGTTGTACTAATAACAATAATGGGTTACACTAGTAGTATATGTAATAGTCCAAAGTAAATATAAAATTAATTTCCTAATTAAAATCAGAATCAACAAATAAGTACATACCTATATTATATGTGATCAATGTCTGCCAGATGACAACAAGGTTTTGGGGACGACTCTCCACCCAACCGTAGGCTCAATTGTGCAAGGATTTGCTACAACTGGCCACCCCCGAGCCCTCAATCAACGTACTACTGCCAGTGACTCCTAAGTCTTAGAACTCCATTCTCCCAAGAGAATGCAAGATAGAATCTCGGAATGATGGAATGCAGGAATGCCTCTCATCTTCCTCACCATCTATTAAATAGAAAAACATTGGAAGGGGAACCACATGCACACACTCCATGTGTCTACATGCAACTTTCTTTTGATTTTTAGCTTTCTTGTTTTATTTCTTTACTTTTCTTCTGATTTTTAGCTTTTCTTGTTTTATTTCCTTCTTTTTGATATTTCTCTTGTTTTATTTCTATTTATTCTTATTTAGAGTTTTAGTATGGTTATTACTATTTTTATTTTTATTATTTTTATTTATTTTCTTTGTATATATTTTAATATCATTTATCATTTAACATTTATTATTTATTATTTTTATTATTATTTATTATTATATTATTATTTATTATTCTTATTATTTATTATTTATTATTTTATTTACTTCCTGTTGCCAACACCCTCTGCTGAACTAGTATAACCAGTAGGCATCGAAAGTCCCTAACACCCCGAGAAATCTCAAGGAATCTCTGTCCTTTTTCCCATTTTCGGCACCAGGCTAAGCCTGACCCGGTCTGTATCCTAGTCCAAGGGTGGCCCCAAGGATCGCGCCTGACTCAAACCTCATCTTCCCCAAGGCAGACATCCGGTCCGGTACTCAATGACTCCGGGCATCTCACAAGGCTGGCCCACTCCCTCCACAACTACGAAGGCGCACAGCCCCAGGCATCGAAGTCCTTTACATCCCTTCCAGACTTCGGCATCCCAATCCAATAACAGGCACCTAGCCTAGAACATCAGGCACTTGGCCTCCTCAAGATGGTGCCATAGCTCTTCAAGAGCTATCCATGAAGAGCTACACACAAGACAAAGGAACCACTGGCATATTTAGTGTTGATTGAGTTTTGTCCCCAGCCCATATGGTGTTACTTATTCTCCCTCGTGTGTATGGGCTCGCACGAGATCATCAAATAAACTGGCCCTCTCAGCCCATTTGTGGAGTCGTGTGAATCATATGCATCCAATGCATTAACCATACCATCATAGTATTATAGGAAATAATCCACATGCCAACTCTTGCATGTCATCATAAGAACGTTCATCTTTGTTAATTGCAACATTATGAATAATAAGGAATTGCATGCTCATGCATGTCATAGATTTGTACGGAACTATCGCATGCTTCAGTTATACCATCAACATAATTATATTAAATACATATCATGAATTCTCATAAATGAACCACATGTCAATAATCCTCATATTATAGCATCATAATTCCTATGCCACGTTATGCATATCATATCCATCATGAGTATTGAACATTAAATACCTATCATCACTTAGTAAATGAATATGTCAATATATCTTGACATAACATCATAATACCTCTGCATATTGCTACTATCGTATGGATACCTTATCACTATAAGAACCATATGTACATCATTATCTTCCTACCATGATAGCATGAAACATCATCAATATGTTTTCATCAAGTTGTCAATTACTTTTCAGTAATCAGTTCGACTTCTTTCTACTAGGTAGTTGATTATTTACAGCAATGGTATAATCATCTAAGTACATCGTTAAATTTCACATGAGCCTCATCATCTTGAGTCTTAATCTCTCGTCATATATTCTTCCTAGTGATAGCATCATTATTTAAATCATCTATCTCAAAATTAAAATCCTTTGATTTTACATCCATTTACCCTTTGGCTTACTGATTCTAATACCGCTATATGAAATTGCATATAAACATTTTTTCATCATGATTTAATTTTATATCATGGTTAATTTACTTGCAAGGATTTGTTAATCCATCTCAATACCACTTGATTGCTTTCTCATAAATTCAGTTTCATCAAGTTGGGCAAAAGACTCTTTCTTATTAAATAGTATCATTATTTTAGATTTTGAAACAGTTGGAAACACTACTACCATCATTGTCCATGAGAAACTTAAATGTGGAAACGACCTCTTTTAACGTTATGGAAAGTCCTACTCATGAAACAGTGAGTCAAGTACAATCTCTATTAATTGACTTTCACTTCTTTTGTCACTATGTACACAATCCTTCTCAAGGTATCTGTCTAAAATTTCTAGCAACATTCCTTCCTATATCTTCCTCGTTTATTATCATTTGGTCATCATGCAACTTCACACCTTCACATTTTTAAAATATGTAGATCATCATTATGACAATTACCTATGGTGTTTCTAGCTGTACTCATTAATACCTTTAAAAGAACTTTCTTCTTGATAGAACATCCCTTCTTTTTCTCCTATCCGATATTCATAGATATATTTTTCTTTTTCTCCCTGTCTTGATTTCCTACTATTCCATGTCTATTGGCTTCAAAAATGGAATTTTCTTCACTTCATTCTATTTTATTAAATTGACTTGAATTTCTCACCTCCAATCATTGTGGTTTCTCCTCCTCTCCTATAGCACTGATATACCTTGGAAATGTTGTTACTATTTCCAACTTGGGTAAGACTTGATAAATGAATTCTTTAAGATAGATACCAAGTGTAATCCACTTATCTTTTCCTATTTTAAGACATCAACATAATAAAATCTCCTTATCATACGTCTTGTTATCCATAATTCATTCATATAGTTAGTCACTTATGAAAAACTTTACAATGTGGCTCTCCCATTGTTATAGATGTTGTTATGCACACAACTTATCTTCTCCAATCATTCTATTTATCATACCTTATAGGTTCCTTAAAATAACCTTCATTATTACCCTGATTTTTTAAGTTCATTAGTTGATTGCCAATATTTTCTTCTTTATGTGCATCATCCTTAGATAGACCTTATAGTGATACCTTTAGAGTACCAAGTCATGATTATACCAACTCTTCCATTATGTTCTAAAATCGGTTGTTTCTTCTTATTGATTTCTTACCCCTGTTGTGATACGTCTCTACGATCCATTTCTCCTATCACATGAACTATCATTAGCAAGTTTCTCCTTTCCATTTCTCTTTCGACATCTTTATCCACTATATGTAATTAAACTTGAATCACGAAACCTCATGTAACATTATACTCAACATCTAAACTGAAATCCAAGTCTGTACGATTCGCCATTGAGAATATAGTAGTAAATGAGCAGATACATGTAATCTGAATGGCAATGGCAGTGTAAAATTAAATTTATTAGAAGATCATATTGAGAGAGTTGTGTTCTTGCAATAATAGACCAAAGAAATGCCAAGCAACTGCTATTGCTAAAGGACAATGAGAAAGACAATCCAACCCAAATAATTAGTGAATAGTATGATCAACATTCAAGGAATGTTATCTCTATGTTTTTAGATCAGATAGAACAATGAAATAGTGAATAGATGCTAGTGAACAATGATCATCTAAAGGTAATAAGATATCAGAGTTTATCCATTGTCAATTGGAACAGATTTCACTATTTTAGAGCACTTTAATTGGTGACAAATTTTAACTTCAATTATCCAAATACTTCAAAAACTATGCTGTAAAATGAACTAGTGGTGAGTGGTTACACCAGCATTAGAGATTTGTTACAAAAAACATGCCAGCAATTAGACATCGTTAATTATGGGTAGATTATCACCATCCAAGATTACAAGATTTTTTTCCAGTGAATCAACGAGTCATAACAAAACTATATACCTTTAATTAGGTGACTCATTTAGAATTTCACTTTTTTATGTGGTTGTAATGGAGAGAACCGTTGTAGCACTTTTCTTTTTATGAAATAGTGTTTAGAAAATGATAAGAGAATGCAAGCACAAGCAAAACAAGAAAATGAGATAGTAGTTTTACCATGTAATGAGATTCTAATGAGAGTAGAGAACCAAAGAATCTGTTGTCTGTAATGATGCATGGGAAAACCAATGAGGAACTAATGAGTGCACCAAACTTATACCAGCCAAACATTTTTAGTTGATCTTCCAAAATAAATGGTGGTATCCCTAGAATTTTAGGTCTCACTTCCATAATTTAATATCCTACTTTTGTAATGATTTTAGAGAAATAAGTTGGTTGTAGCTAGTTTAACAAGTATATCAGAGTCCAATAATAACAAAGTTAAAAAGTTATTATCAGAGTTTATGAATTTAATAAGATATATTTTATCATAAATTATCAATAATCACAATACTTAAACCATAAATTACCATAAATTATCAGCAATCACAAATTTGTAGTATAAAACCATGGAAAACATGAGTTAGAAGGTCATAAATATTTCAAAATAAATCTTAGAGAATTGTATCAATGTATAATCCAAATTCGAATGACTAAAGCTTAAGAATATTGGTGGCATTATTGTGCTAAGAAGATACTTTGATCTTCGAAAGAAATTTATTCATCATTATATGTCACACCAATATTAATTCCACAGATTCATGATTTTTAAGGATCGAAATTTTGTGTTGTAGAATGAAATATTTAAGTATCTGTTTAAGCAATCATAACTTATGTTAGAAGAACTAAATAGAATGCTTTTAACAAAATAAATCGTTAAATAAATTTATTAAATGCATCTTGAGATTTTTATGGCTATTAAATAATTACTCCCAGGAAATTTAAGAAATCAAACCATCAAAGAAATATTCCACGCCATAATAAGAAGAGACACTGCCACCTGACCCAGAACCGGATCGGATGACTGGGAAGGTTATTCCTCCCCAACACCAAAATAAAATCATTTTATTAATTATATGGCATGCCTGCAAGCACACCCGCGAAGGCAACACCATATCGAATACCGAAATTACAATACATTTAGCCATATTAATTGCCTGGATAAGATATAAATTGCTTGCATAAGACATAAGATTGTAAGCTTGCGGCCATGGATATGCGTGTTCCTGCAAATTCCATTGTTCCTTTCGACAACAATGTCGAGAAATATGCACACACAATAAGATCAATAGTACCATTTCCTCATCATAGCCCGATCACATAATCTCCACCCACTCAAATAGCCAACTGCATACTTGGTGGCTCTCCGGATCACAAATGCAAAAGTTGTTGGCGCTTGGACCACGGTGTTTAACAACTAGCAGCAATCATTATAGAAGGGCGAGCAATTGTTTTCATTCATATCAGAAGGAATGCAAATAGATTAGCGGACCTTCTTGCTAATAAAGGGGTGGAAGATAATCTGGCTTTGTGTTAGCTCACACAGAGTTCTCTCTCAATTGTCACCAAGTTCTCTCAATGTCAAACCCTCATCTCTCAAACAAGATGCTTCAAAAAAAGAAATACCAATTTACTTGTAATCAAGATTTATGACAAGATTATTAGCTTACAACAATGATTCAATGAAGCATGTAAGGATTAATCAATAAAGCAAGTAAAGGAAATGACAATTAGATGAAAATGTTAGAACAATAACTCAAATGCCTTAATAGAAAGTGCTCTTAAAAATCTTCACTTATAATATGTTATGAAAAATGGAGCAAGTGAGAATTATGCAAATGAAAGCACAAGTAAATGATCATAGATGAGATTACTAATTAGGAAATTAAAGATATACTACTTCAATCTAAAACACAAGTGAGATAAAGACGAATTACTCAATGTAATTTAGACCAAATAGCCAATGAAATCAAACAATTAGCAATGAACTCTAGATTTATTAATGACCAAGTGAAGCAATCCAATAAATTAGATATAAATACAATGAAATGAAAATTAAGTTAAAGAGTTAGTCACTTCCGCAAGAAATCCTCCCTTTTAAATAAGGAGATGGGATTCAATAGAAATAAATCTGAAACTCACTCAAGAAAATGTATTTTTATTATGAGATTACAAAGGAATAATCCCTTAAATAGTAAAAGAGAATTTTCAAATGAACGTTTAAATACCCCTCCTGAAAATATTAATGAGAGAAAATACAAGGACTAATATAAACTTTAAGAAAACGAATTTCCAGCATATATTCTACTGGCAAGGAATGAAAAGAGGAATAATGCATTCCCGCATCGTGATTAGTAAAACTAATAATCCCACTTTGAAGATTAAAAATATGGGGCATAATAACTGAAAACGTTGAGTAACTCCAAAATTTAATACCAAAATAGCTTCAGCAAAATAATAGTCAAAATTCACTTGTATTTGGGTTCGGTAAAGTCAAAATAATCTGACTCGACGACAGCTGAACAATCGAGTTAACTCAGTGACAACTCGAGTAATTAAATAATAAAGAAAAATAGACTTCGTCGTTTATGACAAAGCTTGATAACCAAAATTGCTAAGTAGACTGATTGTATTAATTTTAACCATGAGTGAGCTAGGCCATGGTGGGCACATGAAACTATATTTGAAGTAACAATTTAAAAAAACATGAGCTTTCTCGAAATTTAACTTCCTTCGCAATTGCATCAATTGAGGGGTGGATCACATAAGGATAGAAAACTTGAAAATTAAATTATTTGACTATCTTTCGAAGGACCCAAAATTTAATAATCCATAACTCCGTTCCCTATGCATGGAGGCACCCAAAAAAATTATTGACAGTACCAAAAGTTACCATTAAATAAATCTTATTGCATTTCATTCTTTCACGGAAGAGAATCGAGTATTGTAAATTTGTTTTCATTAAAATTCACATAATATAAGGAGGAAACTCCCAACGGTAAAAGGAATAATTTATGGGCTATCACGCAAGGGTTTTAATAATCAAGGAAAGAGGGGATTTAAAAGAATAGAGAAAATCTAGGGTTATGGACAACTACTACTTGCATTTTTTTTTTCTTTTTTTCTTTTTTTTTTTTATTTAAATTAAATTATTTCACTTCATAAAAAAAAATATGGATTAATTTAATTAAGGTAAAAAAAAAATTTCTCTTTTAAAACCCCATGTTGTGTACAATTGCAAAGCTTTCCATGCCTCCATGGGCTCTGCTTGAGAATCCCCAACAATTCCCAAGAAATTTGATTATAAATAATTGGGTGGTCTCTCGATTAAGAAAATTGGAATAAACAACCAGTAAAGATGCAGGGGAAAAAAAGAAGGAGTCCGGATATGAAAATATGTACATGATAAGATTAGCTGTGGAGATTACTCATAGGAATGACTTTAAAAATGAACACCATCAAAATATAACTATGCAGTATGCGCTGAATAAAAAATTTACGTGTATAGCGAGGGTTTGTAGAAAAAATATGTGGCCTCCTGGAAGTAACCATCCTGTAACTTCAAAACAAGTCAAGTTAAAAATTGCAACAAAATAATTTTTTTTTTCTAAGATGCCCATAGGCCCTAAGGGTTGAGCCAAATCTCTGATACCATATGTAACAGTCCAAAGTAAATATAAAATTAATTTCCTAATCAAAATCAGAATCAACAAATAAGTACATACCTATATTATATGTGATCAATGTCTGCCAGATGACAACAAGGTTTTGGGGACGACTCTCCACCCAACCGTAGGCTCAATTGTGCAAGGATTTGCTACAACTGGCCACCCCCGAGCCCTCAATCAACGTACTACTGCCAGTGACTCCTAAGTATTAGAACTCCATTCTCCCAAGAGAATGCAAGATAGAATCTCGGAATGATGGAATGCAGGAATGCCTCTCATCTTCCTCACCATCTATTAAATAGAACAACATTGGAAGGGGAACCACATGCACACACTCCATGTGTCTGCATGCAACTTTCTTTTGATTTTTAGCTTTCTTGTTTTATTTCTTTACTTTTCTTTTGATTTTTAGCTTTTCTTGTTTTATTTCCTTCTTTTTGATATTTTTCATGTTTTATTTCTATTTATTCTTATTTAGAGTTTTAATATGGTTATTACTATTTTTATTTTTATTATTTTTATTATTTATTATTAAGTGATTTTTTATTATTATTTATTATTTCTATTATTAATTATTAATTATTTCTATTATTTATTATTTATTATTATATTATTATTTATTATTCTTATTATTTATTATTTATTATTAAGGGGAGGGATATTACAGTATAGGGGCCTAAATGCCCCTCTCCTTAAAAAAGTGTTGTCCCCAATGCTTGAGTAGTTCTTGATGCTTCTGTATAAAATTCTTGTCCTCCCATGTGGAATCTTTAGCGGGTATGTTCTTCCACATGATGATATACTCTGAAATTGATCGATTCCATAACTATCGAGTTCTTATTTCTGTGACTGGTCCAGGTTCCAATATGATTTTTCCTTCCTTGTCAAGTTCTGGCAATATTGTTGGAACTAGGATATTCGACAACTTTCTAATGAGTTCCCTCCCTGTTTCACCATTCTTCCATTCATACCTTCATTTGTATATCAAATTTGGTTGGATAATTGTACCAAACTCTACCATTTCTGCAACCATATTTTCAATTTCACTCCTTTGGGCATATGGATATCTATAAGGCTTGATGTTTGGAGGAACACATCTTGGAATAAAAGGAATAGCATGATCATGATCACGAATACGTGGTAGACGTTTGGGAGTCTCAAATACCTTGGAATGATTGTCCAAGAATTTTTGGAGATCTAGAGAAATACATGATTTCGATGTGTGAACAGTTAGCCAATCTAATTGTGCAATTACGCCTCATTGTTCTTTCTTTATAAGCTTTGTCATTATGTCATAGTTGATTATCTTTCTTGTTTTCCTTGTGATACCCTTTAATTAAACTTCCTTTCCTTCTGAAGAAAATTTCATAAAAAGTTCTTGAAAATTAAAAGCTATTGTACCCAAGGGTTGTAGCCATTGGACTCCTAGTACAACATCAACACCACCCATTGTAATGGAAAACATTGTACTATTCAATACATATTCCCCCATGGATAGCTGAATATTATGGAATTTTCTAGCACAATTTATGGTTCCTCCACTTACAACCATCACTTGACACTTTGGTGTTGGATCTAGGAAGAAATTCAAGTCCTTCGCTATCTTACAATTAATAAAATTATGGGTACTATCCGAATCAATCAACACTATTACCTTTTTCTTCTTTATATGTCCTTTTGTCTTTACCTTTTGAGGAGTGGTAATTTTGACGAATGCATTACAAGATATCATCGGAATCATTTCTCTTTTCTCTGGGGTTGGTTCCTAGGGAGTATCCCTTTCTTTTGATGTTTCTTGATACTTTTCTTCTTGATATGTCCTTCTATATTGAGAGTTTGGGGAGTGGTAATTTCTTCCAATGCTTTACAAGATATGGTCGGATTTATTTCTTGATGCTCGATGTGATCTTTCACTTCTTCAACATTTTTCTTCTTGATATGTCCTTCTATCTTTAGTTTGAGGAGTGGTAATTCTGGCCAATGCATGACAAGATATCGTCGGATTAATTTCGTCTTCCTCTGGGGTTTGGTCCTAGTGCATATCCTATTCTTTTGATGATTCTTGATCATTTTCTTCCTCCTCTTCATACTCTATGTAAAATAATTTCTTCTCAGCACAGTTATGACCTTTAGTGCATTTGCTATCACAATTGTAAGAAAGCCCTTTTTTTCTTTTCTCTTCCAATTGTTGGGGTGTAACCCTTGTAGGTTGTGGAAGGCTAGGAGAAACAACACTTTCCTTATTATAGTTGTGAGGGGTAGACTTCCTTGTTTCCATAATTTTACTTTCCACTATGTAACAAAGCCCTTTTACTCTTTCCAATTGTTGTGGTGTTGCACTATATAAGCTGTTGCTCTTTGTATCCTCAAAATGTACTATCATTTCATCCACGAAAATTGACCACATAACAAGTTGTTTACGAGAACAAAGCCCTTTATACCATAAAAATTGATCTGGTTCTAATTATGAAGATGAAATACATACCTTTTGTAACAGTGGTACACCATGTAGATTAAAATATTGCTCCATATGAAGTATCCAATTTACTGGATCCTTGCCATCAAACTTCCTCATCTCGCTTTTTCTTGATTTTAGGACCTCGATCTTGAAACGATTGTAACTCTGTAGTTTCAGGTCTTTAATTTCTGAAATTGCGACCTGTAGTAGCCCTCTATGTCCTATTTCCAATGCCACTAGTCTGATCAAATTTAGATTCTCCAAGAAAGAGTTATGCACAATCTCCCAAGATGACCTGACTATATACCTTTTTAGATGAGTGATGAGCCCCAAATTTGGTAACATTTTGGGCTAATTTGGCCTAACTACCCTTGCTCAACCCTTCATTTTTCATGACTTATGCATCATTTTTTAGTATATTTATGTCATTTGTACGAATGAGGGCAGTCACTATTCCTAGGTGGCTAACACGTGCTTATTTCAGGTTTTTTGACATTTAATGGAGCAAAACCACGCAGATGAGGGCTAGGAGACAGCCAAGATGGGATTGAGATTTTGTAGGAAGGTTGTCCATAGCATTGAATGGCCCTCCTCGTGATCTTCACCCCCAACTCCGAGCTCCAACAGCCACCACCACTGAGTTAGAAGGCAGCCAAACGGATTTTGAGGAAGCAGCAGTTCACTCCTAGTTTGGTCAGCCAAATCCCACTAATTTAGGAGACAAGCTTGGGGCATCGTAATGTATAAATGATGAGGTTTTAGTCTTTGAAAAGGACTTTTTGAAACCTTGTTGCACATTCTGAACTACGAGCTGATAGCTCTGTTTTGCTCTTTTGTAAGCCATTAGTGGCATGTTATTTGACTTATGATTGTTATTTTTTAATGGAAAGCAGGCAGATTTGAGTTCAGTTCTGAGTTCTTAAAGGAGCCATAGCTCTCGGGGTTGGGCCCAACCTGAGAGCCTAAGGCCTCCTTCCTTTGTATTGTTATCTTTCTTTCAGCATTGTATTTCTTTTCCTTTACATGCAATTGAACGCAGTTTGCTGAGCTAGATTTCTTGGTGTGGTTAAGTAGGTTAGTTTTATGAAACAGAGTTGCTTCAGTAGTTTAGAATAGAGTAAGGAGATTGGAGTTAATAAGAGTTCCAAAATAGGGTTGACTGCACACTCATTTTCACCTCTGTTTAGGGACTGGAATTGCAGACAGTGCCACCCACCAAAAACATTGTTTTACATGTTCATGCAATCTTTGATGCAATATTTTCATTTGTAGAAGTGTCCATGCATTCAGATCTTGTGGAATGATTCTTTGCTTCAGTACCATGCATGATTTTCCTCAGAAATAACGTTGTTGTTCTTTGGTTTTATTAAAACAGTTAGAATAGGTTGATGAAATTTCGGTTATGTGTAGGACGTGGATGATTTGTTTCGTTTACACTGTGCAGTACTACTCCCTCACTCCCTTATCCTTCTCAGCCATGCCTAGGCCATCTACTCATCTCCCAGTTAGACCACTTGCCTCCCAACTCTTCTATTACCCACGTTATTCTACCTTTTCGGCCTTCCATTCCCTCTACCCTCCTTTAGACAAACCAGCTCAGCACACCCCCTCTTCATCTCATCTCTCTGTCACTGAGTCATTAAAAACTCCTCTCCTACCTCCCTATCCATCCATGCAGCCTCTTCCACTCATCCATCACCTAAAAATCTGATTGTAGAACATCCTGTAGGAATTACTGAACTTCTTGTAGAAACTCTGAACATCCTGTAGAACCCTTGCAGACTTCCTGTAGAAGCTCATAAACACGGGTGTTCAACATCTAAGCTTTGTGAAACTCTCTGAAAGGGTGCTAGGGACTCCTTAGACCCTCTCTGAGCCTTCCTGACCTCTTCCAAGCATTCCTCCCCTTGATCTATCCTTGCACAGTCAAGACCCAGTTAGAAGCACATGCATAATAATTCCAACAACTTGAACAAAAATACAAAAATATGTTTTCTTCAAATCAAGGTAGTCTAGACACATGCATCTCACCTTCCTAGAAGTAATGGCATCTCTTTCAGTAGTTTGCATTCCCACCTTTGCATCAGTGGGACTAGCTGGTAGAATTAGGGTTTGCTAGGGTTTGTGATTCTCGTTGGCTTTCAGTTCCTTCCTGCAGTAGGTTAATTTCATTTGAGTTAGCTTTCGTTCATCGGTTAAAAAGCTTCTTCTGAGAGCTCGTAGAAGTTGGCTTGAGCCCTAGCGGACTTGTGCCAGCAGACCAAGTGATAGCTGCGGCAAGAGCTAGTACTTGTGCATACAGCACCGTCACTTCCAAGTTTGTTACGAACTACCGGGTTAATAAAATTAGAGAAGGAAGCTCCAGGAGTTGTAGCATTATTGCTACAATACTGGAGCCCACCATTCTTTTTGGCGCCGTTGTCGGGGAAGCGTCAGAGTATTAGTAATTGTTGCTTTTCTTCTATTTTCCTACTCTCGCCTTCTGCTAAGTAGTTTATTTCATTTCCATTCTGCAAAAAGTAGCATAAAAATTTCCTGCTTTCGTAGATTAACATTTCAATTCCGCAATTTCATTTTTGCAAGCGTAGATTAGCATTTCAATTCTGCAAGCATAGACTAGCATTTCAATTCCTGCAATTTCATTTGAGCAAAGTAGATTAGTTCTTTCCTGCTTTCATTTCAATTCTGCATTTTCATTTCAGTAAGATAGTTAGCTGTAGATCAATCTGTTTTAGTTTTGGCAGGTACCAGAGAAAAAAAAACAAAAGCAATCAAAAGTATTTCCATTTCATGCCTCGTAGGAATCGAGATAAAACAGGCAAATTCTTACCCAACGCCCCCACCACATCACTGAGTCACCCTTCTCTCTTCTTTGGTGACAGTGATCCAGAAGAACCTATAGGCGAACCTCCTGAGATATACGAAGATCCTATAGCAGAAGAAGAGTTAGAGACCACTCCATCTGAAGCTATGGCTGACAATAGGGGAGAAGATGAGAGAATTGAGGGTGCCTTCCCCATCCGAGAGACCAATGGGGACATGAAAATGAAGAAAATTAGCCCCTCCGCTTTACCTCACTTCCATGGCCTGACTACTGAAGATCCTGATACCTTCCTGTTTGAGTTTGTTGTCCTTTGTCGAACCTATGACTATACTGAAGATGAGCAGAAGCTGAAACTCTTCCCGTCAACCCTTAAGGATGCAGCATTACGCTGGTTCATGGGCCTACCTGGGAACAATATCACCACTTGGGCTCAAATGCAGCAAGCTTTCAATACCAAATACTGGGACTACTGTAGGTCCAAGGAAACCAAGGGAGAAATCTTTCGGATGACCATGGGAAATGATGAGTCCTTAGAGGATTACGAGGAAAGGTTCCAACTTAGCTATAAACGGGCCAGGTGCACACTTGACCCTGAATCCCTCAAGTTGGTCCTGCTCCGAGGAGTCCCTGAAGACCTCTTAAATACCCTTCACATGTTATCTCGAGGAGATATTTACCAACTGCCTTATGAGGACATAAAGACTGTGTTTAGAAACCACTCTAGGGCAGCCCGGAAAAGAGGTAGAGGTAACCTCCTCTCAGCTGGTATTCCTTTCTCCAAACATGAGTTTGCAAATCAATTAGAAGATCTCAAGAGTGAGGTGAGACAGACCATTGCCATGCAACTTGATACGTTCCGAATCCAGCAGAAGAAAGAAGAAGCTGAGAGGGCCTTGGCTATCTTCTGCCCTAGGTGTACAAGGGAACACCCTAAGAACGAATGCCCATTACATTCGGTTGAAGTATGTTTTGTTTGTGAGGAGGACCACCCCACAAACCAATGTCCAAACTTACCTGGGCTTAAAGCCATGTATCAAGGGATAGAAGCCCCCACTGAACCTCTCTATTTCCTCAACCAAAGGAGGCCACAAGGACCTAGACCTTACCAGCAGGGGATGCAAGGGACACTCCAAGCTTATTATAGCCCCAACCAATCTACTCCTATGCCTTCGTGGGGTCCCCCTGCTCATCCTTCCTGGTCTATGCCTCCTCCATGGTCTTACCCACCTTAGTACCATACTCAACCCACTACTCATTCGTATCACTCACATGCCCCGCCACAGCCTCAGTGGAATGCACCTCAATCGGGGTGGAGGCCCCAGTACAATACTCCTCCCGCCATTTTGCCTCCACCACCAGTTCAACCACAACCATTACCTCCTGCTCCTCTAAGGCAACCTCAAATGCCTGCTCAACCGAACCCGAACCCCAACAACAGACAGGCCCAGCAGGTATATACTGGGGAAACATCATGCCCTACTTATGCTGTGGAGATCCAGGAGATCAATATGCGATCTGGAAAGACTCTTCCGGATCGCCAACCTCCTCCCCCAGAGGACGAGGACGATAAATAGGAAAGTGAACCAAAGGCCATTCCACCCTTTCCTGAGAGACTAACAGCCACCACACAACCCAACCCAGAGGAGGATGAGCTTCTGGGAGAGCTCAAACAGTTGTGTGTGAAAATACCACTTCTCCAAGCCATCAAAGATGTATCGATATACAAAAAACTGGTTAAGGAAAAGTTTTTTAGACACCCAGGCAGGCGAAAGAGAGATGCTTCAACTATTAATGTCATAGGACAACTGTCTGATCTTATGTTGGGACAAGTCATCTGCCCAAAGTATTTGGATCCTGGGAGTCCTGTAGTTGATGTCCACATCAATGGCACCATCATACCTCACACATTGATTGATCTTGGAGCTGCCATTAATGTGATGACCAGAGATACCATGCTCAAACTCAACCTTCAGGGTTCCTTGAGAAAGACCTCGACAGTCCTACAACTAGCAGATCGCTCCATCGTGACTCCCGAAGGGATTGTAGAGGATGTCTTGGTCTCTGTTGATTCTTGGGAATACCCTGCAGACTTCTTGGTTCTGCAACCAAAGGCAAAGCTTACTGGATACCCTCTTATTTTGGGAAGGCCTTGGTTAGCCACTGAAGATGCTTACATAAGCTGCCGTGCAGGAAACATGACCATCAAAAATGGTCCTATGTCCAAGCAGCTAGTCCTGTA
This sequence comes from Pinus tabuliformis, assembly GCA_031772625.1. Classification (NCBI taxonomy): domain Eukaryota; kingdom Viridiplantae; phylum Streptophyta; class Pinopsida; order Pinales; family Pinaceae; genus Pinus; species Pinus tabuliformis. The sequence continues at coordinate 903,513,056 of CM062813.1, forward strand.
CCCTCCTGCACAACCCTCATTAGAGCATGACTTACCACTTTGGTTGGAGGAAGGAGAAGAGGATGAGGTGTACTCAGCACCTTTGTGCACCCTAGACACCACTAAGGGAGACCCCCCAACCGAGGATGATTTGATTGAGACCTTGATCCAGAATCCACCTCCCAGTGCACTATCCTTAGAGGAATTGGTGGAGGATGCCCAAGCCAGCACCTTAGTGGACCTTTGTGCGACCAACCCTGTCACTCCCAAAGTCAAAAATGTGGAGTTCGGCCTTGAGAGAACGTTAAATATCAGCTCCTCCCTATCTCCTTCCCAGGAAAAGGAGCTGTGTAGTCTGTTGGCCAGTCATCTAGATGCTTTTGCTTGGAGTTATAAGGAGATGAAAGGAGTTCATCCTTTAGTCTGTACCCATCACATCTACATCAAAGAAGACTGTAAACCGGTTAGGCAACCCCAAAGGAGAATGAATCCAGCCCTTAAGGACATCGTCAAGGAGGAATTACAAAAATTGTTGGATGCCAGATTCATTTACCCTATCTCGGATAGCAAATGGGTGTCCCCTCTGGTGTTGGTTCCCAAGAAAAATGGGAAGTGGAGAATCTGTGTGGACTACCGTGAACTGAACAAAGCTACCAAGAAAGACCATTTTCCTCTACCTTTCATAGATCAAGTGTTGGATGGACTAGCAGGAAAGAAGTTTTTTTCTTTCCTAGATGGGTTTAGCGGGTAAAACCTGATCCAAATCAGCCCGGAAGACCAAGATAAGACCACCTTCACTTGTCCTTGGGGTACCTTTGCTTACCGAGTTCTTCCCTTTGGATTATGCAATGCTCCTGCCACCTTCCAGAGAGCTGTATTGAGCATCTTTTCTGAGCTGGTCCATGATGCGGTGGAAATATATATGGATGACTTCACTCCTTATGGGTCCAACTTCCAGGAAGCATTGTCCAATTTGGGAAAAGTCCTAACCAAGTGCATTGAGATGAACCTGTCCCTTAGTCCTGAAAAGTGTGAATTCTTGATGACTGAAGGGACCGTGCTAGGCCATACCATTTCTTGTCAAGGATTACAGGTGGATCTTAACAAAATTGCTCTCATCAAGAAGGTTCCACCTCCTGAGAAGGAAAGAGATGTTCAAAGTTTCTTAGGATTAGTAGGGTATTATAGGAGATCCATTAAAGACTTCAGCAAGCTAGCCTTGCCATTGTTTGGCCTCTTGGAAAAAGATGTTGAGTTTAAATGGACTGACGACTATCAGAGGGCTCTGAATGAATTAAAGGACAAGTTGGTGTCTGCCCCAATCTTGAGAGGTCCAAACTGGGCCCTACCATTCCACATCCACACTGATGCCTCGAACAAAGCCATAGGGGCAGCCTTAGGACGATTTGAACAAAAACTTCCATATGCCATCTATTTTGTTGGCAAAAACTTATCCAAGGCAGAACTGAATTACACTGTAACTGAGAAAGAATTCTTGGCCGTGGTCCATGCACTGAACAAGTTCTGACATTATATCACTGGCTATCAAACATTTGTACATACTGATCATGCTGCAATTAGATATTTAATGAATAAACCAGATGTGAATGCTCGTATTATTAGATGGTTACTTTTGTTGCAGCAGTTTGATTTGACTATCGTTGACAAACCAGGGAAAGAAAATGTTGTTGCTGACTTTTTGTCTAGATTGGATTTATCTGCAGATGAGGATGGAACAGTGGATGACCAGATGCCCGATGAACATCTGTTTGCTATTTCAGTACTCTCTCCATGGTTTGCTGATATAGCAAACTACCTTGTTTCAGCACAGTTCCCTCCGCACCTATCCTCAAGAGAGAAGAGCAGAATCGTCAGAAAAAGTGCCTCATTCACTTGGATCGGGGGCAACCTATTCAAGCTTGGCCCTAATCAGATCTTAAGGCGTTGTGTAAGGGAGGAGGAAGTCTTTGATACCCTCCTCACCTATCATGATGGGCCTTGTGGAGGACATTTTGCAGCAAAGAGGACTGCCTTCAAAATCCTGCAGGCAGGCTACTATTGGCCCACGCTTCATCAAGATGTCAGAAGGTATATCAGCTAGTGTGACCGATGCCAAAGGATGGGGAAACTGACTCAAAGGGATGAAATGCCTCTTCAACCTCAAGTGACTCTTGAGCCATTTGAGAAGTGGGGTATGGATTTTGTGGGTCCAATCAACCCTCCTTCGAGGCAAAGGTCTTACATCATTGTGTGCACAGACTACCTGACAAAGTGGGCAGAAACCAAGGCAATCAAAGTAGCGACAGAAGAAAAGGTGGCTGAGTTCTTAAGAGAAAACATCTTCTACAAATTTGGCTACCCAAGAGAGCTAGTCACTGATCAAGGAAGCCAGTTCACCTCCAACTTAATTGAAGACTTACTAGCTCATCACAAAATCAAGCATAGGACTTCCACCCCCTATCATCCTCAAGCAAATGGGTAGGTGGAAGTCACCAATAGAGCATTGGAAGGGATCTTGACTAAGGTGGTGAGCAGTAGCAAGAAAGATTGGGCAGATCGCCTGGTTGAGGCCACATGGGCTTACAACACCACTTGGAAGACCACAACCGGCTTCACACCTTATGAGCTGGTCTATGGGAAGAGAGATTTGTTGTCAATTGAATTCGAGTACAACACTTTGAGGATGGCAGCTCAACTGGACCTAGATCTCAGCCATGCCCAACAAGAAAGGTTATTGCAGCTGAATGGATTGGACGAGCACTGAATGCAGGCCCTTCTTCACTCAAAAGTGGTTCAACTTCAGAGGAAGGTGTGGCATGACCAACACCTCAATGACATGCAATTTCAGCCGGGAGATTGGGCGTTGTTGTATGATTCCAGGCATAAAGATTTCAAGGGAAAGCTAAGAACCAGATGGCTAGGACCATATGCAGTGGAAAAGTGTAATGAAAATGGATCTGTTCTTATTCAGACCATTGATGAGTAGGCCATCCCTATGCTTGTCAATGGGCATCGACTGAAGATCTACAGGAAACCTCTCTCAAGACAAGAATTCATCAAAACTGTGGAAAAATTAGTGCTGGCCATAGAGAAGGGTTCTGCCTCTGTTTTGGGCACACCCTGAAGATCTTAAAAAAATAAATAAATAAATAAATAAAAATAAAGATCCTTGGGTGAAAGCCTTTCTGAGGCTCCCAAGGCAGATGGTAGGGGTGAAAACCTCATTGAGGCGCCCCTGTTGTCTTTCAAAAAAAAAAAAAACAGGGGTTTGAAAAAGACCCTTGAGTGAAAACCTCTCTGAGGCGCTCAAGGAAGATAGTAAGGGTGAAAACCTCATGGAGGCGCCCCTGCTATCTTTCAGAAAAAAAAAAAAAAAAAAAGGAGAAAAACAAAAAAAACAGGGACAGCAAGTTCACAATGTGGCAATGCATGCAGGTCGCAGGTGTTCTATGAAGGAAAAAAGGTCCCTCAACTCAAAGACAAGGGTCCTTATTATGCTACCAGGTGACCTCATCAGCACCCCCTCTGAAAACACCCATCTTATCCAAGGTCTGGGCACTATTTGATCACAGTTTAGTCTTCTACAGGAAGCTACAGACTTTCTACATGAAGTTCTGTATTTCTACAGGAAACTTCTTGTAGAAGTTTTGGATGGCCCTGAACTAATTATGTGGGGAGATCTAACGACCGAGGTTTGGCATGGAGGCATGAAAGCTACTATTTTCTCCATCACACACTGCTGTTGCCTCCTTCTACCACACCAGTTGCCATGCAATGAAGAAACCTGCACAGTCAAAACAGAACACTGAATTATCAGAGGGATCTCAAATAAATGAAAAAGGTGCAGAGATACCATGCAATACTTATCAAAGCCATCCGAGGGCCCTACGAACATGGCTGTGATGACACCATCTCCACTGTCTCATCATGCACCCGAGGAGTAAAAACTCCTACAGGACATCCTACAGGAATCCCGTAGCAGTTCATCTAGCTAGGGTGTACACCATTAAATCGCCTGCAACATGCAATAATAAAGCGGGCACATGCAGCCGAGTCACAAGCTTCGTCATCAGCGACAGTCTGCAAGGAAGGACCCCCGGGCCTGTGCAAATAGCAGCAGCAAGCAAATTTAATCACCATCGTCCCGAAACCTGGAAAATCATGTCGCGGCCGCACAGGTAAGTGCCTCGCCCTTTCTTTCGTCAAATTACATGAATAATACTTTGAAATGTTTACAAGTATGAAATGAACAGGTTGAGCAGTCGAATGGCCATTCAACTGGCCACGACGACCAGTCAGATGGTCTAGTCGGATTTGGAAAGTGGCGGTCATGGCAAGCAAACCGGGTAATAGACACGTGAGAAGTGTCCAGTCGGGGGGAAGTGACGTTTTAACAGAAATGACGGCGGTGGATCTGCGGAGAATGATGCAAAAGTCAGGGAAAATTGCAGTGGAATGAGTGGGTGACGTCGTCCAATGGTTCGGCAGGGACACCTCACCCCCGTGCCACGAATTCCGTCGGGATTCAAATCCATCGGCTAGATCGCCACCCCACGCATTTATCATCAGCCGTTTAGAAGTCGAGTGAGCGTTCGAATTTCTCTGAAGCTCGTTACTCCAAGTCTTCGGCTTGTTCAAATGTCTGGTAGCGGCACAGAAGGCGCAGAACCACTGCAGTGCTCTCCAGAACCCGTGCGCTGCTTCTACAGGAAAGCTACGCTACAGGAAGCTCACTGCCATGAGGAAAATTGGTCTCTTCACATCAAAGGTGGCGAATTGGAAAAGGTAAGCCTGAACCTGTTCCTCCCATGCAATTAGTTTCGAGGGTGGCGGAGTCGACGTTCTCAAAAACGTAAAACTACAGTCTGATCATAAAAATTGCAAGCGTTGTCTTCCTTTTGCATGAATTGTCGTCGAAGTGTATGTGGGGTTTTCTACAGGAGGTGATTTTTAAGGCTCATCTGTAGATAGTCTTCGCGAATTGTGTGCGTGGCCGGGGCGCAGTTCTACGCTCTGTCCCAAAAGGCTAGTTTTTGATACGCACCCGCCACCTCCAGCTAACATAGCAGGTTTTCACCATGCCGGGTGGATTCATCAGAAAGGAACTGACCGACTCAAAGAAACTAAGGGAGAACCCTGAGGTGGTAGAGCTGTTCACTCGTGTGCAATGGATGTCGTTCTGCGAAAAACTTCAAGGATATGATGACGAGGTGGCAGAGGATTTCTTGTGAGCTCTGAAGCCAAAATAAAAAATTCTGGCCACCGTCAATTTCAGGGGTTTGAGTCTCAGACTCACCCCACAGTTCATCAGCCGAGTCATTGAGCTCCCAATGGGGGTACTGTGGGACAAGGAGGAGAGGAAATTAGGCCAGAAGGCTAAAAAGGAGTTCTTTCCACCAGAGGAGCAATTCTCAGAGGATAAGAACAGGGTCTGCAGAGCTAGCTTACTGCCACTTTGGAGCGAGGTCAGCCTCCAAATTATGAAATACATCACATGCGAAGGACGGTTTAGCATTGTATATGGGTACCATTTCCGGCTACTCACTGAATGGAGACATCAGATGGACCTATCTGTAGAGAACAAACTAAGTATTCCCTACTTTCTACTGCAGTCTATGACTGAATGTGCCACCAAGTTGAGAGAAGGCACGCCAGACCAGGTAGCCCATCATGGGCTCATTAAGCTCCTCGTGGAGGATGCACTCCACACATACAAAGTCCCTCTCTCGTGGGAAGCCTTCCGAAATCTGACTAAGGATGGCGATATAAAAATGTTGACTGAAGAGCTTGGTTCCTCCAGCAGCGAGGAGAAGGAGTCAGTACCCACAGAGAAGAAAGGAAAAGGCCAAGGACCCACGGCCAAAGCACCGAAGAAAGAGCAAAAGGAGAAACAAGAGAAAAAGGTTGCCAAAGAGAAGGATGACACACCCATATTGATGCTCAGAGAGAAAAGGTTACAAAGTAGGGTGGAGAAGACTGAGCAGGTCCATGTCAGTAAAGGCACCTCGACAATAGCCCCAACCAAGTCAAAAGGCAAAGCCCCCGCAGTCAAACAAGCTAAAACGGTGCCACCTGTTTCTACAGGAAAACCAAAAACGGCTTCTACAGGAAGCCAGAAATCAGCTAATAAAGGGCCTTCTACAGGAAGCCCTGAGAAAGGAAAACCCAAGGAAAAGAGAGCCGACATTCTTGTAAGGGAGGCAGTCGCCGTGCTGGCCGCCCTTAGTACACCCCCTAAGCCGAAAGAAAAATGAAAGAGGGAGATCCCTCTGTATTTTAAAGCCCGGAGAATTGTGAGAATCAAAACAAGGAGGCCACAGCCTCCATCCAGCAGCCCAATTACTATAGAGGATGCCCCTACTTCGCCCAATGAGAGGTCCCCCTCAAAGATATCAGTCACCTATGAGAGGGGGAGCCCGAAGACAACCACGTGGAAAGAAAGAATGGATAGGTTGGCTTCACAAGCCCGGCTACAGGATGCTGAGGCCGCTCTACAAGAAACCTTAGCCCGGCTTAAGGAGACAGAGAGGATGGAGGGAGAGGCACCCTCATCACCACCGAGGGAAGACGAAGTAGAGCCACCAAGGGAAGAAGGAAAAGAGCATATTCCGGAGCCTAGTCCCCAGCCAAGTCTGAGCTCATATTATAACTTCTTAGAAGCTGGAAAAATTATACCACAGAAATTCACTGTGCCACTTTTCTTCGCGTTGGAGGAAGAGAGAGTACGAACCCACACGTGGATGAAAATAGCTAAATCAAAAGGTGTGGCAGACATAGGCCCCTTGGAGGAACAACTCAAGGAGGCAAGAAAGGAGTTAGCTATGACTAAACACGTGGCAAACTGCCAGCGGGTGTTCCTACAGGAAGAGAACGAAAAACTTAGACTGCAGCTACAGGAGCTGAGGAGAGGAACGGGCACATCCTCAGGGGACATCACAGCAGAACAGCAAGGCAGAGAAGGACTGCAAGTCAGTCTTGGGGATCCAACCTCACATCTACAGGAAAAAGAACTGCAAGCACAAATTGAGATACAAGCGCTCAAACAGTAGTTGCAGCAAAAAGAGGCACAATTGGCCTGCATGGCCAATTGGGCCATGGATGCTATACAATGCAGACAGCCGGCCAAATCCTATGGCCTGTACCTAAGAGACTAGTGGCTACAATTTCAAATCAATGCATTAGCGCAAAGGGGTATCTCCCAACTCCAAGACCCGCAGCAGTTCACAGAATTATGCAATACCAGTTCATCAGAGGATAAGGCCAAACTATTGGAGTTTTATCTCCATAATTTGGCCCTTCCTAATGTGACTTCATGGGATCCAAACACAGTCTTAGGGGATATGCAGTTGATGGCATTTGCCTCATGGTTGAACCATGAAGACAAGAGAGCAGCAGAAGTCAAAGAGGTCATGAACCGAGAGCTGCATGAGCCACTACTAATTAGAGCAGAACCAGGGGATCCAACTGCATTAATATCGGCACACCAACACTTATCCACCGACCCTCAAGTTTTATTGAAATATATGGATCAGCAGGCCCAGGCCATAGCACATTTCGAGGATATGGAGAGACTATTAGGGGACAACTGTGTTCAAGCTTGCACCCGCCGATGGAACACATTGGCCCACAGTCTAAAAATCAGGGAATATCACACTCCAACTCGAATGAGGGAAGCTCTAGTATGGGTGCCCCTCTATAAGAAATCCGTGCAGAACCTCCAGGCCAACTGGATTGGCCTCAAGCTAAGCCCACCTCTGCTGTTAGGGAAGAGGTGGAAAGAAAGGTTGGGTTCCATGTCAGTAAGGAGGACACTACTGCAGAAGCCTGGGATGTGAGGGTGGCAGTGAAGGCAATGAAGGACGAGGAGCTGGATTAGTTGCTCAAGGATGAGCAATCATTTTAGCTGGGGGGTGATGATGAGCCCCAAATTTGGTAACATTTTGGGCTCATTTGGCCTAACTACCCTTGCTCAACCCTTCATTTTTCATGACTTATGCATCATTTTTTAGTATATTTATGTCATTTGTACGAATGAGGACAGTCACTATTCCTAGGTGGCTAACACGTGCTTATTTCAGGTTTTTTGACATTTAATGGAGCAAAAGCACACAAATGAGGGCTAGGAGACAGCCAAGATGGGATTGAGATTTTGTAGGAAGGTTGTCCACAGCATTGAATGTCCCTCCTCGTGATATTCACCCCCAACTCCGAGCTCCAACAGCCACCACCACCGAGTTAGAAGGCAGCCAAACGGATTTTGAGGAAGCAACAGTTCACTCCTAGTTTGGTCAGCCAAATCCCACTGATTTAGGAGGCCAGCTTGGGGCCTCGTAATGTATAAATGATGAGGCTTTAGCCTTCGAAAAGGACTTTTTGAAACCTTGTTGCACATTCTGAACTACGAGCTGATAGCTCTGTTTTTCTCTTTTGTAAGCCATTAGTGGCATGTTATTTGACTTATGATTGTTATCTTTTAATGGAAAGCAGGCAGATTTGAGTTCAGTTCTGAGTTCTTAAAGGAGCCATAGCTCTCAGGGTTGGGCCCAACCTGAGAGCCTAAGGCCTCCTTCCTTTGTATTGTTATCTTTCTTTCAGCATCGTATTTCTTTTCCTTTACATGCAATTGAACACAGTTTGCTGAGTTAGATTTCTTGGTGTGGTTAAGTAGGTTAGTTTTATGAAACAGAGTTGCTTCAGTAGTTTAGAATAGAGTAAGGAGATTGGAGTTAATAAGAGTTCCAAAAAAGGGTTGACTGCACACTCATTTTCACCTCTGTTTAGGGACTAGAATTGCAGACAGTGCCACCCACCAAAAACATTGTTTTACATGTTCATGCAATCTTTGATGCAATATTTTCATTTGTAGAAGTGTCCATGCATTCAGATCTTCTGGAATGATTCTTTGCTTTAGTACCATGCATGATTTTCCTCAGAAATAACGTTGTTGTTCTTTGGTTTTATTAAAACATTTAGAATAGGTTGATGAAATTTCGGTTATGTGCAGGACATGGATGATTTGTTTCGTTTACACTGTGCAGTACTACTCCCTCACTCCCTTATCCTTCTCAGCCGTGCCTAAGCAATCTACTCATCTCCTAGTTAGACCACTTGCCTCCCAACTCTTCTATTACCCATGTTATTCTACCTTTTCGGCTTTCCATTCCCTCTACCCTCCTTTAGACAAACCAGCTCAGCACACCCCCTCTTCGTCTCATCTCTCTGTCACTGAGTCATTAAAAACTCCTCTCCTACCTCCCTATCCATCCATGCAGCCTCTTCCACTCATCCATCACCTAAAAATCCAATTGTAGAACATCTTGTAGGAATTACTGAACTTCCTGTAGAAATTCTGAACATCCTGTAGAACCCCTGCAGACTTCCTGTAGAAGCTCATAAACACGGGTGTTCAGCATCTAAGCTTTGTGAAACTCTCTGAAAGGGTGCTAGGGACTCCTTAGACCCTCTCTGAGCCTTCCTGACCTCTTCCAAGCATTCCTCCCCTTGATCTATCCCTGCACAGTCAAGACCCAGTTAGAAGCACATGCATAATAATTCCAACAACTTGAACAAAAATACAAAAATATGTTTTCTTCAGATCAAAGTAGTCTAGACACATGCATCTCACCTTCCTAGAAGTAATGGCATCTCTTTCAATAGTTTGCATTCCCACCTTTGCATCAGTGGGACTAGCTGGTAGAATTAGGGTTTGCTAGGGTTTGTGATTCTTGTTGGCTTTCAGTTCCTTCCTGCAGTAGGTTAATTTCCTTTGAGTTAGCTTTCGTTCATCGGTTAAAAAGCTTCTTCTGAGAGCTCGTAGAAGTTGGCTTGAGCCCTAGCGGACTTGTGCCAGCTGACCAAGTGACAGTTGCGGCAAGAGCTAGTACTTGTGCATACAGCACCGTCGCTTCCAAGTTTGTTACGAACTACCGGGTTGATAAAATTAGAGAAGGAAGCTCCAGGAGTTGTAGCATTATTGCTACAATACTGGAGCCCACCAATGAGCAAACTTGTATGAAGTGCCACGTTTCACTGTTTTGACCTTAGGATCTTAAAAATATACACAAGAAACTACAGTCCCTTGTCTTTCTGTAAATTCTTACGAAATTTCAATCTGATGCTCAAAGCAAAAGTTATCACTATTTTCCCCAGGTCACCTATTTGGAATGTAATTCAAGAGTCTGAAAAAGACCGACTTCCTCAGATCATATCTCCGTAAATGTTGTGCAAAAAGCTTTGAAATTTATACCTAAGGTTCAATGCGATTTCATCTCAAATGGGTTTTTTTTTTTAGTGTCTGAAACATCGAAAAAGAAAGTTATAGCGCAAATGCCACGATGACTTGTTTGAAGCAGCGAAATGCTAGAATCCAAAGCTCTGATACCAAATGTTATGAAACTAGCTCACAAAAAGATAGATAAGATATATCAACGCCTTAGAAATAAGCCTCTTCGAGGGGGAAACCTCCTTTACATTACACAAATGAATAATACTTGGATAATACAAATGAAAATACCTCCTTTCTATATATAGGAGTCTAAGGGGTGATAATGTAATCAGGGCCGACATAACAATAATAATGTGAGGGAACAATAATAACAACAGTGGGCTTCTATGGGGCACAATAGTAACAATATGGGGACTACATGGGTACAACAACATAGTAAGGAGGTTGTACTAATAACAATAATGGGTTACACTAGTAGTATAGGGGCCTAACAACCAAGCAAGGAGGAGAGTTGGTGACAGTGTCCGCTCGAGCTGAACTGAAGAAGGCAATACTAGATGAAGTAATATCCCTTAAACAGTTATGCGAGTGTTGTACTCCATGTTTGGCACCATGCATAAGGCAGTCATCCATCTCAACATATAGTAGCGACAATGTGCTATAAGAGCACATATCTCGATGAACTTTCATGATGATGTTGATTAAATGCAAACATGTACAACAAGATATAAGGGAGCCCCGCTTCACTTACCTAAGATGATGAAGGGCAGTGCAGTTGAGTTGAACATATGTATGTGGAGTCAAATCTGGAACTATGAAGAGCTGCTACCTCTCAACAATGGTATACAAGGTTCCCATGCAAGTGTATTCAAGAGTATGCATGTTGTGGTGCACGCACGTGTGATCCCATCTATTGGGACTCTCACCCAGGCAAAGACAAAGGCATAGGTCTGACTAGAGCTTGACTCGTACTTCGACAAATTGATGCACATTGCCACCAGCCCAGACTTGCCCATGAGTGAAGACATCATTCACATGTATGTTGTTTCTCCAGCTGCATTGAATACAATGATGCACATGCTTATAGACAAGTTGTACAGAGGATCCTGAGCAGTGTACCCAGATGCTATGGAGGCAAGAGTCAAGTTCCATAAATATGTCACCTTGGAGCACAGAAACACCATCAATGACTATGTATCTTGGCATCAGTATGTTACTGTTGATCAATGCAAGGATGTTGAGGAGTTTGTCTTCCATGGTTGTCTAAGTCATAGTAATGTCTAGCGTGGATTGCTCAAGCCATTTCTCTCACATGGGTACATGTGCATTGTAATGTAATGTCTTTTCAAGTTTAAGTCAAGTGTTTATAGTTGGATGTAATAGTCATAGAGTAGATGAAGAGTCATGAGCGTAGATGAATTGTCATAAAGGAGAATGTTAAAGGCCACCCCACCCTTCTCTATAAATAGTCACTCATAACTCATTGTATGGGCTTTTAGTGAGTGATTCTTCTGATAATACAATCTTGGAGAGAGCTTGGACAGTATTGTAACGAGCCTTGGCTTCTCCACTATGTAGAGTTAGTACATCTCTTTCGAGGAGAAGGCGGTTTTGTCTGTAATGTTGCGCTATCAGAACTAGTGGTTGGACATTGTTGGGTCCCTATAATACTAGTGATTACCCCATTACTATTGTAGTTATACCCCTTATTTATATTTTTGTGCCCCTATTACCCCCATATTGTTATTTCTGTGCCCCATAGAATCCCTCTATTGTTATTTTTGTGGCTTTATATTATTATTGTTAGGTCGGCTGGATTATATTGTGACTCCTTAGACTCCTATATATAGAAAGGAGGTTTTGTCATTTGTATCATCCAAGAATTGTTCATTTATGTAATGTAAAGGAGGTTGCCCCCTCGAAGAGGCTGAATTCTAAGGCGTTGATCTATCTTTTCTATCTTTTCTTGAGCTGGTTTCATAACATTTGGTATCAGAGCTTTGGATTCTAGGGTTTCGCTGCTCCAAACAGGTCATCGTGGAATTTTCGCTATAACTTTTTTTCTGTGACGTTTCAGAAGTCGAAAAAAAAACCCATTTGAGAAGAAATTGCGCTGAACCTTGGGTCCAAATTTCAGAGCTTTTTGCATGATATTTGCGGAGATATGATCTGAGGAAGTTGGTCTTTTTGCAGACTCCTGAATTACATTCAAAACAGGTGACCTGGGGAAAATCGTCATAACTTTCTCTCTGGGGATCGGATTGAAATTTCGTAAGAAGGTACAGAAAGAGGACGGACTGTAGTTTCTTTGCTGTGTGTTTCAGATTCAAAGGTTGAAACAGTGACTCGTGGCACGTCGTACAAGTTCGCTCTACTGAACCAGTCTAAAAGCAAGTCACTGTGGGAGATTTCACATAACTCTTCCTTGGAGAATCCAATTTGGCTCAGACTTGTGGCATTGGAAAGAGGACGCAGAAGGCTACTACAGGTAGAAATTTCAGAATTGGATGATCTGAAATTACAGAGATACATCAGATTCAATATCAGGCTTCTATAAAGTGAAAAAAGGTGTGTAGTTTTTTTTATTTTTGTGTAAGCTTGGTTTAACGGAATTCAAAGGGCATAGTAAAGCATTATTATCGGTAACTGATGCCCCGAGGAAAGAAAATGCAAACACCTAGTAAGGAACCTGAAAGCTCTAGCATGACTCATGAAGAAGAGGAAGAAATGCTACATGATATATCAAAATTACAAGAACAAGTGCAACAAATGTCACGCTCACAAAAGCTAACAGAAGCTAAGATAAGTGGCGTGGAATCTAAGATAAATGGCATGGAAGCTAAGATGGAGGATTCGATGGAAGATTTGAAGATAGATTTGAAGACAGACATGGAAGAATTGAAGAAGTTGCTACAAGAAAGGGTCACTAATGGTGAAAAGGTAGTAAAGGAAACTCATGATGAGAACAAAAGAAATGTTAATCATGATTCCATAGATGCTAATGTTGGATCGAAGAATCACCATATTCCAAAAATCGATATGAGGAAGTTTGATGGCAAGGATCCCGCCACATGGATATTACAGATGGAGCAATTCTTCGATCTCAATAATGTGCAAAACACACAAAAGGTACGTATGGCAACTGTATATTTGGAACCAAATCAGTTTGTATGGTATCAATGGCTTTGCTCTCGTAAACAATTTATCACTTGGGCAATTTTTACGGAAGAATTGATAGCACATTATGAGGATACAAAAAGCAACACTTTTTTTAGCCAATTGATAAGTCTCAAACAAAAGGGTTCAATAATGGAGCACATTGAGGAGTTCCAAAAATTGAACATAAGGGTAAAAGATATTCCAGAGGAGCATAGGATTGATGTGTTCATAGGGTCTTTAAAGGATAATATCCAACATGATGTTCGCCTTTGGGAACCTGATTCATTAGAGAAGGCATTCAGGTTAGCAAGAAAAATGGAAAGCAAAATTATGGCAACCAGGAAGCATACCACTCACAACTATAAAGACGGAAGTGTTGTTGCCCCTAGTCTTCCACAACCTATAAGGTTGACACCACAACAATTGGAAAAAAAAGAGCAAAAGGGCTTTGTTACAGTTGTGATAGCAAATACACTAAAGGTCATAAGTGTGCTGAGAAGAAATTATTCTACATAGATTGTGAAGAGGAAGAAGAAAAGGAGCAAGAAAGGTCAAAAGAAGAGGATATACTCCAGGAACAAAGCCTAGATGAAGAACAAATAAATCCGACCATATCTTGTAATGCATTGGCGGGAATTACCACTCCTCAAACCATCAAGATAGAAGGACAAATCAAGAAGAAAAAGGTAATAGTGTTGATTGATTCAGGAAGCACCCACAATTTTATTCATTGTAGGGTAGCAAAAGAATTGAATTGCTTCCTATATCCAGCACCAGAGTGTCAAGTGATGATTGCAAATGGAGGAACAATAAATTGCTCTGGAAAGTGCCATAATATCAAGCTATCCATGGGAGAATATGTATTGACTAGCCCAATGCTTTCCATTCCAATGGGAGGTGCTGATGTTGTACTAGGAGTCCAATGGCTACAATCCTTGGGTACAATAGCTTTTAATTTTCAAGAACTTTTCATCAAATTTTCTATGGAAGGAAAGGAAGTTGAATTAAGGGGTATTGCAGGGAAACCAGGAAAGATAATCAGCTCTAATGGCATGACAAAGCTTCTAAAAAAGGAGCAAAGAGGTGTAATTGCACAATTATGTTCGCTAGATGTTTCCACATTGGAATCATCTATTTCTCCAGATCTCCAAAAAGTCCTGGACAATCATTCCAAGGTATTTGAGACTCCCAAAGGTCTCCCACCTATGCGTGATCATGATCATGCTATTCATCTGATTCCAGGAAGTGTTCCTCCAAACATCAGGCCGTACAGATATCCCTATGTCCAAAAAAGTGAAATTGAACGTATGGTTGCAGAAATGCTAGAGGCTGGTATAATTCAACCGAGTCAAAGTTCTTTCTCAGCTCCAGTAGTATTGGTGCACAAGAAGGATGGATCATGGCGCATGTGTCCAGATTATAGGGAGCTCAACAAGCTCACTATTAAAGATAAGTTCCCCATTCCTGTCATTGATGAATTACTGGATGAATTGCATGGATCAATTTACTTCACCAAGTTGGATCTTCGTTCGGGATATCATCAAATCAGAATGAAGATTGAAGACATTCCGAAAACGGCATTTAGAACTCATGAGGGTCATTATGAATTTTTGGTCATGCCTTTTGGCCTTACCAATGCACCTTCAACATTTCAAGGTTTGATGAATTCAATTTTCAAACCATTCCTTAGAAAATTTGTGTTAGTATTTTTTGATGATATACTAATCTACAGCAAGTCTTGGAAGGATCATGTTGAACATGTTGACAGGGTGCTACAACTATTGGAGGAGAAACAATTATATGCAAAAAGATCCAAATGTTTCTTTGGAGTCCAGGAGGTGGAATATTTGGGTCATATTGTATCTCATGAAGGAGTTAAGGTAGACCCTAGCAAAATTAAAGCCATTAAGGAATGGAAAATCCCCACATCCATAAAGCATCTGCGAGGATTTCTTGGGTTGACAGGGTATTATCGCAAGTTTGTTAAGAATTATGGGAGAATAGCAGCACCTCTAACAACATTATTGAAGAAAGATTCATTTTCATGGACTCCGGAAGCAACAAAGGCCTTTGAACATCTTAAAGAGGCAATGTGCCAAGCACCGGTCTTAGCTACACCGGACTTCACAAAAACCTTTATTGTGGAATGTGATGCTTCAGGAAATGGAATTGGTGCTGTTCTAATGCAAGATGAAAGACCCATTGCTTTTGAAAGTCGTCCAATCAAGGGAAAGTTTTTAAGCAAAGCTATTTATGAGAAGGAAATGTTGGCAATACTCCATGCACTTAAGAAATGGCGACCCTACCTAATGGGAAGACACTTCAAGGTAAAAACGGATCATGATAGCCTTAAATACTTTTTAGAACAAAGATTATCCTCTGAAGAGCAACAAAAGTGGGTCACAAAGATGTTGGGTTATGACTTTGAAATCATCTACAAAAAAGGGAAGCAAAATGTGGTGGCAGATGCACTCTCAAGAAAGGATGAGGATGTGGAAGCATTGTTGTGTGCCATTTCTATTATCCAACCAGATTGGATAAACGAAGCAAGGGAGGAATGGAAGAATGACGAAGAAGTGTGGGCACTTATTCGAAAGCTACAACAAGATTCCAGTACTTCTGATACATTTAGCTGGCAAAATGATTCGTTATGGTACAAAGATCGCTTATACCTCTGTAAGAATTCCCAGCTAAAACAAAAGATTCTTATGGAATTGCACACTTCTCCCTTAGGAGGGCACTCAGGATTTTTAAAAACTTACCACAGGGTTAAGAAGGAATTTTTTTGGGATGGCCTTAAATCAGATATTCAAAAGTTTGTGGCGGAATGTTTGGTTTGCCAACAAAATAAAGTTGAAACAATTAAGACACCGGGTCTATTACAACCTTTATCCATTCCAAGCCAACGTTGGGAGGAGGTTTCAATGGATTTTATCACAGGTTTACCCAAGTCTGAGGGAAAGAGTGTCATCATGGTGGTAGTTGACAGACTTACCAAGTATGCACACTTTTGTGCATTATCACATCCATTTAAAGCCAGTACAGTTTCTACTGCATTTATGGAAACAGTTCAAAAGCTACATGGAAACCCAAAGATTATTGTAAGTGACAGAGATCCCATTTTCACTGGAAATTTTTGGACAGAATTATTTTCTTGTCTTGGTACTCAGTTAGCTCATAGCTCATCTTATCATCCTCAATCTGATGGGCAAACTGAGATAGTAAACAAATGTTTGGAAGGATATCTTCGTTGCTTTGTATCTGATAAACAGACACAATGGGTCAAATGGTTGCCTCTGGCTGAATGGTGGTATAACACTTCCTTCCATACAGCAACAAAAATGACCCCATTTATGGCACTTTATGGGTATCAACCACCATCCATCACATCATATTTAAGAGAAAATTCTAAGGTTCAGGCAGTGGAACATCACATCGAACATCAACAACAAGTCCTCCAACTCTTAAAGGATAACCTCGTGTTGGCACAAAATAGAATGAAACAACAGGCAGATCAACATCGCAGTGAAAGAAGTTTTGATGTAGGTGATTGGGTATTCCTACGGCTACAACCATATAAGCAAATGTCCCTAAAGCAAGCTAAGAAGGATAATAAATTATCACCAAAGTATTATGGTCCGTACAAGGTGTTGCAAAAGATTGGTACTATGGCATACAAATTGGAGCTTCCTGCAGCTTCTCGATTGCACCCAGTTTTCCATGTTTCATGTTTAAAGAAGGTTATAGGTGACAAGCTCCCAATTCAAACAATATTGCCAGAACTTGACGAGGAAGGAAAAATTATATTGGAACCGGAAGCAGTCACAGAAACAAGAACTCGACAGCTACGAAATCGATCAATTTCAGAGTATCTTATCAAGTGGAAGAACTTATCCGCTGAAGATTCCACATGGGAGGATGAGAATTTTATGCAGAAGTATCCAGAACTACTCAAGCGTTGAGGACAACACTTTTTTGAAGGAGAGGGGCATGTTGGGTCCCTATAATACTAGTGATTACCCCATTACTATTGTAGTTATACCCCTTATTTATATTGTTGTGCCCCTATTACCCCCATATTGTTATTTCTGTGCCCCATAGAATCCCTCTATTGTTATTTTTGTGGCTTTATATTATTATTGTTAGGTCGGCTGGATTATATTGTGACTCCTTAGACTCCTATATATAGAAAGGAGGTTTTGTCATTTGTATCATCCAAGAATTGTTCATTTATGTAATATAAAGGAGGTTTCCCCCTCGAAGAGGCTGAATTCTAAGGCGTTGATCTATCTTTTCTATCTTTTCTTGAGCTGGTTTCATAACAGACATGGATGTATTATATAATTGGAAATTACACTTCTAAATATAAGAAGAGACAACATATTTCATGCATATGTTGGATTGTATTCTATGCTATCTAGTTTACTCTAAATGATATATGTATTTGTTTTCTTATGCATGCATCTATAGACTATTTTGTATAAGTATGTATGAATTTTTTCGAAATGTGTTTTTGGTTTAACCATCACTTTGGATTTCTTGCTAAGTTTCCTTCCACGTTGTGATGCATCTTTGCTCATGTGTTCCCTTCTTAACTGTGTGCTGTCATAGGTTCCCAAGGGGCACACTTTTCTCAACCACCGTGTGTTAGAACCTCTCATGCACCTTCCTTGGCTCACTGCATTTGTCATGCCCTTGCTACCAACAGAGTTATCTGACTTGCCCCTATATGAAATTGTCATCAAGGCATTACCGTATGACCCATTGTTGGGAGTCCTACACTAAACAGTCTGAGGTCTAATTGGGACTTCTTACCAGGGAGATCCCCTAACATGTTGGCAGATCCACCACCATCAACACACTATTGTGGCTATAGAAGAGACAAAGGAACTCTCACAATTTTCAGTGGATGAGCTTCATGTATCATTCATTTCTCATGAACATAGACTAAATAGATTAACAAACTCCTCATTAGAGCATGCCTTCAAGACACAAGTTTTATTTGGTCAAGGTAGAGGCAGAGGAAGATCAAATGCTATAGGAAGAGGAAGAACCCCACATAGATGTGGAAGAGGAAACCCTTCAAACTGAAGTGGAAGGGGAAACAATCAAAATTCAACTCAATGCCTAAGCCAAAATGAAGGACAAGGTCAGAGGTATGATAAATCTCAAGTTCAATGTCATTATTGTAAGAAGTATGGTCATTATGCAAATGAATGTGGAAAGAAGAAACATGACATAAGTAACAAACCAAGTGAAATTTTCAAAAGGGAAAATCAAAACCAAGATAGCACGTTTTTAGCTTGTAATGTAACAAAAGAAAAGAAAAGTGATGTACAATCTCTAGATTCAGGGTGCAAGAACGACATGACATGGAACATAGAAATGTTTTCCATTCTTGGTGAAAGTATGAAATCTGAAGTGAGATTAGGGACTGACAGCAAATTCTTTGTCATAGAAAAAGGAAGAATCAATGTTCTAATCGGGGAGGTGGGAGAAGTAGTATATTTCAGATGCTCATTTTGTCCTTGGTTTGAAGCATAACCTCATTAGCATTGGAAAAATCATGCAAAAGGGCTACAATGTCTATTTTTTAAATGATGAGTGCACACTTTTGTATAAGTCTCCAAGTAGACAACTAATTGCAAAAGTTCAGATGACGAGCAATAGAATGTTTCCCTTAAACATAAAATTAGAATCGAAGGAAGAAAGTGCTTAAGCACAACTATCAATATATTCACAAAAGGATGAAAGAAAAGTTGCAGTTGTCACACAAGTAGAATTTCAGGTAGAGATTAAATATGAAAATTGGTTATGGCATTTGGGATTTGGTCATCTCAACTTTGGATTTTTGAATTTTCTGCATATGAAAGGCATGGTGAGGGGATCGTCACTCATACAAAAACCACACATAATTTGTGAAGGGTGCATCTTGGGAAAAAAAATATAAAGAGGCATTTCCAGTAGGAAATTCAAAAAGGCCAAAAGAACCCTTCAAAATTGTCCATTTATACTTATGTGAACCAATGCAGACACCATCAATTGGGGCTAACTATTATTTCTTGACTTTCATGAATGATTATAGAAGGAAGACATAGGTTTACTTCCTCAAAAATAAAAGTGAAGTGTTTGAGCGCTTCCTTCTGTACAAAGATATTGTTTAGAAGAAAAATGGACACTACATCAAAGTCTTGAGGACTAACAAAGGTGGTGAATACATATCAAATGGTTTCGTTCGATTTTGCAGGGAGAATGGAATTGACAAGAAATTTACGACAAGGTATACACCTCAAAAAAATGGTGTCGTGGAAAGGAAGAATAGGACTATTATTGAAATGACAAAGCGTATTATGAAGGAAAATCATTTGAAAAGTTATTATTGGGTTTAATTTTTCGCTTGTGCAGCATATATAATTAATATATATCCTACCAAAAGGGTCAATAATATGGTTCCTAAAGAGGCATGGAGTGGAAGAAAGCATATTTTCACTCAGATGAGAGCTTTTGGATGTGTGGCATATGCATGTGTCCCAAATGAGTTGGGGAAGAGGATGGACAACAAGGGGGAGAAATGCTTATTTGTTAAATACAATGATGAATCCAAGGCATACAAGCCCTACAATCCATCAACAAAGAAGGTTAGAATCAATATAGATGTACAGTTCATAGAAGAGGAAGCATGGGATGGAAGTTTAGAGAAGTCGACCAATGTGACAATTGATGGGCCTCTAAATTATACATAAATTAAGGCCCATGCCTCTAAATTAAAACATATATTAAGGCTTATGACAATCCTTCAACACATTAAATCTCTCTTTTTGCATTAGACAATTTATTTTTAACTTTAATATATTCATTAGGAAGGTTTATGAATAATTGAATATTTGTGCCTAATATTATTTATTTTTGAGGAACATTATGAGAATATTGCGTAGATTATGATTAGTTGGAGGAGGAGATAATTTAGGAACTTGTTCACTACTACTAGAGGATCAATAATAAATAATAATTCAACAAGATCTGATGGAATTATGGCACATATTGTAGAACTCCAATGATTGAACAAATCTAGGAATGTGTTCCACTAATAAAGGGAGCAGATCAAGTAATCAAGGGATTTCAATGGGGAAAGCTTCCTCCATTCATGTGGAATGATTCCTAATCATTTTTTATAAGTGCCAAGTCGAATTTTCCCCTAGGGGGATATTTTCATGAGTGTTATGGTGGAGAGAGCTTGTATTTTTGCATCTCCATTGTATCTCCTGATAGGGATGTAATTTTATTGATGAAAATAATGAACATTGGTGTCATGTTCAGCTTCTAAATCTTGTTCTCCTCCATAGGTCTCTGAGTTTCCTTGGGCTTGGCAATCCCGGGAGCCTCAAACCCCTTACATATAATTTTAGTTCCTTCTTTTCATTGCTTATTCACATGCATCTCTTGTTTTTTTTTCTTTCTATTCTGCATTTAGAATTAATGATTTCTTGTTGTAGGATTGAGTTAAATGGTTGATGTAAGTTCTTTGGTAGGATCACAAGCATTATTTCATCCTTAGAGAAGCTTTGTAAGTTCACAAGAATCATTGTGTATCTTGGATGAGTCTTCTTATTCCTAAATCTAGATTGTTGGACCTCCTTTTTGGCAAAGAACAGTAAATTTCTGCTATTTTTTAGAGCATGCTAACGAGATTCAATCGACATGATTCCAATTTCATTAGAACATAAAACATTCTAATTCATAACAAAAATTGTCCCATTGCATTTGCACTTAATTTGGTTCGGTATTTATTATATTTACTAGCTCACTAGTTCTCGAATTTCTAGATTTTTTATTAGTAATGTTTTTTATTTTTTTAGAATGGATTAACATAGGACTTTTTTAGTGATTCAACTTGGAATAGGGACCTAAGACATCCTAGTTAGTAAAAAAAATTGTCCCATCCAATTTGGATTTGATTTTCTTGGTCATTAAACCCTCACCAATTTCATCATTTCACAAGCGTTTTGAGTGAATCCATCCATCTCCCGACTTTGGTTTTGAGTTTTGAGTGATCTTAGGAATTTTCCCACTCCATTCAACCCATCACACACCTTTCCTATGAATCCCTTCACCTCCAACACCACACATTTTTCTCTCGGTTGTATCGTGTAGGTTTCATATAATTCCTACATGATCATCGTGTAGGTTTCTAGTACATCGTGTAGGTTTTCTTGAAATGGCATGTTTTGAGGCCGAATTGATAGAAAACCTCTAGTAAGTCACCAAAATCCTCCTCGGGGTCCTCCACACCATACAACCATATCATAGCCCTTTCATCCATCCTAAAACATCTTTAATTCACTTGCCACATCCACAAAAGAAATTATCTCCCTACTTTATTTTCCATAAAAACACAAAAAAGAAAAAACCTATTTAGTTCAGTCTCTTTACTTTCACATTAGTGTTGTTTGATGCTTCTTGCTCCTACAACTTAGTAGCATTTGTTTCATGTATATTTAGCATTTCTACTTTACATAGCTTCTTAAATGGTCAATTAGGGAATGGTGTGATTTAGAATTGAATTTCTGTCTCTTTCCTTGTACTTTATTTCTTGCAATAGGTTAAGGTTCCATTTCAAATATTTCATTTTTTGCAATTAGTTTAGGATTTCACTTCATTACATGCACTTCATTACATCATGAAAGCAAACGAAGGACACATTGTATGTCACACATATAGTGCCAACACCTCTTAAGTTTGAAGCTTGGGTTGATAATTAAAGTCTGTAGCCTCGGGAATTGGAGCATTCTTGTTGCAATACCGAGGCTCATCAACAACATGTATACCACAAGAAGACAAAGAGGAATTAACATCAACAAGTAATTCATCAATGGTGACTCCTCCTACTCCTATTCAAGCTCAAAAAAGTAGCCAACAAGCGACATTTTCAACAAATAATAGGAAAGCATTGCACAATCAAGCAAGTGCCTCTCCAAGCACATCGCAAAGACACACATGCCATCTACTTCAAGGGAAACATCAAGTGATAAGTCAAGCCCATCTTCCAGAAGTATAAAATTTTAAGTTAAATTTATGAGAAAGATGAAGTTGATAGTAATGATCGTATAAATTCCTTCTTTGCATTGTTTTGATGTGTAGATGACCCAATCCATTTTGAGGATGCAATAAAAGAAGAAAAATGGCTTCCGAAAATGGATGAAGAAATAGAAGCAATATAAATGAATGGCACATGGGACTTAGTGCACGTTCCACAAGGAAAATATGTCATTGGAGTGAAGTGGGTCTATAAGAGCAAGAGAAATAATGAAGGAATGATTGAAAGGGATAAAGAAAGGCTAGTTTTCAAAGGGTACAAGAAACAACATGGAAGATATTATGCGGATACATTTATACCAACTGCGAGCATGGAGACAGTGTGTACACTGCTGTCAATTGTTGTGCAACATAAATGGAAAGTGTATCAAATGGATGTAAAATCAACGTTCTTAAATGGTCCGCGAAAAGAGGAAGTATATGTTCTGCAACCACCTAGTTATGAGGTAGAAGGCCAAGAAGACAATGTGTATAGGTTGAGAAAATCTCTTTATGCACTGAAGAAAGTACCACGTGCATGGTATAACATGATAGGTTCTTACTTTTTGTACAATGGCTTCGAAAAATGTGATGGTGAGCCTACTGTCTACATCAAAGAGAGTGATGGTAAGATTCTTATTATTATCCTATATGTAGATGATCTGTTTTTTACAACCACCTAGTTATGAGGTAGAAGGCCAAGAAGACAATGTGTATAGGTTGAGAAGAGCTCTTTATGGGCTAAAGAAATTACAACGTGCATGGTATAGCATGATAGGTGCTTACTTATTGGACAATGGCTTCGAAAAATGTGATGGTGAGCCTACTGTCTACATCAAAGAGAGTGATGGTAAGCTTCTTATTATCGTCCTATATGTAGATGATCTATTTTTTACAAGAAATGATGATTTCCTCATCTTTGATTCCAGAGAAGTCATGAAAGGTGAGTGTGAAATAACTAACTTAGGGTTGTTAAGGTATTTTTGGGCATAGAAGTGAAGCAAACAAAAAATGGTATTTTATTTCTCAAGAAAAATATGTAGTAGACATTTTGGAGATGTGTAATATGCAGAAAAAAAGCTTGCACCAACTCCAACTGTCATGGGGTTGAAGTTGAGCAAAGAAGGTTGCAACAACAATGTCAATCTGACATTACATAAAAGTATCATGGGAAGCTTGATGTATTTGAAAACAACTAGATCTAATATAATGTATGCAATGATTTGGGTGTCAAGGTTCGTGAAGACACCAAAGGAGACACATTGGAAAGAAGCTAAAAGGATTCTAAGGTATGTCAATGGGACAAAACAACATAGTATTTTGTACACTAGAATAAATGATTTTAGGCTAGTTGGTTACACTGATAGTGGCTAGGCATGAAGTGTCAATGATAGAAAGAGCATGCCAAGATATGTTTTTCATTTAAGTTCACGATCCATTTCATCAGCCTCCAAGAAGCAGCCAATAGTATCATTGTCAATAGAAGAAGCTGGATATGTCACAACAACATAAGCAACATGTCAAGAGTTTGGATGAGAAGAATGTTGGGGATTTATGCCATGACCAAGAGGGAACAAAAACTATCTTCGGTGACAATAATTCTGCAATTTCACTATCAAATAATTATGTTTTCACAAGAGGACCAAGGATATTGATGTTGAATATAATTTTACTATACATTTGATTAACAATATTGAAATTGTGTTGCAATACTCCACATCACAGGAACAATTTGTTGATGTTTTCACAAAGCCATTGGCACGTGAAAATTTTGTTTATCTGAGAGACTATTTAGGAATTCTCAATGGCGACGGTTGTGATTAAGACGGAGTATTGGAAAATTAATCTCAACCACCTCGTTAAATAAACTGACAATAGCCATACTTGTGGTGAACAAGTAGATCAAGCAAGTAGACTTTGTTTGCAAGTTGCAGATTTTATTTGTAGACTGAATGACATGGGTCAAACGAAGTTCGAAGAAGGAGTATATATCATACCATTTAATGAATGGTTGGTGAAATAGTATGCTCAAACATTTATTCCGAAATGATTACTTACACTCTGTAGCATCTGCAAGTTCAGAAAATCATTTACTTTGTACAATCACCCATACTATGTTTTAATACTTTGACTTTAACATAAATTATTTTGTTGAAATTTATTTTTGAATATACATGTGAATAAGTATTTAGTTTAGTCGAGGGTGTGACATCAAGAGGAGAAAATCATGGAGCAAATTTTGTTGTGCTTGTGAAAAACAAACAGTTACTCAGTTTTATACTATGTTACTCCACAACCCCTCGTGAAGTGTAAAACACCATAAGAACTTTTAATTACTTTGTAAAGGACCTGCACCCTCCATGTGAATATATTTCATGCATTAAGCATTATAATACAAAGCTTTATTTTGTTTCTCCAAAAATTTTACTCTTTTCTACTGTGCATAAATTTTTTTGTGTCTCAAGCGCCTGTCTAGTTGTGATTTGATGTCCGCAACTAAAGTGTTGAGGGAAATACTCCTCTCCTCTACTCCTCCAAACCTAAAATGTCGTACCAAAGCAGGTGAAGCTTTGTGTGAGTGTTTCTTGAACATTTCCTATGTTCAGCCTTTGTTTAGCCAGTGTGGAGATTTGTTTGAGATTTGTTGGCATTATTGAAGATCCAACACCTATTTGAGATTTTGACCCGGTGAATGAGCCGAGTCTTGGTGAACCCGACTATTGGTGAATGTGAGTAAAATATTCACTGGAGCTGATGTTGTGTTAGCTACCATTATTGATTACTATGACAGAGTCGAAACCATTCCATATGTGAGAGTCTTCCGTGTGTGTGGAATCTCATCCTTACATGTGTTTGTTCTAGCATTTTAGCAAGTTCCCATAAAGTTGCATTTTCATGACCTATTTCCTCATAGAGAAAGTGTGAAGGTGTAAGTGTGAACAAGTGCATATCCCCAAGACAATGTTTTGAAAATAGAATTGCAATTGAGGAGATCTGTCGATGGAGTTTTGTTTGAGCATGGGCTGAGGAGATCCATTGTTCTATTTTGAGAGCTAGTGTGAGTGAGCCACTCATGCATCCTTTTTACTCTCGATAGAGTGTGAGTGAGCCACTCCTATAGCCTCTATACTCTATTGCATAAAATCAGAGATTTTAGGTAAGGATTCATCTGGTTTCGAACCACAGATCAGGTCATTCTAAGAGTAGCCTCGTGCTGCAAAATTGTGGAATAGATTTGTGACAACGATGTGGGGATTTTATTCTTATAGAGTCCTTGGATGAACAAGCATATGTAGTTGAGCTTGTTTACTGCGATGTTGAAAGTATTTTTCTCATAGCGACAACATGAGGAAATTCTATGTTGGTGGTTATTAGAGTACAATTCTATCAAATCGAGGGGGTGATTTCTATGACTGGTCACTATGGTATGTGACTGAGGGTTTTGTTACGGTGAAGTTAGCCTATCCTAGATTGAGTGCATGGAGACTCTTAATGCCTCAAAATTCCCTAGATAATCGAGTGTCTCTAGTGGGTGATTCAGAGTGGTTTGTTTCCTAGAGTTTATTTCTGCATCGTAGAGTTGTTTGTGTGTGTTTGGATGGTAGACAAGGCTGCTTGGAAAATGTCTTGAGGAACACGTTGTGGATATTCATTCCTATCTATCGTAGGTGGTGCAATAGAGGGGGCTTAGGTGGATATTGAGCTCTAGTTGGATATTGAGCTCTAGTTAGATATTGGATATTGAGGATAATTCACACACTGGTGTTGCTGAAAAGCCGAGACCTGTTGAATGCCTTGACTTTGAGAGCGTAGATCTTCTTAGTGTAAGCTATATGCTTGTTATTGGTGTCTTAATCAATTTTCGAACAGACTTGTGCATTGATGTGTGCTTTGGAGAAGTTGATACAGTGAGTTATTGGTGTGGTTATCGATTGGTGAGCTGACCTATGTGTGGAGCCGACTGAGTGTGGGCAATGTTGTTGGAAAATTAATATCAAACACCAAGTTAAATAAAGTGACAACATGCATATTTGTGGTACACAAGTAAATCAAGCAAGTAGACTTTGTTTGCAAGTTGTAGATTTTGTTTGTAGGCTGAAGGACATGGGTTAAATGAGGTTCTGAGTAGTACACATCAGACCATTCCACAACACATAAGATAATTAAAGAACTTAATGAAGGGTTGGTGAAAAATTATGGTCAAACATTTATTCCATGACTATTACTTACACTCTGCAACATCTACAAGTTCAAAAAATCATTTATTCTGTACAATCCCCCATAATATGTCTTAATACTTTGACTTTCTCATAAATTATTGTGTTGAAATGCATCTTTTAATATACATGTGAGGAATTCTTTAGTTCATTCGAGGGTGTGACGTCAAGAGGAGAAAATTGCATAGAAAAGTTTGGTGGGCATGTGAAAACAAACAGTTATTGGTTTACAATATGTTACTCCACAACCCTTGGTGAAATGTAAATCGCCATAAGAAATTTTATTTACTTGGTGAAGGAGCCGCAACCTCCATGTGAATGTATTTAATGCATTAAGAATTATAAGTTATGGTATGTTCTATGCTTATAACAATTTACTTATTTTTCTTATTATATTCCACATATTAGCAATCACATGTACATAAGGTAAATTGCAGATAGAACATTAAACAATTGACAGAAAACAAGCCGAGACAAGAGACACAAGATGTGACGGCTAGCTAGGGACAAACCCCACAATGTGTGGGGAAACCCTTTGATCAAATCTTCTTTTATCTTCAATAATTTAGCAAAGAGAAATAGTACAATAAATCTGATTTATATCAATAGTAGCAAACCTTAGATCAGTAGCAATAGCATTAGTGATGTCATCATCAAATTAGGGCAGATGATATCTCATAAACCGACCATCAGATCGGCATGATTCCACCACCAAAAGTTGCAGCTTCTAGAGGAGGCTCAGATGAACATAC